>JALDNG010000017.1:9185000-10385000 GCA_024349245.1 Neodontobutis hainanensis
GTATAAAACAGCTCTCTAGTCTCTAGACACCAAAAAGAAAGACAAGAGATTTGATGCTAATAGTCTTTATTGTCACAGCAAAAACAGATCTGAGTACGCACCCGTCCTGTCCTGTGGATGGCAGAACTCGGGTTTTTATACATATAATTATTCATATGTACCCTGACATTATTGTTTTATTTTTTCCATTAATATATTTTTAATAATATAATGATTACTGTATCACTATCACACCACACTTGATTATAATAACCAATATAAAAGAATAAACTCCATAAAGTGAATGCATGTATATTAACTGACTGAATAAGTACATAGAATCAAGAAAATATGGCACTACAGTCTGTTATTAAACAATTGAGCGCCGTAACATTGTTATTTAAAAATATTCCAAATGACCTGCACAATATCAGCAGGACAGACATACGCATATACACATTTAAATTAGCTTTACAAGTTTCTTCTGGAGGAGCCCTTGGTCATAGTTGTGCATATCATGTCAACAGATGAACCCTTTCGTGTAAATTGCAAATTTACACTGCCTTTGTGAAATAATTAACCCACGATTCGATTGAGGCAGATGGGATTTTATTATTTGGTCTTCTAACTTAACTATTTTGGCAATAAACTAACATGTGCTACAGTTTGCTTTCAAGGGCAAATTAATATGAAGGCCGCTGTTCCTTGGCTCAATATTGAACTAACAATTGAACTGTCAGGTCACCGAAGCGAGAGACAGCCCAAAGAGATACCCTTTTAATGCTCCTCTGTGTTTTAAGTAATGTAAGTACGTTCCCAGTAATGGACCTGTTTTGACCGCTGCTGCAGAGGTGGGCGCAGTAACTCTAACCGCCGCCGCCCACATATTGTGTTTTAGTTCTATTTTCAGCGGTGATTAATGGACTGGGTTTTAAAATACATACAGCAATTACTTTTTTTAAATCTCCTGTTGTAGAGGTCAATAGGCACTCCGTACTGCTTTGGATACATTTAATGTAAGATGTCATCTGAAGAATGATGCCAAATCTATAATTCAGGCCATGATTATGAATATAGACCTCAATTATGTATTTAAGATATTGCAAATGTTCTTTATTGATAAAGGACAAGGCCTAAAAATGTTTTTCTGCACAGATGGCTAAGAGTCCAGGGAACCAGGGACTAATATTCCCCTAAGTACCCGATTTAGCATGTTCACCCCTATAACCAGCCACAGATGGTCAGTGCAAGTGTACAGCTAGGTTAAGTGCATATTACTTGGCAGTGTGGAGTACCAGTGGCATATATTAAACTGCAGTTTTGTGTGGAGGAGAGGTCCATTAATTGGTTTTGGAGTGAATCCTATCTGGAGCTGCTGGGTAAATAATGCTGCGCTAAATGACTGGACTTCCTTTGAATTGATTGAGATGCTGGAGCCGCTGTAAGAAAGTATAGAGGTTTACTTTGTTGGGTAAGCGCTCAATAGCAGCCCACACATATCGTCTGATGTCTTTTTTATTAAAGGACAACAAAGCAAAAAGGGCCTTGTATTGCCATGGTGGGTTGTATAATATTAAGCGACTGAGTCATTTTAGTTTTTGCAGTAGCTACAAACTAATCTTATTGGACCAACAAGCCTAGATAGTTTTG
This sequence comes from Neodontobutis hainanensis, assembly GCA_024349245.1. NCBI lineage: Eukaryota > Metazoa > Chordata > Actinopteri > Gobiiformes > Odontobutidae > Neodontobutis > Neodontobutis hainanensis. The sequence goes on from JALDNG010000017.1 coordinate 9,186,630, forward strand.
TAAGTTACTTATGTGTGTTACTCATCTTTATAAGTCATGTCGCAAGGATGATTGTCGCTTTAAGCTCACTTTGTTGTGTCACTTCTGCCCACTATTACAGATATAAGCGACTAATCTGCTTTGTCAACTGGGTCTCGAAGGGAAGAAGTCCAGTGAGTCACCCTGTTGGCTTACCAGTTTGTCAGTTAACTATGCAGTGATTAACCTTGACTCGCAGCTCTAAATCTAAGTCTGTGCAGAGCTGTACAGGATAAGGTTCACATTTGAATTCTTTCTCTTGTTCTGGAAAGTGGTGGAAGTGCAGTGTTTTCCCAGAATAGAGAGCAGACAGTCTGGGACACTGTTCGCTTGTGTGTGTGTACCAGACTGGATGCTTGTCTGTTTAGCTTGTGATTTTCCTTGAAGCTGATAAATGTGCGAGACGTTCTTTCTGTCGGGCATGATTGTGCAGATCTGTTTTCAGTCTGGTAATCCAAAACTGGTTGTTATGACTGATACTGTGTCCAGAAACCCTCAGAGCTGAATAAGTGTTTGGCCCATATACTGTGTTTGTTTTCTTGGCTTTCATGAGGGAGGGACATGACTCCAGATTATATGAATTTGAAATGAATGAGTTGTTTAATGTGCCTTCAAACAACAGCTCCCTGTGGCACAAGACATACATTTTGCACTTTGCTTCTTTGTGTTGCTCTCAGCATCATTTCTGGGAATGTGTTTTAATGATTTATTGCATTTATTGTGCCTCAATACATCATCTTTCATTATGCTGTTGTTAATGTATACTCTTACTTACTTACTTGTCCTTATCCCAACTGCAAAGGGTCTGTAAAAAGCTAGGTTTTGCACAAAATACAGTGATTACGTTTTCCAAAAGAACTGTTGTTTTTAGACAGTAATAAATAGTGCTCTCCACAAATGTCAGGCTTGTTCCATTCCATCTCCTCTTAGAAAGATTAACTTACAATTGTCACCAGACCAACTAACATGCTGTCGATAAGAGAGCGTGGATTTAAAAGTTTCAAAAGCAAGCAGTTCCTGGAGTATTTATAGTCTGTGTCTCATCTGGCGATGTTTAATGTGTGCGTCACAGAGCTGCTCTGTTCAGCGGCTGAAGAATATCACACTTTTACCCTTTCATCTTGGGAAAAAATACAATCACTCGTTGATCTGATGTCACATTTGAGACAAAACTCTCCCTTCTCACGGCTTTGGAGATGACAAGACTCAAGCCAAAAGAGTGTCCCAGAAAATATGCAAATGTACTAAAAATATGTAAATTCTCTGGGACATGAACACATCTTCATTCGCCAATCTCTCTTTGAAGACTCCATTTTTTGTTATTTACTCAATGTGTTGCTGGTGATGCAGGGAAAGAAAAATGCAAAATGCATTCATTTAGTGAGGTCTGCAAAGTTTGTGAGCAATGCAAGGTCCTTTTTAAAAAATTTAAACAAACGAAATTTTTATTTTGACTTGAACTGGAAACTGTTACTGCAGGTTCTGTGCTGGACCAAGACCTTGACACAAAACTGCTTAGAACTAAATTGAATTGACAGCTCTACAAATAATGGGGACAGCTTTTGTAGAAAATAAATCTAAAATGATTTGTGATCCTTGCACCACTGTGTAATAAAACAACTAAAATATTCCAGTCATGCTTTTCAAGTGTTCCTCTCTGACATGACAGCAGACATTTAGCAGGAATGTCTGCCCAAACCAGTGCTTTTCACTTATTAAGTAATCAATCAAACATTTATTAGACAGAGAGGCTTTTCACAAGATGCTCATCAATTTTCAGTTATGTAGGAACAACTCAGACCATAAATCTTTCCCAGCTAGGCTTAAACAATTCAACGCGTCTTCCATTCAAAGCAGAGAAAAGCCACATGAAGACAATTACTTATTTAAAGCATCAGCGGTAGCAGGGTGCAGTCCTCAGGTGCATCATCTGCTAATGGGCACTGCGTGAGTTTACATTCACAGTGGTAGAATTGTAGTTTAGCCATTCGGTGAAAAACATTTTAAGGGAAAATCTAATTAGGATGCCAAGAAGAGTTTGGGTAATAAGATTGTGTTGGTGTGTAATGGAGTGACAGGAATGGTAATAAGGCTGACACATGTTGAGCACTAACTCGGAGTGGATTTCAATCAGGGTTGATACCTGCCAGCACAAAAAAAAATACAACCCCTCACTTGCAGCAAGAGATCGAATTATATGCACCTCACACAACACGTAACTGATCAAGGAGGCCAAAAGATGTGATTACGATTTGACTTGTACAGTGTTAATGTGTTACAATGTTTTTTTTTGTTTTTTGTTGTTGGATTATCATTGTGAGCGGACACAACACCTACACGTCTGCATAACAATCAAAATGAGTAAAGCTGCACTCTTGTGTCTGTGATTGGACCAGTCTTTCTTCTCTCACAGCTCAAACGGACTCACGTCTTTTTGCGTTGTATCCGGATGTGAGCTAAAAATACAAAAAAATATATGGAAAGAGGTGTGTACAGAGACATGTGGCAACGACAAAGGTTATTAAAGATTGTCAGTAATTACTTTTAGACAAGAAGCACTGACAACTTTAACAACATTTTATCCTTTTTTTACATTTACAAATTTTCTTGCCTTTGAGGCCCAGTTAAATGGGATTTGATCATAAAACTAGCAACAGCCATTAACAATGTGAATGCATTAGGTAATGCCCTGATGCTGCTTCAACTGAATGTCAGTGAAAGAGAACATTAAAGCACTTCTTTTTATCGCCACTATTCCTTAAATCATACTGGGGCATTCATTTATTTATTTTCATTCATTCATTCATTTATTGGGGCAATCGAGATATAAAATGCCTATGTTAAGGCAAAGGAGAGGTAGGTTATATATACTGCAAAATGATAAAAGTTGATCTGAGGGAAGTACTTGGGGTTTTGTCTGCAGAGAGATGCAGGAGAACGCTGCCAAAATGCAAGCTCAGCACCTGGATGCTTTCATCGCTGTGTCAAGAGATTTCCACGTCAGTGATAAAAAATGAGCTGCCAGCCGTTTGAAATTCCCTTTGGGCACTGAAAGTTTTTTTCCTTTTTCTAAGGTTTGCTATATTTTGTATCTACATATACCTTATTTTTTGTTTTTGGAGTGTTTGATAAATCAACATGCTGATATGATATTTAACACTAACTCATTTTAATGAACCCGTCTCTATGCATGTATTAGTTTATCCAAAATACTTATGAGTTCTCTGTTTCTGTAAGAACACTACAGAGACTTGAGTCGAGTTAATAGATGATGACTCATAGCAAAAGCAAAAAGAAGAAACAAAATCATTGATATTCTGTAAGGGCAGGGCTGAGTACTGTTAAACCAAGCTGCCCAGAGCAAGCACAAGTTTCACTGTGAGTAAATCTTGCCTACGAAGACCTCTCAATGTGATCAAAAGGATATTTGAAAATGTTATATATACGCTTGTCCCATGACCATTTGGCTCCTTTCTGTTCAACGATAAACTGCATGCTATTCTAAAATATAAAAGATTTGGCAAAAAACTAAAACAAAGTACAGTGTCGTTAAGTTAAGTCTCGTGCTGGTGAGTGAACCGTTGTTAACAAACTCAAAGTAATCACTCACACTGGCTGTGAAATTGTAAGGGTATGTTTCTGGGAATTTTGGAACAACAAGGTCTAAGCCTCACTTTGAAAATCACTCAATTCAGAGGAATAATTTGTTATATAGAGCTAATGGTGCTGTGCTGAAGCAAAGCAACGCTGTTTATGCTCATTGACTATGGATGAGCATCTGGTCAATATGGAAGTGTGCTTGAATGGCTGCTGAAAGTTTTCGGATGCACACAGATAAAAGTGCAGAACCAAAGACAAACGACACATACTGTATATCTGCCCTTATTGGTATCTCCAGATGTGTTGATTTACTGTTACTTGGAGTTAAACACTGTAGATGTCCAACAAGTTAAAATGCTGCAATGTTTTTTCACCATTTAATTTTAGGACACTATAGTAACACTGTCAGCTCCCGTGAAAATATTATTTTAGCTTCTCATTATGATGATGTTGTACATGTCTGCTACTAAATCTGTCTCTCAAAGGGTCCTGGATGGTGAAAGTGGCTGATTATCGTCATCCTATTCCCAGTGCTGCTAAAATTCACAAGACTTTATAGAGTTATTATAATTATCTGTCTGCAGGATGATGCGAGGGATACAGCAGCATGCTAATATGTTATAAATCTTATTTACATGTACAGACTTTGCATATAATGCACACATTAAATCTTGGATTCATGGTCTTTGTACTAAGTTTTATTAATACTATTCATATTTAAATCTTCCCTGCTGCAATTAATTATTATTTAACAATGTAGATTTAACATGTTGGATCTACTTTATAAATATAATGACCTTTACAAATGAGGAAGAGCGCCTGAAGTGAAAATTAGACTAATCCATTTCCCGGAGTACAATTTAATGACCGAGAAACAAGCAAAAGAGATTTCCATTACAGCTTAATCTATTACTGTACAGTATTAGGTCTTGGTGAAGAATGGCCTGTGATATATATGTCTGTAATCAATCTGAGTTAATTTTATCTTAAGCTGGGCAGAAGACATTTTCTGACTGTCAACAAGTTACATCATCAAATTATGCTTTTCTTATGTGACAGATTTGTTCTGGACATGTTCGGGTTGTCTGGAGAATGAGTCTCTGGAGTGCCATGGCCCCAATCATGAAGAAATAACCTAAGTGCCATTATGACGCCTGGGAACCTTGTGCCTTCGGTTGGCTTTCAGAAAATAAATATAGTTATTTGAAGCTGGCAGCTAGAGAGGAAGGTTAAGAACTTGGTTTTCATGTGAACATTGCAAAGACTGGGGCATATTAACCTGGCGTTCAGAGGTTAACCGTTTGTGTGGAGTTCCCCTCAGCTCTGAACTCTTGCCCTTAATTCTCTTTGAAAACATATTTGATTAATGATGGTGAATCACTGTACATTCGGTCTAGAAAAACATCCTGCATTTTCGATTACAAAAGGAACCCTTCTCAGACACATTCCTGATTTCAAAGGATTTATTTTTATCGGTATAGCAGTATGAAGAGAGTTATTTATTTCTTTGTAGAAGTAATACACATGTCCCCTGATGTTAGTGTCCCTGCAGTCCCAGATACCTTTTATTGTCATCACTCTAAGGCAGAATAAAATCCACCAATGCTGATATCAGTCCAGTGCACCAAAAGGTAAAAAGTGTTTAAATAGCCAAAATTTAACTAAAAAGAAAGGAATATACAGTACAGTGTTGTCACTTCAGGACAAAATGGAGCCTGTTCTTCTTTTGTTTGTAATCAACACTTTGATGCTTTACAAATTACAAAATATTAGAGTGGGTTTTAAGAAAGATTTAATGCCATTTAAAGAAGTGAGAGAAAGAAAGACAGGGCCCGAAGTGTGAGAGGTTAGTAGGGCGGGCACAGCTGGTGGTCTGTCAAAAATGAGTCACAGTATGAGCGGATGGATGGCTTTTTGTTGTTGTCCTTCTAACTGTGGTGAGGGACAACACAAGTAAAGGTAAAATACTGGATTCCGTAGAAACCTATAACACAGTCATAGTCCTTTTTGAAATGCAATGCCCGTTGAGCCTGATTTAAGTGTTTGAGTCTTAGAAACAGCAGCACGAGTCAGCGGTCTGCATTCATTCTGCGCAGCTTCGCGGGCAGGTTGTCCTCTGGCCGCCCCCCTCCACAAGAGATTTGGATTTGTGTCGGAGCCGTGATGGTGCTGAATCCTGCTGATAGTCTCTCCATTTCCTCAGCGTTACCTTCTATAGACAACAGCTGGACCTGCTCCTCCAGATGTCCTTGCCTCGCGGCTGGAATGGAGCTGGACCTCAGCCTCTGAATGCTAAGAGGTAGGTCCCCAGTGCTGGACGCTTTACCCCCAGGCAATGTAGCACTGGTCTTCAGACCCCTCCAAAGGTGCTCCTCTTTTGTCGAGCTCATGCGCTGGAGTTTGGTGGGTAACCTCATGGCTTGTTCCTCTATGTGGTCTGCATAGTCAGCTGACAGGAGCCGCTCCTTGCGCCCCACTCCGCGGCCGCTGTTGCCCAGCAAAGGCGATGAGGGCGCGACGGGCAGGGAGTTCGGCGACGTCAGAGAGGACTTCTCCTCTTGATCTTTGATGCTGTACGGCGGGGTGGGGACCTCGAATGTGTTGTGGAACTGGGAGTAGTCCACTCTGAAGAAGCCCTCCTCCAGGGACATGACAGGGAGGAAACGGTGCCCCCACAAAACCTCATCCTCAGTGTAAGATGTCCGAGCCTGGCATGTCATACCTGCCAGAAACACAAGACAGATTCAGTAACATAAACCATATTTGCAGAGAACTGTTAAAATTTAAATATGAACATTTGGTGAAAAATAGCTTTAGGGAAAAAAGATATGAGGAAAAGTGCAGCAGAGATAAAGATGAGCTTGATTAAGAAGAATTGAGAATAATTAAAGAACATGAAATTAAATTTTATGTTTAATAATTTATTAATTTACAAAGAAACACTGTAAATAATTAGAGGAAGACAACTATTAGTAAAAATACATAATAAGTTTAGCAAAAAAGAAAAGTGATAAAAGTATTATGGTTCTTCATTGGAAAGGCAGAAGACAGAAGAACACTAAACTAGCCTTTGATGTGCACGGGACTGGCAGCATTTTTAAAGATAGAACTAAAAAAAAAAACTAAGTGTATTCTGCCAAAAGTTACTGTTATGTTTTCAATTTCAAAACCATTTACTAGCTCCTTTTTCAGAGAGTGTGCAATCTTGCAATCTTTGAAAAGGTTGCTTTTATTTTTAATATCCTGTTTAGCCTGTTTATTAAAAACAGCCTGTTGTTCTACATTAGTCTTTATGACTCTGCCTGGGGTCCATACACCTTGTAAATAATCTACAGATATTAGTACATAAAACATTACAATGTGGCCCCAACAGAATAAAGACTAGTATGTTTTTATGAATGTTTTTTATAAATTCCAGTCTGACCAGTGGCTGCTGGGCATTAATATTGACCAATAGTTCACATGACATCTGATTCCTGTAAACAGAGTAGACAACGGCATATCAAATATCATCAAGACGGTTACTAATCACTCAACTACAGACAAACATAATGCCCGTTTACAGAAGAGAGACTGGAGACAGAAGGAGGGAGAGATGTATGATTTTAGTCCAGCTCTTACCACTGACCTTTCTGATACTATCATCAATCACACAATTTACCTTTATTAAAGCTCATACCAATGCAACCTAAAATGCCAATGTTAATGGATCTATATAGTAATACCCTGCTGCTCTCTAAAATAAAGTGAAGCTTACTGTTACTCTGTACGTCTCTGTGTATTGGCTTTGGCCTGAATAGATTTAGCCTCAGTAGCTTGTAATTCAAGGGGGCAGGCCTTTAAACCTTTCAATTGTCAAACTGAGAAGATGATTGGTGCAGAGGCCATGTGGCATTTACACATTTAAATATATGTATTTATACAATACATTGAATAGGCTAAATCTGTGGTTCACAAACATTGGGTCGGCACCCAAAAGTGGGTTGGGGGTTATTTAATTTGGGTCGCCAGAAAATTTTAACTTATGATTTGTAAAAATGTATTTAAATATTAGTGAAAGTCAATGGGTGTTTAATGTTACTATAGCTGCTTTTGTATATTTCTAATGGTCAGAACTGACATTATGCTAAAAATTAAACAAAAGGACACTAAAATATCATGATATAAATCAAGAAACCATTAAAATCAATTGAAAGGAACCAGAAAGTAAGAATGAAAAAAAAAAGGTCACAATTTATCTGGGCTTTTGAAAAATGGGTCCCATGATCTAAATCACAGGAGCAGCTTAACATCACTTTAACACACACCTACTATCATGAAGTGCTTTGTACAAAATCACGTCAAAGTTTACTAAACCTGTGGTCTCAACGATGCCCTCCAGAATGACGACAATCTCAAATTGCTCGTTCTTGAGGGAGCGCTGCGACAGATCGAAGAACGGGCTCTTGGTGTTAATCTCGTGGCAGATGGTTAAAGGAGACACCAGGAAAAGCTGGTCAGCTCCAGTCCCAAAACCTACGTCCAACTCACACTGGTCCAAGGGCAGGAACTCGCCCTCAGGGGTCTGCCGAGACTGGATAAAAAACACATTACAACACTTGGTATTTTGATTTCTGCTGCACATCTTTAGTTATAAATCATGAAAGAGAAGTCGGCTGTGCCAGAAATCTTTAACCAAAGAAGCTTTTTTTTTGGCAGCTATCTGAGAAGGAATTTCAAGTCTACCTTTTGTATAGAAAGTACACAGAGCTACAGCGTTTTATGAGTTTTAAGATAACTGGTGTGCCGTCTCCCAGTCACTGCTGCTCAGATTAAAGACACATACATTATACACACTGGACCTGTTCCTGTGTTTTTTTACCGGTGTGGCCCAGAGGGCTTCATGAAATAGGTTTGAGAAAAGACCATTTCCGTTAGCCATTTGACATATTTTCACATGAAATGGTCTGGTGTTGGTGGGATTATAAAGTGAGGAAAGAGTGGATTTGAGCTCTCTCAAGGAGAACCCTGAGGTGTTGTGAGTTGAATTACAAAAAGAAAGTTGGGACTCTGTACCAATTGTGAATAAAAACAGATTGCAATGAAGTGGAAGTTTCAAATTTCAAATTTTTTTCAGAATACAACATAGATCACATATCAAATAAATATATAAATAAAAAATAAGTTGATTTGAAATTTCATGTCATCAACACATCTCAGAAAAGTTGTTTACCACTGTGTGGCATCCCCTCTTCTTTTTATAACAGTGGTCTTCTTTCTCTCATCTTCCTCTTTATGATGTGCTAAATGTTTTTTATGGGTGAAAGATCTGGTCATTTCAGAACCGGATCCTTCTTCTACGCAGCCATGATGTTGTAACTGATGCAGTATGTGGTCTGTCCAACATTGTCATGTTGGAAAATACAAGGTCTTCCCTGAAAGAGACGACGTCTGGATGGGAGCGTATGTTGTTCTAGAACTTGGATATTCCTTTCAGCCTTGATGGTACCTTTCCAGAAGTGTAAGCTGCCCATGCCACACGCACTCATTCAACCCCCATCCCATCAGAGATGCAGGCTTCTGACCTGAGCACTGATAACAACTTGAGGTTGTCCTTGTCCTCTTGAGTCCGGATGACATGGCGTCCCAGTTTTACTTCAAATTTTGATTTGTCTGACACAGAACAGTTTTCCAATTTGCCACAGTCCATTTTAAATGAGCCTTGACTCCAGAGAAAACACCTGTGTTTCTTGATCATGTTTAGATATGGCTTTTCTTTTATAGAGTTTTAGTTGTCAGCGGTGAATGTCACGGTGGAATGTTTTCACGACAATGTTTTCTGGAAGTATTTCTGAGCCCATGTTGTGATTTCCATTACAGTGTCATTCCTGTATTTGATGCACTGCCGTCTAAGGTCTCGAAGGTCACAAGCATCCAGTATGGTTTTCAAACCTTGACCCTTATGCATAGAAATTGTTCCTTTTTAAAAACTGGATGAAAAGAAGCAAGTGTTGTATGAAAGAATTTATAATGTGAAACACTAGCTACTTTTGTTACTTACTCACATTTGAGTTTTATTTACAAGGAGGACTCTTCTGAGAATCATGTAGTAGAAAAACTTAAACAAATTATTTAGAAGATAATTTGATTATTTTAAACTATTTAAAATCACAGTTTGTGTCAGCTCCAGAGCTCAGAATGACACTGATCTTTACAGCCGCATCCATAGCTACAAAAAAAAGCATCTATAAACTTTTAGCACAATGCTGATATCAACACAACCATAAGATTTTTAAATGGGATACTGTTCAAGTGGAAGGAAACTAAGTGCCTCAAAAAAACTATCTTGCTCTGAGAAAAAAGTGAATCGATACCAAGAACCAGGAGCCAAAGACAAACAGTCAGCTTCCCCACATTTCACTGACAAATAAAAAGCTAATTAAGTCCTGTGTCCTCTGGATCAAATGTATTACCTGAGCTAAGCTATAGGCTGCTCAGATTAAGTGTTCTGTTGGCGGCAGAGTTGTTCCTTGGGCTCTGTGCGGTAACAAACCACTCCGACCACAGATGGCAAACAGACTGTCATTTGTATTCACAGTGATGTGGAGGACCGAGGGGTGTGACATTTCACAGGAAGATGTCTGTGCCCACAAATCCCTGGCTTGAATTAGTGCGGCACAAAAGTCACCCATCATGGTGGCTCGGTGATGGGTGCCCCTAGAATATGTACACACACTGAGGCAATGGAGTTAAATGAGGATACAACTCTGATTTTTGTCTAGCTTTTGGCAGGTGTTCATGTGTAATTATCAACAGCCTTCTTTATTTACAAATTTGATTACTATTTTCTGATTTAAAAATGTAAACGGTTCAAAATGCCGTAGGCAGGTGTCCCATTTGTTGGAAACCCATTTTCTTGGAAGTGATTTTTTTTTTTTTTTAGAAACTACTAAACTAGAAACCATTTGCACAATAAAAATACTGCTTAGCAAAGAGGAAGCTGCTTTGATGCTAAATGGTTTTAACAAGGTGAAAGCTTTGTGGATTCGCTTAGTCCCGCTGAACACCGCCGAGTACCACGAGAGGCAATTAATGGCCTTTGGAAGAGGACCTGATAGAGAGGGCCCGCTTAATTTACCAGGCCACCTGAGATTCAGGTTGAGTGAAAGGACCCCTTCCTCCCCAGTGACTCACTTCCTTTTCAGGTGGCATGCAAAAAAATCACAAGATAAAAAATATATACTGTATAGATCTTACCAGACTCACACAATGTTTTACGCATTTAAGGATGCCATTCCCAATTTCTCAGCTACAGCTTGTGTCCCTTTTGTCTTTACCCCCCTCCTACTCCCTCTTCTTCTAAGCCTGTCTTTCAAACTCTGACAATGGCAGATGTGGAGTCACACTGACATGTCTTCTTGCCTGTCTAGCTTAACGCCTGCATCTGTCGGCGCCTGTCTATCTGCAACAGCTACCAGTTCTAATCACCTTATCTCCTACTGTGGACCGGTCCGCTGAGATGTGCTCCTGTCGACACTGACAAGCAGCGCCCTGGCTGGTCCTTCTGCCCTCTCATGTTTTTGTTAAGTGTCCAATCGCTATGGTTTAACACTCTACCGCTCTAATAACTAATCATATGCTCCCAACACTGCAGAGGGCATTGCAGTTGCATTGAGTGTGGGAATTTCCTGCCAGATCAGTCACATTGTTATCAGAACCATCAAATCCACATTAGTTTCAAAACAAAAACCTGACTATAAATTCTAAACATGAATGATTGAGCATTCCCTTCTTAAAATGTGAACAGATTATAACTTATATGCTTTGAGCAAAGTTCTAGTAATAGTAGTGGAAGGTTTATACAAAAGGTATAAACCTTCCACTACTATTACTTGAGTGCATGTAGTCCATTTCAGACTCAATTCACAGTTTCCATGTTTCACAGGAATTTACTACCAGTAGTTATCCCGGACGACTGACTGCAGATAGTGCATCCTGATGCATTTACACGCCTCCATCATTAGAATTTACTGCAGCATGCCTCATTTCTCCAGTCAGCGTTGTAGATGAGCTCTCTGACAGTGGCCTTGAGCAACTTTTTACCCTCGAACAAAAGATGTGGCACTCTTTGTACAGTAAAGCACTGATCCACTATCCATTGCGCTGTAATGTCTGACACTGGTACACTAGGCTACTTTCTCTGTTACATACCATTATAGAACTATTAGCAGCAGAGGTTACAAAAGTTAATGTGTGAAACAATATGTCAATTTGTGCATCTAATGGTTGCTTTTCTACATCATTGCATAATTGATGGGAGTTGTGTGAATAATTTTAGCCGCCAATGGGCACAATGGGGGCCGAAAATGTTAATTTCATAGTAGTTTAACAAGGTCATGTTTTATTGGCAGCACTCCCAGATTATCTAAATCTACCAGATGACTTTTTGAATGAAAGCCAATGACTCTAATAATAATAATAACATCTATATATTCTTTCTCATAAATTGTGCTCATGTTCTAGTAAACTGCTGCTGTTAAAATGTTTTTTATTTTATTATTCCCAAGGAGAAATTTGTTGTCAGCAACCACCACCAGGAGGCACCCAGGTAGCCCAGTCTTGTCACTATAGAGACTATAGAACATGCAAACTCCATACAGAAAAATCCTGTTTGGCCCGGGAGTCGAATGGTAAATGGCACCCTTCTCGGGCACCCAAAGCGCTTCACATCGTGTTTCCACTCACCCCATTCACACACATTCACTCCTGGGGCAGACAGATGGGGGCTGCCACACAAACATTTACATTTATTAATTTAGCTGACGCTTTGATCCAAAGCGACTTACATTGTTCTACAGTAATTACCAGTGTAACAGCCACTGGAGGCAAGGTGGGTTAAGTGTCGTGCCCAAGGACACAATGACAGTATGAACTGTGGGGAGAGTGGGAATCGAACCGCCTACCTTCCGGTTATAGGGCGACTGCTCTACCCACTGAGCCACGCTGTCGAACTCTGGATCTTCTTGCTGTGAGGCGACAGTGCTAATCAACATGCCACCGTGCTGCCTTTAATTGTCAAATTAGTACATTTTTATTTTGTTAAAGTGATATTTACCAGTGTTTATTGTGAACTGCTTGTGCACTGTGGTGATGTTAATATACTGAGATATTTCTGTTGTCTCTCCCTCCAGGTTCAGAAAGTAAACTGTCATTTGAGATCATTGCAGTCCTCTGCAGAGGCGACGAGAACGACACCAACCCGGCCTGTCACAACAAAGCTCTGCCTGAGCTCCGGAGACCTGCTGATATCGGGTGTGGAGGAAAGTATATGCCCCGTGCTTTAGGAGAGATGACACAGTTGGAGGAGGACCAACTACCAACATACCATTAATGTGGAGAAGTTTAGGCAGGGCTTTAAAGCCAAACTATTTAAGATTTGCGCAGCTCCCCTTACAGCTTCCTTCAGTGAATCACACTGTTGTAAATACTCCTAGCGCGGCTTTGGACAACAACGCTCACCAGTGCACTAGTTTTACAAAAAGAAACGGCAAAGAAAGTACAAGAAATGAAAACCTTAATGGGGGTGGGTCATTTTAGAAATTTTCTTAATAAGTCATAATATATACATTGTTTGACTGTTTTATTCACTGTCAACCAAAACGTTAGGCTATAGGTAAAAAATCCCATCTGAAATATATTTTTTCTTACTTTATTATTTTGGTGACAAGATTATTGTACATTTCATTTTCATTACAATTGAGTAGTCGTGGCCTTGTGAAATCTTGCTATGGGTCTAATAGTGAAGCAGGTCGCTAAACTGATGCTATGTAAACAATATTCGGGGCATTTAGTTGAATACTGAAACCGTTTGAACTGCCGTTGTCTCACATAAAGCCCGTAAATGAAACAAACACTTCTCACCGCATAGTAATGCTGCATGCTTGCATCTTTGCGAGCCATAAGCTAAATAAATGTCACATAACATTAGCTATATATAATAAGAATAGTTCTAATGGAAATTAGGAAGAGTAAAAAGTAGTTAGGCAAAGAATCTTACAAGTTAAACAACCTAAAAGCTAAGTCGGAATCGTTTTTTTGTCCTTCACTTTGTTTGAGCTGACGCTATTCTGGAAAAGCTTGGCCATAGTTGACTTAGTTGGCTCTCTCTCGCTCTAACTCATGTTTTCTCTTCAAAGCATCTTTGGACAAAGGTTTTCTCTGTCTTTTTGGTGACTGCTTTCTTTCTTTCCTTTTGTAAAAGATAAATTGGTGTCACTTGCCTGACCACAAAACCTTCCGTATGCATTACAGTGGCTTAATTTTAAATTTACTGATTTAAACTAAATAGTCTCAACACCTCCATAAATGTCCTTATAGCCAGGCCTGTTTGGCTACACTTTGCTTTGCTCTTTTTATGGTTTTCCCAAAAGTTCTACAATTGGCTGACACAGACACAAACAAGTACCATGAAATTTGAGTCACGGTGTAATATAAAGTTGTAGAGCACTGTAAAATAGAGTAGTTGGTTTGTAAATGTTATTTGGTACTTGTCTCATCACCTCACGTCTTGTTTTTTTCAAATCATGCCATTTACAAACCACAGGATTAAAACCAGTGTTTCATGTCATAATCACATGACTTTGAACTAACGTAAATAACTTTATAGTAGGAATGGTTTTCCTCAATACAATAAACCCAAGAAAATAATTAGTCAGTGAACTTCCATCATGAGCTGGCATTATAATTTTAGATAGTATTAGTTTTCATGTATCTTTAGAATTGGTTGAAAATTAAAAACAGTTATGCAGTGTTTTAGTAATCTGGAGAAATGTCTATGAAGGTTCTCAGTCATCCAGGTCATCTTGAAGAAGGTTAAAAGCAAAAGCCTCTGGACTCAGTTTTCAAGAAGACAATATTTTGTCTCTAATTGCTGTAATGTAAGACTATACATGCTGAGTTCAACTGGTAAGAGAGCTTAGCTTATATCTCCAGATGGAGGGGTTTGACCTGAAACTAACACTGATTGGACATGGCTGTTCTAGTCTCATAGTTGTTAGCTATAAAAGGGCAGTGTGACTCCTGATGTGAGAGTTGTTAAAGGCTCAGGTGAGTTGTTAGTGTCATTGAGTGTCATTCAGGTGTTATTCTTGAGTGAAACTGAAAAAAAGTCTGACTGCAGACTCAGATCCAGGATTGGCTTTAATTGTTTCTTCAATCTGGAGAAATGTGGATGTTACAGAAAAAATCAGCTAAATGTATTATTTTTGAATAAAAGTAATAACATCCACATATTTTTTCACTTTTGGTATAAGAAAACCAGCTGACTCTCGATTACATTAAAGTAATTTAAAACAAAAGACTAAATTAAAGGCCAGTCTAAGGTACTATTGTAAAATGGTTCTTTGTTATGTCCCAGTAACAACAGCAATTGCTTGAATTGATGCTGTTGTCACAATTTGTATTTTCTCTTTGTTGTTCCCCAGGGAAACTTTCAATTCCAGGGCTGACAGTTGACGCAGAGCCTTAAGTTCTCTGATATCAGCTTTTCTACTGACTGTTGACCTTTTTTTTTGTTTGTTTTTTTTAAGGGCAACACACTCAGCATCCCAGAAAACTGAAGTGCTAACGTTGAACAAGTCCAGTAATAAAGTCTATAGCTGCTCCAGGGTCCTCACGTACATAAACGGTCACTCATTCAAATCCATGTAAAACCATTGTCTCCACAGGGAAAGCAATCAATTGCAGAGATGAATAGAAATTCAATGCATGACTTGAAAAGCACTCATAAAACATAATGAGCAATTTCAGAGCAAATGAAGTGGCTGTGTATTAGTACCAGCTTTGGTAATGGCTTTTAGGAGTTGACAGTGGGAAAGCAACCCCAAAAATGGTCTTACTCTATATTTACAGTAATCCCAAGAATGTTGTATGTAGAGATCAAATACAATAGTGTGTTTTTGCAGATAATGTTGTCCTGTTGGCTTCATCAAGCCAGGACCTTCAGTGTGCACTGGGACGGTTTGCAGCTGAGTGTGAAGCGGCTGGGATGAGGATCAGCACCTCCAAGTCTGTGACCATGTATCTCAGTCGGTAAAGGATGGCTTGCCCCCTTCAGGTTGGTGGAGAGCTTCTGCCTCAAGTATCTTTGGGCAAAGCTCTCGATTTACTGGTCAATCTTCGTTCCTACACCAGTGGTCATGAGTTTTGGGAAATGACCAAAAGAACAAAATCCCAGATACAAGCGGCCAAAATGAGCTTTCTCCGCAGGGTGGCAAGGGTCTCCCTTAGAGATAGGGTGAGGAGCTCGGTCACTCAGGAAGAGCTCAAAGTAGAGCTGCTGCTCCTCCACCTTCCTAGGGAGGTGCTTCACTGGGAGTAGACCCCGGGGAAGACCTAAGACATGCTGGAGGGACTATGTCTCTCGGCTGGCCTGGGAATGCCTCGGTATCCCCCCGGAAGAGCTGGAGGAAGTGTCTGGGAAGAAGGAAGTCTGAACGTCTCTGCTTAGACTGCTGCCCCCGCGACCCGGCCCCAGATAAGTGGTAGAAGATGGATGGACAATAGTGTTCCTGGTTTAGCCACACCCAGTGATTTATGAGGTAGAGTTTACAAGTTTATACTACACACTAAATTTGATTAAGTTTAGAGATAACATTAGGTTCAAAGCAGTAATAATAACTAATGTGAACGATTGATTATATATTGTAATGAAAAGCTCTGTTTTTATATATAGGCCTGTTCTTGAATAAACACATGAAAGTCATTGTGTTCGCCATTTCTTTAAACTGTTTCATATAATAACAAAGTTGGATATGATCATGTATAGAACGTAAATAAGCATCTTTCCCCCATCTCTCTTTTTCTAGGCTACTTCTCAAGTAGGCTACACTTTGGCTATGTGTCATTTGTCACACATTTGAGATTTGGATTGTGGGGAAGAGTAAATGTCACTGCGCCAAAGTGCCTTTTAGCAGGGGGTGACCTACCTTGATGAGTTTGCACCTGATCTGAGCGGACACCATGTGGCTGTTTCTCAGGTTTCCCACTCGAAACATGAGACACATCTTGCCGTCCCGCTGTGAGATCACAGCGTCCTGGCTGAACATGAGCGTCTCTGCGCGCTTCTTGGGCTGCGACATCTTGATGAACATGCAGCCGATGAGGAAGGCGTCCACAATGGAGCCCAGCAGCGACTGAAAGAGAAAGAGGATGATGCCCTCTGGACACTTCTCTGTGATGTAGCGGTAGCCGTAGCCTATGGTTGCCTCGGTTTCGATGAAGAACAAAAAGGCAGAGGGAAAGTTGTAGACGTTGGCGACGCACGGGGTGTAGGACGAGTTGTGGCCGCGGTGGCTCAGATCGCCGCGGATGAAGGCGATCACCCACCACATAGATGCCATGACTAGCCACGCCACGGTGTACGTGAGGATGAAGATGAGCAGGTTCCAGCGCCACTTTAAGTCAACCAATGTGGTAAACAGATCCGAGATGTACCTGCTCGTCTCCCCTCCAAGGTTACCGTGCTGCACGTTGCAGCGGCCGTTCTTCTCCACAAAGCGCTGCCGCTTCTTCTTCACAGGCGCTGAAGAAGTCATGCTTTGGTTGGTGTTGACCACCTGGTAGTCCTCGCCAAATTTTCTGCGTATGGCAGACATTGTGATAGTCCTGAGTGCGTAATTAGCTTCTTTACGCAAGTTTGGCGCACAAAACCATCACCTTTCAGAGCGCGACACTCGCATGTTGCAAATGAAGACGCACTTCTCTCCTGTAAATGAGTGAGTCGATAGAGAGTCTGCGCGCAATGCACTGTTCAGAGTCCTTTGTCAAACTTTCGTCAAGGGTTAAGGGTAAGTACAAAATACGGCTTCATTTAGGCTACCGGTGTTTTAGTGCCCTTGTGGAGGCTCTAAGTTAGCCTAAGTCTAGATGCTATAAAGATAGGAGGATCTACTGCTACCTGCGGGGAGGCGTTTGCGTCCACTTCAAATTAAAGATTGGAGAGTGACTGCAGAGGCACACTCTTTAACTGGGGAGGGGACTCGTGGGGGTTAAAGAGAAGGGGAGGTCTATTTGCTGGAGGCAGAAGGGAAGGCTATAAAAGCACTAGTGCGCAAAACAACAGAGGAGAAATTGACCATGGTGTGCTCGCTTTTAATTTGGCTCTTAAGGCATCACTTTTAAACATAGCCTATTTCTTAAGATGTATGTAAACCTCTATATCTTAAGTAAACACTTGCCCGCGCTAAAAATGTGTTATTATTAGTGGCTGTTTGCCTCCCCCTAGTGGCATTGTGGATAAACGACAGTCAAGCAAACACAATGTGACAATTCTAAAGCATATATAGGTAAGTTAATTAACCATTTGAAACAAAACCCATTAAATATCCAACATCACATTCTGGTCTCTGTAATTATCTTAAACTGTCGTCATATAACATAAACAAAAGGCCACAAAAACCTGGATTAAATATTTGTTAACATATAAAATGTATTTTATATGAATTAGGTTATCTACTGTTTATTAGGCTCTTTAAATGGCCAATGTTTAGCCCATTAACAAGCCACATTTTCACAATGAGGTAAAACCAACGAAGGGACGGGTTTTGGATTGCAAGTCTTGAGTTCAGCCTGTCTGGTTTAATTAGTTTTATTTGTTCATTGTAGCATCATAGGAAACCCACGCCTCATGCAACGTGTGAATACTAAGCCTATCACTGTTTGTCTGTAACGCCTAAGCTGCCTTCTCCTGTCTCCTCTCACGACCCGTCGCCACAAACACCCACAATTCCCCGCGCCAGGACAAGATGGAAGAAAGCAGCGACCGCCGGAGAACAATGTTATGGCAATAAACCCTCAAAGTGGTGAATACGGACGGGTTTTAAGCACGATTGAAACCAACTGCGGTCATGTGTAGGTGAGTGAGAATATAACTGAACTTTTTTTTTTGGCGTGTACCCAGACTTTGTCGAGATAGACGCGACGGAATTGCCAGGCTCGGAGCAAACGAGATACACTCAAAGCAAGCATCATTGTTTCTGTTGCATGGGCCGGTGTTATGCTGAATTAGATTTTCCTTTCGAGACTTGCCTCCCATGCTAATAACGGACACAGTGTTGCATTTTTATGGAAATATTTTTGGCTTTAGGGCTATAAAATATACAAAATATGATAAATAAGCTATCTGAAAGCTTTCTACTTTAGAGCATTGTTTTGCCCAAATAAAGGAAGATCAACACAGGCTGCCATCTTTATTGTGTTCTGTATTTTCACTATATGTTAATGGGTGGCAAAAAAAACTCGGTTGACGTTTAAAAAAAAATAACACCCGAAAAAGCTTTAATCACATGAACGTTTCTGGCTTTTATTGGGATATGAATGCCCTCAGCCACAATTAATATTGCTTTGTATCGCCAAAGGGTTTAAACATAATATAGGCCTATAGAATAAGGGTGAAATAATTTTGTGCTGAAATAGTGCTATTAATGCAGTCAACGTATACTTTGGCAGAGCGAGAGGACGCAAATCCCGTCGGGAGGAAGATTTCAGTGTAACACCGTAATGCGGGTTTTCAATCAGGCTTGCTGGCTAGTAGCTAACTAGCTAGCTCATGGTGGCAACTTGATTGTTATAAACACAGCTGCAACCTAAAAACTCAGGACGTTTAGCTTGGTCACTGGACATGAAGCCACCACACGGGCCACATTTGTCGAAGAGTGCTTATAGCTGTAGCTCAAAGCACCGGTAAGCCTTGTGCGGTTGTTGTTGCAGCTAAAGTTAGCTAGTATCAATAAATAGAGCGCCAGCCAGCAGTGCTTTGCTGCCAGACAGATTTGATTTCACGGGCGTCATCAAAGCTTGGCAATTGGCGAATGGGCACATCTTGGGTCACTTTAAATAAACACTTTTTAATTAGCTTTCAATTGTTCATGCTGTTCAGCCTTAAAGGTGTCTCGTATTAGCAATGATTTATCTTCTAAATGGAGAATGGGTTAATACAAGCAAATCTTGCTTTAGCACTAGCGTTAGTTAGCTAGCTGTTTCACTACATAATACGATAGCATATTATGTCCCATTATGTCTTGATCGGTGTAGAGTCCTTTTAACCATTGCATGTTCATTGTAAGCGCCATTGTAACCGTATGTATTGCTTATTGTGTATTTTGTGATTGTTTTGAAGGAAATTGTGAACATGTCTTTGATTGTATCTCATTGTGGCTAGGCGTCCAGCTAACTAGCTTGCTAACTATTATGCATCACAAAAGCTCTTCCGCCGTAGTAGTCAAATGGTCGAGCGGTTCAGAATAAACTATCACCCCGGTGTTTACTTTTGTGCGTGGTTCAGTACATGACTCTCTTTAGTAACATGCTTCTGGATAAATTATGCCGCTAAAACGTAGAACTCGATTTGACCTAAATATTGTTGTTTTTAGATAAGTGTAAAGATCCGGTTAATTTAGTGCAGCTAAGGCCCTCTGTATATGGGTTATGTAAATTATCAAAGATTGCACGGTCAATCTTTCACAATTTTGAACTTTATTATTAACAATTCAGACCTAAATGCCAGGAAAACAAACAAATTTTATTATCAAAATAAACCATTCATATTGTGTGCTTTCTTACCAGATGTCATAATCATGACAATAACAGTTTGATACTGTAGCTCAGTGGGTAGCACGGTCGTCCTTATACTGGAAGGTTGACGGTTCATACTGTAGTTGTGTCCTTGGGCAAGACACTTAACCCACCTTGCCTCCAGTGGCTGTAACACTGGTAATTACTGCAGAACAATTTAAGTCGTTTTGGATACAAGCGTCTGCTAAATGAATAAATGAAATGAAATGATACTTCTATGTTACAAGACATCTTTCAATATTATATTATATACACTATCAAGTTCTTATGAGGTTTCACAAGTAAAATGTGTTGAACCTTTTTTGTTCATCTTACATTTACCCAACCGGTCTCTGTGATCATGACAATGTTCAGTACTTAATTGAGATTATAGTTCTAAAGGATTTTTCAGAATGACGGGTCTATAAAAAACCCTCAAGATAGAAAGTGACTTTGTCTTGTACCACAACAATAATTTTATTTGCATCTTCTCTTTTAGGAGAACCTCCTGCACTTCTCTGTAGAGCTATTGCCCTCCTTCCCCTGCACAAGTTACAACCACCGCCATGAGTATTATCCAAGACAAATTAGGCAATGAGTTTTTGCGCAACGGTGGCATGGACCCCAATTTTACACCAGGCATGCTTATGTTCAGCCACCTGCCTCCTGTCACCAGCTTTACTCGACTGGCTTCCCAGTCAGTAATGAACGAGCTTCCTCAGGAGATGATCTTGAAAAAGGAACGTGATTCGCCGCCAGAGAACCAGGAAAATGCTGCCAACACAGGGAGTTTCCTTCACAGCATGGGCATTAAGCAGGAGCGGTTAAGTGACCTCGATTATCGTATGCCCCTCTATGGCGGGAGTGGCGGAGTGGGTATGAACTGTGTTGGAGGTGGCGCGGGGAAGAGTGTTGATATGCCGGAAATGTCCTTCAGCAACCATCACCAAAATCACCAGAACATGCTTCTCCATGATCTGAGCCTCGGAAACGTCCGTTCTCTTGGTGAACAGGTAAAAGCAAATTGTTGTTTTGTTGACTTGCCTTTATGTGTATTGATGGCAGTAGAGGTTCTTTCTCTTTTCATTTGCACAAATAGTCTTGACTGTTGTTTTATTTTTTTCCCCTAGATGCCTGGAAGAACAGGTAAAGAGCCAAAAGATTCCTCAGGTAGAAGAGGACGGAGGAGCAATGGGGATGGACAAGGCGGCAAACCTCGAAGGAAACGCAACGATTCTGCAAAGGTTAATTATTTATTCCAGTTTTCTATAACAAATCCATATAAATTCTCTTCAAACATTTAATTGTATTTTAATGAGTAATTTTTCATTCCCACAAATCGCTTAAACATGTTCTGTAATGATAGGCTATGATGCTGGATGCAGATGGAGCATGCCTGTCTCCCAACTCAAAACCACATATCTGTGAGCACTGTAATGCTGCCTTCCGCAGCTCCTACCACTTGCGCAGACATGTGCTCATACACACAGGTGAGAGGTTTTTGCTGCTTGTCATTTTTTCCTAAAATATCCATCAGTAGTCTACATTTTTTTAAATCAAGTGTGATTACATTACGGACCCTGTGTCAAACCAGATACAAGTAAAAGCCAAGCATGAATCAGCAATGACTCATAAATGTCTGGACATATTAGTCATTCTCTTTGCTGGGAATTTGTTACAACTCTCTTTCTCTATGTCTTTCTTTCTTTCTCTTCAAAAAAGCAGATTGAAATTCTTACATAGGTAAAATTGTTATGCATGCCATTTAATAATATTTTCTATTGTTCAGCATAGTCATACTGATTGTTACCAGTAAATGAATATGACAGGCTGATTGTCAATTTATGGTTATGTCCATGATTGCACAGGTGAGAGGCCTTTCCGGTGCAGTCAGTGTAACATGAGCTTCATTCAGAAGTACCTGCTCCAGCGTCATGAGAAGATCCACAGCGGTAAGTTTCCCTTCTCCTGAAAACTACTCAAGTTTCTATCCTATGCTGAAGCTAAAGAAACCCTTAATTGCATATTTAATTAAAAGTCTTACTCTCAACTATAAAAGGTAAAGGAAAAGGGGTGTGTAAATGAGTAAGCAAGTAATACAAAACTTGCTGTTGAACTAGCTTTGTTTAACATTAACCTGCAAACTTAAAAAGAACCTGTTGGTAAAAAAAAAAAAAAAAAGCTGATCCTGTGCAGTTTGCTATCCACCAAAGTAATCTCAATTAGGGCTTTTTGCTTTGATGGGGCCACCGACTTGAACACTATTCTGCCTTTTACAGGTGAGAAACCTTTCAGCTGTGACCAGTGCAACATGCGCTTTATCCAGAAGTACCACATGGAGCGACACAAAAGGACACACAGTGGCGAAAAGCCATATCGGTGTGATACCTGCCAACAAGTACGACACTTTTACTATAAGGATTATACTACAGCAGAGTCTGTTTTTGTTTAAGCTAATGCAAGTAACTTTCTACCTGATGAAAAGGAATCTCTAATAAGTTTTCATCTTTTTTAAATTTTTATTCCAGTTTTTCTCAAGAACAGACCGGTTACTCAAGCACAAACGGACTTGTGGAGAAGCCATAAAGAAGGGCATAGACCCAAATATGCTGGAGCTCAGTGAGGCCGAATTAGGCCAGGGCAGCTATTCACTCACTCAGGGAAACGCTACCACCTCTGGACGCAAAAGGGCAAAGTCCAAAAACGGAGAGGGAGGTGAGCGGAAAAGGAAGAAGAATGCATCAGCATCTGTGGCAGGAGCCTCTTCTGGGGGCATGGAACGAGACCTGGGCTTGCAGGACTTCAACATGGAGCACCCCTCAGGCTCTGCGTCAATGCAGGTGCGCACTCCTAAACTTGTGTTTAAAAAAGCTGGCCGCAGAAGCCTGGAAAAAGAGCTGCTGTCCCTAGAAGACGGCTCTGAGGGACAGAAACTGTTGAGTCAGAAGGCTGGCTCCATGGATCATGTGGAAGAATCGGGTCTTGAAAATATAGGCCTGCTCCAAGGAACAGGCGTCTCAAAACAGGGCCCCACCACCACCAGCAACTATGACGATGCAATGCAGTTTGTAAAAAAGAGGCGCTACCTCCATGCGGTCAACAATGACTATGGAGGGAGTTCACTGCATATGGCATCCCAGCCTGTGATCCAAGGCTCCCTGGGCCCTGAGCCCACATTGGCCATGCTGGACTCTTCGCCTTTGGAGCTTAAGCATGACAAGTCGGGCATTCCAGACGAGGTCCTGCAAAGCCTGTTGGACCATTATAGCCATAAGCCAGATGGGCCACACCACCACGATGTGACCTTTGACCTGTCAGACCACCCTCATCATGTTGACCTTCAGCCAGCAGCCCCCGTTACGCCAGAGCTGGAGGATGATGTTGCCAATGGTGGCGACAAGACGGCAGTGATGAGCGAGTACTCCAAGTTCCTCCTGCAGGCTCTAGAGCGTACCAGCCACAGCGGGCCTTTCCCCAGCCTGGGCCCCTCAGGGCCTTTCCCCCTGCTGTCCAGCAGCTCTAGTCCCACGGGGCCCATGTTCTCTGACAAACACGTGTACTCCACGTCCCCTCTGGACTGTGGCTACCCCACTGCCGTCTCCTCACCGCTGCCTATTGCCCCATCCTCAACGTCGTCTTCGTCCTCTTCCAAGTCTCATTACGCCATGCTGGTTGGCTCCTCATCCCAGGAGAGCTACCACCTTAGCCTGGAATCCACTAGCCACCAGCAGCTGACGCCGTCTCAGGAGCTTACCGATCAGCTGGACAAGCAGCACTCCCCTGGGGCCTTCAGCCTCCCTTCACAGGACCTGACGGTTCCCACAGAGGGCATCAAGGGCCAACCAGCCAAGGCAGGGGGCAGCGCTGCACCTACTAATGGCTCCAGCTTCCCAGACTTGTCCCCACTCAATCCCCCTAAAGAAACCACATACCAGATTGAGAACTTTGCCCAAGCCTTTGGATCTCAGTTCAAGTCAGGGCGCCGGACCCCCCTGAGCTACGGGAGTGACCCGAGCTCTGAGGTGGACCACCGGATACGGACTCCAGTGTCAGAATTCTCAGGGTATAGCAGCTTGTTAGCTGATGTTAGTGAGCCAGCCAGTACAGGATCAAAAACCCAGACAAGCCAAAGTTTCAGATAAGGGTCAAATGAGGTCCCAGGGTCCTGTTACTGTCCATATGGCCTCTTTACCATTCTTATATTGTTTGTGTAGCAAATTTTTGTTTTTTAAACACTGCCATTAATTGTTAATACAAAATGACCAGGGAGGGTCTTTCATGGCCTCAAATGCAATTTTTTAAATATTCTCATTTTTATTATGTATTTAGTCATCTAATTTTTAAGATTAGTGATTTTGATATGATCGTAGACTTCAATGTAATTTAAACCGTTTAGAGGGTAGCTATGAACTTGCTTTTCTTTTCTGAACCCTTGTGTTTTACCAATCATCATGTTGTAAAGTAATAATGTAGATGATGATTTCATTAAGAACATTTTGGCAGGGAAAGGCCCAGAATTCAAATGGCAAAAAGTTTATATTGTCTGTTACAAGAAACGTATTAACTCAGGAAAAAGGCAAAATTGTGTAATAAGACTTTGTATTGAGATGCAATTAGCACAGTTTTTACACGTGTACTTTATGACTACAAAGCTTTGATTTTTGTGTTGCTTTTTTAATTTGTCAGATCAAATTACAAAACATGAACATTGTTTTTGCTTTCAGTTCAGTGTAAGTTTGTCCGGATTATGGTACTGTTAATGTGAAAACCTACATGAGGTAATACAAACTGTTGTGTATTGGAACCCATAGTGCACGCTGCTGTTTGACATCATACAGGTTCAGACTCCTTCAGTGGCAAATAGGAAATATGCATCACTTTTAACTGCAAATGCAAAGGACACCAAACCTTAATTTGTTTTTTATTTTTTTGTAATGGGACAAGTCACCACCACTCCACTTTTTACTGTTGCTTTTTGTCAAAGGAATCAGTCAAGCACTTTTTAAAAACAACAACCCAACAATTTGCATATGTGACTATTTTACTATGATTATTATTTTAAGAGGAGAAAACTGTGAATGAGGGTTGGGTGGGAGAGAGGGAGGGAGCTTGGGATGATGGGGGGGGTTTGATAGTGGGTGATTAGGCATGACTATGGGCATTTAAATGTATTTTTTTGCTTATTTTCAATGGTATAGAAGAGGGGTGGGCAGGGACGTGTTTATTTTTTTCGGTTTGTCGGGTTGTAAAAAGATGATTTGCCATAATTTGAGTACCTCTTTGTATTTAATTATTTTGAGAGACAGGCTGACATGCTGGAACCCTTTTAAATTTTGATCCGGGACATATGTTGGATGCATATTTATACCCAAACCCTTTTATTTATTCACCTCTAGCCACAAAATAACTTTGTTCAGATATCTTTGGCAAGTAATCATTTGACCTACACCCTCTCGGTTATTAGCCCCATTTTTATCTTTACTTTATTGCTAGAATCTACTTCAATAGCCCAAAACATTGAACATGTACCTATACCCCCCCCCCCAAAATGCAGCCATGCACTCACAAGAATAAACAATGGCCTTCTCTGTCCCCCATGGCTGAAGCCATTCTATCCCGGCAGCCAGGGTTGATATTTAATTTAGTTGATTTTCTGTGAGCTGTTTCCTCAAACTCCCCCAGCCCACGTCTGTGAGCTCCACAGCCAAGAGACTTTGAAGCTGCTCCGATCACAGGGAATAAAGTCTGACCAGCCACTTCACTGCGACACACTATGCTTTTAAAGGAGAAAAAAAAAGACAATAAGATTGACCTCAATATACCTCATATCACTAAAGCGTAAGAAAGCAGGGACACGCGTTTCATGTATGTAGTGGACATATTTGTAGTATAGGTTTGACATATTGTATAATCATTTAACACTGCCTGTGTTTACATCTATAGAGCAATGACTCATCAAATGCAAATGTATTTGTTTTTTATGTAAAAACATTCACGCCAAGCAGTGTTGCATCTAGATGCCTCATAGAACATTCATTTTTTTTTCTCGTTATATCCCTTATTTTTATTACTTGCCATAATGTGTTTTGATATGATCTCTAGAAGGATATTGTTTACAAAAATGTACAAAAACACTAAAAATGTGTGTTCTCAATTTTTGAGTTTTCTCCAGTATGCATGATAAAGACATTTTTTTTTGTATGGCTTTTTGACTTGTCGCCTCAATACCAAATTTTGTAGCAGAAGTCACTCCCCGTTCTATTGTCTCTTCTGTTCTAGACCCCCTTGTGATATGAGTTTCCAGGCTTTACCTGTTGTTGAGATAATGAACAGATTAGAGAAGCCAATAAACCTTTTGTTACAAAAATGTTTTTTTTTTTCTTCTTTAGTGGCAAACAAATAGTTCCCTTGCAGCTTGGTGTAGATGTACTGTTAAACCTATAGTTAACAGTCAGACTTGATTCCAGTCTGTGTACAGTTGGTTTGATGCCATATGATTTTTCACAGGTGATACACCTTCCTGGTGGTGGAGCTGTTTTCCCACTAAGTCTTATCCCAGACAAAATCCAGAGACTTGTAAAACTCTACAGTCACTGACCAAATTCTTTGTTATTATTTGTTCTTACACAGTTAAATGCTACAATGAATTGTAGTTTTGATCTGGACCTTGGCAGAGGTGCTCGCATTACTGCCTCACAGCAAGAAGGTTGTGGGATCAATTCCTGTGCTAGACCTAGTAACGTGGGTTCTCCCTCACCATAAAGGTAACTTATTATCGACTGCATCTGTCCAGCATGCACACTGGAATAGGCCCCTGGATTCATAAAATATTAAAAGTAAAAAATGTGTGTCTTAACAGTGATAGTGAGACATCAGATATCCACAGACACTATCACATATGTATAGTGTGCTCGGTTTAATTTTACTGTTAAAATGTCTTGAGTGGTGTGGATTAGAACAGACCTCTGAAAGGTGGCCTTTTGTGATTTGGTTGTGACATAAGACTACTCTTGATATTGGGCAGTTAATTCATAATATAGTGATTTGAGTTTAGTTTTTTTTTTATTAGTTTTTTTTTTAAATGCACCAAAGAGTGCGTTTAGCCAACATCAGCTGACTTAGAAGTATCTGTTTCATGAAACCTAAACTTAATGTCAGATTTACTTTAATACATTACCTATCAGTATTTACAAAGGGCAATAATGGGCACCAGAGTCATATAATAAAGAGCAGCATTAAAATCATTCCTTTCCTCATCAATGTTTTCCTTCTGTGTGCTGTTAGCACTTTAATGAACCCTTGATAGGAACCCCAAAGTCTTTCGCAAAACGTAGTCTATGCCTCAATCACCCCCTGGTTTCTTTTTTTACTCATAAACATCATGTCCCAATTTACGTCATTGCCAGAAACACGCTGGGTGTGGTTAAGACTGTCATAATTCCTAGTGACTTTGGACTTACAGTCACAGCTATTGCCCTGTCATCACACACGCCATACAACAACCTTCATAAAACCCTCCAGATAATGGCAGCAACGTTTAGAGACATGATATTCTGAAATGGAGCGCTTGAGATTTTGACGAGATGCATTTGAAGCTCATCAGTCATATCCCTAACTATGTTATTGCCAGTTTATTCTATTTTGTACATTAAATATACATTTTTAACAAGAAAACAAAAACACAAATTAACAGATTACAAATAAAAAATGAACAAACACAACCCAGCACAGTCCAAGGAAACAAACAAAACATGTCCTGTTAGTCCACCACAAAACTGCTCAGCCCTGAGGCCACAGCAGAGCCAGTGAGGTAAAGGTAAGCTGCCTATACTTCCATGAGTTGTGCCTTTTTGGAATTCAACAGGGAGGTCAGGTGTTCCAGTGGGAAAAGTTCCAGGAGAAGATTGTTGTTGTTAGACTCTGGGGGGCTTGGCACTAATCCAAGACAGTGCAGCATATGTGAGGATGTTGTATAATCTGTTGGAGCCTGAACCAGCATTACTGCCTCTATAGCCCGGTCCAGATCCAAAGTTACTCCAAATATTCTCTATGTATTCCACAATGTCCCATATGATTGAACTTTAAGACCAAATTCAGTGAGTAAAAGTCGCTTTCACTGACTTCAGACACACAGGTGACATTTGAGGGCTAATTTTGTACCTTTTTACTAATTTTAGTGATTATTGGGTTATTATTAAACAAAGTCCTTCCAGATTTAATATTTTTTACAGGACAGAAGGCCACGGGCTTCCAAACACTGTGTCCCACTGTGCAATACACTTTCGATGGGATGCAAACTGATACAGCTCAAAGTTAGGTACATCTAGACGTACTTTAGAGACAGGAAGCCCAGAATTTTTAGTAGCTTCAGTACTTTGTCTAAAAAGTAATAAAGGGTATAATAACCTAGGACGTACATTCATCTTAACCAATGATAGACAATAATGATAAAGGAAGTGGGGTCCATCTTTACAGGTCTTTTTTTTATGTTGGGATGCTGTAAAATTAGGCTTAAACATTTAGTTAAACAGGGGGTCTTCCGAATGCCAAGCTATTCAAGATCGATTCTAAGATATCAGTTCTAGCTCTGAGACTACCTGTTGGCATACAAGGAACTTGGAAAGATTTTATTTGTGGCCTGAAAATATCCCAAAATGTAGGATAATGTCAGTGAGACAGGAAATTAAAGATACATGTTCTGTTATATAGAACAAGGCATCATCAGCTTATAAAAATAGTTAATAATGAGTCTCGCTGGTGCTGACCCTCCTGAGTTTTTGAGTTTTGAGTAAAGTGAGCAGGGCTGAAAAAAAAAAAGAAGAGAAAACTCCATTTGTAATTTCTGCGGCTAAGGGGTTATTTTATAATAACTTGACTCATCTTTTCACTCAAATTTGTGTCAAATGTGAGGCAGGTAGAGCAACTCGACACAATCAAAGGCACATTAATGATACTTTGCTGCTTGAAGATTTAATCATTTAGGATTTCAAAGTGCTGTACATTTTATTTGAACACAAATGTTATCTCTCCACACTTGTTTTATCTAAATTTTCCAACATACACCCTTCATGACGCTGAATTGAGAGTCTTGTGTTTTTGTGTGACTGGGATCAAAGTCAACTTGGAGATAACGTTTCTTTATGAGTTCTGGTGTAATGGCAGCTTAGTTCTTGTAAAATCTAAGTTCTGTGGATACTTTGGATATTTCAAAAACATAAGACCCATTTACTGTACATTTCAAAAGCCATGTTTTACTCTTTATTAACTTTATTACTTTACACATTGTGATTGCGCTGGTCCTAGGAAACGTTTTTGTGTAAGATTTCTCAGGGTTCAATTGTGTCTGGCAGCAGTAAAGCTATAAAACAACCAAGGAAGTAATGCTACTTTAGCCTGGATCAAAACCATTATATCTTGTATTACTGCACTTTGATTTATTGTGTCCCTTTACAGAAATACTACGTGTCTAGAAAAGACTTTAATGAAGCCAGAGTTCTGTGTTTAATATTGCCCAATCACAATGACAGTTCTCAAGCTTTCCTTAATGTGGCCATTTGTCAGACCAAAGACATTAGTCAAATTTCATCTCAAATAAAACATGAGAAATTTGATGTGTTGACATGACGTGAAAATCAAGCTGTAATTTGTACAATATAAAAGGAAACTATGTCTTGGCTATATTTAGTGGTGACTAGCCCTCTTCACCTCTGAACTGTGTAATCTAGGTGGGAAATAAACCAGAGGCTCTCAGTGCCGCCCATGAAAGGAGTGGCTAATGATTAAAACTGCGACTGTAGTTACACCACTGTCATCACATCATCATCCTAATTTTAGGCTGTGAGCCGCTAAAGCTGTCTCTTTTTTTCCAGTGTTTGAGATTTGTCTGTAAAGTCTTTCTTCAATGGCCTGGTCACTGAGACTCTTGCTCATCCTGGTGTTTGTAGCCGGTGGTAAGTAAGCCTCTCGTAACATTTGGATTAGATTATGACAATATCTAAATGATTAAATATATCAGACTTCACTCAGGAGGATTGCCTGATTAGGACTCACATTTTTGTCTTAATGTTAGCTTCAAAACCATATCGTAAGCATTTATCATTATTTCCATATCAATATTCAAACTGTGGTTATAAAAACTTTTTACTGCCTTAAACATAACAGACATAAAGTGGTTAATATTTGACTAGAATCCCCTATGGACCACTTAGCTCTTCTCGGCATGCAATACTAGAGCTTCATTTTAGGTTTACTTTACAAATCTTTGTCAAAATTTGAATTTTCTGAAGTCTGATATTGTAACACTGCTTCCTTATTTATCCCGTCTTATGTGATTTCAATGGGTTTAATGACGAGACGCATCATTATACAAAACCTCCAACCTTGTCAATGTGATACTTCTAACCCACCATAATTGTATATACTTGTTAACTATGTTAATTCGGTTTAAAAGAGGACAATTTGAAAAGACATGTCCCTGGTTTGGAACAGCAGACAGGAGAACATTCTTCTATATTGCACTGGAGAGCAAACAAATGCTGCCAGATTATTGTGGAATAATAATAATATTATTTTCTTAAAAAATGGCTAAATATAACTAATGTGATTGGGATTTTATAATATAACGCTGTTTTTTTATTTTTATTGATACCTGTGTGTGGCTGTGTTAAAAGCAACTACAACAAATACAGGAGAACTGACAACTACAACAAATACAGAAGAACCGACAACTACAACAAATACAGGAGAACTGACAACTACAACAAATACAGAAGAACCGACAACTACAACAAATACAGGAGAACCGACAACTACAACAAATACAGGAGAACCGACAACTACAACAAATCCAGGAGAAACAACTGCAGCTACAACCACAGAGATCCCAGGTATGTCTCTCCAATTCCTAACTGCATTCACAACTCTAAATGTAAAGTCTAACCTCAAGTAGCTTCTGTCTCTGTCAAATCTAGTTCTCTGTCACACCCTTTTTGAAACGCAACTAGTCTTCCAACATTTTAAAAACAACAGCCAGATTGACTTTGATTAAGTTTGGTAGGCCTACACTAAAGCCTACTTCCATGACTTTTAACAAAGTGCACAAATATGACGTGTTCAGGAGATTGTCTTGTCACACGCAGTGTTTCAACTTGTATGATGTGAGATACAGCAGACACAACATAAATTTTCCCTTTGTCTTTCCAGGTGCCTGTACTTCTCAACCATGTGGCCGTGGAAGCACCTGTGAGGATCGTGCAGGTCAAACCTATGTCTGTTTGTGTCTAACCGGAGACTACTACGATTACACGCTCAAAGTTTGTACGGGGGGTAAGTATTTCTTACATAAGAGGGTAAATGCTTTCTTTCCTTTTTAACAAAAACTTGTTGATATTGTTGATATGTTTATATTTTAGGAAAGGTTTTTCCTGGAGACCTAACATACACAGGAGCAAATTATGTAGAAGAAATGTCGATAAAGACATCTCCGGAATTTAAACGCACCTCAGAAGCAATTGTTGAGGCAGTAAGCATTTCAGCATTTGCAACCTTTACATATCACTCATGCATATAATCAACCAAGAACTTCCATAATATATAAATAATGCTGATTTACATGGGAGCCTTTTCTCATAATGACAAACACCTAACGTTTTTCTTTTTTCCCTTATTTTCATTTTTTTTTTTTAAACACAGCTAAAGGAAATATTTAAAGATGGTTATCGTAATTCTACAGTGACTAAACTCAGGTTTGTTTGTGCGGTTCTGTTTCACATTTCACTATATTCTGTACAATCCCCATAAACTGTAAGGATCTTAAGTTTTTGTCTGAGTTTTTTTTTTTCCAATGTAGCCCCCCAGCTCCAGGAAAGACCACAGCAGCAGGGGTCATTGCCTTTGTGAACATAATCTATGATGCAACTTCTGACATTGAAGAAAATACTGTTAAAAAGACTATGAAAGATAATGAAGGAAAGAATGGATTAGGCAGTTTTACAAGTAAATATGTGATCCATTTTCTTCAAACTATATTAATGATGGATAATGTTACAAACATTATGATTGTATCTTACAGCGGCATCACTATGTGATACAAAACCGTGTGATACTATCACAACAGAATGCAAAGACAAGGACGGAACATTTACCTGCACATGTCTGAACGAGTATGTGCCAACAGACTATAGTAACCGTATTTGTGCTGGTAAGTGCATTATCACATGAAGAAAGCACAGAGAAAGACTGCCAGACATTTGGGTAATTTTATAAAAATCATTTCAGCTTGTCCTAATGGTCAAAAAGTGGTTAACGGCATTTGTAAACCGTAAGTAACCTAAAATGATTGCCACTCAGAAATATCACCACAATCATAGAACCTTTGTAACATCTCCTCTTTTAGATGTGATTTTGGCTTTTCGGGTTTCAACTGTGGAGACCGTAAGTATGACCACACTGATAAAACACAATAATTAGAAAAGATCAATATATAGTTAGTAGTAAAGGTATAGAATATAGTGCCTCTGTACTGAGGTTATATCACGTTACATACATTCAGGTTTTGGCTTTACATATTCACATAAGTTCAGTCAATGTGGAGCAACCACCATACTGTAAAAGGCTAAAAGGAAAATATGATCTATATTTACTGTCATTATAAATAAAAAAGTAAATTGTGAGCCACTTTAGCAAATTTACATTTTCGGTTGTCTTGGGCTTTGGTTGTCAGGATGGCAACTGGACCTGGTTATTGTTGGCTCCGTTCTTGGGGCCCTGCTGCTCATCACACTCATCCTTTTGCCTGTTGTGGCTGTAGTGTAAGTAAAATACCCCTTTCAGAACAGCTTTTTTCCCAACACAAATGTCTGTTAATGTTGATATTTCTTTATTGAAGTTCCAAGAAGAACTCCAACAAGAAGGCCAAGAACATGGATTATGAGAAGTCCTATTCAAACCCTGCTGCTGCCAAGCCTCCTCAGGCTCTCAATGGTTTTACAGGAAGCCGGCCAACTTCAGTTCAAGCCGGTGCGGCAAACGGCCTGGCAGGGTTTGGCGGCAATGTCGCGCCTCGGATCCCACGAGCAACAACCTCTGACAGCTGGGACCGCAACTTGGAGATGATGCCAAGCAACAGTCGCCAAAATCTAGTTCCTGTTGGACGAAACTCTGTGAGCACAACCAAGAAGCCATGTTTAGTCATCAGTGAGTGTCCGCTTTGGTCGTTTCATATGCTACATTAACTTTTGCTTTTATTGTAGAGACATTATGGTGACCAAGATGACATGAATAGCAGTGCCATGAACCGTCCAACACGACCCCAGAATAACCCCTACGCCGTGAGTCGACCTCAAGCCAACCCATATGCTTCAAATCAGGGCCAAAGCAATCCCTACTACAGGCACGATGACGGTAAACACTATCGCTGACGAGGGTGGCCTGAACATCCAATCACATTTTACTAATCTGCAGCAACTCCTCTAACCATGGGTGTATTATCAGATAAGGTCTAATCAGGGTTATAAAAACCTTTTTAAGAATGTATAGTCAGATATTCTGTATAATAATTCCTCATCTATGATTTTACATTGTATTACTTCTATTGCTTAAAGAAGGTGAGTTTATTCTATAGCTAAAAGAGAAAAATGTATTTTATTGTAATTTGTATGTAACACTTTTGGAACTGTTTTGCATTTTGTTTTACATATTTTATTGTACTGACATGATTAAAAGCATTTTGGAACCTCGTTTTCTCAGAAACATTTTGTTATAAATAAACATTCTTTTTCACATTTGGTTTCTTTATGTCTAGCTAAGAAAACACAGGATTTCGACATTTACTGTGAGATCATGAGCGTAACAGAAACAACGATGAAATAAGCAGCTTGTCCTTTTAGATTTAACCAGATGAGGGCACTAAAGATCATGAGAAACTACTGTATATTTGCAGATGGGGAAGATTGGAAAAATGTCAAAGCAAGGACACAGCCTTGTCCTTGCTTTGAAGAAGAAGGGGAAGACAAAATGACCAATACCTGGAAGAATATAAACTACTCATAACATTCATCTAAGAATTCAGGCTACCTGTAAGTTAGATAACTGTGTTTTGAAAACTGCAGTTTGCAAAATTACAGCTGTACAGGGTTCTATGAGGAACATTTCTGGCTCCATTTCTGCACATGTTATACAAAAAAGACTGCAACTTTTTTGAAATAGTTGGTCAAACCTAAGGGATAGGAAGAGACAAATAAAGACCCCCACAAATGAGGAGATGCTTACTTTAAACACTAACTGATGGTGTTAATAAATACTGTATGTTAATGACAGTGTTTGGGATGTTTTGATGAAGGATAATTTGGATGTTACTGTAACTCAAGAATCACAAATGGTGAAGTCTTCTTCTCTCTGCGAATACTTACAATAGCTTTGAGGAGGTCCCTTTTGTAAAGTTGCTACATTGCTCACCCATTAGCAAAATGACACGGAAGCAGTGTAAAAAAGACAGCTGTGCCTTGAAAACAATGACATTGTAGTGGAGGGACACACAAATATCATTACGGATAGTATCTGGAGGACATGAAGAAGCAAAGAGCAACAAATGAACATCAAAAGATCCTGCAAGTTTTGAATGAATCTTGTCAAAATATAGTGTTTTGCTAAAATGCTATTAGGCAATCTTATAATATAAGAGTTTATAAATGTAGAAGAAGCCTCACACTCTTGTCAAGAATCTAAGTCAAGGCTTTTCAGATGTCTAATACATATTTATTTTATAATTTCATCTTGCTTTAGGAAGCACTATCTGTACTGAGCTATAAAGTGATTTGCTGTGACACCATCAAATCACTGCCTTTATAAAATCCAACAGATCAGCACAATTTATTATATGGTACACATACCTCAGAGCCACAAATAATCTAGCGCCACCAGTCAGTAACTTCAGTCCATTTATTATGGCAATACCATATTGTAATATTTGCTATAACATAAGTAAACATAAGTAACTCAAGGAGTTCAAATCTTCAGAGCTTCCATTGAGAGTGTCACACAAAAAGAGCAGTGATTTATTTTATTTTTTTGCTGATGTAGACGACATGGAGGCATATAAAAGTTAATCTTGGATGAAGTTTATGTAAAAAGGTTATGCTATAAAAGGCTATATTACTAGTCAGGAGGTTTGTTCAGGGGGTTAAGCACCTTCATCACACATCTTCTGGGCTCATTCACGGAGCACATGACTGGATAACCTTCGACGGTGTAGTGCTCTGCTGCGGGGGGTCTTCTGATCACATTATGGGCCTGAAGGGTCTTTATCTTCTACCTCTTCTACTCATCCTCCGCGAAATTCAATTTACTCAAGGTACGTGATCAACTAATTGTATTTAAAATGCAAATAGACGTCAAGCATTTACTAATAAAGTTAAATCTATATATTTTTTACGTATACGCTTACAAAACATTTTACTTTCTTAGCTGTATGGAGAATATGTCTTTAATGAAATGTTTGTAACATTTTTTTTTTATGCAGGCACAAATACTGTATTTGTTTATTGTAATAACATCATCATAAGACAACAAATATGATTTTTAAATATTGGCTTCAAGGTTATATGACAAGGTCAAAACTATAGGTGCTAAGTAAATGACCTCCTCACATGCTACATGGCTCAGAAATGAGCAAATAAACACTGTAACTTATTTGTAAAAAGAAAAAACAAACAGTAAAACAGAAATTGGAGAACAGAACAACAGTCACAGAATATTAGGAACATTAAATTAAATTACTTATTTACAATAGTCTGTTGACAACAATAATGGTATGACTGTTTGTCCGGTGTGTGTGGTGTTTTTTTCCAGCAGGGCAGTGTGGCAGTGGGCAGTTCCAGTGCAACAGTGGACAATGCATCAATATCGAGTGGCGATGTGATGGGACAAAAGACTGTACAGATGACTCAGATGAGCTAAATTGCCGTGAGTTTAAAGCAATAATAGCAAATTGAACAATATGTGGGAAATACTTTTACAGCAATTCAAACATTGACTCATAAAAGCCTAAAATAATGTAAAATACTTGTTGTTTAGCACCACCAGCGTGCACCTCTCAGGAGTTTAAGTGTGTGACAAGTGGAGAGTGCATCTCAATAGGATTTGTCTGTGATGGGGAACCAGACTGCATCGATGGCTCTGATGAACAGAGAACATGCGGTAGGCCTGTGCAGCGTTTACTATGTCTCGACTTGACCTTGACAGATTTGATTAGTAAAGTAAAGCGAGGGTACCTTGCATTCATGTTACAGCAGCTTTTTTAAAATACGCTGAATATTTAAACACAGATTGATAAGTCAACTAGTCAAAAAAAGTAAATTGTTTGACATATATTTCACAAGTAGGCTATGTTACTGAGTTGTGTTCAAATGTACTCATTGTAAAAAGTAAGATAACAGTGAGTCACAATAAAAAGAAAAATGTTGACACACTGAAGGTTTGTTTTAATGTGGTAAAAACATTTTCCTCGATGTCAGTGTTTTAAAGTATGGTTGAACATTTTTGTGAGTCATAATTGGCCAGTGTTGTATAATAATTTTGACCCTTTGCTTTAGGTGGGCGCACCTGCAGTCCTGACCAGTTCACCTGTCAAGAAGGCCAGTGTATCCCCAGCAAATACAGATGTGACCACGTAAAGGACTGTGTGGACAACTCAGATGAAAACAACTGCAGTAAGACTTTCTTTTTTTATAGAACCGCGTAACATACCCAAAAGTAAATTTATGTGAAACAAAGACTTGTACCTGGCCTTTCTCGCAGACTACCCGAGCTGCACCGAAAAGACGTGTGCAAACGGCGCCTGTTACAAAAACTCTCAGCACTGCAATGGCCTACAAGACTGCCGGGATGGGTCTGATGAATTTAACTGCAGTAAGGTTATGAGCAGCTTATACGTAAAAAAAAACACTATAATTTAAATAGACTATATTTTAGCAGTTATTAAATGTACCCTGTTTTGTATAACTGCTGTAAGTTAGCTAACGTCAGCGTTTTTGCCGTAAACCCATCTTTAGCGAACCATAGAACCTACTGTAATGACTTGTCTATGTTTAGGCAACATAAATAAAAACAAAAAAACATTATTTTTGCTTTCTAATTTCTTTTAAACTCATAATACCCATCTAGCATTTAACTACCGTACTGTATTTTTTATTTTTGGTATTGTAGCTAACTATGTGCATTGCAGATAGCTAGCAAAATGTGGCTTTATACACTCAAAAAAATAAAACCTTGACTTTAATTAATTTTTCCTTGTCAACAGGTTCCACGTGATTTTATTATGAAAGTTGAAAACAAATATTTTGAGGTTATTAAACTTATTGTTGTTGTTTTAGAAGAAATTATATGTTTTGATTCATGCCAACTATTATCACCAATTTTTGTTTAACAAGATACATTTGAGCTAAACTAACAAAAGTCAATTATGTTATATGGGACAACCAAATTTGTTTAGATGTTACATGTTACATTTATGTCAACTCAAAGTAAATTAATGATTTTAAAAGAAAACATTAAATTCAATCTTTGTTAATCAAAATTAAATGCTTTACCCAAATTAAAATCTTACTAGTTAGGTTTAAATAACTTAAGTTCGTCAACAGGTTCCACACAAATTACTCAAGTAAACTCAACTTAACATTAATTAGTTCCTTTATTAACCAACAGTTTATCAACACAACTGTTTAACAAATTCAAACTGTTCATCAAATTGAAACTCTTTATGAGACAACAAAACATGTCACATAGAATAACTGGTGCATGTAAAAAAGAAATACACTTTACATGACAAAGAAAAGTTACATAAAGAAATACACTTTACATGACAAAGAAAAGTTACATAAAGAAATACACTTTACATGACAAAGAAAAGTTACATAAAGAAATACACTTTACATGACAAAGTTACATACATACATACATACATACATTGTCAAAACTATTAGAAGAAAAACTTTGGAGGGGGTCACGCAGGTGTGCAGAGTTCCATAATGTGCACATGGAGTCTGACTTGATTTTTCTTCTTCAGTAGAGTTTCATGGCAATTGTCGCACTATACTGCCACCCTGTGGATGTACAATTTTTTACTTAACATAAATGGTTGCTGTTTAGACAACACGTTAAGAATTTGTAGAATTAATTTTGAACATAATTAAGTGGACCTAAATAGAAAAATACATTTCAAGTCAGTAAAAACAATTATTATAACTAAACTAAATTTAAATGTATTATGTAAAGTGCACAACCTACCAAGTTCATTTTTTTGAGTGTATGTAGCATTTCTTTCACTCAAACCAGTCTGTGTTTTAGCTACTAGATTTTCTCTCTCTCTCAATAAGTTTTATTTTTAATGAGTCATTGCTGTTTATTTCAGCCAACTCACACTGTCCCATCCACCAGTTTCAGTGTGCTAATGGTTACTGTATCCCACAACCCTTTGTGTGTGACTACTGGGATGATTGTGGGGACAACAGTGATGAACAGGACTGTGGTAAGTATGGAGGCTGACAGTCTAATGTTTTTTGAATAGTTATTGTATATTTACATTGTACATTTATATACTATATTTGTAAAACCTTTAGTGTATGAAAGTTGTAGTGGCAGTCAGTTCACGTGCACGAATGGCCGGTGTATCCCTCAGCGCTGGGTTTGTGATCACTTCAATGACTGTGGGGACTACAGTGATGAGAAAGGATGTGGTGAGAACATCGTAGCAGTGAAATACACTTTATGAAGTTATTCACATTTATACTAAACTCCTTAATGTTTGTTGAGTTTAGACAGCAACTCACGAGACTGTTACCCAGGAGAGTGGGGTTGCCCTGAATCTACAGTTTGTATTCCTGTGGGGAAAGTGTGTGACGACAAACCAGACTGTCCTGGAGGAACAGATGAGACTAACTCAACAGCCGGTTTAACCTGTGGTAAGTTAGTATAGGAAACATTTTAAACATGATTAATCTGATCACATGATGAACACCCTGTAACATCTTTATAGAGCTGTAAATGTGGGTTAATGGGTTTTTAAGCCTACTAGTCAGCTGTTCATGAGGCAGTATCAAACCTTTTACACAAATCTAGTTCAAGATTAACTTCTCATGTGAAATTTTGTGAAACCTTGTAATGACCCCATGTGAACATTGAACAGCTATAATTACTTCTTGAAAACTCTTTATAGCTGTAATGTTATAATAATTAAAAATTTTCCAATAACTGTTAGTATTTAATATATGCTGTCAAAGAATCTGCCCAGCACATCTGCTCACAACATATAGACATATAGTTACCTCCTTTTACACCTTTGATATCTTTGACAGGCTTGTAACAAAAAAATCTCAAAAAATAATCTCACAAAAATCTCACAAAATAATTTATTCATAGTTACACAGCATTGCTTTGGTAACTACAACACTAGATAACGGGAATACTGTCAGGACTCTTAGTTTACCACAATAAATGATAAAAGTTAATATACTGAACTACATGTGCCTTAAATAATGATGAAGAACTGTAACCGTTAATCATAATTTTCATTTTAAAAAGGCGTTCAGCGATGCTCCTCTTTGAGTTGTGAATATGTGTGCCACCCATCGCCTCAAGGCGGTGCCTGCTACTGCCCTGATGGTTTTATTGTAGCAAATGACAGCCGCACCTGTGTAGGTAAGTGCAAAAAAGTTTTTTTTTTATGGGATTTTGCAGCAGATAAAATAATTTACTATGAACCAATAAACATTGTAAGTGACACAGACAATGAATTGGCAATAGTAAATTTGGAAATAAATGTCTAGATTGCTGCTTATTCAGAAACAATAAAGTTTTAATAGTTGGTATAGAAGTATATATTGCTAAGCCTTTTTGTTCTCACTAGACTATGATGACTGTCAAATCTGGGGAATCTGTGACCAAGTCTGTGAGGATCGTCCCGGGACCCACCACTGTACCTGTGCCGATGGCTACTTTCTGGAGCAAGGTCATGTCTGCAAAGCCAATGTGTCAAGTAGGTGCTAGACAAATAGTACTTTCAAAAGTATGCCCATATTAATACTGTTTACATTAATAATGTTCTTAGCTGTTTTTTTGTTTTTTATACTTTTTTTTTTAACATTTCTCGTTACTAAGTACTTCACTTTCCTCAGCTGGACTTCCACAGTTGGTTTTTACCAATGGCGGTGATGTAATGATGGCTGACATACATGGTCGCTTTGCCAGAATCCTTGTGCCCTCGCAGGGCAAAGGCTCTGCCCTAGGGGTGGCATACAGCTGGCACAGTGATAAGATATTCTGGAGTGACACATATACTAAAAAAGTCAGTCTGGATCACTATTGGTTAATGTTATTTGGACAGTAAAGTGGACACCAAAACTGTTACTTTGTCCTTCTAGGTCTACTCAGCCAACTACAATGGAGGTGACGTCAAAGAGGTTCTTACTGTTGGAGTGCAGAGTGTACAAAATCTTGCTGTAGATTGGGTCAACTTCAAACTCTACGTCTTAGAAGCTATGGTGGAGCGCATTGATTTGTGTGAATTTGATGGAGGGAATAGGGTCACACTGGTCGCTGAAAACCTACAGACCCCTCATGGTTTGGCTCTGGACCCCACAGTAGGGTGGGTCTTTTCAAACTGACCATTGTCCCTGTATTCTAATCAAACTTTGTGTCGCGTAAACCCTGATAAAATGTTGATTCTTCTTAATGAAATGTCAACTCTTGCATGACCATTTATGTTGCTCCATCAACATGGTTTTGTTCTTGTATATAGGTACATGTTCTTCACCGATATGGGAGTTTCCAAGCAGCAAGTGAAGCTTGAACGTGCCTTCATGGATGGGAGTAACCGTGTGGAACTGGTGAAAGGCAGGCTTGGCACTCCTACAGGAATTACTCTGGATATTGTCACCAAAAGGGTCTACTGGTCTGACAGTCACTTTGACACAGTGGAGACTGTGACCTACAACGGCTTAGACAGGTTAGTGTTGCATTAGAGATTGTATTGATTTAGCTGTGCTGTACTTGAGAGTAAGTCAGTGTCTTGTTTTTAGGAAAATTGTTCTCAATGGGGTAACCCAGGCTCCACATCCTTTTGGAATAGCAGTGTTTGAGAACCATGTGTTTTTTACTGACTGGACAAAAATGGGTCTGGTAAGGACTAACCGATTTAATGGCAGCAACCCTGCACTCCTCTATCGTACTGCAAAGCGACCAGGCCATGTTGTAGTTTCACACTCAGTTCTGCAACCCTTTGGTAAGGAACTAAAAATAAGCTGCTTTCAGAATCTGGTCAAACTGACTGTAATATGCACAACATTTGTTTTTTATGTTTTTCAGTAATAAACCCATGTGGTAGACACAATGGTGGCTGTCAGCAAATTTGTGTCTTGAGTCACCGCACTGACAATGATGGTCTTGGTTTCCGCTGCAAGTGTCGTCATGGTTACGATTTGCAGCCCGACCACCAGACTTGTTTTAGTGGGTTTCTCCAGACAGAATTTCCCAAATGCAAAACTTTCTGCATTATAGTGTGACTTTCATTTTTGCTTGTCTAAATGTTAAACACGCTACTGTATTGTTTTAACAGAGGTGAAGGACTATTTGTTATTGGCTACCTCTTTGGCGGTCCGAGGAATCCCACTAAACTTGTCACTCCAGGAAGACATCACCTTGCCTCTTACTGGACTTGGGACATCATTTTCTGGGTCTGCTGTGGAATTTGATGGCAATGAGGAGGTCATTTTCTACAATGACAGGTCTAAGGGACTCATGTATAAGTCAAACCTTAATGGCACAGGTAAGATAAATTCAACATTTTTGTTTATCTTATAGGTTGTAAAAATGTGAGCTCATGTTAATTTTGTATTTCCAGTGCAACAGATATTGACAGGCTACAGAGTTGGATCAGTTGATGCCATGGCCTATGACTGGACCTCCAAAGTTTTGTTTTGGACTTCAAGCACCTATAGGTCAGTGGTGGCGTTTCGAATGATTGACAAATCCAGGCGAGACATTGTGACAGGACTGAGGACTCCCAAAGGCATTGCAGTCCATCCTAGTGTTGGGTGAGTGTGCGCAAATAAGATTTGAATACACATAGCCTCTTTAGTGAAATATGAAGACCACGGTGAGGCTTCTAAAATCCACTAAGTGATGTTGCCCATTCACAGCTACCTGTTTTGGTCGGACATGTATCGCCCTGCAGTCATAACGAGGGCCTACACTGATGGCAGCAATGCAATGCCTTTAGTTAACACAACTCTTGGAATGCCAAATGGACTTGCTCTGGACTATGGGTATGTGCCATGATGTACTACAAAATCTTTACATAACATTCTAGTCACTGTAACATGTTTTTATTATTTATTTACCTTGTGGCAGATTAAACCGTTTGTACTGGGTGGATTCCCTCTTGAACCAGATTGGCAGTGTTAGCATTACCGGATCTGACCGACTAACCTTCAGCAATCTTGGGCAAATCACCCAGCCCTACTCTCTAACAGTTTTTTCAGGTAGGATTAGATTCTCACAAGGTGGTGTAAGTGTATCCTGTGTCACTGTTTCCTGTCAAGAAACTATAAATATTACTTTGAGAGGGGGTCCTCAGAAGCTGAGTGTGTACCACATAATTAGGATACCCAGTTTCAACTCCCACTTGGGTCATTTGTTTCTTGTTTGTCTGTTATCCTATCAAATAAAAGCAAAAAGGGCAAAATAATCTTTTTTAAAAAATGGATTTGGAGCATTTAGTGGTATCAACATTATTGTAGATTTCATCCATTATCAAACAGTTTTCATTATAATACAAACAATATACATGAACTTACAAAGAATAATGAATGTATTTTAATTTGGCAGATTACT
This sequence comes from Neodontobutis hainanensis, assembly GCA_024349245.1. Lineage (NCBI taxonomy): Eukaryota > Metazoa > Chordata > Actinopteri > Gobiiformes > Odontobutidae > Neodontobutis > Neodontobutis hainanensis. The sequence continues at coordinate 9,229,722 of JALDNG010000017.1, forward strand.
TATATGTGTCAGACACAAGAACAAGAGCAATATTTGAGATGAGGAAAAGAGATGGAGGAGGAAATATCATGGTCAGACAAGGAATCAACAGTGTCATTAATATCAAGGCCTACACAGCTGACCTCCACAGCAGTAAGTTGACATGTTAATTTTACACTGTGGTTTAAATTTGTCCTAATGTAAAGTACTAGTTCAATACAAGACACCTGTTTTTTGTGCAGTGTATAACAGCCAGTGCAATATGGTTCCCAATGGGCACTGCAGCCACTTTTGTTTCCCAACTCCATCTTTTCTCCGTGTGTGTGGGTGTCCCTATGGTATGAAGCTTCAAGTCAATCTGAGAGACTGCATTAAGGATGATTCAGTAATTCCACCAGACACTAGCTGCGGTGACTACGCTTTTGAATGCGACGAGGGAGTCTGTCGGCCCAATTCCTATCGCTGCGATGGAATCACCGATTGTGTTGATCAGACTGATGAGGCTAACTGCACTGATACAGGTAAATGTGATGATGCTATAATGGTAGTGACTACAGCAAACATGCATCTATGTACAATAATTTACATTTTTATTTCCAGGTGCCACTTGTTCTCCACGAGCGTTCACCTGCAACAACAAGCACTGCATTTTGTCTAGTTGGCGCTGTGATGGTCAGGATGACTGTGGTGACGGTTCTGATGAAATTAACTGCCCCACTCGTCTCCCGACCACCTGTACAGCTGATTACTTTACTTGTGATAACTACCGGTGTATCTCCAAATTATGGGTGTGTGACGGAGACAATGACTGTGGTGATGGCTCTGATGAACACAACTGCAGTAAGAATTGAGGAATCCACAATTTTATTTTATGGAAATTTAATCAAATTAAACTAGTCTTGTAAAGTTCATTTTTGTCTTTGAATGGAAGATGCAACCATTACTACATGCCCTCCTTCATTCTTCCTGTGTCCGGACCACCGCTGTATCAGCAACTTCCTGGTGTGTGATGGAAACCAGGACTGCTTAGATGGCTCTGATGAAAAGGACTGTGGTTGGTATCACTATAGCTGTTCAGCTTAGTTCTCAAAAACTCTTCCATTAATTAATGATACTCCTATTTTCTTTTTTTTAAGAGTTTTCATGTGCCTCCTATGAGTTTGCATGCGCCAGTGGGGATCAGTGCGTCAGTAAAATTTATCGCTGTGATGGAGTGTTTGATTGCAGGGATCATTCGGATGAGCGTGAATGTCGTAAGCTGCAAAGATATATTGAATTTATTTTAAGCTGTTACTATTGTCTGCTTACATAGTACCATTGTACATTCATATATTGTCAAAAACATATAAAAAAAGTATCAAACCATTCTTTTTAAATCTTTTTTAGCCACACGTGGTCCAGGCCTCTGCCACAATGATGAATTCCAGTGTCAAACAGATGGTTTCTGCATCCCAAAGAATTGGGAGTGTGATGGTCATGCTGACTGTGAGGATGGGTCCGATGAACACAACTCCTGTCCTCCTTTCACCTGTGGATCCAGCAACTTTCAGTGTGCCAACAAAATCTGCATCCCCATAAGCTGGGTGTGTGATGGTGAAAATGACTGCCGGGACATGAGTGATGAACAGAACTGCCCCACCCCTCCATTTAGCTGCCCCTCTGGACAGTGGCAGTGTCCTACTGACCTAGTGTGCATTAACTTGGACAAAGTGTGTGATGGTCAGAGAGACTGCCCCAATGGAGCAGATGAATCACCTCTTTGTAGTAAGATATCCCAAATAATCCTTTCTGTAAATTTACCAGATGCCTAATTTATTCATATACAATACAGTTGTACAAGTACAGTTGTAAAAGTACAATAATTCCAAAAAGACAAAAAATAAATACTAGAAACTATTGACATGGAGCTCTGCTAATTTCTTTTCTCTTTTGATTTTACTAAGATGAAAATGACTGTCAATTGAACAATGGAGGCTGCAGTCATGGCTGTATCCAGGGGCCGTTTGGGGCTCAGTGCACCTGTCCACCAGGATTCCAGCTCCTCAATGACTCAAAGACTTGCGACGACATCAATGAGTGCCTAATCCCTGGTTTTTGTAGCCAAGAGTGTTACAACGAGCGAGGAAGCTTCAGGTGCTACTGCTCAGAGGGGTACTTCCTGGAGCCTGACGGACGCACATGCAAAGCTGCAGGCAAGACAACAACAAAGATATAAGCAACATTTTATAGCAAGATTACCTGTATGATTGAAAGGCCTGAATTGTTTTTTTCTGCTGACAGATCAAATGGCAGCAGTACTTCTTGTTAGTAGAAGAAGCCAGATACTTGCTAACCATATCAACCAGATTCCACCTGTGATACAAGCTGTGGTCAGTGGTTCAGATATTGTCACAGTGGATTTTGATCGTGTTACTTCCCGAATCTACTGGGCTGATGCCTCAACAAAGCAGATATGGAGCGCCTATCAGAATGGAACGGACAAAAAACAGGTGCAACTGCCCTGACTCAAATCATCAAAGTTTTGTGTGAGACTGTTAAATTAATGTGTAGCCTCCTGTGTCATAGGTGTTTTCTACTGGTCTCATGGTACCGGAGAGTATTGCTGTGGACTGGGTGGGTCGAAACCTATACTGGACTGACTCTGTCATGGAGAACATTGAAGTGTCTACTCTGGACGGTCGCTTCCGGAAGGTTCTCCTTACCCAAAATATCACCAGCCCTCGTGGACTGGTTCTGGACCCTCGCAACCAGTAAGAAAACCCTCTGGACCTTACATTTAGTCTTCAGTAAGTCTCAATAAATCCTTTGTTTTATTCCTCTTAGCACCAACATCATGTTTTGGTCAGACTGGGGCAAGAATCCTCGAATTGAGCGGGCTTACATGGATGGATCAGCAAGAAAAACTATTGTTACCACAAAAGTTTATTGGCCCAATGGCCTGACCCTGGATTACACCACACACAGGCTCTACTTTGCAGATGCATACCTTAAGTATATTGACTATTGTGACTATGACGGCAACAATCGCCAGCAAGTCATGGCTAGTGACTTGGTATGTTAGTATTAGTGGCATACAGCCCTTGCAAAGACATTTATTGAAGAATGTATAAAAACATATAAAATCTGTTACCAGGTTCTACAGCACCCTCATAGTATAACCATCTTTGAGGATCATGTTTACTGGTCAGATCGCTACACCAGCAAGGTCATGAGGACAAACAAGTTCCATGGGGGAAATGTCACAACTATGTTGAATAATGTCTACCAGCCCATGGGCATTGTTATGGACCACCCAATCAAACAACCTACAGGTCTTAATATTTTATCTATATATGTCTCTCGAACTAGAAGTCAACCCAAATTGTAGACAGAATATTGTCAACACTTTTTTTGGTGTTTAGCAATCAACCCATGCATAGAACATCTGTGCACTCAGCTGTGTCTACTGGCAGGCTTGAGACCAAGGTACTATACCTGCCACTGTCAGTCTGGCTGGAAGCTGGATGCAGACAAGCGCACCTGTATCAAAGGTAATCCTGCTTAGAGTGAGTTATGATGAGGCCCCGCCATTTTATGAGTTAGTCGACAAGCTAACAAGCCACATCAACATTCCAGGTGTATTTCTGACTCTATTTGTAAACTACAAATGCTGAAAAAGAAGGTGGTGTGTACAGAGAGAGGCTTTTGCCAGATCTCAGAAGACAATACAATGTTAAAATAAAAAAAAAACACTGTAAAATGCTATACTTGAGATATACAACATTAAGCTTCCACTGTAAGTTTTATGTTTTGCTCATTATATTTATTTTAGATGATACTGCTTTCCTAATGGTGGTGAGAGATTCTGTGATTTTTGGGATTCCTCTGGACCCAGCTGACCCCTCCAATAATGCAATGGCTCCCATTTCTGGTGTCAGCCAGGGTCAAGATATTGACTTTGATGATCAGGAGCAGTTTGTCTACTGGGTGCAAAATACTGTTCGTAAAGGTTTTTGCCTCACAGTAATTCTGTATTTCTAGTTAATCAGCCATTGTTTCAGTGCATTTTTTCCATTATTTCTCTCAGGGTTCTATTTGGAGAGTCAAGACCAGTGGTACCAACAGATCTGAATTTGCACCAGCAGCCTTCCTGGGCACTCCTTCTGGATTGGCTTTTGATTGGCTTGGCCGAATGATGTATTATACAAATCCTTCTGCTAAAACTATAGAGGTAAACACACAGACCGAATGAAAATGATAAAAAAAATAATTCAGACATTTGAATCTTATAATACAAATATATAAATTGCATTTTTCTTATGAAATCAGAATATTTCTCACACGATGGAAAGCCCTCTTATAACATACATGTTTTAGAGTGATAAAAAATAATAAAATTTCCATTTCTTAATCTTGAAATATATTTTGATTTGTCATAGTGCAATAAATTTATTTTATAACATTTATTTAGGTGATCCGTGTAGATGGAGACCAACACTACAGAAAGACACTCATTACTTCCACTGGAAAACCAGAAGGGGTTGGATCACCAAATGGAATAGTTGTAGATCCGGCTCGAGGGTAAAGTATCTGTTTAAGAACAACAATGATAGCTCGAGACATGTTCCTAATAGGTTAGTTCTTTAGATATATTTTGAACAGTTAATGTTAAGACCTTGTCACTTTCTGTAAACAGGAAATTGTTTTGGACAGACACGGGTTCAGATGGAGTTCCTCCAAAAGTAGGCAGTGCTGAAATGGACGGAGCTAATCCCAGGAACCTTTACACAGGAAATCTAGCTAACATTGGATTCATTGCTGCTGACATCTCCACCAGTAAACTCTATTGGGGTGTGGCAGGCTCTGGTGTTGTACGTAAGACATTTACTAAGAAGGAACTTAGAAATGTACACAAATGTAGTCTGCCATGTCAAGTGTGAATTTGTTCCATCCCAGATTGAAAGTGGTACAATGGATGGTCAGAGTCGTGTCACTGTGGTCAGTGGTCTGTCCAGTCCTTGGGGACTAACTATTCATCAGGACTTCCTTTACTACACTGACCTGGACTATGAGGTCATTGAGCGAGTGGATAAAAACACTGGTGCCAATATGGTGGTCATGAGAAGTGGCATGTCTGGTCTGCGAGCCCTCAAAGTCCATGCTAGAGACAGTAAGACTTCCCTGATTACATTAATTTCTTGAGTAGCTTTTCTGGTTATCAAACTAGTAATTATACCCCACTTCAGACTCAGCAGGAACCAGCAACGCTTGCAGCTCCAACAATGGCGGTTGTCCTCAACTCTGTTTGCCCAAACCTAACAGTCAAAAAACATGTGCCTGCACAACAGGATTTAACCCTTCGCATGATGGTTCACACTGTGAACAGTTTGAGTCCTTTGCCATTGTCTCTAACTCCAAGCACATCCGTGGTTTTCACATAAACAGTTCTGACCATTCTGAGGCAATGGTTCCTATTGGTGGACGTAAGTTAGCTTTTATTTTGCTGTTAGACTTTTGCTGTTAGGTTTTATTTTTGAATTAGTATGTCTGTTTATCTGCAGCCTCCTACTCCATTAAGAACAAGTTGGACCTCCATATTGCATCTGGGTTTGTGTATTGGACAGATAACAGCACTTTAAGCACCTACAGGGGGGTCTTTAGGGCTCAAACAGATGGTGGACTTAACAGTGGTGTTGTCACCTCAGGCATTGGACAGAGAGGTATCCAGGGCATTGCTGTTGACTGGATTGCAGGTATCTTTACTCTTTACTCTTTACTTAAATTTCTCATTTATGTATCCATGCTATTATGACCTTTATTCTATTATTTATTATAATATTGCAGTCAAATATTTTCATTCCCATCAACATATGTGTCTTTAGGTAATTTGTACTTCACCAATGCCTTTGCAACTGAAACGTTCCTTGAGGTCTTGGCCATCAACACCAGCTATCGAATGATTCTCCTCAAGTCAAACCAGGACCAGCCAACTGACCTTGCAGTGAGCCCAAAGCTCCGCTACTTATTCTGGACGGATTCTGGGCAAATACCCAAAATAGAGCGTGCCTTGCTGGACGGCACCAACCGCACAGTTCTGGCGTCAGACAGTTTGGTGTCGCCTCAGGGCTTGACAGTCGATTACACCAATGACTTCCTCTACTGGACAGACGACGTTCTCGATATGATTTCCTGTATGGATGCAGATGGCTCTAGAAGGCAGATTATTAGATTTGGTAGCCGTTACCCTTCCCCAACAGGAGTGTCTATTTTTGGAAACAACATGCTGTGGGTTGACAAAAAATTGGGGAAACTCTTTCAAGCCAGTAAGGACCCAGCTAATACTGACCAACCAGAGGTAAGAATTAACAGAAAAAACACGATACACGCTCATAACTAAAAGTTCCTTCCCATGTTCTTTTTTGGTACTAATATTTATTTTACGGTCCAATAAACAGGTTACCATAAAATTACCTTTATTATAAAATATTTGACTGACTGAACACTTTAAACGTTGAACTTGGAATTTGATATCAACATGGGTCCCTTATTTATTATCAGTATTTTCCAACAGGTTATAAGAGATGGTCTTGATGGACTGATGGACGTTGCTCTCTTCGATGTTCATGTCCAGCCGACAGCAGCCCACCAAGTTGCCTTCAACCCATGTCAAGAAGATAATGGACGCTGCCAACAGCTCTGCTTTGCCCTGCCAAACCAGGAGAAGCCAAAATGTGGCTGTGCACACGGGTCACTTCTTAACAATGAAGTAACATGTGGCTATGGGCTGGATGAATTTTTGATTTTTACCACAGATGCCACTCTCAACAGTCTTAGGTTAGACCCCCAGGACCACAGCACCCCTTTTCCAACTGTGACTTTGGGCAGCTACACTGTGGGAACAGATTACGACTTTAAGGAAAAAAAGATTTTCTTCACACAGTATTTAGGGTATGGCAGAAGCAGAATTGGCTACATCACTACAACATCCATCAGCAGTCCTCCTGTCATTTTAGCCTCAGGTGAATTTGGCATTTATCAAAACATTGGATGACCTTAGACAGTGCTCTTACTTTGAACAGTCCATTACCCATCTCATCATACTGTATATTTTCTCTCTTGTCTGTTTCAGACTTGGATGACCCAGAGGGCATAGCATATGACTGGGTCAACAAACGTGTCTTTTTCACTGACTACTACAGCCGCGATATCCAGTCCATGGGGGTCGATGGCCAGAACCGTTCAATTGTAGCCCATGGAAACCGTCCTAGAGGCATCATTGTAGATCCCTGCTATGGGTAAGACTAGTACAGTCACAGTAGGTTTATGCTACAAGGTGGAAATCTTTTTTAACTGAGCTTTTATACATAGTTACCTATACTGGACTGACTGGGGCTACCCAGCCCAGATTGAGAGAGCCACACTGGGAGGGCATTTTCGCACCCCTATCATAAACACCAGTCTCTCAATGCCCAATGGATTGTCTATTGATTATGAGGAGAGGATGCTTTACTGGGCTGATTCCTCACTGTATGTGACTTTTAAAAACTAAACTTTTAAAAACTAAACTAAATCTAATTAAAAAAATAAATACTTTTTACCTTCATGCTTTCCACAGGCACAAGATTGAACGATCCACTTTGACTGGCGAGAACCGCGAAGTAATCCTGCTCGATGTCCAATACCCCTTTGCCATGACTGTCTTCAAACAGGACATTTTCTGGACAGATTGGACACTAAGAGGAGTTTTTAGGGCTGGAAAAGACGATGGGTCAGGCTTTGCAGTTTTAGCCCAGGAGCTGCAGTACAGACCAAACGACATACATGTTTATGCTGCTTCGAAGCAGGAAAGCTGCAACAGCTCATGTCTGCAGTTCAATGGAGGCTGTAGCCATGTGTGTGTTTCAGGTAAAGAAATAAAAGCATACTTAATGCTTTAAGTATAAACAGCTCTAACTTAGGACACTGGGTTCTGATGATCAGTTCTGTGAATTTTGCCACTTCTCAGGTCCATCAGGTCCAGAGTGCCAATGTCCAAATGAAGGAAAATGGTACTTAGCCAACAATGGCAAAGACTGTATCCAGGACTCTGGAAAACGCTGTCCACCAGAGCAGTTCACCTGTCTTAATGGAAATTGTATCTCAGCTCGTTGGAAGTGTGATGGCTATAATGATTGTGAAGACAACTCAGACGAGCTGGAGAGAGTGTGTGGTGAGAAATAGGAAGTCATTGTAGTATTAATGGTTGCATTAACTAATATCTCTTTAATTATTTACAGTGCATTTGTCTTGTCCACAGCCTTCCATACATGTGCCTCAGTTGACTTCACCTGCGATAATGGCCGCTGCGTGCCGCTCAGTTACACATGTGACTATACAAACGACTGTGGTGACAACAGTGATGAGCGTGGCTGCCCTTTTCCTACATGCAATCCTGCTACTGAATTCTCATGTGCAAATGGGCGTTGCATTAGTGCCGCGTTTGTTTGTGACGGACATAATGACTGCAGAGACAACGCCACATCTGATGAAATAAACTGCCGTGAGTTATTTTTCGGTTTTGATGGGATTCATCATCAAGGTCAAATGGATCACTGGATTTTAGATTTTCCATTTTTACTCTTTTTAGCTGACAGGAAATGTCCTGAGGGCCAGATTAAGTGTGAAAATACCAACATTTGCATTTACCCTGAATCGTTGTGTGACGGCTACAACAACTGTGGAGACAACAGTGATGAAAATCCTCTTTTCTGTGGTGAGTTGATGATTCTAGTTTCCTTCTGGATTCAGGGAATATAGTATTCATAGTATGAATTCTGTGGTGTAACATTTTATTTACATTAACAGCTGGTCGAACATGTTCTCCAAACCAGTTCCGTTGTGATGGCGGGAAGTGTATACCTCAGTCTTGGGTGTGTGATAACTTCAGAGACTGCAATGATGGGACAGATGAACCCCCATCCTGTAGTAAGTGCCCCACATTAATTTTATCTTCGGTTTATACAAAAAATGGTTATTAATGTTTATTTAATTTTTTTCTACTCTTGTTCAGAGGATATAATCAAAACATGCAGTGCGAGCCAGTTCACTTGTACCAGTGGCAACTGTATTCCTCAGTCACTTGTCTGTGATGGCAATAATGACTGTGGAGACAACAGCGACGAGGCTCCAGAATTACAGTGTGGTAAGCTCATACCCACCACCACCAGTAATACTTCAACATGGTATTCATAAAACATCTCACTTGCAGTGCTGTTCTCTCTTATAATAATGTTATCCATGAACCTTATATTTCTGTTACCTACAGGTCAGCGCACATGTAGTTCAAACCAGTTCACCTGTCCGACCTGGTATCCAGGCTACCCTCGTTGTATTCCCTTTAGTTTTGTTTGTGATGGGGAAAAAGACTGTGCCAATGCAGCTGATGAGCTACAAAACTGTCCCAACCGAACTTGCCATATGAATGAGTTTGCCTGTTCCAATGGGCGCTGCATCCTTCTTCCCTTCCAGTAAGGAGACTAGCAATTTTAAAATATTTGAGAATGAAAAGATCTGACATATTACTCCCTACCTCCAGCTGTGACCGAGTGAACGACTGTGGTGACGGCAGCGATGAGTTGGGCTGTACCTATGACACATGCACGACCAACGAGTTCACCTGCAGCAACGGGGTGTGCATTTGGGCATCTTTCATTTGTGATGGGGAGTTTGACTGCACGGATGGCTCTGACGAAGTGGACAGCTTGTGTGTCACACCGCACCCCACTTGTGCCCCCAATCAGTACCTGTGCAAGTCAGGCGAGTGCATTGATCTTCACAAGGTGTGCAACGGACTTAAGGACTGCCAGGACAACAGCGATGAAAAAGGCTGTGGTGAGAAAGTGTTGTATGAATTGATTGATTGAAGGCCTGCTGGTGCCTAGCTTGTTATTACATCAACTCGTTATGCTATTCTTTTCTCTGTTGTTGTCTAGGAATCAACGAGTGCAATAACCCATCTGTACATAAGTGTGCCCAGATCTGTACGGACACTCTCACTGGCTACTACTGCTCCTGTAACCCTGGCTATAAACTGATGCCTGACGGCAAAGCGTGTGAGGACATCAACGAGTGTTTGAGCACGCCCTCTGTGTGCAGCCAGATCTGTGAGAACACAGTGGGCTCTTATTACTGTAAATGTGCCCCCGGGTACATCCGAGAACCGGACGGTCGCACGTGTCGCCACAACAGTGGTATCAACCCATACCTCTTGTACAGTAACCGCTACTACATCCGCAACTTGACCACCGATGGTTCACAACTGAGTGTAGTCCTTCAAGGGCTGTCCAATGTCATAGCCTTGGATTTTGACCATTCAGACAGGAGACTTTATTGGTTGGATGATGGAGTTGGGAAGATTGAGAGAATGCATTTGGATGGGTCTGGTAGAGAGACTCTTGCAACTAATGATATCGCAGGAGCAGAAGGGATAGCTGTTGATTGGGTCGGCAGGTGTGTGAAGTGAACTGTTTTTTACAATTGTCTGTTCTGAAAGTAGAAAGTGAAACCAAAATCCTTTCTAAATGTATGTAACTTTCAACATGACAGTAGAAATGTCCGTAAGTCTTTTTGTCTCTTACAGAAAGCTATACTGGGTGGATAGTTTCTACGGCTCTGTTCATGTGATGGAGCTGGACGGGCGCTACAAGAAAAAGCTACTCTCTGGACACTTCAAAGATGGAAACAACACCTATATTATCAGCCGGCCTCGTGCTGTTGCTGTTAACCCTAAATATGGGTATGACTGGATTTTAACAGTGTGTCACTGTTTCTGACCAAGTGGAGAATACTTTTGTAAATTTGTTTTCCCTGTGTATTTTTCCAGATGGTTGTACTGGACTGATTGGGCCGACATTCCATATATTGGCAGAGTGGGTATGGATGGAAGTAATATTAGTGCCATTATAACAACTAAACTTGAGTGGCCCAGTGCTTTAACCATAGACTACACCACCAACAAGATCTTCTTTGCTGATTCTCATCTTAATTTCTTGGAGTGAGTACATTTAATTTGTTCAAAGATATGTTGAATTACAATTGACACGTTTAGACTGTAACCAATGTATTTATGTATAGCTTTGTTGACATGGATGGTAAGAACCGGCATCGGGCCATGGCTGGGACGCTCCCGCATGTCTTTGCAGTTTCCTTGTTTGAGGACTGGGTTTACTGGACAGACTGGAACACCCACACTGTGGAGAAGGCACACAAGTACACTGGTGAGGAGCGCACAGTCATGGGGAACAACACCCACCGGCCATATGACATTCATGTCTACCACCCTTACAGACAACCTCAAAGTAAGAAAACCAGAATGTTTCTGATTTTTTTCTAAAATGTTTTTGCATGTTACTTTAACAGATGTATTTTTCAGGTGAAAACCCCTGCAATTCCCACCACTTGACCTGTAGTCATCTGTGTCTGATTGCCCCTGGAGGACAGCAGGCAACATGTGTGTGTCCAGATCACTTCATTGGCCTGTCGGTGGGCTTTAAAATTCAGTGTGTTGCTGACTGCTCCAGTACACAATTCCGCTGTGGGGACAATGAGAAGTATGTGTTTAAAAAAATATTTTTTGTTTATCTGATTGACCGGGTGGAAGTTCAAATAACGTACTGTGGACATAAATTCATTTTAAATCTCTAATCCTGTGTTTCTTTTACAAGGTGTGTACCAATTTGGTGGAAGTGTGATGGTCAGTCTGATTGTGGCGATGGCTCAGATGAACCTCAGACCTGTTCCCCTCGTTATTGTCCCATTGGCCAATTCCAGTGTCAGGATGGCAACTGCACCTATCCTGGCTTCATCTGCGACGGTCATTCAGACTGCCCCGACAACTCCGATGAGGACGCTGCTCTCTGCAGTATGACAATCGCTGCATTTATTATTTTAGAACTCAGGAGACTCAAACATTAATTATAATTTATATAAATTATCAACAGGTGACCACAGATGTCAGGAAAACCAGTTTCAGTGTAAAAACAAGTTTTGCATCCCTGTGTCCTGGCATTGTGACGGAATTAAGGATTGTTCGGATGGCAGTGACGAGGACCCAGACATCTGCTCTCAGAAGACGTGCAAACCAGGACAGTTTCACTGTGCAAATGGACTCTGTGTGCCCTTAAGTTATGTGTGTGATGCCCAGGACGACTGTGGAGATGGATCTGATGAGCCATATGAAACCTGCAGTAAGTGTGAGCTGCAGACAATCACGTTACTATCAAATTCTATCTTTCTCATTGCAATTTCCTGTTCAGTGGGTCCAGACTACAAATGTGATGAAACGGAGTTCTCCTGTAAGACAAACTACCGCTGCATTCCAATGTGGGCTCGCTGCGACGGCACTAATGACTGCCTAGACAACAGTGATGAGCAGGGCTGTGGTCAGTTTTAAATGTTGGCAGTACAGAAATATCATACTTATAATATTTAAATAAAATTCTCCAAAAGAAAATATTGTTTTTTGAACATTTAAGTAGCAAAGACTCTTATTTGAACTACAGATTTATACATACAGTCTTCAGTACTTGTATTATTAATATGTTTTAGTGTTGATAAATAATTGTATTGGATTTCTGATTTACTAGCTTTGTCTTCCCACAGAGGAGGTAACCTGCGATCCTTTGGGAGATTTCCGCTGTGATAATCACCGCTGTGTTCCCATTCGCTGGAAGTGTGACGGAAACAACGACTGTGGTGACGGCTCAGACGAAAGAAACTGCCGTGAGTATTTTGTATTCATATTCATTTTCAGTCCAGTTCTTAAAAAGTCTAATGAAAATTCAACCATGTGCTTGTGTCTCCCCCAGAGCCAAGGCCATGTTCTGAAAGTGAGTTCAAATGTGACAACCAGCAGTGCATCCCTGGGAAATGGGTTTGCGACCATGACAACGACTGTGGGGACAACTCAGATGAGCGAGACTGCGGTGCATAGCTCTACACACAAAAACTTAAGTTGTATTAATGTCTGTAAGTACTCCCTTAAACACTATAACCCTTCCTAAACATTATTTTTTCAGAGCTGTACACCTGTCACCCAGGCTCATTTCAGTGTGACTCAGGTCACTGCATCCCCGCTGCCTTGCAATGTGACGGCCGCCCGGACTGTAAAGATTTTTCTGATGAGACCAAATGTCGTAAGTAAACATTAAAGATACAGCGTAGAGCAGCTGACACAAAAGGGAGCAACCCAGGTTTGAATCTGGCACAAGAATATTGCTGTTATTTACCTCTCTTTTTTAACTACACCTATTACTGTTAAGGAGACAAAGAACATTAAAAATGTTCTTAAATGTAATTAATGTGACTTATTGTCTGCACCCTCCAGCTACTCGTTTCCCAGGAGGCCGTTGGTGTCCCCAACATCAGTTTGAGTGTGCAAATCATTTGTGCGTGAGCCAGAGCTGGGTGTGTGATGGCACTGACGACTGTGGCGACCGCTCAGATGAGCAGCTTGTTCTATGCTGTGAGAAACCTTTTATCCTCATTCATTGTATCAGTAATATGTTTTTGACGTAAGATTGAAATTTATATGTGGCCCTCAGTGAACGTCACCTGCGAGATGCCGTCCAAGTTTCGCTGTGCAAATGGCTACTGTGTCTATGCGGGGCTGGTTTGCAACAAGAAGGACGACTGCGGAGACGGCAGCGACGAAAAGGAAGAACTCTGTACAAAAACACACACAATCACACACACCTCTATCTGTTAGGACTAGGGTTATCTGAATAATTGATTAATTAGGATTAGTTCATCACAGAAAATGTATTAAAAATAACTCAGGTTAATCGTACTGAATGCACCTTGACCTCATCCATCATGCAACACATTTACTATGTCTTCATTAGAAATCACAGTAAAAACAGATGGAAATGGACAATATCAGCTACAGCGCTGTTTACTCTTTTTTATACAGTTGCAAATGTCAAGAGCAACAAAAAAATCTGATATTGCTGTTAGAAAATTAAAACTTGGGAAACTTACCATCACTCAAGATAAATGTGTATATGTGTATATGGAAGGGTTCTTTGTCTTCAAAATGGCCATGTAAAAGGAATTCCAAGTTACCACCCTTGAGGTGTTATGGTGGATATTGCAGGTTCCTTTTCTTAGAATTAAGCTTGTATTGTCTGGTCCAAAAGTTCTGGTTCAGCGACTCACTTATCATCTGACTCCGAGATTGTCCAGGATTAGTCAGTACAACTCTAATTCCTTTTGAACCTTAACCTCTAAGCCAGCAAAATTGGAAATCCCAAATGAGGATTAAACAATTGTCCATTTTATAGAATATTTGCACAATCAGATTACAAATCAATCAAAGCAAATTATTTCAAGAGAACATTAGATAGATGGGTATAGAGCTTGGCCCGTTTATAAGGGGTTTTAAAAAACTGCTTTGTCTGACTGAAAAGTACAACTTTGGCTCTACATTTTTGTTTTTTGAGTAACATGAAGAATGTCCACATAGTAATGTAATTCTAGGCAATGCATTTTAGTCTTTTTGTTAAGTTTTTGACAGTTTGTGAGTGAAGTGTAAGACACAAAGCTTTGAATGGTAGACAGGCGGAGGTGGACATATTTTCTACAGATATACCTACTCAACCTTCACTGCATACTTGAAGCAATGACTCACTCCGATTATGTTCTTCAGGCCGAGAGCCCACGCTTCCCCCCTGCACGCTGGAGCAGTTCAAATGCACCAACGGACACTGCGTGGCCCTGCCCTATGTGTGCGACCACAACGACAACTGTGGAGATCTCACAGATGAGTTAGGCTGCAGTGAGTAACCACATTACATTCTAAATATTTTTTATGAATTTACTCGGAGAGACACACATAATTACTCTGAGCCTTATTGTTTGTGACTTCAGATTTTGGTCATGATCGTAACTGTGAGGAGAAGCTTTGTCAGCATGAATGCACCAACCTAAATGGCACAGGCTTCATATGCTCCTGCAGACCTGGATACCGTGTAGACCCAGACAGCACATACACCTGCACTGGTATACACTAACTTCAATGGTCCAGTTAGGAGCCTACAGATGAATTTAAATGAATTTATATTTTATAATATGTGCATAATAGAAGACCTATGTACACAAATAATGATAGCGTTAAATATTTTGTCACTCAGTTAATCCTGCATCTTTGTCCCTTGCAGACATAAATGAGTGTGAGCAGTTTGGCATATGTCCTCAGATCTGTAAGAACACAAAGGGTAGTTATGACTGTGAATGTGCTTCTGGCTACAGAAGAGTGGGAAATAATGACAAGTGTGAGGCCGAGGGTAAGATATCCTTTAGATTCAGAATGCAACATTAGACTTATGGCTGAGCAAAATATATCAAATACTTATACTGTCATTTTCAGGCCCAACTCCACTGCTGCTTTTACCTGAAAACATTCGCATCCGGAGGTTTAACCTGCAAACACAAGCCTATCATGACTTTCTGCAGGAAGAGGAGCGCATCATGGCTCTGGACTATGACTTTGACCACAACAGCACAGGACTGAGTAGGACTCTAGGAACACACGTTAACATTAGTGGTTTTCACAACAAGACAATTAACTGTCTTTTCTTTATTCTTTTATCAGGTATGGTCTACTTCACTGTTGCGGCTCAAAATTCAGTGTCCGGTGCCATTAAGAGAGCATACATACCTACAATAGATGATGGTAGCAATAACATTGGGGCCGCTGTGTACCTGGACATCAAATACATAACCTCACCAGATGGCATTGCTGTGGACTGGGTGGGCAGGTCAGGAGAAAACATGGATTGTTTTATTTCTATACTGGTTTTAAACAAAATTAACTAGTTCACCCCATTTGAACATTTGAACTAGGTCTGTAGAGCATACTTTATCAACTTCCTGTATTGTTTGTGCCAACAGAAACCTGTACTGGGCTGACTCCAGCCTCAAAAGGTTGGAGGTGGCCATGTTGGATGGACGATACAGGAAACATCTGGTCAAGACAGAACTGGGCTACCCATCTGCTGTGGCTGTTAACCCACGCCTCGGGTGAGACAAAAATAAAATGCATACAAAATACCATTCCACAAAATCTTTTACCTGCATTGGACAAGGAGCTTTATTTTGTCTGCTGTTCCTACAGAATGCTGTACTGGGCCGATCGGGGGAATGATCCTAAGATTGAGTGTTCCTGGCTGGACGGTCAACAGAGAAAGGTTCTTGTTGGTGAGCAGCTGGGATGGCCAACAGGTCTGTCAATAGACTACGCCAACAACGACCGCATCTACTGGTCAGACTCCAAGGAAAGCCGGATAGAGTCAGTCCTTCCATCAGGAGAGGACCGCAGAACTGCTGTTTTCATTGGTGAGAATAGGTTATCTTTGACTATATAGGTATATACATGTTTAAATTGTCACTGTCACTCACTGTGTATTTAGATGTACAAAACCCCCTCAGTGTGAGCGTGTTTGAGGACAACATTTACTGGAGCACTCAAGAAAAGGGCGAGGTGTTGAGGCAGAACAAGTTTGGCCGAGGTTCCAAGACTAAGCTACTGACTGCAGGGCCCTGGCTCACACAGGTCTCCGTTTACCAGAAACAGAGATACAACTCTTTAAACAGTAAGTCAGTTAATCAAAGCATCTTTACACAACAGGATTCTTTTGCACTGCACAAAAGAGTCTTTAACATTATCTTCACAAGACATTAAACTGAAAGAAAACTGTTTTAAAAATACTTTTGTTTTGGATAAATAAAAGTTATTATGTTTGATTGTGTGACACTATGTTTGTGACTCTGCAGTGAAGAGTCCCTGCAAAGGAATATGCAGCCACCTGTGTCTGCTTCGCCCTGAAGGTTACACTTGCGCCTGCCCTGAGGGTACCAGCTTTGTCCCCGGAAGCAACACCGAATGTGATGCTGGTACGATTCACCGCTTCTTTACTTGAGTAGAAAAAAAATACTAATTGTTTTATTTACCTAAGTATATAAAACATGCTCAGTGTCAACTTAACATGGTTCTTGTTATCTATTTGGAATATTATTTCAGCATTTGAACCACCCCCCACAATGCCCCCACCATGTCAATGTCAAAATGGAGGCACATGCTACTTCAATGACAACAATGCTCTTTGCAGGTGAGAAAACTTATTCACCTTTTAACTTAAGTATAGCATGTAAACAGTAATTTACTTAAAAACCTATGCCAAACTATGATGAAATAATAACTATGTGCAGATAGTTATTAGCTCATATTGTTATCCTTTACAGATGTCCCGACGGGTGGTTTGGAACCTTTTGTGAGAAAAACAAATCTGGAGTGTTGGCTTCGTCAGGTATACATAATGGACTACACACATATATATAATTAATATTTATTCTTCTTCTCTCATACTGACCTCTGTTTCTGTTTCAGTTGGAATTGCCATTGGGGTTACACTGCTTGTTATTGTTCTGCTTGTTGCTCTTGTCTACACTGCGCGCAAGAAGTCCAACATCCTGGAAAGACTACGGGAAAACCTTCCCAGCATGCCCTCAATGCCCTCCATGCCGGATTTGTCACGCTTTAGGTAAGACAGAAAATTCACAGAAGCCTTCTGCCTCTTGATACATTATCAACACAGTGAAGAGTTCACACTGTATATCGTTTCAGAAATGATTCACCTTCAAATATCTTGAGGACAGAGATGAATGACACAAACCTGAATGCTGCAGAGGTCAGTAATGAAACATCACAGCCTCTTCAAACATATGTTTGAGGTCAGACATCATATTAATTATGCAATAAATGCAGGTGTCGGTGCCCAGTATGCTGCCAGATGAGAAGAGCTTTGAAAACCCAGCTTATGAAGCAGGGGCACAACCTATTCCTACAAGCACAATAACAGGCATATTAGCACCCAATGGGGGCAGTTTTCAGAGTCAAACTGTGAGTTCATTTTGGAAAAAAACTAAAATATTCTACATTGTATTGATCCACATTGCCACTAAGCACATCCAAATAAAACATATTATTGGTCTGTTTTCCCTTTTTAGAATATAAATAATCCTCTGTACATAAATGAGCTACAGGTTGTCAATGAACCCACAAAAGATGCTGACGCAAACAAGGTTTCACATTTTATTTAATTATTTACAGAAGATCAGGTGCTTAAAAAGCAAAACCAATACCAATGCATTTTATCTGTTGTAGGAGGCTTTATTGAGTGACGCACGCAACTCAGAGATAACTCCCAGCTCACAGGTGCGTAGCCATGGAGACCAAAGATTCAGTGGACTATGTTCAGTTGAATATACAAATTAATCACAGATAAATGTGACAATGTTCAGGTCAACGTTCTTTCCAGCAAAGAGCCAGAACATTAGCAAAATGCAGTGAGTTGGTTTGTGCAACTCTCAACAATCTTCTTTCATTTTATTCTCAGCCACTTGAAACCACTGGAGATGACAACTTTATGATGGGCTTCAATAACCCCATATTTACAGTGAGTATAACAAAGACAAACAAAACATTAAAGCAATTTACTTTAAAAATCTTTGAATGCATAAATTCATAACATGGTGTAGAATTACATAATGTCTGTGTATTCCTCTGTTTTGTGATTATTCAACAGCAGCACAGTGGCACTGAGTCTGACATATAATTAACAACACTACATGAGACAAAGACAAGACCTAAATCATCTGCTCAGTACAGAATATTCAATAATTTACAGTTGTTTTTTCTGACAATTGTTTAACATGGTTTAATCAAACATTTTAGTGAAAATATATACTGTATGTAAAATATGAAATTATATTTTGTATCTCAAAATTAAATAACTTTAAATAAAATATTAAAGTCTGTTCTGTTGAGCTCTTTACTTTACCACGTCAGTTACATTGATTTATTGTGTTCAGTTGCAGCGGCACAGTACGAGTCACTCATAGTGGATAGCTTTGACTAGTATTATCCACAGTTACGTTATTAACATCTCAAAAACATCACAATTCTGCTGTTCCGTGACTGTAACACACTACACATCATCATCTGTTTCTCTTTTCTCAGAAACATCTTCAGTTCACACATCAAAGTTGCTCTCTAGTCAACTACTTTGTATAACAACTCAGTCAATCAGGACCAAATGCATAAGAGACAGAGAAGAGAGTTTAGAAGGAAAGGATGGAAAGGTTTTGTGCTGTGATATGATTTTTTTTTATACTGGCATGTCCGAACAACCGTCAAAACATGTCTCACAGGGAAAAGCTGCGATGGGAGGGAATGAATCGCAATTGGTGGCTTTAAAAGAGGAGGGTCAAAGAGGGATGCCGCTTTAAGCGTGTGTGCACTGTGCTGCATTCATAGCTTAAATCAAAAACGGAAAAGGCAGCTATTCAACAATGTATTTAAAAGATGTTGTGACAAGTCAGTGTTAACTGTTGATGTCTAACTTTCTTTGTGTAATTGTGAATTTAATTAGTACTTTATATTTGTGTTTAACTAGCCTCATATCAAGCTTAAAACCAAACCTCATTACTTAAACAACACTTTCAATTAATAGGTTACTGCAACCCATCCACAGTTTTCAAAATAATCCATTATAAACAACTCCAGAGTTTAAATTATTTTTAAAGGGAGGGAGTGGGGGCTATCAGAAAGACAATTTGGTGCTTCTGTTTAACAGTTAACCAAATAAGTAAATGCCAATGCACATGTGACTATTGGGAGCTGTTGTTTACGGCGGGCACCTGAACACAGCACTGAAAGAGGGAGTGAGAATGAGTGACAGCGGGGGAAGGGGTGGCTCATTGAGCGCCAGACTGAACGGAGCAGACCAACCCAAAGCCAACGTGTTCCTGTCAGGGGCCCAGGGACAGACACAGACAAACAGACAAAGAAAAGGCTGAAAGAAAGGGGAGCCAGGAGCTACAGTTCCCGGTGCCAGTGTTGGACCGAGACAGCTCACAGTGTTTACAGGGACTCACGCAGCTAGGGCTGACAGAGCCTCCACAACAAGGTAAAGACGCTTGTTCCACTCAACTCTAGTCTTTGTCAGTCATGTCTAGGTAGAGGTAGGAGGGTCAACGTGAAGCTTTGAGACACAAAATGTCTGATCTTGTGACAAAAAAAATACTCCACGTGTAGCCTAAACCAGTAAATGTGTCATTAATTAAACTGAATGTTGTTGTTTTTTTCTGACATGTGGTCAATAGCTTTCATACATCATTCAATGTTAGTGACACATGTAAAAAAAAAAAAAAAAAAAAAAAAACTGTCACTCCCATTCTCTTGATGAATGAAATAGGGAAAAGCTAATCAATATTATGGGCTTGGTGACCTCCGCATGAGCTGGCATTCAGAGGGCAAAGTATTATAGACTCTGCCTCATGGTTTTATCATTTCTGTCTGAAATTAAAAGCAAAAAGGCCCATTATTCAGTGAAGGCCAGGACTTGGGATATGTTCACACAGGCTACAACTTAGACCAAAAAAATAAATATACTATTAAAGGGGTACAAAAATAGAGTTAATTATGAGCTCAGTGAGGGTTTCTCTTTTATTGTAAAAAAAAAAAAAAAAAAAGCTTTATTAGTTAGCCTGGCTTGCGTCCACATTGATGTCAAACTCTTCTTCTGTCTCTGAAACCTATTTGGCTTTATGCATTGCCTTCTGCGCCTCTTGAGAGCACAACAATCGACTCATGGTAAGTTTTTTTTCCTGCGGTTGGTCTGAGTGGGTGTGTTGAAGGTGTTCTTCAGTGATGTTCTGTTGCTCATAAGCCTCTTAAGAGCCGTCTGCCTCCTGACCCCCCTCTTCACCGCAGTTGGTTTTCTTTTTCCAAAATCTGAAATAAATCACAAGGTAGCTGCAAGATTAAGATTCTGGCTACAGCTGGGATTCATGTCCTTGGTTTAACAAAGATCTAGTGCAGACTATACACCTCAAAACTCTTAAAAACAATGCCACTGAGGCTTTTTAATTTCAAGTGGTACGTTTTGATTTTATGTGAAGAAGAAGCGTAGAAATGGGCTCGGTTTGAACAAATCACTTAAAACATATGTTTTAAATGAAACAACAATGGAACATGTCACAGAACTTGAAAATCTTCCTGTTTAAATTTCATTATTAGGGTTCATAATTTTGTAATTTTTCTGATTTATGACGTTTTTAAACCCATAAGCTCCTGGTTTCACTTCAGCCTTGGTACAGCCCTGTTGCACTGATTTTCAATTCCATTTGATAATAAACCGTGTGTAATTTCTGGAGTATTTCAGCAGCTAGTCTTATGGTCTAATTTGAAAATGTATAACTCATTTGTGGAGTTAGTATAGATTATCCTAATGCCTTTGAGAAATGCACAACAGCCAACATTTTTTTCCAAATTAGACTAAAATCTGTTGTACACAAGTGGTGGGCAGATGGCAGTAGCTATGCGTTGGACGACTGTCTTCCTCTCGGGACCCGTCCAGCGTCAGACAAGTGGGGTAAACAGGTGGCATTGTGCGTGTGGCAGGACAGGGTCATGAGGTTAAGCCTCCAAACACAATGTCACTACACTAAAGTGGCACACTAACTCCACTGTAGTCCTATCCATACCCAGTGCTTGGTTTTCTAAGGATGAATAGGAATCTCATCAACGTCCTAGGCTTTTTGGGAAAGATATATGATGCCGCGGGAAGATGAGCACACAAGGTTTTATTGTCAGTCATAAATGTCAGTGTTCATGATCCACAATATCTGCGGTGAGTTCTGGAAAGGAATACAAATGCTCTAATTGTGTAGGCTCTGTTCTTAGAGATTTAGACACAACAGTATTTCAATTGAATACAGGACGTTTATAGGGTATCAACATTACAGAAAGACGACCTGTGTGTTAGGATCTGTAATATGGTTACAAAAGCAACACTAAAGGGGCTTTTGGAAGATTTGTTTTTGTTTTGCCTTTTCTTATAAATACCGTAATTATATTGTCTCTTTAACCTTCACATAATGTTCACAGCTTGTGCCAAAACAGGAGACATTTGTTATTATTTCCAACCCAAATGCTTTTCAGTAGAGAGCCTCCTTGGTGCTGCTGTTGAGATCTAATCTGCCGCCACTTTCTAATCTTCCTCATTGTATTCATTGAAATCCTCAGAGATGCACACAGCTGATGCCATTGCCATCTCAAATTAAGGAGGCCAGATAATACCATACCATATGGCTGCCGCCTGGAAACCTTAAGTGTGAGTGAGTGTGGAAAGCCCACACAGAACGATGTCAGCGTTAAGCCCCTTCACAGATTCTTGTAATTAGAGAGAGTTGGATGGAGAGGAAGAAGGTCAGGAACGTAGGCCAAGTGTATTGGGAGGTGGTGCTATATGAAAGCAGGACGACACAGACAGAAGTGTGGCCGCCCAGGACTGTGTGGCTGTGTTCGTTATTTTAATGAGGCCAAAAGACTGCCCAAATCCGGGAATGAAATTCAGAAAACCTTGTTGTCTTTTCCTGATGTATCACTGCACAATATGTCTGAAGTAGCATAATGCAATTTGGTTTGGTAGGTTAATTTTTTTTTTATTAATAAACAATGAGACCTAATCTATAGTTGTGCTCTCAATCCTTTAGTAACCGACCCTTTTATGAGCATTTACACTTTTAGCTCTAGTGTCAGTTAAAAGAGAGAGCGAAGACGGGACATTCCTGATTGGCTGATATGGTTGCTTTTTCCCTTTTTCAACCTGTGAGCAATTCTGGTTTTGATTGTTTTTTTTAGCTATAGCTGCCCAGTACCTGACTGTGCAGGGATGAGCTCTAGACACCATTGACCTAAGAAAACAGTAAAAAAAAATTTATATTCATAGACCCTTTTTTTTTCTTAAGTCAAATATTTGTTAATTTAACACTGACAATAGTTTTTTCAGATGTGTGTGGAATCTTTAGTGCATTTTATATGCATTACACGTTTGTCCACATTTGCAGCCAATCCCTGGAATAGTGTAGAGATGTTAGTAATACGTGATAATTCTTGTGAAGAACCACTTTCTGATCCATAAATGTTTTCGCCTGGTTAAAATTCAGCTCTACTGTAATTTAAAGATAGTGCCATAGACTATAGCTATATAACCACAGCCGTAAGACAGGAAACCTTAAGCCCACACAACACTGGTAATGGATTAAAAAACAAAACTGAAGTGTGAATACTGCCATTAAACAATGAACAATATATAAACCTCAGTCATGCTACTGATGCGTTGCCATGGAGACGAACAAGGGGCTGATGCAGTGAGAAAAGTGGCCCGGATTATCTGACCTCATCGTTTTATGAAATTGGTGATGAGAGCCGTGATTAATTATATTGAAACTTGAGCTGTAATGGGCTGATGCATCACTGTCAGAGTGGGCTCGTCTTTTCCGAACGCTAATGCATTTTCTACTCAATGACAAATTCGATTGGTTTACGCCGTGAGCTTTAACTGTATGTACAGCTCTGGAAAAAAAAACACTGCAGTTTTTTTCTAGAATCAGCATCTCTTCCAGTGTCTGTTGAATCCCAACACAGGCACACCTCATTCTACTGAATGATGGCAAAAACAGTGTTAGCAGTACCGCAAAAGTAATTGGAATCAAAAAATAACTATTGACCATGCCAAAAAAGTTGAAAAGGAAAGTTTTGAGTGAGGAAATGAAGGGTTCAGTACTGGCTTTACTGGCAGTGTTCTCTTAATTTTTTTCAGAGCTCTGTGTGTGTGTGTGTGTGTGTGTGTGTGTGTGTGTGTGTGTGTGTGTGTGTGTGTGTGTGTGTGTGTGTGTGTGTGTGTGTGTGTGTGTGTGTGTGTGTGTGTGTGTGTGTGTGTGTGTGTGTGTGTGTGTGTGTGTGTGTGTGTGTGTGTGAACATGGAGTGGATGAGGGTTTTTAGAAAGTAAATATTCAATAAAATGTGTAACAGTTAAGGGTGTTTTGCTCTAATACACCAAAACAGTTTTCCTTTTTCAAATTCAGAGCTTCTGTGATGTCAGTGTCTTTTATAAATGAAACAAGACAATCCACAATTCAAAACTTATTGCCCTGTCCATTAATCTAGTTTGGTGCCTTTCTTGTGCAGATGCCAATGACTCTTTAAGTCAACCACAGAGGGGACAAAAACATAGCTTCCATCCACATCGGCTGTTTTCCCTTTCTCCCTGCCTCTCCCATCCCTTCTGCCTCTGAATGATTGAAGCCATGCCCATAGTGTCTGCAAGCACAGGTACAGCCCAACATGTCAAGCAGCTGCATTTCATATGATTATGAATACTACATGTAACAATATATCAAGCATGCATTATAGTTACATGGACATTTACCGATGCTTAGGTCCCGCTTGTTCACTTTTCTTGTGGTCTTTACGGTTTCCAGGGCTGCACGAGACGCTGGCTCTGCTCACCTCGCAGCTCCACCCTGACGCCAACCACAAAGACAACCTGACCTTCCTCAAGGATGTTTTAAGTGAAAAAAGTCTTGCTTATCTTATGAAGGTATGGCCCATTTATGATTCGAGGAGTTATAATATTTCAAATTAAAAGCAGCACATCATTCACCATCATTTGTCTTTTCTTTGCAGATTCACGAGAAGCTGAAGCTATATCAGAAACTCAGTCCAACACCAGTTCTTGACAGTGCCTCCTGTCTGGCAGAGGATGTAAGTGCAACCAACAAAATCCAATTGAACGACTGAGTTGAGACATGTTTTTGTGTTTGATTTCGTGACTGTATTTTTACTTGTGCAGTTGGCAGAGGAGCTTCAAAATGGAGCTCTGGACGATGATGAACGAGAGCTACTCCTCTTGCTCAGCACTCCTCACCTTAAGGTACCTGAACATCTCTATTTCTTTGTCGATGATTTTCCTGAAATTCCGATCCAAATCCGTTATTGATTTTACAGCATGGCTCTTTTTTTCTCCACTGTTGCACATTGTATTTGTGTGTCTCTTTATGTTCTGAACACTTCTCAATAACACAGGCAGTGCTTTATGCTCATGACACCGTGGCCCAGAAAAACTTTGACCCTGTGTTGGCTCCGCTGCCTGAAGATTTGGACAACGACTTGGAGGAGGAGTCAGTGAAAATAGTCCGTCTGGTAAAAAACAAGGAGCCCTTGGTGAGGACTGCCTGATGAAATGTATAAAAAAAATACTACTGATCTGAGATGTAGTTCTTATTAAAATGACAACATCCATTACAATAAAACGTGTCTCTTTCAGGTTATGATTTTTATGTATTGTTTTAATGTTTCAAGGGTGCTACTATTCGGAGAGATGAGGCAACGGGAGCTGTGATAGTGGCCCGAATCATGAGAGGTGGTGCCGCCGACCGCAGCGGTGAGTTTGACTTTCTTACTACGGCTGACTCTCTGACAGAGGAGTGAGGAGGGATTACTCCGTCTAACCCCTCTGAACTGTCAACAAGAGATCAAATCCTTCAGATTAGTGCCACGAGATTGTATATTGTGAGATTAGGAGGTTGCTTGTGGCTGTTTCCCGTGCTGATTTTATGGGCTGGTCTCTGTTGTTAAAATTGAGTAGTGGTCTGTTTATTCTTACACTGTATTTGCGATTGTGTTGGTTACAGGTCTGGTGCATGTCGGGGATGAACTCCGTGAGGTCAATGGGAACGTGATAACCCACAGACGGCCAGATGAAATTAGCCAGATCCTGGTAAAAGGAATTTAATGTTTGCTCACTGTGTAATATGTAGGAGTTAAATTCAACAGTGTGCATAATTGTGTATTTATCAGTCCCAGTCACAAGGATCCATCACACTGAAAATCATCCCGGCTGTTGCAGATGAAGACCGGCTTAAGGAAAGCAGGGTCAGCGTCATCACTGGTTTTTGACCCTAACCCAATATAATAATTGACTTGTTTTTTACGTGAAATTGATTTATTTTGTGTATTTTTCTTTTCTAGGTTTACCTTAGGGCTTTGTTCGACTACACTCCATTTGAGGATAAAGCCACGCCGTGCCAAGAGGCAGGGCTCCCCTTTAAAAGAGGGGACATTCTGCAGGTGGTGAGCCAGGAGGACTCGACCTGGTGGCAGGCAAAGAAGGTCGGCGACAGTAATCTGCGTGCTGCTCTGATTCCCTCAGCACAGTTTCAGGAAAGGTACTTTGTCAGTTCAATAGGATTTAGAATGACTATGGTTCTGAAACTTTAATAATCAGTTTTTTTTTCTCCAGGCGATTGAGATACAGGATGAAAACGGGCTCCTTCCCAACTCCCCACACTCCCAAAGTTCCCACATGTAAGCCATCTGCCTCAATGCCATTCCACATCAAGACATATAGAGCTTGTACAACAACAGACAAATCTAATCTGGCCAAGAAAATATAGAAAAACAGATTATGGAAAAAGAACAGGGGGTCAAGGTTTAATCTGCGAAAAATGCACAAGCCATAGTTTCACTCTCTAGTCTGTTTTTTTTTTTTTAAACAAAGTACTGAGCTCCGTGCCTATATAAAAGTTACAAAATCTTTGTAGGGGTAAGCATTGAGATGTACTCTTTCAAATGAGATTGATTTATTCATTCTTTGTAATGCTAACCTCAGATGATCAGGCTGAGAGAGGTAAGTGAACATAACATTTTTCCTTTTGTCAAACCCCTCTCCACAGAACCACATGAACAATTTCACTCCACTCCATTCTGTTACACTATCCTCATGATTGTTTTGTTTTTTACATTGTACCAGAAACCATCACTTCAGTCTTCACTGTATTTCTTGCTCTGACTTTTTTGTTTCTTCCCGCTTGTGTCCCGCAGAAGACTGTGACTGTGAGGCTGTTCTAAACGGGAAGGACTTAGGTGAGGACGCGCCATCGTTCAGTCGCTCCGTTGCATTACTGCTTCATAAAGTTTCTGAAGGAATCTAGTAGCAGGTTGAGTAATATGTGGATGTCAGCATTATTTGTTTCCAGCTGCACTTTCATTATGCTTTGGTCAAACGTTTTAGGCTTAAATTATTCCAACAAGTTTGATTTAGCTTGTGAATACAGTCTTGTCTCGAACCTGGCCGATCCAATTTTTCTGAAGTATTGCTGAAGCTTTGCAACAGTGTTTTTGTCTATAACTTGTTTGTTCTGGCTTTTTGTGCTACAGCAGTGTTATCTCGTGTTTTTATTGTAGTGCTGCAGTGGCTTTATGCTTTCCGGTGTTGAGTACAGATGTAGATGGACCATGCATGGCTCTTAAACCATTCATATTGTTGGTGAGATTTAGATGGTTGAATTAACGGTCTAATATGAGCTGTAGTTTCTCCCAAGAGTAACATCTGTGGCCATGCTTTCTCATGGGATTTTTATTCAGGTAATCATTTCTAACTGCTGCTAATATATTAGGAAATGGGAGTCTAGTTTCTATAAAGAGAATGGAGCAGTATCGCTTTCGCTTCATTTGTAACAAATATTTCAACCATTCAGCATTTAAATGTTCCTATTGTTTGTGTTTGACAACAGCCGGCCTGCGGAGAAGTTTCCGCCTCAAAAAAGATCGTCAAGCTTCACCAGGAGATGCACTCACCCCAGACGCTAGTCACTCAGATTTCCTGATATATGAGGAAGTCACGCAGTATCTGCCCCGTCCCGACGAGAAACCCCGTCTTATAGCACTCATAGGTGGGCTTTATCACTAAGTAAAATGTCTTATGGTTTTAGCGGCCTTACAGTTAAATAATACAGTTTTTGCTGCTGCCACAGGTTCGCTCGGCGCACGGATCAGTGAGCTCAAACAGAAGGTGATTGCTGAAAATCCCAGACACTATGGCTTGGCGGTGCCCCGTAAGTCTCTTAGTGGTTTAGTTTACATTACCTTTGCCTGCCTCTTTGTTGCTATAGAGATGGGTCATATTGACAGATCTTGCTGTGTAATCTACAGTACGATTAAAATTAATCTCTTTTTGGCAAACATTGTAATATATTATGGTGTTTTCCCACAATCCGTGTAAACGGTTTATAAGATTAGGCAGGACACGTTACTCAAATGTATATTCTTTAATTTGCATAATTAAAGATATACAAAACTGTTTTCTGTTTTAATCTATGCTGTGATACAGATACCACTAGACCTAGGAGAAGTCATGAGAGGGAAGGGGTGGAGTACCACTTTATCACTAAAGCAGCTTTTGAGGCAGAAATCCAGAACGACAAGTAAGTGTTGGATATTGTATCTCGTTAATCAAACAAATCAGACCAGCAGATGGTTAACTGTATATTCAACAAGATAGGCTTTATTGAAAATGTGTATTATGGAAGCTTTCCATAGTTGGGTAAACACTGTGATGACCCATCTTCTTTATGTGTACTAAATAACAGACTGTCTTTACAGATTTATTGAATATGGGGAGTATAAGGACAATCTATATGGCACCAGTTTGGAGTCCATCCATGAAATTTTGGCTCAAAACAAAGTCTGTCTGGTAGATGTGCAACCTGAGGTTAGTATCAAAAATGGGAAGCACCTGTAGTCACATAGCAAGGCTGTTGTTTTGGAGCTTTTAAAATACACTGCTGCAGCTGTTATAATTTAATAAATGCTGTGAACTCCTTTTGAAACCACACTTAGGCTTTGAAGACTCTACGAACAGCTGAGTTTAAGCCATATGTCATCTTCATAAGACCTCGCATCTACAACAGTCAAAGGAAACTCCTAGGCTCCTCCTCCTCACTCTCTGTAGGAGTAACGGTAAATTACACAGAAACAAATGTACATTTTAGTTTTGTTGTACTCTGGCTCCTAATACTTTCTGACAAAAGGAGGATGACTTGGAAGAAATGAAACAGTCAGCCGAGCGGATGGACGAATGCTATGGCCATTGGGTGGACTATGTTTTGGTGAAGGAGGACCCAGTGAGTGCCTTTATCGAGCTCCAGGTCGTAATGGAGAGGATGGAGAAGGAGCCTCAGTGGGTGCCTATGTCCTGGCTGAGAAGCTAGCCCTTACCATTGGGCTAGCTGGACTGTGAACTGTTGTGCCAAGACAGGCTGTATTGTCAGAAACATTATGTAAATGAGACATTGTCTGCTCTACCCACCTGTATAGACTACCAAAGGTCAAATATTCTAACATCTGTGTACATGCTGTGTACACCGTTTCATCTGTGAACATTGAGCAAGCCTTTGTGTTGTAGACACTATGATGTGACTGGAGATAATGTTGATAGTATCCCAGCTGCATTAACAGTAGTATAATTCAAGCATACATGCAGAGCAGAGAAAGTAATGTACAGAGTAAAACCAATTGTGCAAGGATCTTCTACACTAAACCAGCTCAAATGCTACGTGCCATATGTTCCACTTAAATCTAAATTGTAAAATAAAATGTGGTGCTGGTGACCAGAAAAAAAAATTACACTTAAAGTTACTTGTGGAGTATCTAGTATTATTTGGAGAAAACCATTTATTTTAGAATGACTTATGTAACAATTATAAATCAAACCATAAACAAAAAAAGAAAAATATACATGGGTGGTTTGCATTGTGTTCAAGAATACACAAGGCCTTTTACTTCCACAGTTTCTTGATTGACATGTTCTTCTCGCTGTCTTTCTGCATCACCTGAAAAGCAGAATAAGGGAAAAGTTATAATATATTATAAAGAACAT
Organism: Neodontobutis hainanensis; assembly: GCA_024349245.1. Lineage (NCBI taxonomy): Eukaryota > Metazoa > Chordata > Actinopteri > Gobiiformes > Odontobutidae > Neodontobutis > Neodontobutis hainanensis. Next base: position 9,259,281 of record JALDNG010000017.1, read on the forward strand.
GTATAATAATTCTACACACTTGAAAGATTAGGTTTAACTTGCCTTTGCCACAGCCATCTCAAAGTCCTCTTGGGTTACGTGGACTCTCCTTTCTCTCAGGGCATACATCCCCGCTTCTGTGCAAACACCCTAAAATGAAAGCATACATTAAGCCTGAGTTGTGAAGATTCATTGTGAGTTGTGAAGATTCATTGTGTAACTGAGTTTTAGAGAACGTATAAACATTCTGGTCCCATCAGGTTTAGTTTCAGGACAAACTCCTCCCTCTAGAGATATAAGCTCAACTCTTTTATTAGTTAATCTCATAATTGATAGTCTCTTGGAATTAGAGACAAAACGAATTCACCTTAAAAACTGAGTCTAGATGCTTTTGTTTGTTGTTTGTTTAACCTTTTCTTAAAGATGACCTGGATGACTGAGAACCTCCACAGACAAACTCTTACCTTGACTTCAGCTCCAGAGGCTCCGGGCATTAACTCTGCAATCTTCCTGAGGTTAATGCCACGAGTAAGGTTCATTTTTCTGGAGTGGATCTTCAGGATGTCAAGACGGGCCTAGTACAAAAAATTAGTTAAAAAATAGAAAAACTGCCCAATGACCAAATTCCATTTACACAGATCTCAGAAACCTATAACTAAGCTTTAATAATACAGGAAATAATTTACCTCTTCATTAGGAGGAGGAAACTCAATCTTCCTGTCAATTCTGCCAGGCCTTAGCAGAGCTGAGTCCAAGATATCAATTCGGTTGGTTGCCATGATGACCTAAAAAAATAAAAAGCCAAAAATAAGATAAGACTACTATACATTCTAGGAGTTTTGCAGTGTAACTTGTAATTCTTTTTACTGTACCTTGATATTCTTGGTGGCTTCAAAGCCATCAAGCTGATTGAGTAACTCCAACATCGTCCTCTGCACCTCGCTGTCGCCACCTGAACCCCCTTCGAGACGAGAAGAACCAATGGAGTCAATCTCATCCATGAATATGATGGAAGGAGCGTGCTCTCTGGCCATGACGAACAGCTCGCGGACCATACGAGCACCTGTGTAAGAAGAAGGATCGGTTATAATAACATGTCTTAGATGCGTAGATGGATTTTTATAAAGTACAGCTTACCTTCTCCAATAAACTTCTGAACCAGCTCTGAACCGGACACCCTGATGAAGGTGCAGTCAGTGTGGTGAGCCACAGCTCTGGCCAGAAGTGTCTTTCCTGTGCCCGGGGGTCCGTACAAAAGCACACCCTACACAAACAGTTGACATTGTTACATAGGGATACATTTATAATGGAGAAGGTGGAATTGAATGCTTTGGTGCATCATTCCCGTTACAAACCTTTGGTTGTGCAATTCCCAACGCCTCAAACAGCTCAGGGTGCTTGACGGGAAGTTCAATCACTTCTTTGATCTCTTTAATTTGCTTATCAAGACCTCCAATCATTTCATATGTTGAATCTGGCACCTTCTCTACCATCATGAGGGACACAAGAGGATCCACCTTGTTGGGCAGAATTTTGTGCAACGTGTAGCTGTCATTACGAAGAGCCACGCGGCAGTTTGGGGTTACCTGGAACACAAAAATGTATTGAAATGGACAAATACAATCTGATTTAAGTCATTCATTTGTGTTGATTATTAACACCATCCCTAAATCAACCAACTCACATCATTTATGTCAATGTTTTTGTCCACATCCACCACAAATTTTCCTTCAGGGTGCACCTGGAAATTGTAAGGAAATAAATATAATTTTTTGTTATAGAGTTGAGATGATTTGGTAAAAGGAAAAAACAGCACACCTTGACCAACACTTTCTTTTTATCCATGACCCGGACAACTTCCCCGACATAGGACCCCTGCTCTTGTAGTAACTGAAGCTCCTCGCGAAGGAGACGCACTGGAACACAAACAGCAACTAGAGTATTAACGCTGTACCAGTGGAACTATAGTGTTATTTGATTAATTTGAAACACTGAGCACACCTTTAGCATTGAGCTCATTTCGTTGTGCTTGCAGACGTCTCAAATTCTGGCTCTTATCATTCACCGTCAACTGTTCAGAGCAGATAAGATTAAGAATAAATGTATCAAGATCAAGGCAATCACTTGTAACTCTGATTATTACCTGCAACTCTTCAATCTTTGATAAATAGTACTGTCTAAGGCCTGAGCCACCTTTAATGTCCCCCATCTCCATCTGCAATAAAAAACAAAACAATGAGCACAAATCAAAATAATGGGGAAAAAATACATACACACGCATCAAACTGAAATTTACAATAACCCTTGGACTTTATTTTCTTTATGGCAGGAGACAATTTTGATTCTAATCTTACATTTGACAAGCTATACAAATAATAATACTCTCGTTTATGTTGGTTACAATTAAAATTTAAATACGGAGTATGTATCCTGAAAATCAGATCGTGACAGTTTCTGTCATTTGAAGTAGGGCTAGCTTACCCCAGTTTGACAGAGGTTAGCAGTTTAGCTGTGTTAGCTACAATGAGACAGCAAACCGGCGGCGAAGTCGGCATTCATTGTTTTGAGTTATGCATCGCTGAAGTATCTGCCTTATTTTTTTTTCTAATCTGGTGAAAGGCACAACACACTTCGGCTTAACAGTTTGGGTAAATTGCTTTAACTTTGTTGTTATACCTTTAATGTGAGATTAAAATATACGAAACAGCCAAAAAACATACTTACATGATCAATCCCGTCCACCTCCATCTTGAAAAGTTTTACTTCCGCTTGGACTCCTTCCAACTTCCGGTAAAACGCTTTTTCCTTTTTTTTCTTTTTCTTTTTTTTTTTTTTACAATTCAGGGCTCATGGCACCACCCACAGTCCATTCTGTGAAGTTCATCCTATCAGTGTTTTTTTTCTACATTTCTGTTAAAAAACACTTATGTTTACAATGATATTAGATTACGTTTTAACCGCAACTTAATCACTTTAGGCTTGTATTTGCCCATAAGGTCCTTTAGGACTAAGGCACATTACAAGCTTTAAACGCCTGCACGTTTTTACCCTGCACTTTGAACCTGAAGTGGAAAGTCCATTACTATCCATCAAGGTTGGCTGTTATTTAAATAGAGGCAAAGAGTTGAGCTGTGAGAGATTTGTGAGACCAGATATACCTGTTGTAACAGAGCAGTTGTTGGCATAAGCTTCTGGACCAGCCCAAACATGCAAACCCACAGGCGCAGCATCACTGCGAAAGTTTAGTTGTGCAAAAAAAAAAAAAAAGGAAAAAAAAGGCCTTCACCTTCAATACTGTGCTACAACCCATTGAAACTGTCCAAGCATTTTGAGTCTGAATGAATCACACAACAAAATTAGATATTTGCAAACATGTTTATTGTAAAAAATACACCAAATGTATAAAAGATAAAGCTCTTTGATTGTCAATACACAACATGCAATAACAGACAATACAAACAAAACAAATTGGCACAGCAATGTCAATCTGGAATGTTCAAAAGATCCCATTAAGACTTGTACAAAAGCATTTGATACAAGATATCCCACAAAATAATTAACTTCACACAGCAAACTGATTAACTTTGCATTGCTGCTATCAATACCACAGAACCTTCAAGAGAGGTATAACTATAAAGCTGAAATCACAAAATCTTTTCTGGGCATTACAAACCTTGGTAGTTCAAGATGGTAAATGTTTAATGTACAAAAATCTAGTACAATAAAAATGTAAAATATTTTCCATAGTTTAAAAAACAAAAAAGACAAACATGTTTTGGACTTTTTTCCCCCAAATGATCAAAGCACTTATTTGCTAATAGTGCCAGTATAGTGTTAATATAAGAAATTTAGAAGGAAATGAATAATACTAACATTGTTTTTCATTATAGACTAAATTCTCAATTCTCTATCTTATACACAAATTTACTACACTAAAATAGTTTTATTTAATATTTTTAAGAATTAGGAAAACCAAATGCAAAAGTAGCACACAATGAGTGATGAAACCTACATGAACAGCACCAATGCTTGCAGTTTTAAGTAAACCGGAAGTAAAATACATTGCAAAACAAGGCAACAACAATGTGTCAATTTGTCCAATTTTAGTACAAAATAGACAAAGAAAAAATAAAATAAAAAACACAGATCATGTACATTTTGGTCCCATAAATTGAATTTAACATTAAATGAACAAAGATAAGAATCACCAATGGTCATACCAGTATACCATATTTGCAAGGATGGCTTTATTAACTTTTAACCTGCAACATCAGCTTGTTTTACTGCAAAACAAACTTTTTACCACAAATAATATTAAGAGCATGTTTGCCATCAGAGAGGCTTTAGGTAAGGCGGATTCCCAACACCTGCTCCAACTCCTGTCGTCTCTGTTGCACCTAAAAATGAGAAAATGTCACAAACCTACATTCTTCGCAACACACATAAAATGTCTGCAAATGTGCAATGTGTTCAAAATGTAAAAAAAAAAGAATAGTTCACTTCTTACCTTGGAGTAAACATATCTGCCTACAGCCTCTGGCACCCAGGACTCCTGATAAAACTCTGCCCTCCTCTCTTCCTCAGGGTTGCCAGTCACATCTGTCATCAGCTGCAAAAAGACAACAATGAACTCAGATTGGCACAATGACAGTCTGTAATTATAGAAAGTGCAGTATAATCACCATAAATGAAAAGGAATCCTACCTTCAGATCTCTGCTCTGTGACTTCAGCCAATCCTGGATGAAGTCCTGTGGATTATTGCTGAAGCTCAACATAAAATCTCTCTCGGTCTTCAACTGATTGATATATTCAATAGTCTCGTGGATCTGCAAAAAAGTCCTTTAGTTAAAACTTTATTTTGCTTGACATTCAACATTCAAAGTCCGCTGAATGCCTTCAGGCAGTGTGTACCTTCATCTCGAGAGCAGCAATCTCCTGTTGATTAGTGGTAGAGGATAAGAAGCTGTTCATCTGGCTCTTTAATGGATCATCCACCTCCACATCTATGTCATAGCAAGATGTCTTCTTTTGATCTGTTGGGTCCACACTACTTAAAAAAATCAGAAGAAAGACATTAAAAACTACACATTTGGCCACAACATATTGACACACACAAAAATCACTGATCATTCGTACCTGATTGTGTGATTGATAATGATTGGATCTGGATGCTGCAACAGACCAGCCAGTTTCATAGGAATCTCTGAAAACCTCATGCGAGGACAAGCAAAAATCTGCCAAATATAGTTATATGGTTAGGTAATGCAATACATACACAAAATGCTAGCTACAGTATAAACAAAAAAGAAATAAACACTAAGTACATTAGTCAGAATAAAGACATTTTGAATTGGATTATTATTATGACATTCAAATACTTGTCTGAAATAGCGGTTGCAGTTGATGTACTCCTTCTCATGGCTGTCCTGCAGCTTATTGTTTTTGATATAGAGCCAAAGAGCTTGCATGATACTGGCACGTGTTTGTGTGTGCACTCCCAACAGACGGGCCAAACGTGGGTCCAGTTTGTACTGAGGGGGCTAAGACAAAGTAAGAGATTAGAACTCATTTATGTACCATAGAAAGGACATGATTTGATTATTTGTTCTATGACTAAAGAGAGCATGGTGGCAATGTCTTCTATACTAGTAATTAGCTTTTCAGGTACTGTTTAAATGTATAGATGTGCAGAAATTAATGTCACTGTAAATGGTTGTGTTGTTTCTTATCGTCACCCAACATCCAAATCCATTGGGATAGGCTTTATATGTCAGTCGTAAACGATAAGTGATGTAGCAATACATCTACGAAAGCCTACCTGGTGGTCAAGCATAAGGAGAAGGGTGCATTTGACATTCACATCGCCAGGGCGTTTGACCTGAAAACCATCAGTCTCCTGAGTTGTCGGCATTCTGTGCCACTGAAATGACAAGGGGGTCATCTTACAGACTAAAAAGAAAAGTTCACTGGACTTGGCAAAAAATATTTATCTAAACATGAGAACACAGCGGGATCTGGTTTAGTCTAATTATAATGTTGAATGTTTAACAATTTTACAACAATTTATCTTGATTAACTGATCTTAAAATCTTTTGGAGATAAACAAAATTATGTTCTTCAGGGCCAACTTAAAGGCTCTTGATAATCTCCCCTTTCAAAGAAAATGTGACAGGATTGCTTCCAAAGTTTTAGTGATTCCAGCTGAACACTTTTTATATAGCAGCAGATGGAGTGTTCTGGCAAAGTTATATGATATATACTCATGTGGCCACATCAAATGCCTGTAAAATGATCTCATACCTCAACTAAGTGATTGTCAGGTCCATAGAGCACCTTATCGAGCTCAATCACTAAGCTCTTGAAGAAGGACGAGAACTTCCTCTTCTGCTTACCAGGCTGAAAATGCAAAGTATACCATAAATGATTAAAACAACAAATAAAATTGTGCTTTCTGTGCAGCTGCATTGTTTAACCATGACCACACTGGGGGAGGTTTACTAAACTGTAGACAACTAGAAAAGGCTGTTGCACCCCACCCTCTCCCAAGCCCTGTGAGTTTGCACAATGAGCCTTTCCACTCCTTCCCTCACATCGTTCTGTTTTTCTGTTCTCCATGCAATCCTCCTACGCATGCCTGAACGAACAAGGCAAGAGACAAATTAACAGCAAGTATCCTCCTTCATGTGGCCGCAAACACCACAAAGACCAGAGCTACAATTGATGAAGGGAGGGAATGCATGTCAGCTCTTGGTATGCAATGGCCAGTAGTTTCAATTCCTCATTGCAAAAGAAAGCATAATCTTGTGCAAGGGTTTTTTTCGGAAAGCTGTAAACACACATCTGGTTGCATGCTTTGAGACACAGGGCAAACTAGAGCCAAGTGACTATGAGGTCTTCAAAAACACAATAAGAGGCAATGGGCTGAACAAAACATTCAAGTGCTGAGCTATTCACTTACTTCCTCCAGAAGTTTGCCCTCTACTCGAAGTTCCCAGGAGGACACCTTCTCTGCTTCCTCACCTTCAGGCTTGCTGGGGGTGTACGTGTTAGAAATGTAGATCCTGAGCTTACGCTTTTGCTGGTCATAGAAATAAATAATCCAACATCACAATTAAAATACTATTCAGATTCATATTTATCTTTTAAAGAGAAGTAAGTGAAACTTGTCTTCTACAGTAGGTTAGGGTTGCTGTCTATGAGTGCCTTTATTTTACTTAAACAGAATCACTTACTTCTCCTATAAGAATCAAGTTAGTGCACTACCATAATGGGTTTCTTAATGGCTTCCTGAATTTCCATTCTTTTTCTGGCAATAGTTTGATCCAGTTTCCTTTCAAAGGCCAGTAGGTCCATATAGGCCTGGGATTCAGGAACCAGATCTCGGATCTAAAACAGTCACCATCAGGGTATGAGCACTAAGAAACTAGATAATCACACACAATATTTGCTAGTCTGGATATTGCTGCATTAGTATTTTCCTAACATTCTTACCCTTTGAGGGAGAACCTTTTCTGCCATCTTCCGCCTTTTAGCCCTACAAGATAATTGACATAATTAAATGGGTCAAATGTAATTTCCTGAACAAGAGTACATGTTCACAATATTGTTCTATGATTTGGTGTTTACTTTTTGAAAAACTTACATTTTAAATGGATTTATAGGCTGGCAAATGGAAGTCTGAAAGAAAGATCTTTTTCTCTTCTCATTGAACTATTAGATATTTGTAAAGACTTCATAACGTGATACTCACATTGCCTCCACTTACAGTGCATTGCTTTATAAACTTTATAAATGAGCACCCCGGACTTTCTTTTAACTGTTCTACTGCTCATACAAAAAGACATCTTTGTCTCTCTAAGTGAATTATTCACTTCACTCTTATTATGTTTAAATTGAATTTCTCACTTTAATACAAATGTTGCTTTCCAGTCCTCGTATTTTGGGCATACACGCCCCTTACATCATGGTCCGCCACTTTTAGGAATGTATTGTCACTTGAAGCAGTATAAAGTTAAAAAGAACCACAAATCAATGTCATATTTCAAAGAAAAAAAAGTCACGAGATACTCCTCTCCTTGTGTTTGTGCTTTTCACAGTACAGCAGCTTAAAAAACAGAATATAAATGACATCCAGCTAATGTTTTTATGAAATCAAAGCGCATGATCAACCACAGCATTAAATCTATGACACACTACCATGAGCTAAAGAACGCAGCGCTTCATTAAAACCTGCCCATAATTGCACACAAACATTTTCTCTGTTGCAGTTTTGGAAACTAAAATTTGTCAGACAAATGCTGTTGCAATGGATCTTAAACATTTAATTTCAGATTAGGACACAACTTGTCATCTTTCACCCATCTCATTTTGCTCACATGGTCTGCCCTCACTCTTAAGTTAAGCACTTACCCTCCTCGCCTTAGGCCTCCCAGAGTATCTTGTTGTTGCTGATGCTGGTGTAAAAAGCGTTTCCTTGAGGGGTCCATAGTCGGAGGCCCCATTCCTGGGCGCATGGGCATGTTTCCACTACCATAAGAAGGACCAGGAAGTTGACCCCCCATTGACCCCATGGGGCCCCCAAGTCTACTAAGTGGCATCCCTGGGCGCTGAAGAGAAAAAATAAAATAGATGAGCGCTAAGGCTATTATTTCATAAAGCTAAACATAGAAATCGATTTATTCTTTTAATACTATTATATCTACACATTATTGTTCTGGCATTTAATAATAGCTTGTAATAAAATACTTGAGTTCTAAAATAACTTTACAAACTGCTGTGACAAATAAAACGGCAGCAGTGAAAGCTGCACGTTGTGATACTGGGATAATGCGTGCATAGCGGTGTCAGATGGCGGTGAAGATAAACGTTTGTTTTCTAACTGACAAACAGAAAGCTAAAGGGGCAACCATGCGATTATCTTTCACACAATCAACAAACACTGCTTTTTAACCTATTTTTTATTAGCTATCCCAAAACAGTTTTTATTTTTATTTTACAATCAATCAATCAAATACTCAATGATAAAAATTAAGTCTGTCGCTTGAGACTTATTGAAAATGCGGAAGTAGGTTGTGCTCGCTCACATATTTAAGAATACAAAATGTTTTTAACCATTTTTTGAAGAAACGGAAAGCTTTACCTGGGGATATTGAGGAGCGGTGTTCATTGTCCGGGGGTATCCCGTTGGAGCTTGGGGCATCCTCACACCCACAGAATGCCCCACATTCATGATATTCACACTCGGGTTCATCTGCGGACCCGAAAAGCTTCCTCTTGAAGCCATATTTTAGCTCCACATGTGGTTCAAAAGTAACAAAAACTTTACAAATGTGCAATAAATTTAAGCTGAAAGCAATTGTACTAACGGGATCCAGATGTGGGTTATTAGGCGAACAATGATAGTTTAAAAACGGCACGTCCTGGTTTGACAGCAACCACACTGTCAACAAAAAGCTAGCTAATGTTAGCTCGTTTCAAGTTCCGGGGTTGTTTCCTCCTGACTACAAACGCCTCCTTTGCGAGACATCAAGTTGCCGGTTTGTCTTCACATCTAATCATCGCCAAGTAAAACGCCTACAGTTGGAATAAATTAACTTAACCACAACGTGCCTTGTCCTCTTCTCATAGTCCTGTGTGTTTTTTAGAAGTCTGCAAACGCCACACACGAAGACCCACATGAGGCATTCACAGAGTGCGGAAATTTGAACATTCCCGCTTTTGTCTTTTTTCAGTAGCCTAGTTAAAATGCTTAAAAATATATTTTAAGTAAAAGTACTAATATATGCATTTATCCACATTATGTGTTTGCTCCGTGAAGCAGGTGAGGTTTGTTGCCATATTTCCAGTTTCACAATATAGGCTAGAGAAAGATAGACCTACTATTAGCCTATTTTTTTGCACTACAGAAATATTTAGATTACTAACGCGAGCCTTTAATTTTTAACTGTAGACAAATTGATCACATAATTGAATTGACAGCACCCTCTGTTGGAAGAACTTTGTTTTGCAGGTTGGATGAAATTTACACCAGTTTTTGTTTTGAGCGCCTTTTAATTTTAATTGAACATGAGACCTATAGACAGGTAATAACTAATTTATGCTAAACAAATGAAGCATTCTCAGCCATGGTAGCAGCAATTTCAACAATTGGAATATGTAGGCTACACATCACTCCAAGGATGTAAACAGAATACAAAAACTTAGTGAATACTAGAAAATGACCCGATTTATCCACAAAAAACAAAAGAAATGAGCTTCTTGTATTTAGAATTAGCACATTGACTGAGCTTTTACACAGGTGAATGAGTCTCTCACGTTCTCTTTGTCACACACACAAAATGTAAAATAAAAGACAACCCAATGAGTGATGATTGTCAAGTCAAGTGACACGTCAACATTATTTTATACAGTTTAAAGATAGAGGTACACCTGATGCTGAATTCGCTTTTTGATGTCATAATGTGCATTATGTCCCCACCTAGTTGCCTCAGCTTGGCCACTGGATAAATGTGTGCAGTAAAATGCATGTAGAAATAGTCATATACTTTGGATTCCAGCAAATAATTTCATAACAAAACAAACAGAAAAAAAATTAAAAAGTGAGTGTTGGTACAATTATTTTGTCAAGTATATATATAGACAAGGACAGGTCAGCCTTTACTAATCAGTTAACACTGTTATGTCACTGATAACATGATGTCCTTGCTTTCTACAACAAAAAGAGCCAAGGCAGAAGTGTTATTGGTCTTCCTGTGTGTGTATACGTGCACACAGAATGGTTTTGTTGCTGGGTGTGTTATTGAGGGAATGCCTCATCTTTCATCAACATGCATGGGCTTTCCTGGTTGTCCATTCGACGTCTAGGACCCATTATGCCTAGAGCAGGGAATAAAAACCTTGTTACACAGTTACATATACTTTTAGCAATAACTGAACAAAGCTCTGAAGTGGAGGAAATATATTCAGCTGGGAGAGTGTTATAAGAGATGGTTTATAACATTAATGTTTAGGAATTGGATTGAACTTACTGTTCTTATGCTTAAATGATTTTGATCTTCTGGGTGAATTTGGATTCTGAAAAATGAGAGAAAGAAAATGACAAGGACAAAACACAGAATAAAAAAATAAAAATAGGTAAACATGCTCTTTGAAGTTGGGAGTAAAATAAAACCTACCTTTTCAGATTTTCTTTTCTTGGCTTAACAGAGAATCAGATAAACAACAGAGTACATTATAAATAATGCAATACTTAGCAATTTGTAGCGTAAACATGCCGCTACAGAGAGGAAATTACCTTTCTTTTCTGCCCCATAAGACCAGTCGTTATCATTGACATCATCATTATCTTCTTGGTCACTTTCTGACTTGTTGTTTGTGTTGTTACCAGTGACAATTCTGTAAAGTAGAAGAAGTAGAAGAAAAAGTAGAAGAGGTTTAATGATAACTCAGCATTCATCTAAATTCTGACTTAAAATAGGCTCCAGAATGGTGTTCATTTGCACATTTATAATTTCTTTCCCTGAACAAACTAACAATAAAATGTAGAAGTGCTGGTAAAGGCAATTGATGCATAACTGCAGCAGCTTGTAGTTTTCTGCTATGTTATTATTACAATATATTTTAGAAAATGTTTGTTTTACAAGTGAAGTCCGGAGATTTAGAACATCTTTATTGATCCATTAAAAGTAATAATGGTCTGACTTACCTCCGATTTGCTATACGGCTGCTATTGCGTCCCATTCCCAGACATTTCTCCAGGTGTGGAGCAAACCTTGAGGCAGCAATGCTACGATTACAGTTGGGACATACACATTCTTTGTTTTTCCACTGGTTGAACACCTGACCAAACACATCCAGTCCTGGCTGGTCCACTATTTCTGAAAAATGGTTAAAAAATAAAATAAAAAAAATGACAGAAACCTTATTTAATTGTAATTAGATGATTAACTTATCTATTTTATAAGTATGCTTACCAAAGTCTCTCATGCTTTCTTGGTCTGTGTCATCAATGAAAAAATAACCCTGTTTAACAGCCCTGTGGACCTCAAAACAAAGACCTAGACATGCATCTTCCACCAGATCAGACAGGATGTCCTGAGCTAGGGCCTGCAGATACAAGAAAGTGAGTCAAAAAGGCACACAGCTCATAATTAAAACTGGCTCAGCTATAGTATTGGTTTAGTGTGTCTAGGAGTGCTTAAGACAAATTGCTGTGTTGTAGCTACCTCCAGCTTGCTGTTGTCCAGGCTGGACACTGAAACCTCCTCCATTTTCATTTGACAGATCTACCAAATGAGCCGACGCTGCTGTGGTCATGCTGTTGCCCAGTAAGCATTGGCCAAAACAGGTCTGCAGTAGAAAAGAAAGACGGTAAACCTCATTACAGAACGAAACCGGTGCATACCACCATCAAAGTGTGTCAGTGTGCCCAAAGATGCGATGCCGCCACTTACAAGTACACGATGAGTGATGCCAGGGAGTTACTTACACACAAGTATATCCTACAAATAAACACACACACACAGTAACTTAGCTCGGTGCTATTATGAGCTGTAACACCCCAACAGACAGAAACAAAGCAAGCTTAATTTACACGCAACACTGTGTCGGTCGGTCATATCAAAGGTAGCTTAGCCAAAACCTTAAAGAAAACAAAGAGCGTGGCTATGACTAGGTTGGAGACTATTCCAAAGAGTTACTCAGGGCGGCATTCTTTATTTAAAGAGTGACCAAGAAACCGAGCTGGAAATCAAACACTGATAACGCTTACCAGCAGCTGCCTAAGAAGAAACATTGTAACACATTTGGAGCCGAGTGAACGCTTTGAGCTTGAAGAAATGGGATTGACTTACAGCAGCAAGGCTCGTCCCCGGACCCTGCTGCTGCACTGCGGCTGTCCGCCTCTCACCTCCTTATTCAGACCACGAGTTCAACCAATCCACGGTATCATTTCAATCAATCGTCCTTCTAAGATGAAAACCGCAATCACAGCCAGGCATGTGTCTAATTCAGTTTATTTACCCATTTCGGCCGGCGTCCATCTTTACATCAGAAATCAGACAGTAGCAATCGATCGCTTCCTCTGCCGCACGGCTTTACGTCAGTCTCACACATGGGGCACTGCACTGTTTATGTGAGTGATTTTAAAACACTAATTTTAGCTTTTAGCATTGTTTTTATAAAAATATACACACAAAAACTCAAATAGTAAGATCAAACAACAAAACCTTAAAAAGTTTGTTCCGGTATAAAATTAGCAACTGTGTAATAATAATCTTTTATTCAAATATTTTTATTGTCCATTGTCATTTTAGCAAACCTATTAACCTTTAAATAAGCTGCAGGAAAAAAAAAAAAAAAAGAACCAGGCCCCACTTGGTTTTATGGGGGATAGTCCTTATCATAAAAGCAACCCAACTGTCCGTCATAGTGTCCGTAGTCTAAGAGATGAGCCACTTTAGAATGTTTGATGCAAACATTCTTCCTCTGCCACTGACCCTCACTGCCTTCTGTTCTGTGCTTCCTCTTCTAATAGATATCAAACATGACGTCATCATCATCATCTTCATCCTCTTCTTGCTGTAAATCAACATTTGTGTTTTGGGAAAAAAATTGCTTTTTATTTTTTTCTTTTTAATAATTGCTGTAGAGATTTTTTCTAGTTGTCCCACCTCAACAATCACATCACTGTCGCTGCTGCTGCTGCTGTCTTCCAAGTCTTCATCTTCTGAATCCTGTGTGGCACATGAAAAAAATGTCAGCTATGCACCATCAGATGCCAAGTTATTTTACCTTTTCAAAAATCTAAAATGACAAAAGAAACCTAAAAATAGCAATATACACTATCTGGCTTTAACAAGAGAGGATTGGAAGGGGCTCCCATTGAATAATTACTGCATGGATGATTAAGTTGCAGCTGGCAACAAGTTATTTAACTCTAACTGATACAGTGAGTAGTTTCTCGTTTCTTAAACAACCTTGTCTGAAACATATCCTGTGATTGTGGGTCCAATTAATGGCAGCATCAAGCAAAGAAAAGAGAACAGCTGATTGCTAAAACTACTAATACTTAGTTAAGTACTGTCAAACGCATTATTAAAAACTAGAAGCATCATCTTCAAGGATGAAATGTGGTCAGAAAAAAATCTTGAATGATTGTAATCACTTAAACAATTAGTGGAATCAAATCATAAAAAAACAACAGTAGAACTCACAGCTATGTTTAACAGTGAAAGTAAGAGCATTTCTACAAACACAATGTAAAGGGAACTCAATGGATTGGGACTAAACATCTGTGTAACCTTAAGAAAACCATTTGTCAGTGAGACTAACTGGGAAATAAAGGCTTCAGTTTCCCAGAGAGCATAAAGATTGGACTCTGGAGAAATGGACGAAGGTCATGTGGTCTGATGAGTCCAGACTGACCCTGTTCCAGAGTGATGCATCAGGGCAAGAAGAGAGGCTGTTTGGAAGAAGTTTAAGGATGGGCCGGTGAGCACAGTTACTGTAGGAATAATTTACCTATCACTTATAGTATTATCTCACAGGCTCCTTTTTACAACATTCTGTACAATCCCAAACTTACTGATGTTCTGTGATGTGCCGTTCTCAGCCCACGTTTACATCGTAGATACTTTAACATCTGGAAGGAAATTATTATTAATATATGTGAAATAAACAAACTTTCCCTAAAAAGAAATGACAAGGCTTACACTTGGGTTGAGTTCACAATATTCTTGCTGTTCTGTGGCAGTCAGTGTCTAAAAAATATAATACTTTCACTTAAACAAGAAAAAAATTAAATAAACATGTCAAAACCCCCAAAAAGGACACATTTAATTTGACCTCAAACCACATCTGCAGCTTTAACGAATATATGCGTTTGTTTTCTTTGATTAGTGCTTGGTACTGTTCCTTCTCCTTTGAGGAAAGATTCTTTAAATCACAGCTGGCCTGGCTGAAGCATTCTGTTGCATTGTTTTCAGTTTCCTTCATCTCCTTTTGTTTCTCGCAGAAAAGTGAATTTGTAAATCTGTAACAGTTTTAACATATCTTTATGGATGTCTTATTGAGGTCTGAATCAAAGCTAAATATCAGGAAACTCACAACGTCAGCATTTTGGGTTCACCGGGGAATATCCTCTTTTGCTTTTCAACGGTCTACAAAACAACATTAAGGAAATCATGCCACAAAATACAAGAAAATATAAAAACAGCACAAATTGACTTCTTACCGTCACTTGTTTTGTTTTCAATGTAGATTTAGGTCTCTTAGGATTATATCTTTTTAAGATCCGCTCCTGCTTATTCTTATCCAAGTTCTAAGGAACGTAAGTAGCAGAATAAATTTGCAAACAATAGCTTAATAGAAATGTCTGTCAAAATACTTAATATTCCATGGCAGGACTGAAGTTCACAAACAAATAAAAAGAAACAGTAAATAAAAAATGGGTGATGTTATATTGTGTAATATATTATTATTATTATTATTATTATTATTATTATTATTATTGTTTAATGTACCTTTTCTGTCAACTGTTTTTTTGAGAAGGACTTGGCAGAACTTTTTTCTGTATGTGAGCCCTTCCTACACAATTTTCTTTTAGGATGTGGAAAGAGACTCCTTTAAAAAAAATAATAAAAAATAAAAAAATAAATAAAAATCAATGACATAAAGACATAAGAAGTCCACAAGGTTACATGTCATAATTTAATACCTAAACTCCTTCATGCTATTCTGGTAGTCTTCTTTTGTTTTGTGAACACTCTGCATATATTTTTCCTGAGGAAAACAAATAACACTTTAATAGTTAGCATTCTTTCCAGAAAAAAAAACAAATTAACCCGTGTCAAACCCCACCTTAATTTCAGATGATAGTTCTTTATACTTCTCATTTGCATACTTCATCAGCTCTCGACTGTTCATGTTAGGGTGCTGTTTCTTTAAATTCAACCTATTTTCGGCAAAAAACAAGGCATTTGCCGAAACAGGTTTCTTTGGAGGTTTAATCTACACAGCAAAGAAAATAAACACTTCAGTCAAAAAACGTGCAAGATGCATTTTCGTTTTAGTTGTAATGTAGAAAGTTTTCAGGTGATATTCCTACCTTTTTTCTTGTCATTTCATTATGAAGAACATTTTGAGCATCAACAATAAGCTCAGTCAGAGTTTTAATTTTCCGTATCTGATGACAACAATAATTGTAATGTCAAAACTTAGAAAGTACAGGGTCTTATCATTGATAAAAGCACATATAGTGGCCAAATATCTCTAAATCAACACCATTTATTTACTTGTTAGACTATATCTGCTTACTAAACAGAATTTATGAGACATTGTGGCTCACCTGCTTCATAATCTCTTGCCACTTTGCGCTGCATTCTTCAGCTGAGAAAGGACCAAAAGCAACCTTATTCCAGTCTAAAGTCTTCAGTCCTACACTCCATATTTTCTCTGGCTTTTTGCTTGGTATGCTGCTTTTCATCTTATTTAAAAGCTTTTGAATGTGTTGGTTCGTCCACCCCACTGCATAAGCATAAACATACAATCGATTCATTCAGCGTTTAGAAGGACTGAATACAGATCACACCTACCTGTATGTTCTGTCTCCATGACTTCAGCTTCACAAACGCTCCTTAAAACAAACCTAGCAAAGTTTTCCAAAGTTGGTCATTTAGAGAATAATGGACTGTCTGTGATGGATTTATTAAGACTGGGAAAACAGAAAAAAGGCATACAAAAAAAAAACAGACTAGGTCAGGACAGACAGGACAGATTTTCCGCGTGTGCGGTGTTCGTCTTCTTCTGGTGTAGTTTGTAAACAAAGACAGGTACATTATCGCCACCTACTGGAATACATCATTAATTGCTACAGTACCATTTACATTGACAGCCCAAGGCTTAGTTAAACGGAAAAAACATGGATTGTCAGCTCATTTTCTCAACGGTGTAGCCAGCACCACGGATCTATCACATGGAATAGTTAAATAAAAAGCAAACTTTTCATGAGTTCGATCAAACCCAAATTAATGTCACTCACATTTGGGCTGTAGTCCATCACCGTCACACAACGAGGATGTTTGTGATCCATTTTATTAGATTTCTACCACTGACCAGTGTAAACTGTCCGGTCGAGAAGACAGCATGTCTGGCTGAAAATCAGTCTATAATCTTTTTTATGTTTTTACAGCTTTTTGTTTTCAAGCTATTATTTGCAGAAGTTCTCTGGGTTGTTGTGTTGTGTTCACAAAATTAATACAATAATAAAAAAAAAGAATTATTATTATTATTATTATTATTATTATTATATATATATATATATATATATATATATATATATATATATATATATATATATATATATATATATATATATATATATATATATATATATATATATATATATATATATAATATAAAAGCCCTGATTTGTAATAAAGCAGTACAACAGTGTTTGCTAAGGCACTTAATGAAATTAAGCAAATTCTGTCATCTACCAGCACTGATGTGTTACTAGTAATGCTACATTCAGTTTCATATAAAATCAAAGCTTTGTGCTTCAGCACATTTTACATGCATTTTCCAAATACTGACTACTGCAATGGAAAATTAAATCTCTATCTGTTTATTAGAATATAAAAATAAAATAAATACATATTGAAGTTTTTTTTTTGTGAGTGACCTTTCTAAATGAACACCATTTCCATAAATAAAGTGAAAAGCCTTATATTAATGAAATTACTCACTTAAATATTTAGATGTTTGTTTGGGAAAGATAAAACATTTATTTGAACATATAAATAAACATATTTTGTTTAAATAAAATAAAACTCTTGGCAGCTGTCATGGAAGTTGTTTACAATGGCATCTGAGATTCACAGTATACATCTTGGCCCGGCTCCTCCTCAAATGTGACTTTAGCATCGTCAGCATCCAGCTAGAAGAAAACAGTTTTTTAATATACAATAAAAGTAACAACCATACATGATAATATATTTACCAACATCTGCCTTGATACACACACACTTACACATTTCATTTCCCGGTCGGTGAAGAGCCGCCCCGTCATTAACATTCGTATTGGGATTGTGAGGATAAGCACAAAAGGAAGTGCAAGTGATAAGGGACTGGACTTCACGATCCACAGAACAGCAAGGCACACTGCCTGGATGGCTGTGAAGAAGTGCATTCGTCCTGTGCTCACCTGTATTGAAATGACAAAGACCACTGTAATAACAGGAGGTTACTATGGTACAGTTCTACTTCAGCCACAAAACACAAAACTAAACTACCCATTGGCTGATTCATGCTCCAGGAAAAGCCCAAATATTAACATTTTTACAAACCAAAGTGTGCAGATTATGACCCAACGTTTAAATTGTGCAAAAGAGGAATAACATAGTTACATGTCACTGCTATGAAGGTTATACTTTAAACACCTTAGTGACTTTAATAAATTTATTGAAAAAAAAAAACTGACTGGAGCCTATCCCAGCAACTTTGGGCCTTAGGACAGTGGGCAGTCACTAAGGACACTTTAGAGTTGCCAGTTGACCTATACATGCATGTCTTTGGGTGGTGGAAGGAAGCTGGATTAGTATACCCGAGAGAACCCACGGTGACATTACCTATGAGTTTTTATTAATAAAAGAAAATGTCAGTCTCCCCAAAGGCAGCTGTGGCTACAGATGTAGCTTACCACCACCAGTGTGTGACTGTGGAGTGAATAAATATGTATAGCGTCTTTAGGTATCTTGAAAAGCGCTATATAAGTACTTTGAATTATTATAATAACAACAATAAAGAAAAATAATAATAATAATTATTATTATTATTACATATGTTTTAATTATTATTATTATTATTATTATTATTATTATTATTATTATTATTTATTATATTACTGTTATTTTTTTTTTAGATGGTTTAATCACAAGATGTTGTTTTGATCTCTAGGTGTATTTTGTCATTCCACATCTTAACTGTCTTTATGTTTCTTTTATCAGAGAATTTTAAGGAATTTGGTTCTGATTCTTACTCTAGTTGCATAGGGTTCATTAGGATGGTATTTCTTGGGAATGAAGAGAAGCAGCATGCGTTCCCACAACTGTATTCCATTGAGTGAGGTGATTCCCATGTAGAGGAAAATCCCAAACAAGGCTGCCATAGGAATCAGCTTCAGGATTGGTTCCATCAGAATAGACAGACCTGGATATAAACAAAAACTGAAATTAATTAGGGTTCCATGTAGAAACAAGTATCGTAAGGTAAAGGCACGGGTGGGACCTACCGACCAACAATGCCACCAGAATACCACTGACCCTCTGTTCTATCACCTTCTCAATGGCGGGTTTTGGTCCTTTGCTCATAACAGTTAGAGCATTTGCATGAGTGACTGAACGAACTGTGGTGGCGCTAAGCCAAGGCACACCAAATACTGCACTCAAGCCACCCATGCCCGCTAAGAGAAGTAAGTCAAAATGAAAGCCAGAGCCCTTGACCATCTTTCTCTCAGGATTACTGATAATTAGTCTAGAAAGACATGAAGTATATTGTTATGGTTCTACTTTTATTACTATGTTAGGGAGGAGCTAATTCCATGATTTGTTCTTTAAATTTAATATCTCACGTGGTAATCTGAGACTCCAGAAAAATGAGAATGAAGACAAGCAAAGCTGGGACACAGCATGCAAACATAACCCACACAGGAAACGGCTTGTGCTCTCCAAATGGGTTGATAAGCCAGCCTCTCTTTGCTGGGTTGGACACCATCAGACCCTTGGGGACTATTAGTTTCTGCAAAAATAAATAAATAAATAATAATACAGCATTTTTAATCAAAATGAAAATATGTTATAATAATGGTATCAAAGACCAACCTGAGTGTAGGTGTCCTCAATGTTATAGTCTGCAAGAACCATAAGAAAAATAGCAATCGGCACACCAAAGTCACCAATCAAGCGCCTCACCTGGTATAAATTAATTAAACAGTATTTAATATATACAGCATTGTCACAGAGTTACACAGCAAAAAAATCATTCAAAACTTACCTTTCCAGGAAGAAAAGTGCCATTTTTAAACTGCCGCAGGAAGTATGCAATTAAGAAACACCCAAACATAAGGAACATGGATAACAGTGCGGTGTTTGGATACGGAGGCTTAATAGTGTTGATGATGATAGTTGTGTTGCCAGTAGCATTGTCATAAATCACTGCCTCTTCCACTCTTGGGAGCCATGGATACTCTACAGATGCATTTACATGGTCATAATTTAGTATGAGTGGATGCTCTTGGAAGATCTGTGGGATGGGAATCAGATTACTGAAAGAGTTCAGTAGAGTAGACAACACCAAAATGCAAGATGAAATTAATGTACTGTTAGGAAAATGGTGACAATGGTTTACCCTCCCAAGTTTGGCAAAGGTTTCGTAGATGAAAATGAGCGAGATGAGGATGGAGAAGATTTCTTGGGTGAAACGAGAGATGTAACGCACCAGGAAGCTGCCCTCAAAGGCCACAACGGCCACCACAATGATGATCAGCCACACTCCGACCCACACTCTCCCAACAATGTATTCAATCTCCTGAGTCTGGCAGAACTGAATGAAGAAATAAGCAATGAAACTCAGAAATACACAAATAATTCTCCTTTTACCTTTCACAATAACTACTCAGTAACTTACTGCAAAAAAGGCCTCTTCAAATAGTAACAGAGGACCAGAGAAGCCAATGACCAGCACTGGCTGAGCAGCCACGAAGCAGAATATGATTCCCTGGATGCTGGTGGAGATGAGGAGCTCTGGGACACCAATCATGTTGTCAACCTTATCAGCTGCAGAGACCAACACAAAGATTCATTACGGTCTCCATCGAATAAAGAAAATTTGCAGAAAATGTAGTGTAACAAACCTAACAATCCTCCAAAAGTGATGGCAGGCGTCAGCGCAGCAAAGTAGATGAAAATGACAGCAGCAAGGACTTGGGAATTGAGAGCATCTGTCATATCATTTTTGTAGTACTGGTAACGCCTTTTTATGTCACGAATCATCCCACCAAATGGACGATTAGTTCTAGCCAATGGGTCCTCAGGCGGAGGGACATTAATAATGGAAGCTGAAAGAAAAAAAATCTATACTGTTAGTATTAAAAAAGTGTGTTTTTTGTTTTTGCAATAAATATAAAAATAAGATACCTTTGAAGGTCTCTCACTCTTCAGGAAAATAAATTTGTTAGAACATTCCTATGTAATTTCAGAAAATGTTCTTGACAAAAACTAAATGGTTGAGCTTATTTGGTACACTCTCTACCAGGTGAGCCACAAAGACACCTTTTCATTTCTAAACAGTTCAATGGTCTTTTACTTAAATCAGAAGAAAGCAATAAACTGTGTTGAGAAAACACACCTTTGCGAGGCTTGATGTCCAGGCGTATAGCATTATCATTGGGCTGAGACCGCTCCTGCAGTAATTTCTTCTGAAAGCTAATGATGGAGCTGAGCATCGCCTCGTTCTGAATTTCAGTGGGAGGAATGACAATGCTACAGTCCATGAAGTCAGTCAATGCATCTGTCAGCTCACGGGCAGTTTTGGCTTGCAACGCTGCCTGATTAAACACCTTAAATATTCAGAAGGGGAAATGTAAGCCCTATATTGGACCAACAGCTGTTAATTAAAATACACAAGCTCTGTTAATATGTGTATATTCATGGTTTACTCACGTTATCTGCCATTAAAGCTGCCATTGCACGTCCAGTCTCATGGTAGTCAATGTCACCATTGCTAGGGCCAATCAAAATAAAGATGAAGCGCACAGGCCCTAGGGCCTCAAAAGCAGACTCAAGCACTGCTTCTTTAAGACGTACAAACCCAACTGTGGGCTTTTCTAAAAAGTCCAGGGCACCTATTTTATGAAAGAGAAACAGAAACTTTTAACACAAATACTTTCATATTCCTAACATTTATACAGTAATGTAAGTTGTTCTCACCTACGAGCACCATCGATGCTTCAACAGTGTCAGAGGCTTCCCTCTACAGAAAAATACATTAGTAAGTAGCCATCCTCTGATGCAGGTGTGAATAAATTGATGTAATGCAATCAGCCAACATTAATTGTCATTTCAACATGAGATGAAGACACTGGTGACACTGGTGATTAGACTCACTTTTTCCTTTACTGAAAACTTCTTCAGCTCTGTCCCACCAGTCAGTGCCTGGTTCTCTGGCCCACCTGACTGGCTAGAAAAAAAACATTATGTCACTGGTACGTGCGCCCGAAGAATAAACGCCCGCAATGACAGCAGCATTCACTGTCAATGCCCTGCATGGGTGAATGAAGTGTGTGTGTACAGTATCTTCATTTAGTAAATAAAACGGACAATTATATTTTAAACCAAGGATGTAGAAATATACCAAGGTGTATTATTAGTTGCCTCACATAATAAGGGCAGTTAGGAAGTTTTGTGAAGGTTTACAATTGCTACAAAAGGTAGCACAAAACAAAAACATGACCGGTCAAATGAAATACCAGTTCAACAGAATGTATTAAAGCAGGCCTAAATGCTTTTTTTTCAAAATGTCTTTTTTTTATTTACATGGACACAATGTCACAACAATGCACTTACAATACCTACCTTTAATCAGGACCTTTGCTGACAGATTTGTGGTCAGAGATGGTGATCCATAATTACAGGTTTGGACCTCACAATAGCTACATGTGCGCTTTTCAACTTTCTCCCTGCACAAGCTTCAGAAAGAGCCTCAGCTAAACATCTAAATGTAGGTCATTTAGGTTTGAGTCACTGATACCTGTGGTTTTGGAGCAGAGCTTTGAGCACTCCCTCACGATCTCCAGGTCTGATCTCCTTTTTGTTAACCAACTCTTTGACCATTTTCTCAGCAATGTTAGCCAGGTTCTGCTCCTCAGAATTGAAAATGATCACCCCTGACAGAGAAACAGAGAAAAACACAGGGAAACACTGACAATAGATGCCTTTTAAGAAGTTGAGAGCACCAAAGTGTGGTGGACTAAACAGATCCCTATAAAACTAGAACAGTGATTGACATTTTAACATAAACTCATTGCTTACCCGTGTTCATGCAGCGTCGTATTTGAATTAGGCTCTTGAAAGTGAGGAAGGAGATTTGCGAGGATGCCCAAACTCCAGCCTGAGGGTCGAGGCTCTCCTCGTAGCCCACCCATCGTCCTGTCTCTTGCCAGTATGTCTCCTTCTCGTCCTTCATTGGCCCGTTTACCTGAAGGAACCAAAGGACAAGCTACATGAAACCTAATTACCACAGACATGAGGACATGATATAGTTATTAACATGTTTATGGATCAGAGTGAAACTGGACAGGCAGGTGAATGGATAAATGTTGCACCTCCCACAGGTATCTTGGAGGGGACAGGGCAAGCATGTGGTAATGAGTTGTGGTTTCAGTGGCCACATTCTTTTTGGGACAGTGAGTAAGTCATGAGATGTTATAATACAAATCTATTTAGAATAAAAGTCACAAAAGGGCAATTACATTATTGTTTTGTAGGTATAAACAGACTTATCTTCATTAGTATGCAAAGAGAAACAAATAAAAAACCTTTATTGCTGCAAGAATTTTTTTTCTGGACTAAGATTGTGGACACAATGATTAAGAGCACAGCAAGACAATAAATACAAAAATAAAAAAATACAAAATACAACCGAAGGCATCACAGAATAACTTCAGAATGTCAGCAAGTCCAGTACAATGTAAAGTGCAGAGTGCCAGAGAGAATAAAAACATTATGAGTTAATTGAGCAGCTAAATACTTCTTGAAACAAAGGAAGTGATGCCTCTCTTGGGTGTCATCCATAGCGTCCTGAAGGTCAGAGTTCATACTCAGACCACAGGGGGTGATGTGAATTGGAAACAATCTTTTGGGCGAGATTCACAGTGTATTTGTCAGTCAGGAATGAAATACTGTTAATGGTTTCACCAGCGAGCTTGCTTTAACAAATTTGTCCCATTTGTTTTAGTTTTGTAAAGACAGTGCTCTGCTCCAGCTCTGAAAACAGAAAGTTAAAATAGTCTCTACAAAACTTTTGTAAAACAATCTTAGCATTGTACTATCTACGTTAAAACATCTTAGTTTTTTTTTAAATACAGCCGTTTTGTTGGGCTTTTACAAATCTGACACCAGTGTTGGGTTTCCTTGTCAGCTTGTCTAATGGAGGATCCAAAGACTTAAAGAATAAGCACTGGGGATCTGTCCTGCCCTTGTTAATGCAATGAGTTTTTCTAATAACATTTATGTACAAGAATATAATTTTGTTCAGCGGTCAAAGAACCCTAAAGTGAATGTCCTGACAATCTATTGATGTTATGTTCTTTTTAAATAAATAAAATACATTTTAATAAATGTGAAAGTAATAAAAAAAAAAGATGATCTAAGCTGTATAGTTTGCCTGAACGAAATCAGTATAATTGACATGGTTAGCAATCCTGAAGGTTGCATACTTACATAGCTCTCGTGCTCAAAATCAAACTTTAAATACAATTTGCTGTTAGAAAAAAACACCCCTAAGTATTAAATTAAAATAATTGATTTTATTAATATTATAGGCTACTTTCTTCTCCACAAACTGGACTGACATTTCTATCTTCAAGATCGCGTTAAGATGAATAAGTCAAGCTAATGTGGGGAGCACGTGACACATTGTAGAAGTTTAAAAACCAGAATACGCTTCATGGGTCAATAAAAATATCCGCCGTGGACATGACGTGCATGTTTGGACTGTCCATACTGTCGTGTGTCTTTGCGCAGAGGTGGCTCTGGTTTAAATGCCCCGGGCAGATGTTTAAAAAAGAAAGGGCTTATTCAGTAATGGAGTAATGTGATAAGATTATAGGCCTTTGTATTATGAGAGCATGCATTGTTGTGAAAGCTAATACCTTTTTTTTCAGAAAAGGTTGTAGGCTACTATGACAAGTAGGCTAGGTTAAATAAGAAAATAAGAAAAAAAAACTAGCTATAAATGTAAGTCAAGTTTAGCTCAGTGATGTTTTTCTTGCTCCTTTTCTCTTCCACTCTCCCTCGTTTTTATTTGTCAGTGTATCTGCTTCATAAATATCACCATTGTTACTAATCAAAAATAATTAGACATAGGCATACCTCTGTATAACATTACTTTTGTCGTCCTATTGCTCACTTTTGGCAATTTATTGTTGTTTGCACCTCAAAAAGATGTAAATGTATTAAAGTGCTCTATTTGCTCCACGATAAAACATTAAAATAGCACATTCAAAATGATGTTTATTAATCTCTGACCGATGGCTTTCATGTTTTTGATCTATGTTTGTTGTGCCCTGTTGAGACATGTCAGATTCACTTTATGACAGTGGTGACATAAAATGAATGAACACGACATTCTAAATAAAATATCGCCACAGTGTCTGCTTTATCTGACTTTGATCGCAGTGGTAGAGTTTTCTGTTACAACATATAAAGTTATTTCCAAACACAGCTGAGCAAAGAGGGGAGACAGATAAAAGGCCAGTCCAGACATACAGTATGTCTTGGCATGTGTGAAGCATCAAGTGCAATGTTTTGTGGGTATTGTGAGTGACATGCAACAAAAGTCTGCAGCCAATGTACACAAATTCATCACAGCAATCTTTCAGATGCTCTATTAGCAGCCTCTTACATTTGAGTGATAGATATAAGGCATTTATTACAATGCATATGCATTACCAACAATAATCAGCAGAAGTGGATGAGAACTGTAGGAGGCCAAAGGCTTGATGCAGACCTTTGGTCTTTTTCTCGCCACAATATTTAGATTACAACCTCTGACTGTCCGACTTGACAATTTTTTTGAATGCACATGAATCATTGATATGAATAAGACATGTTGTGATGGAAGAAACCGATCAGACCTTACTGTAAATCAAGCTCATTACCCACTGTTTGGAAAATATGAAGCCAAATCTTTCTAATGAGACATGAGTCCTGTTATGTTAAGTACTGACATAATTATATCGTAACTAATTACAATAATGGAGTTCAAGTTCAAGTGAAGCACTGCACTTTTTCCTATTATTAATGATACACATAATTTTTCTTTTTGTTCTTCTATATGCACCAAAATAAAATAAAAAACTAACATTTTGTTGATCATTTTATAAAATAGTTAAATGTACACATTTACATGCTACATAGAGGTTGCTCTCACATATTGAATAATCTCTGAAAATATTCATAAGCTAAAGTAAATAATGATACACATCTGTCTTTTACATATTATTTGACCAATGAGCTGTTGTTTATGAAATGTACTTTTTGAGTAAAATGTGATGTGTATTGATGTTGCTGTATTAATTATACATCTTGCAATTTTACATGGTCGATTATTGTGGCGATAAAAATGGACTAACTTTATTCTTGCAGATCAGTAGTCACTGGGACAATATTAAAATATTTTCCTAAAAAAATTATTTTATATATATATATAACAATAATTAGAATAGAATAGAAACAATAATTTTCACCTGCAGCGGTTTAAAGTCAATAATGATACCTGTAGCAGAAAGCTAAATCTTACCTGTTGCAGGCAGTGGCCAAGCTGACAGCAGTGACAAGTGACTGACCCCAGAGAGTGGCAGAAAAGCTTGACTTTATAAACAGGAGGCCTTTAAAGAGGCATGTGTGGCTGCAAAGTGATAGGCAGGGCTAAAATATGTGTGTACTGTCTTAATTCCTCTTACCTCTGACACATGCACAACAGACCAAAGTGTTCTCACCCAAAATATTGATAGTAAATACAGCGCCTTGGTATGTGAGGAAAACCAGTCGCAAACCAGTGTCATTATCCAGCCAGCATCTTATCGCATTTAATGTCTGTGTTTGGAGGACAACAGGGGCTTTGATTTCACTGCAGGGCTCACCGCTAACCTTCAGCATTGGATGTTCTTTTTCTAAATTAAACACTATTGAGATAAATGATAATGATGATCTTTTGCCCCACATTAATTGAGAGGCCCTGGGCAACTCACAGTTTTACTCTGAGATAGATTAAAGTTTGAAAGACAAATTCGTCACTCTTTTATTCCTAGCTTTACTTTTTTAATGTTTGAGGATCTCCTTCATGATTCAAGTGACCTCTGACTACTCTGCATGTGTGCATGAATGCATCAGTGTAATAGGATCGTCGTAGTAATAACCTTCAGCCTGTATCAGTTAGCAGTAAATTACCTTTTTGACTCGAATGGAAGGTGTCAGTCACAGGTGACCATGTCTTGTTTTTAAATGCAGTGCATTGATTCACAATTTCTGCTCTCGGGTACAGTATTATGAACAGTGCTTAGTGCTCACAAATCAACTGCACACATTAAGAACATAGTCTCCATTTAAAGATGTTTGTATGCATGAAATAAAGGAAAGAACAGCAAATAAGTTAGATTAACCGTTACTTTCATAATAGCAAATCACATTTTTTCAAAACTCCATAAAGTTGGACAGTTAGATTGAGGTGCACTGCTGAAAGAGCACAAGGCCACCCACTTTGACCATAGTCTTCCCATTAAGACTCACCATACAAGGACTGTTATAAACACAAGCTATGTTGGTTTAATGCAGGGATAATAACTGCTTTTATGAAACATCTGTGTATGGTGAGGTTATGTCAAGTTACACAAGTATTACAGGAAAGTGCATGACCCCAGGTTTGAATGAGTGGAACAAAGCTGCTATAATTTGAAACAGTCACTGTTATCTGTAGATTGTAGTGATTAGTGGCTGAAAGGAGGGTTATACTCATGTCACAGTCACATTAAGGGCAGTATTACAGTATTGCACGGGGCAGAACTGGCAAAAGACACTGCTGCCTGTGTTTTTTTTTACAGTCTCAAAAGTGTTTTGGCACAAGGTAAAGCATCTCCACAGTCTGCCAAAGGCTAGACAACTTCCTGTTGTGAGTGGGGGAGTGAGGAGCAACTGTGCAGGTAGGAGGCTCACTTCCAGTGATTCAGATGAGCACTTGAATTGAATTGACGAGAATATCACTGCAGTATCAGAGAGGGTCAGATGTCTTCAGTAGCATAAAAAGTAGAAAAATACATCCCATCAGTACTTATTGCTGTTCCAGTTATACACATATCTGTTTTCTTTCCCTCTTTTGTGTCTTGGATTTCAAGTTACATCACAGTGTTTTATGGAAAATCTATACAGATTACAGGTTGAGACAGGCTTTCATCATTTCTCTGAATTCAGTTCATTTTTATCAGCCAGCCCAGCAGAGGGCAGCCCTGCTCCACCTGTGTGGGTCTAAATGGACTTTCTGGTAAGCACAGATCAAGATTTGATTTTACAACTCTTAACTTTTAGTGTTCCTTAACAACACAAATGCATTTTGAAGTCAATTGGAAGTTCAGTCCATCATGTTAATATTGTTTTCTGCAGACCTGTGTTAACTCAGCCACCTTTTAATGTGAGCATAAAGCATGTAGCTTACTTCTATGACAGTGTCTGTTTCTCTGAATGCATAATGGTCCATTGAAGGCCCAAGATGCAATTTTATTGTATTGTGTTTAGACAGAATTATCTTGTTAAGTTCTCAATAAGTGCCCGTAATGCATAATCAGATAGAAACAACTGCCTGATAGATTTATACTTTTAATCTTATTAATTATCTGTGGTCTGAGGGAAGTGTTTTTAGACAAGATCCTTCTGGCAACACGTCAGCCCTGTAGAACTCATCATCATCATTATAATCATCATCACAAACCCAACCTACTTTGCTAGTTGACATGTCAGATGTCATCTAATGATTAGCTCTAAAGAAAGTAAAAAGCCAGAAAAGAGGACAGACAGATCAGATCAATAAAGTGCAGATGAGGGTGTCCCGTGGGTTTGTTACCATCTGGCCTGTCAGCTCTCCACTCAGACAAAGTGCAAACTGACCCCTAAAGTGATCACATCTTCAATTAATATGATAATTCTATACCTGCATAGATCACTAGCCCTAAACTTTTCGGAGCATAATGTCTTGTTTTGAAGTCCACTGGCAAAAAGAAAGCTCTGCAGTGCTCTCAGTAAGGAACATAATATCATCCACAAGCCGCTTATTGTTGAGTGCTTGAGAGTGATCCGAGGGCTTCCAAGACGCGTCATATGAGCCTCTCCATCTATTACAGAACATTAGAAGGCGAGCTAGACAGGAGACTGCTGATCAGATAGGACTGTTTCTGCTCTTTCTAGATATATCTCCCTGTAAGAGCGTCCCCACGTAAATACCTGCTCATAATAAACATGCTTGAACTCAAACTTGCTGAAATGTTTTGTTTTTTCTACAGCGCTGGCCCCCTGGAACCAAATCCTTTTCTGGGAACCTGAGATGGGACAGTGAACGTCTCGTGGACCACCCATCCTCTGTCCACTCCCTGACGACAGATGGCTGCTGGGTGCGTCTTTGCTGTGTGTCCTATTTGAGTGTTCCACAGTTGAATGAATATTTTAAGTAGTGTGCCGCATGTGCGTCCATGTGACTCATTTGGAAAAGCCACAAATGAACATTTGAAGATTTTTCTGTTTGGCCTCACACAAAAGATTTGCAAATAATAATTTATTTTAATATTGTTTTAGTTCCTTACATAACTAACATAATGACCATTAGCAGTTGGTAAGCATAACATTGTTTTTGTAAAAAAAAAAAAAAAAAAAAGCGTGTTATGGTAAAGTGGCCTTCAGATATGTCTGAGTTCTTGGGTTTATGTAAATTAAAAGGATATGGCATTTATTTAGCTGACAAGACTTTCTCTAGGTAATGAGGAATGATGCATGGAAAACTAACATTTATTTTTATCTAATTTAATTCTCCATCCTCCTCCGTGCCTCTCGCTTGCTGTCTCTCTTTGGCTTTGTGCATTATTTATAAGCCCTTACCAGCTTCCTGTCCTCCACTCCACGTACCTCACTGCCCTCAGCCCTAAGCTCTTTATAAATCACTGTTTCACAAGCTGCAATGTAAAGAGACTGGTTAACACAGCACTTCTGCTTTGGCACAAATTCAAACTGGTGTTCATTCTTTTACGAGAAAGAATGCTCACTCAATTTCTACAAAAATGCTTCATTAATTAATAACTCGCCATCTGTCTATGTCATATACGAGTTGTTGAATTTTTCTTTTCCTACAACCAATTGTCTGTGCTGCTCTAATTCAATCAAATTGGTAAATGCTTTTATTTAACGTAATATAATATGACTTTCAGAATGGGGTTTATCTCTAAATGAGAAACAACCTCCATCAATTGTCTTAACAGCTTTTACTGTGAGAGGAACACGAAAAGTAAAACACGCTTTCATTCATTTTGCTGCAGGGAATCTCAGTTTATTAAGACTAGTACAAACATGACTAACATGATTCAATGGCTAATAATAGAGCTCATAAACAACAGTGCCAATGTTTACTGGAGTTGTTTTGGACAATGTGACATGTTAAGTCATGAGCTGACATTTAAAGATGTTTATCAGATCAAATGTGGCCTCAGGTGTCGCTAGATCTTTTTGCATTTAGTGTCCGTGTGACCCCATCTAATGGTGGTAAATAAATGAGATTTCTAACAAGCCCATACAATTAACATGGCTTAGGGACAAACAAAGGGGACTCACTCATAAAGATGAGTCAGGTTATGTGTGTATATCAGGTATCTGGGTTAAAGGTGCATTCAATGTGTTTCTAGAGAAAGTAGTCATGTGGAGTATTTGGTCCATGTGGTCGTGTCTGTCGGCACAGAATGCAGTAAAACAAGGTTAGGTCAATGTAAGAAGAAGAAAAGCATCCGACTAATAGGCTACATCCTGTCCAAGTATGTAGACCCGCAGTAGTATAATCAGCAGGCTGCAGGTCTTGTATTTCCTCACCTGGATGAAGGGTATAACTACAGAGGGTGTTATTTTGTACAGTCTGCAAAGCCCTCAGAGCAAACTGTTGTTGTGCTTTTTTATTTGGCTATATACAAATAAGAAAGGTTGATTCGTACTGTATATACACTCTGTCTTCTTTGTGTAAGTTACAAATTAAGTGTCTTACTGTATGTAGACCATTAAGGAACTAATTTAGACAAAAGTTTGCAACACATTTGTTTTTCTGTGGTGCAATAGTGTGTTATTGAAGTTTACTACATTGTCATAGAACTGTGTAGCCTACATTAAACTGATAAACACATACAATGTAAAGGCAGCACTTACATGTGTTGTGCGAGACTTTAATTCAGTGTTAACACGACTCAAAGAGAGAAATGATTAATTTGTCTGATAATAAAAACGTAATTGGTTCAGTTTGTGCAAGTCAGCTGAAGAACATCTCAGAGGCTGAAGCTTTTAAGACACGAGCATTTCTGCGCGTGTGTGCGTGTGCGCGCGTGTGGTGGGCGTGGACACTTCATGGCTCCTTCGCTGAAGCTTAGCCCCTGTCACTAGAACCCGGCGTGAAAGTGCGCAGACATTTCAATGGGCCCGGAGCATACAAGGGACTGGAGCTAGTGTAAAGCGGACTTCTGCTGCCGTACAGACTTCGAGCTGCGGGGAAAGATAGGTCCCCTGTTACTGAAACAGAAAATTTATAAAAAAGAGACGCACGGACGCAGCAATGACAGCTGGGTTGAATTCACTCCGATATAACTGAGCCGCATCAACCCGACGAAGATGCTGAAGACACACAGGATGAAGTCCGTTTTCATTACAGTGTTACTCGGAGTGGTGAGTTGACTCTTATTTAAGTGACATCAACTTTTCACACACGCTAGTCAACACCTGATTGGTCCAGATTGTTTGTCTAATATGTGAAAATTGAATTTAATGTAACATTAAACTAGTTTATTTTTATTTTTATATCGTGCACGTGATTTTTGTGTTGGAATTCTGGTTGAGGGCATTTAAGTTGCACCTGTCCTGTGTGACTCTGACAGCACACAATGTGAAAGCCCAGCGGATGTACAGCAGCCATTCAGACGGATATTCTATCGCTTCAGTAGCTGCGTCTGTAGTTCCACCCTTCTCAGTTACATGTGGCCCTTCACAGACAGAGGGACAATAACTGTGGCGCAGTGGGCTCCTCTGTGGAGGGAGTGCATCCATAAACCACGTGGGCACAGATTACAGAGATACAAGGCCATTCACTTTGTACTGCGTGGTTATATTAAAGCGACATGAGCCTTTAGCCACATTTGAACTTATCAGGCGTAAACGCTGAGCTCAAATCTATGTGGTAGCATTTCAATTTCAATTCAATACTTTTATTGACAGACTGGCTGGTGTACATTAATTGTGATAAATTTGACTAACTTTCATCCATAAAGTTTCCTTCCTTCCTTGTTAACTGTTCACTGAAGGAGCCTTGTCCTGGTTTTGGCACTAACTACATACATACTCTGTGCACCACCCATCATTTCCACCTCATCCACACATCACTGTTTCTTTTACCGGTCTTTCTCGGGGTTCGAGATGATTCAGCAATATTTGTGAAGTCAATGCCACAGTAGTTTAAGATCCACGGCTGGATTTAAATGAGTCCCAGCTCATTGGGCAGCTGGTATAGTGGATCTTTAATGGTATAACAAGTGCTGACAGCCAAGGTCCAGAGGTTAAGTGCCTCCAACTGAAAATCGACTGGAGCATTAGTAAAACTGGTCTGAGTTATATGTCCACATGCATTTGTTTCGTGTTGCTGGCAGAAAAAAAAAGTTGAAAAGTTCAAATAGTACCAACCCAGAACTTTCATTTAAAACAAATTAAAGAAAATGTGAAAGTCGAGCTCCAACTTGCTAAGTGCTGTGCATCCTCTCATTCCAAGAACTGCATGTTCAAATCACGTTAGTCACTAATTCATCTGTATGCACGACTTAGCAGTCATTAGGTCACTGTACTTTGTCTTGTTTAATCCCTGAGATTTTTTTTTTTTTTGGTGCCCACACCCCCAAGGAACAGGGTCAAAGAGACGTATAAGGCAAACATTGAAACTTGGAAACATTTCAAGGTGTCAGTCACAGGTTCAGGAAAACAGGTTAGTTCAGCCTTGAGTGTTGTTTATGCCTGTGTGGAAGATGATGAGCCTGTACAGTTTATAAGGAGGAAGGATGCCTACAATATGTAGTGGCATTTTTCATTCTCTTCATTCTCTCTCTTTGACTGAGCAGACTGCTCAGTCAAAGAGAGCTGACGTTTAATCCTGTCAAAAGGCACTAAAATTGTCAGCATTTTTAAGAAGGCCTTGTCTGTTTTAACTTGTTTTTAAGAGCATAATATGTCTTCACATTTTTAAAGTTTAGTCATACTGGTAGGTGGCAGATAAGAACATATTCTCCAGAACATTTTGAACGCTTTTTTAATTTAATTGTAATTTGATTATATTTAAGGGCCCCTTGTCTATTTGACACTGTGGCAAAATAACCTCTCATGAGCTTCATCTGTTGTAGCTGATTAATCCCACATAATCATAAAAGACAATAATATTTTTGTAACACAACATATTTAAATATTTGGCATAGGTCTTTAAATATTTTAAAATTAAAAATACTACATATAGTACCTTTGCAATAATCCAGACCATATAAACCTTATGTTACCTTCTCAGTGTTTAGATCCTATCAGCCACGTGACACACACCAATTCAAGTCAAAACTTTCCCCGAGAGGTTCTACGTTCATGTCTTTGAAAAGCCGACGACATAATTTGACATAATTGAATACCAGAGGCTCGAGTGTGAATGGGCCGTGACACCATAAAAGGCAGGAGGCAGATGTCTGCACATGTACACCTGCAGACACACACACACACACACACATAAAACAAACGCAGGCCAGCTGACTCACAGTGGGCCCCAGGGCACACCTACCTCTCTCTTGTCGGCTGCATTCCTCACACACCTGAAGCTTGACGGCTGATGATTTATTTCAAATGTACCGCTTTCACATTGACACGTGCCACATACTGTGTTTACTCACACATGTACTTCAGCCGGTGTTAATAATGAGAAAAACACACTCAGCAGGCAGCAGTGTCCTAAAACATTATGACTATACTTCCCAGTGGAAAACCAAACAACTTCTGAATGATCTCATGAAAATATTTTATTTATAAAGGGTAGAATAAGAGAAAAGCCTTTCCCCTGCCACTTGCTTTAGGCATTAATAACGCTTTGTGAATCTACATTTGTGTTGTGTGGCTTAGTTGCACTTTATTCCATATTTTTTTTCTCTTACATAATAACACATACTAATATTTGATCGGTAATCACAGGTGCACAAGTCTTTCCTTTCTCTTCAGCATATTTTGACAAATGTTGACTTAGCCTGACTCAACACATTGTTCATCTTTTAATATGGTTATATTAACATTTGAATTTGAATTGAAATACGGTGAACTGTTTCTTCTTCATTCTATTTTAATATGTGTAGAGGACAATCTCCTGAGTTTAACAACCCAAGTGAAGAGTTCTGCTGGATTGTAGGATGTGGCGTTGCAGTGCATTTAAATCATCTTATAACATTTGACCCTGGGCCTGGGAATGACTGGTTTAGCTCCAAGATAAATTCAAGGAGGGCCTAACTGTGATTAGACCAAGAGTTGCAGAGAGTGTTCTTGTACTTGTTAAATCCTTGTCTGTTACTAATTATGAATGTTTTCTTGAACATTTCCTCGGTTATTGGCAGGTCGGGGCACTGGCCAATAAGAACACAGCGTGTTTGTCGGGTCAGTACACAAAGAGCGGGGAATGCTGCAAGCAGTGCCAGCCCGGTGAAGGCGTTGACATAGAATGTGGGGTCACACAGACCGTCTGCGCGCCCTGCATTGACAGTAAGTAAGAGCTAAAAGTACATGCATGACAGCAGAACAACTCCTCCTCAGTGCTCCTTCCAAGTAATCATCAAATCCTCCTCTGCGTTTTCCAAAACCAAACCTCCACGGTCTTCAATCTTCGTAGTTTTTGGCAGTATTTTTGAAAATGTTTAAATAATGTTTAAAGGAAGTGCAGCTGCATTGATCTCACGGTTGTCCAAAGTTCCTGTAAAACACATAGTCAGCAATTTCTCACCAGTTAACACTAGTTTTAATTAACAGTTGCTGATTTTTTTATTTATTTTCTATTACTTACTGTTGATTTTCTTTTTTCAAATACAAAAATAGCACTAGTCGTGTGTTGCTGCCCTCTTTGTGGCCCTTACCATGTAGGGAGAGGTGCTGAGTTGTTTCAGAAGACTTCATGAGGACAGTGATGGGAAGAGGATACAAGTGTGAGACGCTTTCCAATTGTCATAGTAACAATAGAGACAATAAAACAAACTGACTGAGAGCTCACAAGTATATTTAGGTCTGGCTACATCTCTACTTGAGTGTGGGCTAAAGGATCAAAGGTCATATTCCCGGAGCCTGGGTTGGTCTTCGTCCAGTTTCTATGGTTCCCAGAGTTTCTCAATGTCCGTATGAATTCCCTGGCTCCAGAATCCAGGAAGAAGTTGTAAAACATTTTGGGTCATTGAAAGTCCCACTGTGAGACAAAAATGGTTGCAGCCAGAGCATGATATAGATTCAGGTCATGAGAGAAGTCACAGGAATAAGGATGTGAAGATGATTTATTAACATTTTCTTTGGAATGATGAATGTTTTTTTCAAATTTGCCTTAGCCCAAGCTATATTTTTTCCATATATAAAAACCTGAAGCTACGTTTAGCTCTTTGGCTACATAGTTGTTTCTGTGTTAAAGACGGTGGGCTCATGTGGCTGGATTGCACAATGTGAACTTTTATATTTAATCTTCGTCCAGAGCTTCTCCAACATGAACAAACATTGTGGCCTCTTCTCAAAAAGTGTCATGAGACCAGACAGACTCAAACTCATGGAAAAACAAATGCAAAGTAGAAAGCACTCCATCACCTCTAACATATTGATCTGTAAAGTAGACTGATAGAGCTTAAGTGTGTACAGACTTTTGATAACAAAGTGGTTTAACATAATGCAAGTCATGTTTTTTTCTTTTTCTACATATCAGTGGTTGTTAAAGCACCACTTGGCAAACCACTGTCATAATAAAATAGACCGAATCCACAAATCAAGCTAATGGTACCAGGGGCGCACAACTGTCAGGTTCCTACTGGCATCTAGTTTAAGGCACATTTATTTTGTCACTAAGATTTTATTAGACAAAAAGTGATTTGCACTCTAGCCTTTTAACCCAAATGAAAACTGCCAAAACAAGTTTTAAATGTTTTATGTTTGTGCCTGAATTAGGCTAATGCTTTTTGTGTTTGCTTTTTTTATGTTATTTGGACAAATCTGAACTAATAACTTGTTCATAAACTTATTTTTTTAACTGTTCCTCTTACATGGATTTGTTAAGATTGCTATGCAGAACACAATATGCTAAAGCGTCTATTTGGAGAGACAGGCTGTGGTTTACAGACGGCGTTCAGTCTGCATTTTGAGTGCTAAAAACACCAAAAGCAGCTCATGGAAGCTGGATGAATGAACAGATGAGCAGAGATGTAACAGAGCGTGTACAGCTGCTACAACTGGAGCCAAAACTAACTTCCCAGCCAGCAGCAGACGTTCACTGTCGTGCCTACACACATATATGCCAGAAACAAAATTCCTTATAGAGGAAATACTTTAAATACACTGACTTCAATTAGGACGTGCAGTAGCCAAGCGGTTAACTTTGGCAGTCCTTTTATGGGCCATAAACAAAGCCACGGATTGAATGTATTGAACCAAGAACAAGAGTACTGTTTTCATATGAAATGCTGAGCCAGGACAAGACCGTCTGTATCCACTTCTCTCTGTCCCTCTCTAGGGCAACCCCCCCCCCCCCCACACCCCTCTCTATGCTGCAGGCCAGCGTTATTAATGTATTGACTTGCATTATTGATGCATGACATTATGATAATGGCTCTGAGAGCACTAGTGGGGGTGAGGGGTGAGAGTAAGTCAGTTTATAAGGGGGGGGGTTATAAAACATAATGGGGTTAGTGGCGGGGGGGTAGTACAAACAGGGACAGTGCAGACGTATTTTATGTCCCATGATGCATGTGTGCTTCCTTTTGCCCCTCCTTTTTCTGTCTTTCTTTTTATCATCTACATCTTTCATTTAATCTCAGTGTCATCAGAGCGATTGCTGTGTTGGTGGGCCACTTACCCAGATCCAACATTTGAGCTTCAAAAAAGTTGATGTGTATTGTTTGCTACCACACACACAGTTTAGTTTTCTTTTATTTGAAGTCTCTTGCAAGTCATAATCACAAATTGACTTTGGCGCCAACGTCATGAACGTGAATGTTTGTTACACAGATTGAAGTTAAACACAGTCAGACTAAATTTGGTTGGAAAGTGACTGAAAAATCATGCCAGAAGAGTCTTGATGTCAGAACTTGACGCTGATGATAGTATTGTCTTGCGAACAGTGTATACTCAACTTCTCAGTGACGCACACACACACAGAAGCGGCGGGTACAAATGGATTTGTTGCATAATTTAGTGTGTTTCCCAGTTCTCCATCCAGCCGAAATACAATTCCATAAAACATAGAGTATTGATTATGTCCTTTGCTGTGGATATATTTGTCCTAGGACATCTTTTAGATATCCAAACTATTTATGAAACGCAGTACATGATTTATGTTAGAATCTCATTACAGTCCTCTCAGTTAGTTTGATCTCTCTCTGTCTCTCTGTGCGCTTGGTTTTGTAATGATGCTCTTTTTTTTTTAGATAAGATAAATTACATTTTTATGTGAAAATGTAATAATCCAGTCTAAATGTATGACAGTAGTTGACAAGTTAGATGCATTTGTGGAGGTTCTCAGTCATCCAGGTCATCTTAAAGAAAAGGTTAAAGCAAAAGCATCTGGACTGAGTTTTTACTTTGAAAGCTAAGTGCCAGATGCTTTTGCTTTAACCTTTTCTTAAAGTTCATTGTAGTTACTAATAAGTTATAAGTTATTTCATCACACTTTAAAATCTGCAAAAAGAAAATAAAAAACATGTCCCATTTATGCAAGTTTCAAATACAAATAATGCACACACAAGACCTAAATGTAAAGCAACATAAAAAGTTTCCTTCAACAAAATGTGTCCTAAAGAGACTTTTTATCTTGTTTTGTTAAGGTGAAACCTTCTCAGACAATTTAAGCCACACAGAGAAATGCCAGAAGTGTACCCAGTGCACGGGTTTACTGCGCATGGAGTCACCGTGCACCGACTCCCACGACGCCAACTGTGTCTGTAACTACGGCTACTACATGAATGTCACGACCAACCTCTGTGTGCCGTGCACCAAGTGTGCCGAAGGCCAGGGCATGCTGAGGAGCTGTGAAAATGAGCAAGACACAACTTGTGAGGAGTGCATCTTCGACACTTTCTCGGACCAGGAGAGCTCCAGGGAGCCGTGCATTCCCTGCTCCACCTGCGACGAGAGCGAGGTGCTGCAGGAGTGCACCCCGGTCAGCGACACGGTCTGTACGGGTAAGGCCTCTTTATTTACTTCCAAGTGTTTACATGGAAACACAAGTGGTGTCATCCTGTTTGTACTGCAATTTGACTGAAGAGGAGGATATTTACCTCATGTCAACCTCTGCAGCTCCTCACATTAAACACACACTTGACCCCATCTGTGGTTTTAATGCAGGATACAACTTGAAGCAAGAAGTTATTGTTAGCTGTGCAGGTTTTGTAAACATCAAAGAGAGCCCTTTAGTTGGGCTTATGCGCTTCTCACAAATTTATAATAACTGAGTCAAAGACAATTAACCACTTCAAACATATTTAGTTGTGGGTTTAGAACTCCTGGAATATAAAAAACTCAATATGGGTCACCAAGCTGTTGTACTAAACAGCTTTAAGTAGGCCTAAATTGCATTGGTTTACTTGCACTGCTCTTTCTGTATTGTAAGCAGAAGTTGGTAGAAACGAGTTACATTTACTTACTAACTAACATACATTAAGTAACGTTTTGAAAAAGATGTGCTTTGAGGAGCCCTGCAGTCACATGACCAACACAAACTGTGGAGGCATAGCGGCACAAACTCGGCCAGAATAAAAGCTCAGTGTTGAACCTGCACATTATTTTATATTTTTGTTTGATTAAATAATTTCTAAAGTTACAGTTACTCAGTACTTAAGTAGACTTTTAACCAAGTACTTTTATACTCTTATTTGAGTAATTTTTTGGATGACTAATTTCTACTTCTACTTGGGTAAATTTATTTTGATTTAACTTTTCTCTTACTTGAGTACAGTTTTAGACTGCTCTACCCACCTCTGATTGTAAGTTAATATTATAGTTTATAGTTTTTTATGTGAATTGACAAATTTTTATTTATTTATTTCAAGCAATAATGACATATAACAAAGGCAATAAAGAACATTTTATGTATGCAACAAAGTTTTATTCATCTGACATCAACAACTTTGACACAGTTGTTCATTTTTATGTTAACCATATTAATAGTTGACTGTTTGTCCCACGTGCTGAATTTAAAAGAATTCGATGGTCCTTCATGCTGTACTTCTGGAAAACAAGGGGAATTCCTTTGATGAAACAGCTAATTCAGTAAGAGATTAATGTTTGAGCTATGGTTTATGCAAAGGCTTTAGGAGGACCCTATCTAAACACTAAGAGGTATATTATAAACTGACCCAGTAAAATTCAATTATGGGATTTCTCTGCCAAGGTCACATTGTAGAGAATTTTAAATTTTCCCTGTATTGACAGGTCCACACACTGGGCATCCACATTGTTAAGCACATATCAGCTCATCTGACTCTGACACTATACACATTGTGGGACCAAAATGTCACACTAAAGCCTGTCTCATTGTCAGTATAGACTCATCCCATACGAAGACCACACTCTTTCAGTCTAGTGGGTTTAGAAGAAGGTCAGTTCTCTGAATTTCCTTTATATCATTGCACCCTGTGGGTATCAAACTCCAAATCACAAATTCCTCGTGACTGCAGTCAGAGTGACCCGATGCCTTGCAGATTAAATCAACGCTTTTGTGAGATGACAATAAAAGAAGCCGTTGATGAGCCTTGCTGGCGGTTGGGCCAGCGTTTTGAAGGATGTTGTTATCACAGTGGAAGCGAAGGCTTCTGCTAAAGGGAGTCTTTTGTGCTTCTCCCATGATCCCATTTGGCCTTTGTGGGCTTTCAGAGCAGCCCATGGGGTGACTTTAAAAAGCAAAGAGTAAAACAGCCTCATCCAGTCTAATGCAGATTTGTCATTTAGACTTTGTAGCCTTATTTGAAAGCCAAGTTAGTGTTTGCACAATTTATAATTAAAATTATTAGAACACTGTCAGTGAAAGAGGCATTTTCTGTTTAAAAATTGAGATTTAATTATGAACATTTTCCTTATTGAAAGCCAAAATGCAACAAAGAACTTGCAACATAGAAACTGAAATATATAATCATGACTTTTGAAAGTCAGTCAGTAAACAAAAGTCAACATACACTATTACTTAAACTTATAAGATACATTTGATATTGCTGCCACACTTACTACAATCACAATAATTGCATTTTGAAGTCAAAGTATAGATGGCTGCTTTGCCAAATGGGTCAGCAGCCGCATAAATGTCTCCCATTCAGGATCTAATCCAGCTTGAATCAAGTAGTAGATTTAAAAGGGGGTTAAGTCACTGATGATTCATCCGAGATCAAGATAGAAGGAACCAGAACTCAAAAACGCTGTGATAAATGTGACTCTGCCCTGTTTCCAGTCATAATGGCTCACTGCTCTCGGGTGATGGGCTTCATCATCATACGTTATTCCTCACTATAACCCAATCATGTGCTCTTGAATTTCTAATGTGTTATCAGTGTTTACAAATTTGTGGTCCTGCCAGATGTCCATATACATTAGTGTTGTGGAGCCAGGCCTGAAGGCTAAACACAGAAACACAGCCCCAAAAAACACCAAGGTGGGACGGAGGGCGGGCGCTCACGAGGCCATTGCTTGTGAAAAGAGTCGTAACTTGAGACATCAAAAATA
Organism: Neodontobutis hainanensis; assembly: GCA_024349245.1. NCBI lineage: Eukaryota > Metazoa > Chordata > Actinopteri > Gobiiformes > Odontobutidae > Neodontobutis > Neodontobutis hainanensis. The sequence goes on from JALDNG010000017.1 coordinate 9,300,273, forward strand.
CTTTAACTTGAGGTAGAAGGACACAAGCATTACCTTGAGTGCACTGTGGGTTATCTTTAGAGATGTGATAGATTTTGTGTGGTGTTTTTTTTTTTTGATTATACTCCTTATTTGGATACATATTCAGCTGATATGTCATGTGAAAATCCAGTTTCCTTCCACACCACCAAAGGGATTAGTTTGTTTTGAGTCTTTTGGGAAAGAAAGGGCTTTACTTCCTTCTTCATTTCTCTCAAGGTAAAACATGTTAATACCAGACTGTGGACAGCAAGGAGCTGAGGCCAGATGCTTATCTAAAGAAGCGTGATATGACTTCTACTCTTTTGCAAGGCCAGAGGTCAAAGGTCGACACAGGCTTGTAGCTGGCGAGGGTCTTTGGTTCAAAGATCAGGCAGTATAAGTTTACCCCTGGGACCCATGGTACAACAGAGAATAATCCTCACAATCCTTTCAAGGGCCACTGCAACAAGAACAATTCAACGTAACTCATAATTACTCACACAACCTTTTTACATTTTTTGACTGGCTCCCGTAGACTAGCATAAAATGTGGGTATTCAGATTAATTACAGGATAATGGCTTTGGAGGGCAGAAAATAGATTATGTTACAAACCTGTTATCACAAGGAGTGGCCGGCCACAACAGACTATGACAGGGCCATTGCCACAGCACAGTCTGCTCTTATCAGTCTTACATACTGACTGTGAGTTCTTAAAGTGAAAGGTTTCTTTCTTTCTTGTTCTTTTGTAAAATTGTGACATAACTGGCTGCATACACATGGCTTGCTAGAACACAGAATTGTCCGCAAATGCAAACAAATGAAATATAAGGAATATATGTCTATGAAGTTATTAGTTCAAGCACAAAATAAAACTGCACCATTTTACATTTTGATGGCATGTGCATTGTTCCACCGAGTTGAAATCAATGAGATTTATTGAACATTACAGATCAGGAGACAGCATGTGGAAGGATGAAGGTTGTGGGTGTGGTTAAAAGGAAACAGTGGGGGAAGGGGTGATCGGGGCAAGTGCATTTGGTTATTGAATTGATAGGTGAGTAGCAGGGGGAGCCATTTCCTTCCTGAGTTTGGTTGACCTTAACGATCAACATGGCTGCCCTCGAAATCAGAAAACATAATCTGCTAACCAGAGCCATGCACGCCACTCACGCCCTGACAACTCCAACTAAATCAATCCAGAGAAGCAGACCCAGGGAAAATTAGAATGGATTGGGAGCAGGCAGGGGAGAAAGTCATGAATGGGGGCATGGTCTTGTGCTGAATGGTGCATGTGCGCTGCTGGTGCGCATTTGACAAAAGCAGCATAAAGATGTGGAGTTTAATGGGGAAGACAATAAAGGGAAAAATGCCATCAACATTCCTAATTTCTAGCATTCCGGCATTAGCACATTAAACTGTGACGCGTCCTCAAAGCTCAACAAATTAAACAATTCTCTATCTTTGTAGTGGACAGTCTCTCATTGTGTGACTGTCTCAATTCATTCAAGCTCTACAGCCGCAGCTGACCTTCTCCGTCTAACCTTCTTGCACTCTTCTCCGCACAGCGTGAGCATTGTCGTCGTGACTGACAGTCCAGAGTTGTGCATCTCTGTCTCTTAAAACCAAACACAAATTGTTCTCTAAAGTAGCTCAATTTCTTGCTGGAATTTGCCCCAGACATTCCAGGGGACATTTTTCAGAGATGATTTTGTTGAGTCGGTCTTCCTAGTTCAAGGGTGAGCACAACACTTGAGCTTTTGCTCGTGCTGCCAGCTGTTCATCTCAGGGAGCCGTGGTTTTGTCCTCATTGGGATTTGTGTCTTGTCTAGTCATCAGTTAACTCAAAAATCTGTTTCTCTTTAATTTGCCTTATGATTCACAATATTATCCATCAAATACCTCCTCCATCTTCCCTGCAACCTTCTCCATAGTCAGTTCTCCTTAGGGTTATCCAAACCTTTATCTCTCAGCTTAGGGTATAACGCTCAAGAAAGTTAATGACAGTAGAGATTAAACATAGAAGACTAACTGTAGAAGAGGAGTAGATGAATTTAGTCTAAAGAACATAGGGAGGGAGCAGCTTCTGAGAATGCGTCCCGGTCGATAAAAGCGATGGAGTTACTTCTATGCACTCTCGGGTTCCTCTGGTTGACCTCTACGAGTGCCGATCACATTCTGCCGCAGCGTTGCCACACACAAACAATGTCATACAGGGGTGTGTGTGTGCAGAACGGGCCGTTTCAAATCTGGCGGGACATGTGGGGAATAGGAACAGAGCAAAAGAAGACGTCAAACAACAGAATATTGAGTTCCTAAATGAATCCCTTTACTTTGACTTGGAGCAACAACAAGACTATTAAATGTCCTTCGTGTTCATTATTTGGCACTGTCCATGTAGTGCTGAGATGTAATGGCATGTCATCAAAATTCACAATTGTTTTGTCGGAAGGCCCTCCTATGCTTTTTGTTGTAATTCGGTCTTTATTAAAGCATACTCTGAGTAACACCTGTTTTGTTTGGCAAGACGTTGGAATGACAGGTTGGACTCAGGTGTGACTGCTGCAGGTTAACACCACACACGCTCACAAATACAGACACGCCCAAACTGTATGCAGACACACAGACCTATCCAGTGCAGGTCCACATTTAAACATTAACAAAGTCATAAGGAAAATTTAAGTAATCCAGCTGCGTGTGGTTAGTTCTGTTTTAGGCGGTATGCTTACTGAAAAGGGATACTGTGTTGTTTTTGACTTGAGGTTTTGAAATTCAAATGTGTAAAATTCAATAGTAATGTAAAAGGTAAAGGGGCCACCTGAATGAGGTGTAAACACTCTTTGCGTAGAGCATATCAAACCAAGCTGTTCTAGTGAAGTGCATAAATCCCTCGCGCTCTCCTCTCAGGCTTCAGAGTAACAAGACACCATTATCATCAAAACAAAGTATTTTTAGTGCTGCTTGAAAAATCAATGGCTTCAAAGGTTAAGAATAATGGACGTCCCGCTGTGTTCAGTCCTGCCACCACGTTCTTCCACACAAAATGCTTTCACCCAAAAGCCTCAAGTGCATCCATCTAAATAAGCTTTCATTAGAAATATTTTCGCCTCATTAGTATGAAATGGATGCCTCTCACTTAGCGGCTCTCCCGAGGTATTTAGGGCTCTTCGAAGCCGACAGCACGATTTCCTGTTGATGATGTGAGTAACTGTAAGTAAGTGACAGGCCAGAATAGGTTTTCACATCTGTGGTGAGCCCTGAACATGTCCGATCAGCATAAATGGTTGGAGGGGGAAAGTGGGCAGGACTAGATGGACAGAGTTGCTTTTAGTCTTGTGCCTAATGGCTCCCTGAGGGGAAGGGAAATGACCAAGTGATGTGGGATGGCAGGCTGTGGTGCATGTGCCATCTCTGTGTGCATTAGTGACTGTTTTATGTTTGCAGTGCACAGACTCGTAATTTAATTGGAGGTATACAATATCATCTCTGGCGGAGTTGTTTGCAAACCATGGACTTAAAAGCTGGACACTAGCTGAGTTGCACCAGAAAAAGTTAGATTATTGTACCATATCAGTCCATAGTCTTGTTTTCTGTCTTTGCCAGTGTTTGTGAGGTGTGGCCTTGGAGTGTACTATTTAAAAGAGTTTGGACCGGTGCTAAAAAAAAAACTATCACTAGTCATTAATGGTTTATGAAGATAATAACCCAAATAATGATCACATTTAATAATCATATTTGTAGCACACATATTTCACACCTAAAAATATCAATACCTACTAATACATGTGTGACATGTATGTGTTACAGTTACATCAGAGAATTCTAGCAGCTAACCCTAATCCTTTGAAACACCATTTTCAACATTAATAACCTTTTTCTGTCTTCCACAGCTACCCCTACATTGTCTCCACCTCCCTTTATCACCTCCCCCATGAGCGCTGATGATGATGATGATGACGATGATGAGAATTTCTTTGAAGACCCCCCACTGCTGATCCCTACTGAAAGCTCAACTACCCATCAGCCCATCTACCAGGGCCTGAACGACAAACTCATCCCCATCTACTGCTCCGTCCTGGCGGCTGTTGTGGTCGGACTGGTGGCCTTCATTATCTTCAAAAGGTAGGAATGGATAAGAGCCAAAGTACTGAGTATATTTACAGCCTTAGAAAATATGGATTTATGATTAAGATCGTCTTTTAATTATTATTATTTTGATTTGTTGCAACATTGTATTATGTTAAGGTATTGCAAGTAACTCAACTATTCAGTTCACTATTGTCTTGTTAATGTTTAGCTGTCTTCTTTTATAAATACTGCTTTTAGATAATAATTGTCCTCATTGTGCTACCATCCTTCCTTATTATCCTAATCACTACTTTGAAATGATGTGTGCACGCTTGAATAAAGGCTTGTGTACGGCTTGATTAGAGGTTGTTTTTTATAGAGGAAGGCACTGAATACCTGCTCCCCTTCTATGGTTCATTTCAGTTGGAATAGCTGTAAGCAAAACAAACAAGGAGCAAACAACTGCACGGCCAATCAGCAGAACCAGACGCCGTCGCCTGAAGGTGAGAAGCTGCACAGTGACAGCGGCATCTCGGTGGACAGCCAGAGTCTGCAGGAGCAGCAGGGCCAGACTCAGGCTCATACAGGTAACACACTCTGGCATCTACATCCGCCACACAGTGTATAAGTCAGACGTAGAGAAAGGGAATTTAATTTTCCATTTGAGGTTAATGGGAGGTCTTCACAAAGTTTCTGACTCTCTCTAAGCAGCAAACTACATAAAAGGAAGGGCCAACAAATGCAGTTCAATGAGCAATGACTTGGAGAAAAATAAGCAAAGTCAAGACTTGTGTTTAATAGAGCGAGAACAGACTTTCCTAAGTAGGCATTATTATCACTGACTAATACTTCATTCAAGTTTTTATATATATATATATATAAATATATATATATATATATATATATATATATATATATATATATATATATATATATATATATATATATATATATATAATTTTAAGGTATTTGCATTAATGTAAGCTAGGCTGGGATAAAGGTTTTGATATAATATTAAATGTATTAGCGTCCATACAAAGGAGAACATACAGTAAGTCTTAACTAAGAAACTGAGACCTTTCTTCATCACAAACATAGGGGATACCTGTATAGTACTCATTTACCTGCCCATTGTAAATTAACTGGATGGTAAGACTTTGTAAATCTGATTTCTGAGTGGTAACAATTTTGTCCAAAACAAACACTAAAAATATATGGTTATGGTCAAACTACACATGGCATTTAGCTTTAAATGTCCCATGTTCGTCAATAGAAAAGAATTTCCCCTCAGGTATAAGCTGTCGAGTGTTATCAACAACTTTTCAAAGTAACTGTAGCAAATCAGCAAACTGGGATTGCAACAGCCTCAGTGTTACAACATGCATTTTTTGGAAGAAAACGCCTCTGACAAACCAGTTTGGGACTATTAAAGACTTTAAAACCACAAGTTTGTTCAAGCAAATCCAAGCAAAGTAATACACAACCATAAGAAAACAGTGGGTTTATTTAGTTGAGTAATAAACATAAAAAATGCATTTGTCATAAATAATAGTCAGAAACCCTCACTGCAACAAAAAGGGATTAACAGTGAACCAATCCAAAAGTCTAACCAAAATGTCTGCCTTCTGTCTTGTATAAATTGTTAACTGTCTTTTAATTGGGAAAAAAACAGACATTTGAATTGATTTGCACAGCTATGCCACAGATTAATCCCTTTAATAGACGAAATAAATGCAAAAATAAAAAATATAAAGTTAGACAGATAGTCTTTCAAATGGCGTGAGTTTAGTTTGGACCTGGGACGTCAATTCAGTGTTAAGATGGACCAAATAAAGGAAATAAATGTAAACATTTTTACTTATGTTGATTGACAATCAGCAAAATAGACAGCATTTTTTATATTTTCTCTAAGAACAAATGTACAGACCCCTTCAGCGTGTATGTTTTTTCTTGTGCAGTTGTTTCTTTAGACGAGGAGCCATGTCTACTGCTGCCTCTGCACGCAAGAGAGAAAGTGGAGAAGCTTCTGTTCAGCGGAAATGAAGGGGACAACTGCAACATGGACGACAGCGATTGGTGCAATCTCGCCGGTCTCCTGGGATACGAGGAGGAGCGGATCGCCATGTTCAGACAGAACGAGCATCCTGTTCGAGCGCTACTATCCGACTGGGCCAGTAAGGACAGCGCTAGCATCGACACTTTGTGCTATGCGCTGCGTAAAATTAACCGTGATGACATTGCACAGAGTCTAGTTCTTGGCCCAAACGCCACAAAGCCCACTGCCACTTCTGTGGTCTGACTTCAGTCTAACCTTTATATTGTACCATGGCCTTTCTCGTCACTACTATAAACTTTACCCTCAATTAAAGCCTCGGAAAGCCAGCACCTAGTATCATTTTTTAAAGTTACAACAATCTAGACCAACAAAATTTAAGAAATATCTGACTGACAAAGCCATAAAAAGGAAGCCAAAATCCTCTAAGTAATTCAAGTGCTGGTCATTTTTCATTTTTATATATTAACATCCATTTACTCTTAAGTTATAATCGTTCCAGTTTGACCCTGGAGACTCACCTGCCTTTCCACTAGACCTTATTCTGACTGTACCAACAATGGAGCAACTGCGGATGTCTGAATTTCAGCACCTCTGTGTCTTTCCGTCTTATAGCTCTGTCCTTATATTTAGCATTGAGACTTCTATAGCTACCAAAGAAAAGCAGCATTACACACTGTGAAACGTTTGACAAAAGACTCGCTACTGCTACCACACAAGGCACGCACAACACAGAGTATCTAGATTTTTGCATATATGACAAGTAGAGACAGAAAAAACAGACGAGACACTGACTTGTTGGAACTCATTCTCCTTTTCAACCGTTTCAGAAGGCACTGAACAGCATAACCAAGAGTTGAATGCACTTGTTATTCCGCTAAGTGCACTATTGGACTCGGGACTTTGCGGTCTGTGGGGCAAAATGCTGACCCATGCAGCCAGACCTCATTCAGACCTGTCTGGAGAATACAGCCCTACAGCCCACACTGCGTCCCTCATATAGTGACCCAGAAGAGGAAGGAATTACACATTCATTCCATGTAAACGTTTTGTACATACTAAAACATGCAGTATGTAACTCTCCATGCATGCACTATACGAACATACCACACACATTTTGGTTTATTTACCTAATGTGCTGTTAAAGGGACCAGATACTGTTTTGACAACATTATATGTCTGTACACTATCATTTGCTGTATGCTAGAATGCATTTATAAAAGAATGACAAATTGCAGGGCTCCTTAGTTTTTTTCTCAGGGTTACTTGTAGAAATACAATCAAGGCTTCCTACAACTACACAACTACTGCTTTCAATAATTAAGCGTAAATACATTGTGTGATTCTTCTTGCGACTGACAATCCTTCAAGCAGATGAATGAGAGGGAAATGGGCCAACGAACCCAAAGGGGGGTGTCTTGTTTCTTTATTGTTTGCAACAACGACCTCTGAATGAAAGGCAAGTCAGTGGAGACATGTCGCACAACGACGTGGGGGGGATTCGTAGCAAAAAGGAAAAGCTGAGAGTGGAGGGGATGTGTAGCATGTTGGATTACGTCGGTGTGAAGGTAAAACACAGGAATTTGCAGTGGCATTAATTGGCTTGTTTAAGTGATAGCATGAATGGCCTTTCGGTCACGGCAGTATGGCTTGTTACATTGTTCCCCACTGCATGTATTCCCTTGCATTTTTCACATGTACACGTTTACAACACACGCGGGAACATGTATTTCATTTTTATTTGAAGGAACAACTTGACCATTGTCCCTTATTATTAACCTACATTGTACTGAACTTATTAATCATACATAAATGAAGGTATTGTTTTTTTCTCTCTCCAAAAAACTGTAAATGGTGTTAAATATATATGTATATTTCTATTTTATTGGCATAGATTGTAGCACTTGAATGTTTGTCTGTGTTGCGTCATAAGTGCCTGGAAACTGTTCAGGTTTCTGCTGATGTTGTACATTTTTATTTACCATTGTTTTGTTATATATTTTGTTTTGTTTTTTGTATTTTCTACTTTTAAATGTGAGTTAAACCTGGAAGGTGTATTGTATAATAGATTTGTTAAAGGGACTTTGTTAGAGACTTATGCAAAAGTATTGCATTAAAGTAATAAATTGTCCGTGGCTGATAATGTATCATAGGTAGTATTAGTAGTCATACCTTTTACCCTTTTTATAAACATCTTACGAACATTTTAACACAAAGAATGATTGGAATCTAATCAGAAAGGCAGATCTAAATTTCTGCAAAAGCCAAATGTAGGTCAGTCTCACCTGTTCTCTGGCTTTTAAGGCATAATAACATTTATCTTCTTTTCACTTTTCATTCATAGTTATTTTATTTTACTGTAATTATATGTTGTCAGTCCAATTCAATGACCTTCCCAAAAGTGGCTCAAATTAGCTACACCAATTTTACATAAGTAGTAATGTGCTTCAAGAAGAAGGCATTTTCATGAACAGTTTATTCCAGCAGATGTAATCCAATAGATTACAAGTGAGCCTGTACAGTTAATCAAACAGAAGCTTCACTTGTCGGCCTTTTTGCATTTGAGTAACACATAAATATGCAAATGAGAGTTTGTCAGACAATGGAAAAATAAATTTAAAAAAAGCCCAGGTATTGAAGCTCATAATGGCATAATGACTTGTACAGATCTATGAATATACTGAATGTATGGGATGAATGTATGAATGTTCCCTCTATAATATTAATATGTAAACTGTGTTACAGTTCATGTCAATTTAATGAATTCCTACATCAAACAAGCAGTAAAAACAATAATAAAGCACTAAAATCTCCCTCAAACTGTATTTGTCTGCTTTAAAAGAAAGGATTTTTACCAACAGTCATGGTCATGGATGTCCAAAAGCAATAACACATCATCAAATAGAGATTCAGTAAAATTAGCATGGTGGTTAATGGCTGGAAAACACACTGCTCATGCTCATCATGGCCTTATTGGTCTTCTGAAATGAAAAGCCATTACCTCAACAGACATCAACATGGTCAGATCAGGACAACATCAACGACCTGGTATAAAACTTGTCAAAACATGTAAACCCTTTCCACAATGTTCTTATGATATCGTCATAATTTTTTTATTTTTTATTTTAACTCTGCATGCATGTTCCAACACACCATTTAGCTTTGGTTTCTTGTAATCCTTTGCCCTAAGGATGCAATAGGTCTGTTAATTTTCTCATAAGTACCATACAAATCCTTCTGACATGTAATCCAGGCCAAATGAGACAGACTTATCACCAGAGGGTTCAAAAGCCCTAAAGGAGGAAGTAGGAAAAAAAGGGATTGAGGACCACTCTGCATGAATTATGACTTTATGTGTGGTCATACAAAAGGGCAATAGGCTCCTGTCACAGGAGACATAAATAACCTGTCAACACAATTAGACTTGGTGCAATGAGTGATACGCCAAGGTTATTGTGCATAAAATGACAGGGGTTCCCACTGGTATCATATTTGAATTTGCCATTGTTTTTTACACATGTAGTAACACAAAAAAACTAAATATTGTGGTGAGATAGATGGAAAGATGGATGGATTAACATCAGTTTTCAAGATACAGCAGCAGCTTGGGCTAGTGCTAATTATCAGTGCTTAGCTTTCTGTTACAGTAATACATTTAAACATAGGAGTCCGTTATCCTTTCGCAAATTAGAAACGGCACCACCAGGTTCTGACCCACAGCGATCAGTTTCTAGGTGAACTGTGGTTTTTGAACGGAAAACATTATTCCCATGGCTAACCTCCAGTGAGTTATTAGTGAGGAATGCTGGATGTGTGAAGGAAACCATGTGTGCACCAGTGACATGTGCCACTGAAAGGGGATGGGCCGCGCAAAGAGCAGTTGACCGCTGAGCTTTGGCTTCACATATGAACCACTGATCCAACTAATCTGCCATCAGTGTTTGCATGTTAGTTTTTAAAATAACTATGAGAATACCAAAACCAAAAAGTCTTTTTCAACATTTATTAGGTGCTTGTTATGTACTGTATACAGAGGGTAGATATGTTAGAAGCATATTAGCGACTCAGCCTACAGCACACACTTTTCTCTCATTGATTAATGTCACTGAAGGTCACAGAACTTGGTGGCAATATATGCTATTGGGTGATTAAACATTTTATCAATTCCAAGAGATAAATGTTACCCAAAACTTTAAATGTAAAATTCCATGTGTTGCATCCTCAAAATAAATGACCAGAATCAAATTCATCTTTATTTCTTCATTTAAAGTACAAGCATGTTCTTTTTGTTTTCTGATACCACAATACATAGTCTCCTCTTTAAATTTTGAAGTAGACGACATAAATCAAAATATTTAAATTATGTAGATTATCAGTTCAGTAATAATAATAAAAAATAGTTTGTGATTGAATTGATAAGAGGCCCTTCCCAGAGGTCAACAAATTGACCTCTTTGGCATAATCTCGATACAGTAATATTTAATACATATTGTCCCTTTAATGCAGATTACCTAGAAAAACAAAACAGTTCAAAGATTCCACAAATATACAGCTCCAGAAATACCTCACAGGAAACTGCAGTATCACTGTGTCTTTAATATAAACACTAGAAAGAGGTGTTGATGGACAAGGCTAATGTAATATTTTTGTTAAATTGTTTTTTAAGCATGTCACGGTCACTTTTACGACTCTCCGGGTCTCACAGCGGTGTAAAGCTAACACACAGACCAGTATTTACTCTGCAAATCACCGGTGGGCTTAAGTGAGAAAGCAGAAATTAGATTCCCTTTGGGCTGTTCAGAAATGTGGAAACTTGGAAACCTTTGCCATGAAAAGACCTTTCACCAGTGTGAGAGGAATGCATGGAGTTATATTGTAAGGATCATCACTAAAGTCTCAAAGATGAAACCAAACTCTCCCTTGATTGTGTGTTTTAGATGGTCACTATAGGCCCACTCAGTCCCTAAACCAGTTTACTTGATCTGTTTGAGAAAGATTTTTCACTCTGACTACATTATACTGTAACTCAAAGCTTAAGATTCATTTAATGCTATTTGAAAATTTCACAGCTACTACGGACTATCATCTGCCCTTAATCCACAGTTTAAATGAAAACCAGCTACTTCTCTCAAATACTTGACTCTGATCTTCTAAAGTCCATATATTTTACTCCACGATGCTACCCAACCTCGGCATTGTTCTTATAGATGTTAATGTTTAAGATGAAGTCAGAGGTCAGCAGCATCTTCCACTTTATGACCAAGAGATAGACATCCCTGTGAGAATCTCCACAGACACTCACAATGATGTACGACTAACTGTAATAAGTCGGCACGTCTTTCCGTACGGGGAAACACGTGGTGCCTTCAGTCACGGCAGATAACAGCAGATCAAACACGCCTTTGAAAGTAGCAATGTAGTATTTTTTAGCTGTGACGGAGAAAAGAGTGATGTGCGCTAGAGCCAAAGGTTAGGTTTGACCATGTAACATTGGGGGTTATTTATTTTGTCAAACTGTTCGCTTAGTCATCCATAAAAGAAAGTAAAAAAAAAAGTACATATTTTTATAATAGAACAAAGCTCTGTTTAAGGATCAGCTGAATATGGTCCAAACTGAGTCTAAATGTTTTTTTATTACAAACTAGTTTTTATCAGTTAATATTCTAGCTTATAAACCATTATTAAGTTTTTATAGAGTTTTAGAAAAACAAGATGCATTAGTGACCAAATAGTGAGCCCATACTTACTTTTTCCATTTAGACCTATATCTTGAATGTAATATTTCTTTGTCTTCCTGCTATCTCACTCTTGATGTTGATGGGGAAAACTGACACAAGCAAACTCAATCAATTAATCAATAATAACAAGAATAAGAATAAGAATCAATTGACCAAGGTGCTGTACAGCATTAACAATAAATAAACATAATTACAAATAGGTTTAAAACACATTAACAAAACTAAAAACAGAGCACTGTCACAGAGCCACTAAATTCAGGCCATTCCACATTCTAAAAAAGTGTGTCTTAAGTTTAGCTTTAAACAGAGGCCGGTCAGTGATGGACATAACTCAAATGGCCAACAGTTCCAGAGGTTAGGACCGACCACTGCAAAAGAACGACCGCCCCAATGTTTGAACCGGGACCGGGGCACCTTCAGCAGATGTTGCCCAGCAGAACGTAGAGCTCTGCTGGGTTGGTGAGGAGTTAAAATCTCAAACAAATAAGAAGGTAAAAGGCTACTGAGTGAATTAAAAACAAATATTAAGATTTTAGATTCTGACAGGGACAGGGAGGACAGGACAGATGTTATGTGCTCATGTTTCTCCATGCAGAAAGGCCCTGTCCCTCCTGGGACTCTGGACATTTTTACTGTGAGGCGACAGTGCTAACCAATGGGCCACTGTTAAAAACCTAGAGAGGTCTGCTTCTGATTTAATAAAATACAGTTGGAAAACAAAGAGACTTGAACAAGTTATTGACTGAACACTGTACAACAGTGATGTCTGTTTGAATTAGAGACATATTTTTGTTTGCACAGTACCTGTCTATGAGGTGCTAAAGTAAATGTCCCCTGTGTGGAATCAATAAAGTTCTAGCTTATCTCATTGATCAGATTTGTATCACCTTGTATTTTTATTAACTGTTATAGTCAGTATTGAGATTTGTGCTGCATCCTTTCTCTCAGATCCCATTCAGAGTTTAGTGCTGTGTTTACTCTTGGTTATTCAGAGGGGACCACATATCCCTTTGCTTTTTACAAGCTGTCCATCTATAAAAATGAAGTGCTGTGGTTTCCCATTCTCCCTTGTATCCACCTGCCTCTGTTTTCTGCTACAAAGACTGAGACACGGTACCAGCTCTGCACACAATTAAGTGAAGAGTGATGAAATTATGCCTCCAGTCTGGGCAAATGGAGGGATGTGTCCATTCCACTTCCCTCTGGGGACATGGGAAATTCTATTTAGTCTCTAATAGGGCCATTTTCACCCTCATTCACAACAGTCTACTGTACCACTCCTGCTTTAGCCTTCTGTAAACGGAGCAGCATCATTTCTCTCTGGAAGTTGCAATACTCTTAGAAAGTGTATTCAAGATTTCAGTCGGATCTGTATCAAGATTGTAACATCTGGATCAAACCTGGCTCACATAAAAAAAAATTAAAAAATGTTCATGGCTAGTCCATCACGGCGCTGCTCAGCATTGAGGCCACAGCAGCAGAAGGAAAGCAGAGGTAAGGGGCCCACACCTCCATGACCTGTCCCTTTGAGGAATGAGGCAGACAGGTCAAGTACTCCAGGGGGGAAAGCTCCATGACAGGTTTGTGCCCGTTGGATTTGGAGGGATGTTTGTCACTAATTAAAGGCAGAAAAATGTTCGTTTGTGCAGCATATGTCAGGATGTCATAATCTGCTGGAGCCTGAAGCAACATTTGTGTCTCTGTCCCAAGAGCAAAAACACAAGATCCAGATCCAAAGTCACTCCAAATATTTTTCTCATGTCTGTCTTGTCATGTCTGTCCAATATGATTTCATTTTAAAACAGGAAAAAACACAGTGAGTACAAGTCCCTTCCACTTTTTAGACACACAGGTGACATTTGAGCCGCCTGGCACAGTCACAAAAGAAGATATTCTTTTAGTTTGGTTCCAAATAGACTCCCATTAATCCTCATCAATAGCTACACCTAATTTAATTTGCCATGTTTGTGCCACATCTAATACAACCAGTGCATCCATCCGATTCAGGATAATTATCAAAGCAAGTAATTGTCTTTTTAGTCGTGCACTTAAGAAGTAACCTTTCTGTTATAAGTAAGCATGGTTTTCTTTCATGCGGTCTAAAGCACAAGGAAGACCCCACAAACAAAGCACTCATGTTCCTGATCAAGTGATGTATCCAAACATTGTAACCTATGTCAGTCATGCCTGGTTTAAACTCAGGGTTGCATTGTATTTGGGAGTTAAGACAGACCTTCCCTCCAGCTGTCGCACCACAAACCATATGTAAAATAATTAAAGTACAGTCAAATTGATTCAACATTCCCAAAGGAAATGACTTTGAAAAGGTTTGCAGCATTAGAGCAGGTGATAAAAGCATAATTACAACAATGTGCTTTGAGAGAAATGTTTTTTTTTATCGTTCGTTATCTGTGTTCTGTAATGATTGAGCTTTCATGTGGTTAGAAGAAAGTGAACGAGCTGTCTAGGAAGTAGTAATTGGGAAGCATTGAGTGGTTTTGTGGCAAACATGAAAAGGATTTATTTGTTTGTCACAGTTTGGGTCATTAAAACATGAGTAGTTTGATTGCATTTTACAGAAGGCCATTTTTCCAGCCCCTATTTGTCTTCAGTCTGCTCGCCAGGTGCAGAGGGAGTGTTTCGCTAAAATGTTTTAGATGTAGGACAGGCACTTTTATCCATGTGAATATTTCATTCCTCTCTTTGATTCTTTTTATCCTGACAAGTGAGTCACTGTGCCGACAGAGCCCTCATGTTATAACAGAAAAAGATCTTGACCGCAACAGTTGGACAAAGACAATACCAATACCTCCAGCCTCGGCTGCACCTAGAGGTACAAGCATGCCGTCTGGGTGGCTTCAAAGTGCAGTCTGTAAAATCCTGTGACTGCTTCTTGTACTCACAGCATTACACTTTCTTTGGAAAAGCAAACACCATTATCTGGAGTGCTAGGCTTGCAGTTATATTTAGAAATTTGTATTTGTATGAAAGATAATGCAATAGTGGCGACAAGATCTACTACAACATAAAATTACTCTTTCATTAAGCATGTGTCCTCCTGATTCTTGTCTCTGTGGGAAAATTACACAGGACTATATATATTCTGATGTCTAAATGACATATGTGTCATCCATGAGACATATCTGGTATCTGCACAGTGTAGGAAACTGAAGCTTTGTGCCAAAATATTCATGAAATCTGACTAGGCTTCAAACTAGACAAGGACAAGCGCTGATGTTCTGCGTCTCATATAATACAGAGTTTGAGTTTCAGCCCCGGCCAGCTGCCTCTGTGGAGAGTTCAGGGATTGAGTATAGAGTGATGGTGGGGATGTTGCACTGATACTGCCTCTAAATAAAGGAGTGATGTCATGTTGCACAGAATACTGCTCTCTCTATGGGACCTGTACATTTAAGTCGACACAAGGAACAGAAGGAGCCTGTGGGTTCTGCCAGTCCATCACCGACTTTGATGTAATGAAGACAACTAGACCAAGGGAAAAGGAGAGTTTTGTTTATACTCCAACAATAGATTTATGAAGAAACCAAAACAGTTCTTTTACTATATTATTGTTGCAGTGTTTTATGTTTTTCTGTTCGAGCCCAGTGGGTCAGCATTAGTTTCAGTGTCATCCTGGGGCATATTGTGTCACAGCTTGTCTGTTTGTGATCTATCCAAACTGTAATGGGGCTTGGTCAATTCTTGGTATTAGAGCGATAATCAAATCCAAAACCCCTGAAGCATTAAAAACGTGTTTAGGTAGAACTACTTAAGATGTACAAAGGCTGACACACACATTGTGCAACTTGTCAAATCTTCAAACAAGTCTGGAAACCATGTGTTCAAGGATATCTTTGTGTATAATGGGTGGTACAGACAGTTGTTGATGGCTCACTCATACATTCAATAGCAGAACATATTCTGACATGGGCCCATGGGCAGACAGCTGTAAAGAGAGAGAAATGGAAAAGTATAATATAGACATTGGTTAAAGATAAAAGTTAAAGTAAAAAGTCGCAGAACATATCGTTATGAAGGCTACATATGAAATTTTCTGATACCTAACCTATGTTTTCAATAAAAATACCATATTGAAGCCTACTAGTCAAAAAAAAAGGATCCCAGCACAATATAAGCCTGGCATATAGCCAATTACAGTGCCATAAATGACACGGTACACAGGATAGACAAGACAAGACATTTATTTTTGTATAGCCCAATATCACAACAACAGCCGCCTCAAAGGGCTTAACAGACTGCACTAGACAACATCCCCTGTCCTTAGACCCTCCATCAGGGTGAGGAAAAACTCCAAAAAAACCCAGCCGGGAAAAAGAGAAACCTCAGGGAGAACCACAGAAGGAGGGATCCACTCCCAGGACGGACAGGCCGTGCAAGAATGTGTCCAGGACAGTTGCAAAAAATACATATAAATACAAAACATATTCACAAAAAACATTTATGTTGACAGCGTCCAGTGTCCACTCTGTGTGTTTGTGTGTGTAAGGTGGATGGGACCTCAGCCAACATCAAGGTAGATGAAAGATGAGCTCTGGGTCCTCACACTGGAGCAGAGTCGGGGGCTCTATAAGAAAAAAAAAAAACTACAAAAGAGTAAAAGAGTGATAAAAGTAAAAAAATATATATTATAATAGTTATTATATAATAAATTAAAGTATTAAAAATAAAGTAAACACTAATGAAATTTTCTTTTTTCTCATTTTTATGTCAGCCAAATAGACAACATTAGCATTTTGGTGGAACTAGTGCAAAAACAAGAAGCTTGTGCTAATTTAGGCAACACACACTTGAAAGCTTATCCAAAAAAAGGCAGCCTACCTTAACTTCTTTTTAAATGGAATCATTATTAAATGGAATGTTGATTATTATTATTATTGAGTAGTTCTGCCTGGAGATCATACTATTAGAGCATAATATGCAGCTTTATAATTATCAGATGAAGCAGGTGGCCATGCTAACATGATCAGTGTTGCCTTCTGGGTATTTCTCCTCTTCAGTGTGGGCTGTGACCTCTTTGGCCATGAACAAACTGAAAGGGTCATCATACCTGTCTGCCACATAAAACAGATACTATGACATTCTCGCTGCTCTTCACAGTCCCATTCTCCTCTTCCTATACCCAATTTCTACAAAGCGCATCGAGTGTCAGCCACGGCTACAATATCGTCTGTCAGGAATTGGAGTCACATCAAAGTGGGACAGTGAAAAGAGTGAGATCCACACCCCGACTCATGACCATACAATAAAGCTAAGGAGCAAACCTAGGTCCCCTGGGAGTTGTAATTGGAGTGGCTCATTACCCTTGTGTGCCACAGCCATTGGACCAACCAGAGGATGAGGCCTCAAAAGACACAGTCAGCCAGTTCAAGCCACAGAGGATGAGTATGATTGTGGGGAAAAAAACTAATAAATAACAATTTGAACCTTCATCTGACCCTGCTAAATTTAACAGAAAATGTGAAGGGAGTGCGTCCCACTCTTGTATCACCCAGAAAAACCCCACCCCATCCTTGTCTGTCTGGTGTTGTTCTCATCTGCTGCATCACAAAGAACCTTTCCACCTCATCCCCCTCACAAAGCAACAGCCAAATTGAGTTATGACCGATCCGCTGCCCAATTTATCTCAAATCCTCGCTGATGCAGATCTAATTTCAGCCTCTGATTACCACAAACAGGAAGGAGAAGCCAGTCGATAAACAGCCCATTGGTCCTTGGTGGAGGGACTGAGATGGTGATGTGAGGCCGAGGCAGTGGTGACACAGTGGAAAAGCTAAGGGACGTTATCATTAGCAGGCAATACGTCAAGTCCAGTTAGTCCATTAATTAACAAGCTGCTGTGTTTTGGGGTCACACTAAACTCTTTGTACATCAGTTTTGTGACTAACTGACTTCTGAAACTGTCTCTCTGGGTTAAGTGTGTTTTTATTTACCAAGAATTTTAAAACAAACCCCAAATATGTGAGTATCTGGGTTGGAGTCTTTTGTAACATCACAAAAACTGAAAGATGCTTGTTCAGCTCTACAAAAAACATTTCTGTTATTTTATGATCTTTTCAGAAAAATACCATATTTTCTATCTAGTCTAATTTTATTGATGGACAAACATAAACATAAAATATATTTTCTTTCTTTCTGTTATTAGAGTGACACTAACCTTGTGCTGCAGCGAGATTTGGAAGTTAACAAACTTGCAAAAATCAATCTTGAACTGCTCTAAGCAACATATTTACATCCAAACCCTGGTGATACCTGCTTGTTGTGTCCAATAATGTGGCAGTACTGACAGGTCGGGCCGTGTTTTAGGTTTGAAGATGCAGTGACTGTTTTATCGTTATGAAACTAAACAAAATTGCGCTGCTCTGATTGTATAAAACTGCGCTGGATAAATCCAATCAATGATCAGGTATTCATTTAAAGTACCTGCTCTTTTGAAAACGCTTTCAAAGGGAGCCCACCCAGATGGTGCTGTGGAACAGACTGTGGTGCAGTTCTATCTGGCAGAGTCAGGTTAGAGTGACACTGCTACAAATAAGAGACATCTAAAGAGAATTGTTTAATGGCTTTTAAGGAAAACAAGGGTAATTGTAGTGAGTCACTTGAATGTAAGGACAAGATAACGTTTTGTAGAGCAGATGCAGACGGCAGAGGAAGCCCTCTGGTAAGTCTCTGATCTAATATTTCAAATGGACGACTGATGGAAGCAGCAGTCACACAGACAGTGTAATTCATAATTATAGCATCTTTCTTGTAATGGATTTTTAATGAATTAGTCAATGTATGACCACAGATTACGTAGTATTAGCCCAGCAGACGAAGAGCCAAAATACATTTTGTCACTTTTATGAAGAAAAGGATGTGAGAGGTGTTTTTCACACACAGTTGAATAATTACATTTTTTGACTTCTAGGATTGTAGTCACAGTCCCCTGAATGTTTCGCCTTCTCAGGAGTATAGTATTCACCAGAGAAATCTAATTACCCTTCACTGGAACTGTAGATGGCCACACATGTCTTTATCAACAAAGGCCCCATCAAAACAAGTGGCCCGTGTGAACAACAAGAGACGAAAAACATTCAGGTCACACAGAGAGGAAGGTTGGTTACGTGGTTAAAGACGTGGTTAAAGAAATGTCATGTAAAAGCCACAGAAAACACTCAAGTAGCATTTAACATTATCACACTGAAATTTGTAAAATGTGAAGATTGTAGGGGTATAGGAAATAGGAGAACCACTTTCTGATGGGACCATTGTTGACCCTTACATAACAGCACACTGGGACTTGAAAAAGGTCACCCACAGAGTGTAGTAAAAATCAACAAGTATTCATGTTTCTGTCAGCCACATTCCCTTACATTGCTTGAAATCAATTGTATCACCCAACCCTCCAAGTTACCCCATCATAGCATAGGCCCAACCATCACACTTACCTTAAAGGGATGGTAGTAATTGTCCACAATGCACCTATGCTGTCCACTGACTTCAAAGAGGACAGCGTGGTCAACATTATTTTTTGACAGTGGTTTAAAAATGTGAGAAAAGGTTGCCACATATGGACACTAATTTGATCTGACCAAATTCAATCTGATCTAACCTTTTTTGAGGGTGTGTAAAACCTAACTTTTGTGCCTCTCATTTAAAGGGTTCGGTCCAGTACAACAGAATATCAGGGACAAATTACACTTTAGTGGGTGTGTGTTGTTGACTGTGGGCCTCATCCTCTCTGACAAAGATACATTTAGTCCCATCTAAAAGACACAAGGGATATGTGCTCTCAGACTTGGCTTTGAATCCAGCAAAAGACACAGGGCGTGAGTGAGAAACCTGATCTCTTTATCACAGACAGGTTTCTTTATGTAAAACAATGCTGTATTCATCTGTCTGGACTGATCTTTGTACCTGTATTTTATTTTTTTTTTATTAATTTTTTTTCAGTTTTAGCAAATTAGTTTTAGTTTCCTTCAAGATTTTGTAATTTTGTATAAAACAGAACAACATTTAGTTTAGGTACAAATTCCTCCTGCAAATACAGCTGTATAACATCTTACATATGATCTACATAAAAGCATTGGTACACATTATGGTGCTCATGCTTAGGACAAAGTGATAGGCTGCCCTCCAGTGTTGAAAAGTAAAAACAACAACTTTTAGCTGACAAAACCCACAAATTCAAACTGGAATGGCTTCCTGTATCTGTACACTTCTGTGAATGATAGAAAATAGTCTTTACTTAGACCTACTTATATGTGCTTTGAAAAGGAAATCCCCTAAATAATTTACCATTCATTTACAGCATTTTAGCTTTAGACACTCTATTTGTTACTTGTAAAGCTTGGCCAGCCAATTGAAGCGAGCGGTTGTCCATAAATTGGAAAGTTTGTGTTGCAATAAGTCAGCTCTTGCCAAGGTTCAGAGGAAATGAGGACTCAAATAAGTCTCTGGCATATTATACCTTTTCCATGTTTCTGTCTTGGGTAAATATTTAATAATAGACTGGATTACCAATACATTTATAAATTATCTAAACATTTAAATACATTCAAAACAACTTTCTAAAACTAGAACTATGATTCAAGATGACAAATGACAGACACACAAATCCACTGATCCACATTTATTGTATGCAGTACAACATATTCAGTTGCCAGAAACTGATTATATGCCTTACTTCCTGCTTATCTAGTGTCTCCATGTTCAATAAAACAAAAAAACAAATACAGATATATAATAAGGTATAAAACTTCTTCTGCTTCTGTTTTTAATACAATGCTTTCCTTTATTATTCTGTTTTTTGCTACTTGCATGCATTACTCTATGTTGTTGGCAGCTGTGGAGATAAGTCAGTTTATCTGCAAGAGAATAGTAAGCATTTACAATACCAGTATGTGATATATATAATAGTTATTTAAAAAGGACATACCTGCTGCTTAGCCAAGGTGACCAAAGGTCCAAGAGACAGTACTACACTGTCATGGTAAGCTACATCTCTTTTACCTCTGGTTTGATCACCATTGCAGTGCTGCAAATAAAAAGAGCTTACTTTTTTATTCGTAGTACAACAAACCCTAAGGTACAACATTTTAATGAATTAATATCACTTGAGATAACACTGATAATCAATGCTAAACAAGTAATGGTCACTAATGCAAACGTAAAAAAAAATGATTTAGACATAAAGGCAGTATGATTTTCTAGATATATAGTAGGTATCATTATAAAAAGGCAGCTGAATACTGAATACTTTAGATGATGTAGAACAAACAAAGGGTACATACTACTGCACATTTGTTGTCCAAAAGACACAGGTGGATTTGACAGTGCAGGTATATGGATGAAAACTTGTTAAAAGAAAATGTGTTAAAGGAGAAACGAGCCACAGTGGAGTTGCCATTCTGAATGAGCCTCACTGAACTGTCTGCAGGGCAACTAAAACAGACAAAAGACAAATGTGTCAGCAAGCTAATCCTTTCTTCTTTATTCATACAAAAGTGAAATAGTTGCATCTCCTTTACTTTTCCATAATAAGCTCATGGCGCACTGGGAGGCTTGCATTGTTGAGTGGTGTAGCCCAGCAAGTGTCCAAAACAGTTGACATTTGACGTTCATCAACATCCTCAGTACGCACTTCTATGAATAACATCTCGTCCAGTTCAACTTCTATGTTTCTTTTGATGCTCAGAGGGAACTTAAAGCCTGCATCCTGGTAGGGAGTTAGTTTAACATGATAGTGGCCCTGCCCTGAGGGAAGGATCTTCTTTATGGCACTATAAAGAACACGTGGAGAAACAAAATGAAAAATAAAATACTTTTACCCATTACAGCAGGCATAATAAATAATGAGTGTGCTTCATTATATACAAAGTATGTTTAGTAGACACACATCACACCAGAGTAGAAAGCATATCTAAGTTAATACATATACAGTATATATAGATTTACTATTTGATAGTGATCATAGCATCACCTCTCAACTGGGTTGATGGCCACATCCATAGTTAGAGCTGATGTCAGAGGGTAGACACACGAGAAAACCAAATCAATGTTTATGCTCTTGTCCCCGAGAATGACGTTCTCATAAATAAAATGGGTGCCGTTGCTCTAAGAAGATAATAAATTGGGAATTGTACAAATATACAGTATAAGAAGGCTATTGTGAAATAAAACCAATAAATTAGGAAAATATTAAAAACAAGGTTATACCTTAAGAAATGTGCCACAGAGCTGGTCGTCATTGTTAAAGTGGAAGAAAAGTCGTCCATTGTGTAGAGATGGCTTACAGGAATTGTCTCTGAGATGGAGAGCACTAGGATGAAACCCTGCTTCAATCAGCTGGCAGCGGGAGAGGGAAATAGTGCCTGAACTACTGACACAAGTGACAGAAGCGTCTATGAAAAAAGAAAAAACATACAAAATATTAATTGTTATATCATGTTATTTGTTATATCAAACATATAGAAAAAAACGTAAAATAATCTATACCATAACTTTCACTGTTCTGTAGAAAATTCTCATTACAAAAGCACCCAAAAATGCCCTCCCTCTCTCCACACCACTCATGTTCAGTGCAGTTCAGCTCCCTACAAGGGTCTGGATCGCCTGAAGAAATACACATTATGCCAATTTTGGTCACAGTTGGGACTAAATCAAAACAAAATGAAAGTGTAACTTTGTTCAAAAATCATTCAAACTTGATAAGACAAGTGTTTTCAATATTTGTAACTCATTTGCATGTCATCTATGAGCTGTAATATCAGAAACATACCACACTGCAGCGCAGGGCGCCACTCAGAGATGTTCAAACCCAAAACAGTGCAAGTTCCTTCATAGGCGGAGACAGCAGAACACAGCATATTGTTGGCTTCAGTGTAGAGACAGAGATCATACACACAGGAAGTGAAAAATGGCTCTGGGTCAGAGTGTTGGTGACAACCGCTAAAGGGGCCGCTCGTGTCGGTAATGACACCACAGAGTTCAGAGTATTCGTCCTGGAGGCGACAGTCACTTGGGCCTGGCTCAAATGTGGCTCCACATCTTAAAACGTACAAAGCCACATTTATTATACATCAAATAAAGTTCATCCTATTAACATAGTATGTTTTGTTCATAACTGTGTACAATCCAAATGTGCAGTGTACAGGTTTTATCGAAAACTCAAACTCAAGAGCTCACCCAAGTTGGCTTGTTGCCTCCCTCCAGCTGTTGCCAAACTCATTGTCATTTTGTGTCAGAGTGCCATCAGGCAGGGCTTTGTCGTCTGCAGGGTCACTGTTAAAGTTGCCACACATCCCTGTGACTTTGTTTTGCCATCTATTGCCCAATCTGACAATTAAGGAACTGCTCCCATCATACTGGATAATCAAGTCATTGGCATCAACCACTATGTAACTTTCCTGACGTAGCACTTGAGCTAAAGTCCCCACAGTGACGGGTAGGGACACAGCAGTGCCATTTATCTAAAAAATGAGAGATTACAAAGATGTAGTTGCAGTTTACCGTGATTATTTTAAATCATCAAATTGATAAAAGACATGACAAAATGTCAATAGATTTTACCTGGACTCTTTTGTGGAGTGCAATTCTTATGTGCACATTCTCTTGTTCATTTGACAGATATACATCTACTGCTGAAACAAATGACACAACATTGTTGCCACGATGATTGTTTGTTGCCACCACTCTAAAGCGGGCTTCATTCATGTCTGCGATCACACTTTGAGTAATCATGTAGGAGCATGTTCCCTGGAAATGAGCAACTGCCCCGTCAAAGGTGGCGTAGTGTGGGTCCCCCCACACAGTGCAAGTAGCCATTGCATCATAACAGCCCAGGTGGCCATTTTTGATGGTGCACTCCTGTGCCGGGCTACAAGTCGAGACAACGCAGCTCAGGTCATTCGGAGCATAGCATTCACATCGCTGCGAGCATCCATCTGTCCAGAAGGATTCACCAGCCTAAGACACATGTTGAACAATCAAGGAAGAAGTGAGTTTAAACATGTAATGGGAGCATACGATTTTGTTATATCAACTATGGGCTCAAAATGCCCATAAGTTGACTCTTCTTTATTATAAGATTTAATGTGTCTTTGGTGCTTTTGATTGGTGTCCAGATCACCTCTAAACAATCTTTCAAGTCAAAATTGACCACAAACTATAGTGATTCTTGAAGATGTGAATTTATTAACATAAACACTGTACACGCAAAAATTGGAAAAATGTTCATTCCCTCTGTACTTACATGATAGTGGAAGCCATTATATTGGCAGCCACACTCTTCTGCTGGGACACACTTTGTCCCACTTCTAACAAAACCTTCATCACAGAAACATCCCTCAGAGCAAACACGCCCACATGTGGCATCAACGCTGCTGGCGCAAGTCTGCCCGCAGTCAGTCCCACACAGTTCATAGTGACTGTTGGCTGGACACGCAATACCTAAAGAGACAGAAATTATACATCAAGTTGTAAAAACAATTTGTCACAAATGTAACGCAATTATGAGCAGTGACTCCAAAAAGAAGTCACCAAGTCACAGGCACAATCTGCTTCACTTACCGCAAGGGGTGATGTGTCTCCAAAGGTAAATGTGAGCATTAGCCGACTGACAGGCACTGACATATGCCTGAATGGCCACGCACAGAAGCTCTCCACCTCCTATGCACACATCGAACACACAGTCGTTAAAATATGGTGTTGGCTCCACCTGCTGGTGACACGAGCTGAAGGGCCCCTCAGCTGCTCGGACGATCTCACACTGGGTTTTAGCAACCAGGTCATCGGGGCACTGGGGACAGGAGGAGCCACAGCCATCACTACAGCGGTAGTTCCCTGGTACCTTCCAAGCTGTCCCAAACTCAGACAGAGACGTGACTGTTAGTCCAGATGGAGTCCTTAAGTCATCATTTGGGTTTCCATTGAAGTTCCCACAGAGTCCACATGTTTTCCCACTGAATATATCAAAATAAGAGGCGTGCCTCTGTTTATTTGACTATAGACAAAGCAATTAAGTGGTGCCGGATGTAAAAAGTGCATACCTGTAATTGGATGGAACACTGATTGACACTTTACTCTGTCCGTCAAAGGAGACACTCAAGCCAAAGTCACTGTCCACAATTGTTTGTAGTCCACTCGCATAAACTGACACAAGTCCTCCGTTCAGCAGAACTGGCAAGTTCTTGGTAATGCCGTTTACCTTGGGATATAGAGAAATAAACATACATCATTTCAAAATTCAAATTAAACCCTGGTCAAGACAAATTAAAAACAATAAATACGTATGAACATTTAAATTATAGGCACATAGTTTGAATTTGTATAATCTCGTGATCACATGTGACATGTTGTAACGCTATATGTTTTGTTTGAAATTCACTATCAGAAGCACCCAAGTCTTACCAACAACGCAAATCTTTTATCACACTTTAGTGTGCAGGGTCAAAATGTACAAGTGCTTAATACCCAGACTTTATGCTCACAAATGTTTTAACTTACCTTCACCACACCGCTGCTGAGCCTTGACATGAGAATGCTGAAGTCCCATACAGTTACATAGACTTCTGCTGTGACAGAAACGGTCAACCCCTGCAGCGCCTCGTTCTTGGCCTCCACAGAAAAGTTATGGAGTCCAGTCGTATCATTACAAAGCGTTGCCAGAACATAACGGCAGGTTCCTTGAAAGTCATAGGCTTTGTGATCAAAAGTCATATAGTGAGGGTCACCTGAGGCAGAGCAGGTGCCATGGTTGCTCGTAGGTCGGCAACCCCTTTCTCCTTGGTCCACCATGCAAGATTCATGTGGAGCACAACCATAGGGATGGCAAGTCATGGAGCCAGAGCTGCAGTTGCAAAGTCTCCCACAGTCTTCGCCCAGTATCACTGCTTGACCAGAGCGGTAGTAGCTGCCCTCAAATTCGCAGCCACACTCATGATGAGGCACGCAGACCCCGCCGCTGAGGATGTAGCCTTCGTCACAGATGCAGCTCTCCTGGGGAGGGAGCGGGCAGTTCTGAGTGGAATTAGGGTTGACACAGGTCGCCGGGCATCCTGTACCCTGGGACTCAAAGTGGCTGTTGGCTGGGCAGTTAATTTCTACACAGAAAACATTAAGTCAACTTGGAAATCTTGGTATACCTTATTATTCATTTAAATAACCAAAATAGTCAATCTTTCACATACCACAGAAGCCCGGTTTTCTCCAGCTTGGTATTTGTATACCGTTGTCTTGGCAGTGGCTTACGTACACACTTAGGGCCTGACAAAGAATAGGCTGGTGTCCTCCTTCTAAACACAGATCATAAACACAACTCTCCACAAAGACTTCTGGGGAAAGGATTCGGTGGCAGGCAGCAAAAGGTCCCGAGGGGCTTTGAAGTATACCACAGTGATCAGCATTGCTGAATAAAGCCTTCTGCTCTTTGGAACAATCAGCACAGTGTAGGCCTATGCATCCAGTCCCACATCCAGGCTCATCAGCCCCTTCTACTTGCCAGCTAGTGGCAAAAACATCAGAACTGACGCGTTCACCTTGAGGAGTTTGAAAGTCATCATCAGGATCATCGTTAAAGTTCCCACACAGGCCACACGTTGCTTTCTTGTAACTGTATGGCACACTGACTTTCACATAATGATCTGTGTCATAGGAAACCTCCAAACCAAAGACAGTACTAACAATAACATTAAAACCTGATTCATAAACATAAACAGTGCCATTGTTGAGGAAGAATGGAGTAGCTCTGAACTGTCCATTAATCTGAAAAACAAGACCATCTTTATCAATAAACAAGAGGACAAATTGCAACATTTCATACATTGTCAGAACAGGAAGGTGTGCTTGCAAACCTTGGCCTCACCACGACGTCCTTTGACAAGCTCAATGGTTTCATTAAAGACAAACACTTTGGCCAGTCGTGTCCAAGACACACGAGTGTTGCCCCGATGTTCGTTGGAGCCTTCAACTCTGTAGTAGGGCAGCTGTGGACCACACTGCTCGGACAGGACATAAGTGCAGGTGCCTTGGAAGTGGTGCCAGGTCCCGTCAAATGTTCTGTAATGCGGATCACCACTGATGGTGCAGGTACCTCTCTGGATAGACTGGCAGGAAAACTGAACATCATCAGGACCACAGACTTGGGAAAAGGCACAGGGTTCATAGTGACACGACAAGCCTGATGAGGTGCAGGTGCACTTCTCTGTGCAGGTACTGCCTGTCCAAAATGAGTCACCCAGCTGCACGGGTGCACCTGGAAAATGAATAGAAAATAGAGCCTCAAGTTCATTGTGCCACTGTTTTTGTTAAATGATATTATTCAATTTTATCTGACTTTTAAATGAGCCTACATCCCCATGTTAAAGCTTGAATGTATGTCACCAGAAACTGCATTTGGGGTGTTGTAAAGAAAGTAAGTCATGTTTGCGTTTGACTCTATTTGAAACAATTTTCCTTTAAAAGTATGCAAGGAGACTATTTCGCCCTGTTGTGTTTGGCCGTTCGTGCCAAAAATGCGCTTACCCCTACTACTGCATTCAGTGACCGCTGGAGAAGATGTATCAGGGAAGCATAGATGAATGCCCTCCCTCTCTCCACACCACTCATGTTCAGTGCAGTTCAGCTCCCTACAAGGGTCTGGATCGCCTGAAGAAATACACATTATGCCAATTTTGGTCACAGTTGGGACTAAATCAAAACAAAATGAAAGTGTAACTTTGTTCAAAATCATTCAAACTTGATAAGACAAGTGTTTTCAATATTTGTAACTCATTTGCATGTCATCTATGAGCTGTAATATCAGAAACATACCACACTGCAGCGCAGGGCGCCACTCAGAGATGTTCAAACCCAAAACAGTGCAAGTTCCTTCATAGGCGGAGACAGCAGAACACAGCATATTGTTGGCTTCAGTGTAGAGACAGAGATCATACACACAGGAAGTGAAAAATGGCTCTGGGTCAGAGTGTTGGTGACAACCGCTAAAGGGGCCGCTCGTGTCGGTAATGACACCACAGAGTTCAGAGTATTCGTCCTGGAGGCGACAGTCACTTGGGCCTGGCTCAAATGTGGCTCCACATCTTAAAACGTACAAAGCCACATTTATTATACATCAAATAAAGTTCATCCTATTAACATAGTATGTTTTGTTCATAACTGTGTACAATCCAAATGTGCAGTGTACAGGTTTTATCGAAAACTCAAACTCAAGAGCTCACCCAAGTTGGCTTGTTGCCTCCCTCCAGCTGTTGCCAAACTCATTGTCATTTTGTGTCAGAGTGCCATCAGGCAGGGCTTTGTCGTCTGCAGGGTCACTGTTAAAGTTGCCACACATCCCTGTGACTTTGTTTTGCCATCTATTGCCCAATCTGACAATTAAGGAACTGCTCCCATCATACTGGATAATCAAGTCATTGGCATCAACCACTATGTAACTTTCCTGACGTAGCACTTGAGCTAAAGTCCCCACAGTGACGGGTAGGGACACAGCAGTGCCATTTATCTAAAAAATGAGAGATTACAAAGATGTAGTTGCAGTTTACCGTGATTATTTTAAATCATCAAATTGATAAAAGACATGACAAAATGTCAATAGATTTTACCTGGACTCTTTTGTGGAGTGCAATTCTTATGTGCACATTCTCTTGTTCATTTGACAGATATACATCTACTGCTGAAACAAATGACACAACATTGTTGCCACGATGATTGTTTGTTGCCACCACTCTAAAGCGGGCTTCATTCATGTCTGCGATCACACTTTGAGTAATCATGTAGGAGCATGTTCCCTGGAAATGAGCAACTGCCCCGTCAAAGGTGGCGTAGTGTGGGTCCCCCCACACAGTGCAAGTAGCCATTGCATCATAACAGCCCAGGTGGCCATTTTTGATGGTGCACTCCTGTGCCGGGCTACAAGTCGAGACAACGCAGCTCAGGTCATTCGGAGCATAGCATTCACATCGCTGCGAGCATCCATCTGTCCAGAAGGATTCACCAGCCTAAGACACATGTTGAACAATCAAGGAAGAAGTGAGTTTAAACATGTAATGGGAGCATACGATTTTGTTATATCAACTATGGGCTCAAAATGCCCATAAGTTGACTCTTCTTTATTATAAGATTTAATGTGTCTTTGGTGCTTTTGATTGGTGTCCAGATCACCTCTAAACAATCTTTCAAGTCAAAATTGACCACAAACTATAGTGATTCTTGAAGATGTGAATTTATTAACATAAACACTGTACACGCAAAAATTGGAAAAATGTTCATTCCCTCTGTACTTACATGATAGTGGAAGCCATTATATTGGCAGCCACACTCTTCTGCTGGGACACACTTTGTCCCACTTCTCACAAAACCTTCATCACAGAAACATCCCTCAGAGCAAACACGCCCACATGTGGCATCAACGCTGCTGGCGCAAGTCTGCCCGCAGTCAGTCCCACACAGTTCATAGTGACTGTTGGCTGGACACGCAATACCTAAAGAGACAGAAATTACACATCAAGTTGTAAAAACAATTTGTCACAAATGTAACGCAATTATGAGCAGTGACTCCAAAAAGAAGTCACCAAGTCACAGGCACAAACTGCTTCACTTACCGCAAGGGGTGATGTGTCTCCAAAGGTAAATGTGAGCATTAGCCGACTGACAGGCACTGACATATGCCTGAATGGCCACGCACAGAAGCTCTCCACCTCCTATGCACACATCGAACACACAGTCATTAAAATATGGTGTTGGCTCCACCTGCTGGTGACACGAGCTGAAGGGCCCCTCAGCTGCTCGGACGATCTCACACTGGGTTTTAGCAACCAGGTCATCGGGGCACTGGGGACAGGAGGAGCCACAGCCATCACTACAGCGGTAGTTCCTGGTACCTTCCAAGCTGTCCCAAACTCAGACAGAGACGTGACTGTTAGTCCAGATGGAGTCCTTAAGTCATCATTTGGGTTTCCATTGAAGTTCCCACAGAGTCCACATGTTTTCCCACTGAATATATCAAAATAAGAGGCGTGCCTCTGTTTATTTGACTATAGACAAAGCAATTAAGTGGTGCCGGATGTAAAAAGTGCATACCTGTAATTGGATGGAACACTGATTGACACTTTACTCTGTCCGTCAAAGGAGACACTCAAGCCAAAGTCACTGTCCACAATTGTTTGTAGTCCACTCGCATAAACTGACACAAGTCCTCCGTTCAGCAGAACTGGCAGGTTCTTGGTAATGCCGTTTACCTTGGGATATAGAGAAATAAACATACATCATTTCAAAATTCAAATTAAACCCTGGTCAAGACAAATTAAAAACAATAAATACGTATGAACATTTAAATTATAGGCACATAGTTTGAATTTGTATAATCTCGTGATCACATGTGACATGTTGTAACGCTATATGTTTTGTTTGAAATTCACTATCAGAAGCACCCAAGTCTTACCAACAACGCAAATCTTTTATCACACTTTAGTTTGCAGGGTCAAAATGTACAAGTGCTTAATACCCAGACTTTATGCACACAAATGTTTTAACTTACCTTCACCACACCGCTGCTGAGCCTTGACATGAGAATGCTGAAGTCCCATACAGTTACATAGACTTCTGCTGTGACAGAAACGGTCAACCCCTGCAGCGCCTCGTTCTTGGCCTCCACAGAAAAGTTATGGAGTCCAGTCGTATCATTACAAAGCGTTGCCAGAACATAACGGCAGGTTCCTTGAAAGTCATAGGCTTTGTGATCAAAAGTCATATAGTGAGGGTCACCTGAGGCAGAGCAGGTGCCATGGTTGCTCGTAGGTCGGCAACCCCTTTCTCCTTGGTCCACCATGCAAGATTCATGTGGAGCACAACCATAGGGATGGCAAGTCATGGAACCAGAGCTGCAGTTGCAAAGTCTCCCACAGTCTTCGCCCAGTATCACTGCTTGACCAGAGCGGTAGTAGCTGCCCTCAAATTCGCAGCCACACTCATGATGAGGCACGCAGACCCCGCCGCTGAGGATGTAGCCTTCGTCACAGATGCAGCTCTCCTGGGGAGGGAGCGGGCAGTTCTGAGTGGAATTAGGGTTGACACAGGTCGCCGGGCATCCTGTACCCTGGGACTCAAAGTGGCTGTTGGCTGGGCAGTTAATTTCTACACAGAAAACATTAAGTCAACTTGGAAATCTTGGTATACCTTATTATTCATTTAAATAACCAAAATAGTCAATCTTTCACATACCACAGAAGCCCGGTTTTCTCCAGCTTGGTATTTGTATACCGTTGTCTTGGCAGTGGCTTACGTACACACTTAGGGCCTGACAAAGAATAGGCTGGTGTCCTCCTTCTAAACACAGATCATAAACACAACTCTCCACAAAGACTTCTGGGGAAAGGATTCGGTGGCAGGCAGCAAAAGGTCCCGAGGGGCTTTGAAGTATACCACAGTGATCAGCATTGCTGAATAAAGCCTTCTGCTCTTTGGAACAATCAGCACAGTGTAGGCCTATGCATCCAGTCCCACATCCAGGCTCATCAGCCCCTTCTACTTGCCAGCTAGTGGCAAAAACATCAGAACTGACGCGTTCACCTTGAGGAGTTTGAAAGTCATCATCAGGATCATCGTTAAAGTTCCCACACAGGCCACACGTTGCTTTCTTGTAACTGTATGGCACACTGACTTTCACATAATGATCTGTGTCATAGGAAACCTCCAAACCAAAGACAGTACTAACAATAACATTAAAACCTGATTCATAAACATAAACAGTGCCATTGTTGAGGAAGAATGGAGTAGCTCTGAACTGTCCATTAACCTGAAAAACAAGACCATCTTTATCAATAAACAAGAGGACAAATTGCAACATTTCATACATTGTCAGAACAGGAAGGTGTGCTTGCAAACCTTGGCCTCACCACGACGTCCTTTGACAAGCTCAATGGTTTCATTAAAGACAAACACTTTGGCCAGTCGTGTCCAAGACACACGAGTGTTGCCCCGATGTTCGTTGGAGCCTTCAACTCTGTAGTAGGGCAGCTGTGGACCACACTGCTCGGACAGGACATAAGTGCAGGTGCCTTGGAAGTGGTGCCAGGTCCCGTCAAATGTTCTGTAATGCGGATCACCACTGATGGTGCAGGTACCTCTCTGGATAGACTGGCAGGAAAACTGAACATCATCAGGACCACAGACTTGGGAAAAGGCACAGGGTTCATAGTGACACGACAAGCCTGATGAGGTGCAGGTGCACTTCTCTGTGCAGGTACTGCCTGTCCAAAATGAGTCACCCAGCTGCACGGGTGCACCTGGAAAATGAATAGAAAATAGAGTTCTTAAATGTTTTAATATAAATAGAACCACATTGACAAGAAACTGTATTTTATATTATTTTTGTTCAGGGTGGATTTTTGTAGTTTTTTTTTGTTATTATTCATTTTAGCTTGTAAAATTGTAAATAGTAGGCTACATAAAATCTATAAACATAAACATCATATGTTCATGTTTCTTGCAACTATTGCTGTACTTTTTTCATTAACCCTAACCATTCTTAGAGATACAACAAAACCATTTTCTTTATTTTACTTCCTTACCAGTAAACAGACATTCTTCTGTACCACCATCTGTTTGAAAAGCCCAACGCCCAGGTACATTGACATTGCTGCTCAGAGGAAATTTAAGGAAGTTTCCAGGTATTGTGAAATAGTGGGAGGAGTTTATTGTATCATAGCCTGCCTGGAAATTCATGGAACATGAATGGGTTAATAAAATTTATAAAGATTTTTTTCTATAATTGTTAATTACTAAATAGATTTTAGCCTAGTTCTTTCATCTTTTCAAGATAACTCTTTAATCATTCTTACCTGCACATTATACTCAGTAGGGGATATTTTTCCATAGTTCATAAGCACAAAGGACAATTGTTCATCACTAATTAACACCACTTGTACAGTTGTGCCCTGGAAAATAATAAGTAGAAAATATTGTTTGTCTTTAGGGGTCACTTACTTTTTTACTCCAACTGAATCCATTACCATTTTTTGAATAAATGTCATTATTACCCTCATTCCTCAAAATACATAACAAATATTTATAAATTTGCAGATTTTTTAACTCTTTAAATGCCAGGTTTAGTGAATAGTCTTTTTGCTTTTTTCTTCTGATCCAAAGAAAACACAAACTGTTATGTTTTTTTCTTCAAGAAGGAATTTCAACCCCAGGAAATAAAAAAAAAAAACATTTAAAAAGGCATTTCTAAAACTTGATAGAAACCCAAATAACTCACCCCAAAATACACAACCTGCCCAAATTTTATGCCATTTGCATCAACACAGACAAAGTTATGCTAAAATAAAATTACAAAAACACAAAAAATGTTGAGGGACCCAGGAAGGTAAAATTTCTAATAAAGCAGACTTACCATTCCTACATTGGGAAAGTAGGGCACCTTATACCATGTTGCAACAAACACCCAGCTGGCAACAAACTTGTGACGGGGAAAGTACTGATTAATGTCACTTGTGGCTTGTTTAAGGACAGTCCCACTGGTGTACTGGGTATATAAGACCTGCCCACTGTAGCGGCTGTCCAAATCGGTCCAGAGAGGAGCTATGATGTCTTTAGGTCCATAAAGAGGAAACTCTTGTGGGATGTAACTTTTCCATGGTATTTCAAATGTCAAGTGACCATTCTGGTTGACCTACAATAAATTAAACACATTAGTTAGTGTACTTAATTATGCTCTTTTTGTTCATTTTAAAATGTATATATTGAATTTGTATTTCCCATACATAAACTTTATAGTACTTCCGTTCAAAAAAGACAAAGCATTTCTGAAGGGCTATTAGAGGAGAACTTCCATCATCTGATGCAGGAGCCAGTGTGCCTTCAATTGGGTAGAGAGGTTCTAAAGAAGAAAATCATAATTCACAAAAAACTACATCCAACTACATCTGGACTACACCCAGAGATTATGCTATATTTACAAAATTCTACAACTTTTTTTAAATTATTCATAAAATTGTAAATTATCAATTTACTCATCTTGTACAGTGAGTTGAGATTATAGAATTATTTAAACTTTGTGTAAGCTTACCCGCAAACTGGGCAGTAGCTACGCCTGTAAATATCAAAATAGACATTATCCATCAAGTATTTTTTTTTTATTCAATTTAAACTAACCAAGTTAAAGGTACTTACCTAACCCTCCCAGAAAAAGCAGAGAAATTAGAATCGGCCTTTTCATTTTTTCAAACAACACAGACAAATCTATCTACAAAAATAATAATAACAATCATAAGCAACTTCTACTTTAATAAACTGTCAAACAAATTCATGTATGCAGATAAATATATTTACCTGCTAAACCTTTCAGCGCTCTTCCTGTTCATTCATTTGTGAGTGTAATGCTGGGTCCAGTGTTTAATAGGTAAGCTGACACAATGCATGTATTGTGTGAAAAAATATGTATTCCTTCCTGTAAAATGATAAATAATGAAATGAAATGACTAGAGGTTTATCTTTGTGTTTCAGTAAACTGAACCCTTTTTTACAACACCACTTAGGTGGTAGTGAGGGCTAAAATATGTATCTATTGCTTGTAACAGTTCTACTATCAAATTGTAACCAAAGGCCTTCCCATAGGCTACTACATATTATGGCACTGATATCACGTTGCTCTTTAAAAAAGACCATTGTCCACACAGCAACCAAGTCCGTTGGGAAAACAGGGTCTAACTTTATATCTGACCACTCCAAACTGATGCTGTAGACAATAAAGATGAATTAAAAGACAAGCCAATGCTTTTATATTTAAAACCTGAAAAAAGGTGACTTTCCTGTTTCCTTTTCCTTAGGCCTCATTCAATGTTTTGATATGTCACAGTCAATAGTATACAAATTGTTACTAAAAAAATAACATGTACTAAAGAAATCAGAAAACATTATCTGCTATGGTTTACAATAAAGTCGAATATAAAATTATTTTTGTTGTTGAAGTAAAAAGGAATAACACATTGCCAAGTCATTACAATGTGTTTCCCACAAAAAGGTTGTCAGTTAACCCTATAAAACCATTTGTATCATATTTGCTACTCGAGTTTCTGAGACCTCTAATTTATCAAATCGCTCAATATATCATATGTGGCACAGAAATAAATAAATTTGAATTTGCTGGCCATTTTTTTTTATTGTCAGGCTTTACAGGGCTACGGTGGTAGACAATTTATTAAACTGATTGCACAGATTTATGTCATTAATACTTTTCACTTAACTCATGAAACTAAACCCACTTAAAATCCCATTGAAAAACAAAGTTGTGTTTGTGTCAGTACTGGCCCCATTTAAGCTCCTCAGCAAACAAATATCAAACTTCACATTGTATTTTTTATTTCCATTACAGACAAAAGATTTAAAAACAGTGATAGATAATCTAGACCTCGCAGCAAATGGTCTTGATCTCAAGTAATGGCATGATGCTGGTATAAAGAGAATTTACAATCTGTGGGACAATGGCATATTCAAGACATTTCATGCTCTAAGCAATGAAGATAATATACCTGGTAAGGATCTTTCTAAGTAGCTTCAGGCCAGGCATTATGTAAAGACAAAAATGAATACTATTAGAAAAGACTGTCCTAGACTGCCAGAAGCGTGGACGATTTGTTTCCAATCATTTTCCAGAATTGCAGACATTCAAGAAGGACAGACAACTTGGAACACGTTCCTTGAAACAAACAATAGATTCTGAATCATGGGGGAAATCCTGCTGCTGCCTTCCAGTATATCAGTCTGTAATATATATAGAGAGCAGAAAATGTATTGTTTTACACAACATTTACATCTCTCCTTATGTATAGGCCAACAGTAAGTTAACTTCTCCAAACTGTCCCAAATCTTATCTACTCAAAGGGACTATGTCGTTGTCTCTGGAAGTGTAAAGAGATTGAAGTGTTCTCAGGCAGTATGCAAAAGAATTAGTCCGGTGTTAGGACAGACACTCCTCCCCAGTCCATTACTCTGTCTGTTAGGTCTTATAACAAAAACTTTGAAAACACACAAAAAGACTGTCCAATTTTTGCTAATGCTGGCCTGGAATGTCGTAATGTCCCACTGGGTTGGAGGGGTTGCCCACTCTGTTGAACGTGTGGAGAGCTCTAAAATGGGAAATGTTGCAAAGTTTGAGATTTTATTTTGATTTGTCATTGTTCTGTGCTATGTTTAAAAAATGTTTAAAAACTTAATGAAAAAAATAATATTATAAGATACATGCTAATTATTTAATATTTTCAGACAGGCCTACCTTATTTGTTAAAATAAAAGCATGACCTATAAAAGAGTAACGCTTACAAGAGTCTAAGGAGTTTAAACTTCATCTGTACAACACAGTAATAAAACAAAATAAAATATGCGTATGTTGTGTTGTACTCCACAATGACACCCTTTGAATAATCCTTTTTTAGCTAAGTTTTCCTGATTATTTGTTCCACGACAACTAGCTTGATAAGTTACACTGTAAAGGTCACCCACAACCTTTATTTAACGAGATAAAATCCATTGAGTTCATGATCACATTTACAAGGGTGATCTGACCAAGAAGGCAGCAGCGCACGTCAGAAATAAGTTACAATTGTTATTGTATTTCTCCAGAATAAAACTCTGGAGAAATACAATAACAATTTATACAAATCAATGAAATGCATCACAGACAGTCTTAGAAAAGGAAACAATGGAAACTCAGAAACAAAGACATTGTTCATATGACTTTTTGTTTGTTTTAAATCAATTGAAATCCCCTCAGAGGTATCAGTTGAGAAAGTTTTAACTCTTTAGAGTGTATTCCAGGCCAAAAAGAGCAGCAAAACAGTATTGTTCATTGTTTATTTTTATTGCTAAATGCAGTAGAAAACAAACAAAGACCCAGCATTCATGATGTGCACGCTCTTAAGGCTGTGCAATTGGGCAATTAGTTGAAAGGGGTGGTTTAAAATAATAGCAGTGTCTGCCGTTGACTGTACAAACTCAAAACTATTTTGTACAAACGTTTTTGTTTCTGGATTTAGAAATCCAGTGAATTACTAAACTAATATTTAGTTGTATGACCACAGATTTTTAAAACTGCTTCACATCTGTGTGGCACCAACTTGTGGCACCTCTCAGCTGTTGTTCCACTCCATGATTCTTTAACAACGTTCCATTTACATTTCTTGGTTTTGCTTCAGAAACAGCTTCTCGATTGAATTAAGGTCCGGGGATTGTGCTGGCCACTCCATAACATTAATTTGTTTGTTTAGGTTTGGAACCTACTGTGTGTTTGGGGTCATTATTGGGGTCATTATTTTGTTGAAACAAACATTTCAAGGGCATGTCCTCTTCAGCAGAAGGCAACATGACCTCTTCAAGTATTTTGACAAAGGCAAACTGATCCATGATCCCTGGTATGCGATATATAGGCCCAACATCATAGTAGGAGAAACATGCCCACATCACTGTCTTCACTGTCTTCACTGTCTTCACTGTGTACTGTGGCTTGAATTCAGAGTTTGGGGGTCGTCTCACAAACTATCTGTGGCCCTTGGGCCCAAAAAGAACAATTTTACTGTCATCAGTCCACAAAATGTTTCTCCATTTCTCTTTAGGCCAGTGGATGTGTTCTTTGGAAAATTGTAACCCCACATGCCTTTTTTTTTTTAACAGAGGGACTTTGCGGGGATTCTTGAAAATAGATTAGCTTCACACAGACGTCTTCTAACTGTCCCAGTACTTACAGGTAACTCCAGACTGTCTTTGATCATCCTGGAGCAGATCATTGGCTGAGCCTTTGCCATTCTGGTGATTCTTTGATCCATTTTGGTGGTTGTCTTCTGTTTTCTTTCACATCTCTCTGGTTTTTCTCTCCATTTTAAGGCATTGGAGATCATTTTAGCTGCCTGGGAGAAACAGCCTATCATTTTTGAACCTCTTTATAGGTTTTCCCCTACTCCAATCAACTTTTTAATCAAAGTATGCTGTTCTTCTGAACAATGTCTTAAACAACCCATTTTCCTCAGGCTTTCAAATGCATGTTCAACAAGTGCTGGTGGTTTCATCCTTAAATAGGGGCCACCTAATTTACACCTGTTTTTACACAAAATTGATGACCTCAGTGTTTGAATGCCACACTGCTAAACCTGGATTATTCTGGTTAGTCACATTGTACTGCTATTATTTTGAATAATACCGTACATGTATCATCTTGTGAACACGAAGAATAGTGGCTGTCATATCTTTGCTGACGAGTCCACGAATGACCTTATAAATCAAGGTCATCCAATGAGTGCAGACAAATGGCTTATGATTGGTTCGTCCACACAATTCCCGAGAGAAGGGATTTGCTGTGAGAAAGGGACCAGACCATCCTCCTGGTCCTGGAAAAAAGATAAGCGGTCTGGTATACCAGGCTAGTGTTTTATGGTATTATGTGGTGTTTTGATTTAAATGTTTAAAGGGAAAGGTGATGATAAGTCTCAGACTTTTGGACAGCACACTTTCAGGTAAAAGAGAGCTTTTGTTTGGAACTATAGTATTCTTGTTTTTCTATTTTTCTCTCTTTTTTTTTGCATGACCACAAAAACCAAAATGAAAATAAAAATTACAAAAATAAGGCAACAACAACCAGTGACAAATCTAAGTTCACTATGCTGTATTTAGAGACATTTAGAAGAGGCATTCATGTGTAGGACATCTTCACAGTCCAACAACGGTAAGAAGGATGCAGCCACAAGACATTTATGAGCTCTGAGGGAGAAACAATATCTATTATGGTAATAAAAGACAAGCTTTATTTTTAGTTTGTGGGCCACATTTGCTATAGGCCATTTAAAGACAGATCCTGATCCAGGAGGAAACCAACAAATAAAAAAACTGAAACTAACTCTTTGGGGTTTTCTTGAAATTTGAGGAATATGTGAGAATACTATAACTTTGGTTTTACCTGAGTTTAACACGAGCTTCAGAGACTGCAAGCATGCCTGAACTGGCATAAAATTAAACTGTAAAAATTGAGTCAATGACGATAAGCTACAGTATAAATCTACCGTGTCATCAGCATAAAAGTGATGAATAAAATATGACAAATTAACACACAGAACATTAATATAAATAATATTGGTCCCAAAAAAGCCTGAGGTACTCCTTTAGACACTATAAGAAAGGAGGAATTGGATCCAGACATTTGGACAGCCTGAGTTCTATTTGTAAGAAGGACAGCAGATTAACTTGAGGCTTGGACAGAGATGCCATGGTGCCTCAGAGAATTAAATTAAAAGCAAGTTGTTGACAGTGTCAAATGCCTTGGAAAGACCAATGAACAGTGCACAATATTTTTTACAATCCAACACATGAATAAAATTATTTAAAACCTTCAGTGCAGCAGTGACAGTACTGTGTTTCTTTCTAAAACCAGATTGAAAATTTGTTAGAATATAGTTTGAGCTTGAGAACAAAGTCTTCAGTTGGTCACTGACCGATTTTTTAAGGATTTTGGATAAGACACAAAGTTTAGTAATAGGCCTGTAGTGTTCACTGGGTTTGCCACCTTAGGAGAGCACAAAAGCTAAAAGCTTAAAGTCCAGACTTTAAGAACTTTTGAGGTTTAAAACTCAAGTCAACCAAAACCTTTTATGTAAGAGATTTATTTATTTATAAACATGGTATGCATAAGTGGTATTTGTGTAAACAGCTTAGCCATAAACTGAACTGTTTGAGGCTAAACTGTTGAAGGCTCCTTAAAAGACACACTGATAACTACTGGAACAAAAACTGATATGATGCTTTAAGTCAAAGTAACTCGTATCATCCATATTAGTACTACTATAACACGCCTAAAGGCCAAGATGTGATGCATTTGTTCTGTTTGGCCACATGATGGCAGCACCACACTCAACTCGCTTCGAAATGGACAAGTGACTTTTAATGCAAGATTTTTTTTTTTATCAGTAAAGTCAAACCACAAAGTGTTACAGAGAAATCACAATGGATTGTTAGAGCACATGTCCAAAAAGTGTATGGTAATTGTAAAAAGGTTTTTAATTGTAGAAGGCGGCGACTACATCTCGTCTAGATGTTGAAATCAAAAGGACTCACAGAGAGGGAGCAGCAAGAGGATGCTGCAGCAGCAGCAGAACTGAGGTTTTCAATCAGTTTCTCTTCATTTGGATGTAGCTACAGCCAGAGACTAAACAACCTTAACTGACCTCTTTAATGTTGATGAATGCATCCGGCAGAGATCTTGCAATTTAAAGATGTTTACCAGAAAGTGCTTTGTTTAGATACTGGAGGAAAGGATCTTTTGTTTAGTGAGTACCAAGTCAAACTATGTGGAGTAGTTAAAATAAATAATCCCATTGTAATGTTAATGGATTGTGTTAGATTAATATATATATTAAAAGTATAATTTGGTTTACATTTAAAAGAGAATACTTTACTTGTTACAGTCTGAGCTGTACTAGTTTTGTTTTATCATTTAATCCAGTATCTAATTTCTCTCTACTGTCTAGCCGTTTCTTGGGCTAATCAGCGTCACATTTAGGCAAGAAAGCATCACCTGATCCCAAACATACTCTTAAAGCCAGAAGCATGATTAAGAACATCAAAGTGAATCCTTTATCAAAACAAGGACTTGAGGAAATTCTTGATGGAACTTTTCGACCAAACATTGACCCAGAAGAAAAACTACAGCCTGTTATTAAAATTCCTGGATTCTCACAAATTTATAAAGCTTTTAGCTGGAGAGGCTGCTTTTACACACTACTTTTACATTAAGACGATAAGACTGAACTTGCTGTTAATGGGTAAGATAGTGTATCATGGAAATGGTTCTCTAGTGGTTTATTTTTGACATAACATCACAGGTGTAGGTAACGTGTCTGTAAGTCTTGTCCTACCAATGAAAGAGATGGATTTGGAACGTCAAAGTGTGGTCAACCCTAAAGACTCAAAGACCTTTAACTGCAGAGTGGGGTATGAGAAAACAGAACGCAACAAGGACATTCAACAAGGACAGACCCAGAGTCATGTCACATGGATGTGCTCCAAAACTTTCCAGATTATCTGTATTTATGTATTTTTCTACAACAAAGACTACAGACTTGTGCAGAAAGTCTGCCCAGACTACAGCTACCACAATCTTAGCACTAACCTGCCTGCACGAAAGAGTTGAATGTAAACCCTTAAAACCCATGGCATAAATGATAAACTCTTTAAAGGGTTTTTTGCTTGGTTAAAGTTGTACTTGCCTGTCTATATACAATTTTTAACCTAGCCGTGTACGTATTGTAAGGGCATATTAATAAGTGTTGGATCCCTGAAACAGCATGGTGGTTAGCACGCACACCTCTCAGCAAGAAGGTACAGGGTTTGACTCCTCGACTTCTGGGTAGAGTTTACATATTCTCCCTATGCTTGGGTGGGTTTTCTCCAGGTACTCCAGTTTCCCCCATCAACATAAAAAACATGCTAGGTGCACCCTGGTCTGGCTGGTCACTAGGAATTTCAACTAAGGATAACAAAAAAATCAAAAAATAAAAACTGCAGAAGTGTTAGTAAATGTAGGCTAATAGTAAAATGCTGCAATTATATAAATTATCTGTAACGATACAGGTGGCTCTCTATTCTCTTTTATAAGTCACAGGCACATTTTAAACCCAATAGAAGTATGCTGTACTTATGTAAAATTTCTATAAAATACTTATAAAAAGGTAGTTTATTTAAAGTCTACTTGTGGTCCATTTTTTCTAAGAGCAAGTGTATGTTGGTCTGGGAGGCAGAGTATAAAGTATAAATTATGACAACTTAAAAAAAAAAATGTCCACTGTACATATGTCCAGCTTGTGTTCAATTTTAATTTCACAAGCTGAGCTCCCCAAAATTGTTATATTTGTCTGTGCTGGTTTTAGTTTAGTATTTTGCCACCGACCACTGAATCTGAGCACTTGGTATTAGATTACTTTTGACAGTTTAACAGCACTTTAACAGTCCTTTAACAGTTCTTAAAAATCAATTCTCACATCAGGAGTCACCCTAACCTTTCATTGGCAACAATTATGAGACCAGAACAGCCTGGTCCAATCAGGTTTCAGGTCAAACCCCTTCCTCTAGAGATAAAGCTCAGCTCTCTTACCAGTTGATCTCAGATTAATTAAGTCTCTTGGAATTAGAGACAAAACTTCTTCACCTTGAAAACTTAGTCCAGATGTTTTTACTTTAACCTTTTCTTTAAGATGATCTGGATGACCGAGAACCTCTACAGACATCAAGCAAATCATGTTCTTTTCAGAGGTTGATGTATGCTGAGTCTGTAGTCAATTATAATCAAATTCCTCAATTAAAACATATGTGCTGCTTATTAAAACTGATCCAATATCTAACACAATACCACAATAAAACCCAGGATATATATTGCATTCAATACAAAATAGCTGTGGTTTATTCTTTTGGGAACAAAAAAATGGCAACAACTAAGTGACTCATAATGAGTGATATCTACAGGAAATAAACAAAAATGGTTCCTTATATCAATTACCATTTTCCACCAGATTAAACAATAACTTCAAATGAATTTTATGTGGTTTGCTTCAGTTTACATTTCCACCAATTATGAACATTAAAACGTGTTCATTCATTAACACTTCCTCTCAGTCATCATGCCTGTAAAGAAAACAACTTTTGAATATCACAGTTGAAAATACTTTGTTTTACACAGCTTCAAAATCACTAGTGTCTGTACAAATTCCTATGGAAAAAATAGAAATGACACATCTGCAGAGAAACAAATAAGAAATCTGTCATAAAAGAACGTTAACATGCGTGTTGGAATCGTAACGTTATTTTGAAGCCATTACTTGACATATTGTCTACGGCACCTTGGACCTTCTGTCAAGGGTTATAAAGACACAAAATAAATTTTCCCAAAAATGACATCCAGTTGTGCGTTGCTGTTCTCTGTATCCCCCTTACACTGTATTTTTCTGTCTTGTTAAAACTGATGCAGATGAAGCAGAGTTCAATAAAGGAGTACATGTGTTGTCTGTTGATAAATCATCTTAAAGGGAACTTGTTCTTGGTCGTCCAACGGGTCTTTAGCTCATGAAGCTTGCTTCAGCGTGTGCTTGAGTACTTCTACTTGAATGCTGGTAAGGGTTGACAATGAGTGACCTGTGACTTTAGTGCAATGTTTCCCAACTTTTTTTGGGAAAATTAATTTAACGATTTTGTCCCATGCCTGCTTGTTAACTAGCCCTTGGTTGTCTTTAGTGGGGGCTTCAAGTTCAAGTGTCAACCAACAGGCCTACTTCAGTTCATTTTCTGCTTTAGTCCTTTAGTAAACACAAATGTTCTTTAGATTGGGGGGCTTCTTTTTCAGGTTTACATCCTTATGATTAATAGACTGTTAGAGACTTGATTTATCCATGCTTGCCATTACCTTTACATTTCCAGACATTTGGCTCTCATTGGATTAATGTGTCCAGTTCTTCTTCCCAAATAGAATCCAAATTCCAAGCAGGAACAAGCATTGGATGCTAAAGGATTTAGTTTGAGCCTTTACACATTTAAAAGAGCACAATGTCAGACCTCACTAAGCAACAGCCGCGGAGTGAAGGGAAGGGGTGTTGTGGTTTACTGTAAACAACAAACATCCACAAGTGCAAGTGTCCCCTTCTTAAATCTCTGTCTCCTCCTCATCCTTCCCTCCATCTTTAGACGAGACTAAATACAGCAGGTTCAGATGGGACAGGAGGGGCGGTTAATGGAAGGCTGTAGGTAGTGTATTAAGCAACAGCAAGGGGAAAGGTTATCCCTGTGTGTTTGAAGGGGGACCTGTGTGTTTCTGTGTTCGCACATACTGTATATGTATGAGTGTGAAAGCCTTGCTGCGGGGCTGTTACGATTGTTTGAGACGCTTTCGTGGGGGTCCCAGAAAAGGGCACTGGGCTGAGGCCAAAGAACGGTACGCTTCAGCAACAAGATGAGGATGGGATGCCACCATAGACTTCCAACCTGCGGTTTCCATCACCTCGGCAGCATGGCTAAAAAAATATATATATATAGACATTTAGACATTTACAACATTCTTAATGAAAGATTACAGTGGAAAAAAACAGCATGTGTGTGGCATGCACTGAAGGTTATTATCACACATTTGGCTGAATCAGCAGGACAGGTGAGGAGTCAG
Organism: Neodontobutis hainanensis; assembly: GCA_024349245.1. Taxonomy (NCBI): domain Eukaryota; kingdom Metazoa; phylum Chordata; class Actinopteri; order Gobiiformes; family Odontobutidae; genus Neodontobutis; species Neodontobutis hainanensis. The sequence continues at coordinate 9,344,312 of JALDNG010000017.1, forward strand.
GTTGTCCTGAACCTTTGGAAAAGTGACTCAATGTGCAGTTTAATCATTAGAATTAAGAGATAAGGCTAGAACAGTAATGATGCTATCAGAAGTAGAGGAACACAATGTACACACACTCTGTGGATCAATGAGTCTATATAAAAGATCAGCAGGTCTAATTAAATGTGTTCATTTCTGGTGTGAACTCACTAGTTGATGAAGTCAACAGCTTGTGTTTTGAGCTGATCAGCACTGTGTAGGTCTGCCAGAATAAGAATTTCAGCCGCATTCTCCACCGACAGGCTGGTGCACAAAGCATCCTCACACATGACTTTCAGTCTTTCCAGAGCATACTAAAAAACAAACAAGATGAATGCACAACGTTTCTCAGCCGCTAAGTGGTGTTTACTGCCAAATTTCAGTTGTGTAAAGAAAAAATGCTTTTAAAGAAATTAAATTGACATTAAACAATCTGCACTAAAGTAAAGTGAGTGTCAACCAATCTGTCAGCATCCCACTTTGTCTCATGAGTGAGATCAGTATGAAAGCATTTAACTGTCTCTAAACATCAAGAACAGAACATGTAACATATGGTAATATTATTACCTGTGAGAAGTAAAAAAATGTAATTTGTCAGTGAACAAGTTGGCCACCTATCAATCTTTATCAGATGATAGTGTATCTTTGGTTATTTAGGTGAGCTGAGTACCTTGTCAGCTGCTGCAAGTAAATCATCAGCCATTTTGTCCAGGTTTGGTGCCTTGTCTGTATAAATGAAGCACATCATCTCTTTAAACACCTCTGGTTCCACATCATTGATTTCCACTCGGTTCTAAAAGAAAGAAGTAGGTTTGAGTAAAAAAGAAGGTAATCCATCAATGTATGTTTAATGAATGTTTAGGTGAACAATGTACTCAGTTTTTAATTTCAGTAACATTCGCAATATTCACAATCCTTGTTGATTAAAACTTTCTGTTACATTACACCTGTATTTTATGTTTGGACTACGCAACAATTAAAAAAATAACAACAGAAAAAAACTGTGTCTGCTTCTGATTTTGTCAAATCTTAAACTTTGTATCAAACAATAGGACAATTCATTTTAAGCGGAGGTTTCAGGTGAGGCTTTCACTCACTTTAAATTCTACATGCAAAGGGAGCTGTTTTTAACATTCTTAGTGAAATACTAACAAAAACAAAAATAAAAAACATACCTTTTTGCTTTCTTCCATCTCGTGCTCAAACATTGCACTAAATACTGGGGAACGTGCTGAAACAGGACAGGCAAGCAGTCACGTATGTGGACATGTTCATTAAACTCCACATTATACTCATGTAAATAAATATTTAAACGACAAACAATAATTTAGGGCTGATGGCACAAAAACATAAAACAATGAAACATGGGGTGTGTTATGCTCTTGTTCAAACCTGCCAAGATGGCTTTGTGGGCCTGAAACTCCTGGCCAGCTACACAAAGGGAACAGTCAGTAAAGCGCGAGTTCTCCCAAAGGCCTCCCAGCTCGTCTGCTAACCGGCAGTCAGGCACCTTCACCATGTTCATGGTGTTCTGCCCTGATATGTTGACTGAGTCTTGCACCACACTGACCTAGGAGTGTTCACAATTTAAAGGGATGATGTTAAATTTCTGCCTAGCTTTAAATGTGATAAGGCTTTGTTAAACAGCGCACCTCACAGAAAAGTGTCAGTTTGTCGTCAGGTAATAGACCATTGGCCTCATCTAGCAGAAAGTCTCTCCGAATGAACTTTTTAAAGCCCCAGTCTTTGCCCTGAACAAAGCGGTATGCCCTCTGACTTTCTGCAGAAAACCAACAAATCACATACACAATTTGTCAATTAATCATTTAATAATAGTACATTCCCCATTTGGTCAACGTTATAATGGCGCGTTTGACTCACCCATGGCTTTGGTCTCCTCTCCCTTGGCGTTCAAAATGGAGAACTTGAACTTGGCGCGTACCTCAGCCTTGGGACAGCTGACCAGCAGCAGGTAGAGAGAAAGGTAGTCTTTACTCTCTTCATCCAGGCCTTTTGGATTCACACGCAAACACCTGAGTTTGGGAGAGAGTTTAAATATCAAAACTTTTGAATTACTTTTTTAATGCGAGTTCAGAATGTAACAATTGAATCTTCATTGATATAAAAAATAAATAAAAATAAAACTACAACAATCCAACCCACCACTTCAGCTTGTCATTAGCCCCAGAAGAGAAGGTGGAGCTCTTGATAACCTCCCCCATCTCCTCACGACAGAAGCTAAAGTTGTTGATGGTCCACATATAGGAAAACTTTACCACTTTGATCTGGAAAAGGGAAAATACCTGATGATGTCTTGAACGTATTTGTGAACACTGCCATGAACAAACCTGCTGTTCAGTCATCTTAGCTCAGATAACTTGAAGGTTTACCTGTGTGTAGCACCAGCTCTCAGCCACAGGCCCGCTGGACATTTCCGCAGGGGGAGGGGGACTCGGGACTCTTGACATTGCCAGCGTGACCGGTGTCTGAGGCAACAAGGTTAGAAAGAAGATTCCTCACTTGTTTGGCTCGTGCTCGTCAACGTTTGGCTCCAACATCCATCTGCAACAAGTACACAACAAATGGAAGCGTCTCGCTCCCTAAAAACATACCAGTCGCACAAATAACACACTGTTAGCCAATCACCAGTCGGTGATTGCAATTAAGACTAAGAAATGAACTGTATAAAAGCAAGGTGGTAATAGGCCTAACAGGACTTCAGTTTGAGTGACAGACCCAAATACAGTATATAATAAACAACCTTCAAATCACACAGACCTGTGATCCACATAATCACAGAGGATAGCATCACCTATTTCAATATTTATTAGTTAATGTGACTAGTCTAAAGGCAAACTACAATGACTTAACCTATTTTTTGTCAGCTTAAAAAAAAAAAAAAAAAAAAAAAAAAAAAAAATCACATTTTTGGTCCAGGTTCAGTTCATTGAGTAAATATTCAGCAGATCTTTCTGATTTTGTAACAGCAGCAAATGCTACGATGGAGTGAGACAGTGAAGACAGAACAAGGGAGAAAAAAATTAAAAGTAAAGTAATTGAGAAACTCAATGGAAAAAACAGGTGGCAAATAAAAGATGTGTGGCTACTGGACAGCAGAGGCTATGAAGAGATGAATCTGCACAAATAAGGGTACCTTTACAAGCTGTCAGCAAACACAATGTCTATTTCCAAAGCTATGGTCCTTGAGGACTTGCAAAGCCATAGACAAACCTTAAAACTATAATTGGTACATTGACCAGAGATTGATTGTACAGTGCACATTCAGTCTCTAAAAGGGGCCATTTCATATTCTGCTCTTGGTTATGGTCCTTTTCTTTCCTAAGAAACTCAATCCCATAGCGGTATGAACTATTGATTTTTTTTTTTTTCAAGAACAATCAGCTTGCTTCTCTTTCTCATATGTGATTTTTTGGAGCAGGCCCACAATTATATTATAAAGGGGATTTGGACGGAGGAAAGAAAGCTGCAGCAGCAAGGTTTTACCTCCTGCCTGTACTTCCACGTGTAACCCTCTTCACTTCAGCTGGCTCAGGAGGTTAAAGACAAAAGGGGATCTCAATGCAAATTTAATGTCCCCTGGCACCTTGCTCATATCACCTCTGCATCTTTACCGCATGTAGCGCATTATCCGCTATAAAATAATAGATAACAGCAACATTGGCTATATAATGTCAGAACAGGAAAACCTCACTATTCTAGTCAATCAACTTTCAAATATATTATACTATGCTATACTTATGATAAACAAACAAACTATATGAAAATATCATTTTAAGCTGCCAAACAATAGAAAACTAGCTCTATTCTACTCAGTGGTCAGAGAGATGCTTGTTGGTGTGTTACATGAACTAAACGTGAACATTGAAATGCAAACTTACTTACTGGGACCTTAAATTACGTTCAAACATCACATGTCGCCTCAACTACACAAAATCTAATTAGAACCTGAAGATAGTTATAATCAGAATCATAATTTTTCAATATCAACATTTTTAGGAACTAGGTTCATAGATTAGTCTGGAAAATACAAGTGAAACCTAATGAGCTCTGTCCACAAGAAAAATAAAGTTTCATTTTCTTGCAGAAACCTCTACTTACTTCCTACTCTACTCAATATTTAAACCTGGTCCTCTGAACTACAAGTCAATCAACAGGCCTTTCATGAGCTCCAGCTTACTTTACGTTTGCGTGGGGAAACATTACATAACTAAGACAAAAAAAAAAATCAGATTTAATGTTGTATGAAGATGTGTAATTTTTTTAAGGCTAAGAGCAGTAATTCCCACTATACCTTGTTTATGACCGATAGTCCCCCTCCATGGGGAAAAACTGTAGCGCTACAGTCAACAGTATGCTATATATAGCTCTAAATAACATACTGTTGATCCTGACATAACTTTATTATGAATATAAGTTATTAAACCAACTAACTATAAAATGTGTTGCGATGTTGAGGTTAACATAGATTGTGACAGGTGCCAATGTAAGAGATTAACTATTACAGACAACGTGAATAATGCCTAAAATAAACAAACTGCCTCTCGCAGACCAGCGGAAAAAAATATACAATATAAGCATTGTCTTATGCCAACAAACATTAAATATTGTAAATAATGTGACGGCTGACCCGACCGCTCTTGATAGTTGCTTGATTGCTACTGGCTATACCTAGCATTGAGCCAAACAAAAAGGACGAGAAAATGTCGCAACAATCATTGAAAACTATTCAACATTAGTCCAAACACTGTATGGTTTAAAGCTGTTGGTATTTCTATTACGGTGTTGTATTGTGTCGACAGACTCACCTTGGTATTTGGTTAAGTTATAATACTAGTACGGTGTCTTGTGTTGTTGTTAGCTAGTGGGCTAGTGTTAGCTGGATGAAGTAGACAGTGGATGGATGCTGTAAAGAGCACCATCTGCTGATTCGGAGTAAACCATCAGTAAAGGGTATGAATTTCCAATATTAAATTATTATTAATTAAAACAGACATGTTTGTTGAATACAGACTAAAGCTCAAAACGAAATAATGGGTCTCAGTTGAATTGTCCGTTTGCATCGGAAGCAGTTTTCACACGGATGATAATACATATAATATGTAACATGCGCAAACCAATCCATTCTAAATTAGGAGCAGATTAAACGAATTGCAGAGGAAATTTTAGGGATACTCGGGCACTTTTGCCAGGAATCAGTAAGTGACTTAAATTGTTGCCAAGGTTTACAGGTATTGAGTGCTGAATTGTAAACTTGACAAAGTAAGCTGAAATGTTTGTCTAGCTGCTTGGTACTAGCGAGTATGGGACAGACATTAAAGGATTTTTGGGTTGTAGGCATACACCAGTTTATAGCATACTTTAAATGTCAAACTAGTTCACATGATTGCTGACGTACATCTACTGTAAGGTTGGAGATGTAGCAAAACGATACTGCCACCTGGTGACCTTCGGCTGTAGCTACAAATAATGACTATAATTACAAGCGGCAAGTTAAGTAACCCAATTTTATTTTTATCTTAGAAATGTGCAAATTGACAAGAGAATACCTAAGTATTCAAATCTAAATTTTAAGACAAAGTTAAAGCATTTAAAAACAAAAAAGAACATACAGTAACAGATACAAATTTGTATACAATATGTACAAATTGAAACCAACATTAAAAGTATGGTTACAATTAGAACATATGTAAGTTTCGAAACAAAAATAAAAAATGTTTTTTAGAAACGTTTATTTAAATAGTTCATTTCTTGGGGATAACATCATTCGCACTAGTTGCGATTGGAATCAAGAGCTTGCGCTGATCCATGCGAAGATATTTTTCAATAAGGACCTCCACTGGCACCTTATCATTCACATGTCCCTGTCTAGAAAGAACAATGAGAGGTGTAACACCGTGATCAGCTATGGCCCCTGCAGAATATCTTTACAAGGCATAAACACTTACCGTTTTAGTAGAAGTTTACCATCTGCAACTTCAATCGTTGATCTCCTTGCATGAAGAGCATATACCTCCAAGTCTTTTGCAAGACGGTTAAAGAACTTATCCATTCTGTCAAAACAATTTCACACACACATTAGTAATATAGTAAGTATCACAAGGTTTCCTAGATTTCAGGCAATTTAATTTAAATTGCAGCATTTTTATTGCAAATAATCAAATAAGGCTAATAGAACAACTTACATCTCTTTTAAAACAGGATACACATCTGCAGAAACTTTTGTTTTGGCAAAATGCTTAAACACATTCATGAGGTAGCTTTTAGGGAGGCCTGGTTCACTCTTAGCTGATCTAGGCTTCCTCTGTATCCTCCGTTTAGGGTTAGCTGCAGGTAAACCTGTATTGCTGGTAACATAATTGAAAAAAGTCAGTAACAGTAATGATAAATATATTGAATTTAAAAAGGCATACAATTAGGTTTACCCAAATTGAATATTCTTAACAAAAGATGAGGTCTGTGGATGAGAAAAAAATAAATTCCTCTTCTCTTTAACAAATGCTGGAGTCTTACTTGGAATGTCTGTAGAGAAAAAAAAAATCAATCATGTTTTAAAGAAAAATGTTTAAAAAGGGCCGTTTTTTTTTTCAAATAAACATACCATAATTATCCTCCTCATCTTCATAATCATCCCCCGATTGTTCCTCTTCATTAGTCACATCTTCTGGTGGATTGTGATCCTCCCGTTCACTCACATCTTCTGGTGGATTGTGATCCTCCCGTTCACTCACATCTTCTGGTGGATTGTGATCCTCCCGTTCACTCACATCTTCTGGTGGATTGTGATCCTCCCGTTCACTCACATCTTCTGGTGGATTGTGATCCTCCCGTTCACTCACATCTTCTGGTGGATTGTTTTCATGCGTCCTATCATTTTCATGAAAGGAGTTTTCCACGTTTGCATCAGCTTCTGAATCTGAGGCATCTTTATGGGTTGAAGACTCAGCCAAGCCACTGACCTCACTACATTCAATGTCCATGGTACTGTACAAATCACTAGCAATGGACTCTTTAGACTTGGTATCTGAATATCCTGCATACAACAATTTTAGAAATAAATAAATTAGTCCTTTTAATGAGAAAGAAAGTTACGTGGGGCGATCAATTTCATTTCTACTTTTATTCTTACCTGCCTCTGTGGTGTCTGATAAATCTGCATCAATTTTTGTAATAGGCATTATAAGTCCACTCTCTGAGCACTGGGTCCTTCGACTGATGTATTCCAAATTATCCAGTTGTTTTCTTTCTTCTTCATTCTTATAATTTTTCTGAGAATCATTGCCTTCTTCCTCAAGTCTTGAACTCATCACAGACACGTTCTGATCCTTTTGCTGTCCCACTACAGATTTCTCTTTCTCAGAAACCTCAGCCCCAGACTGAGCATCAATCTCCTCTTGATATTCAGTTTGACCTTCTGCTGCCTCCGTTTCCTCAGAATGAGCGCCAACAGCAGCATCGTCTTCCGTCTCAGAATCCGTCTCTTCTGATTGGGGTGGCTCCTTGTCGGACTCAGCAGGATTTTCTACATCACTACTCTGGAGTTTTTCAACACTTTGCTCTTGTTCCAATTGGGACATGACTACAGTGTCTTCATCTGCTACTTCAGTTTGGTGATCATCTTGAGAGTCTACCAAAGTTTTCTTTTCCACTGAAAACAAATATGTTCCATTGTTCTTCACATCCAGCTGCTCTTCCAGCTGTGATTCCACGACTGTGGGTTTGTCTTGTGTTGAAAGGTTTGACATGTCATTTGTTTGGGCGTACAATGCTGTGTTACAATTGATAATATCAGTTGTGATATCAGGTTCGCTGAGTTTGCTTAAACCCAAAGTGAAGCCCTCGGAGTAGGCGGTTTCACTGAGACCTTGTTCAGGAACCAAACCGCTCGCTGCTAAAATATAAAAAAGATGCAGGGAAATAAGTGACTATGATCCTTATCTTTTTTTTTCTTTCTTTTTTTTTTTTAAACCCTTTAAGGCCTAAAAACACAGTAGACTTAAATGTTGTATGTTAACCAGCTTGAATTTCTTGATGACACATACTATATAAAAAAGGCATACAAACCAGGGTAGTTTTTATTAAGAGCAGCACGAAATTCTTCTTCACTGATCTTTCTGCGGTTGGAAACCCTTCTTTGCAGGCCTCTCTTCTCCGTTCGAACGTCAGTAAAAGGCGTTTTTAGACTAAGTGAAGTAGAACTAAAAAACAAAATAGGCAGCAACATGTCCATGTAAAACTTATCACATTAAATATTTACAGTATTAAGATTATAAACAGTTTAAATTATTTTGCAAACCTAATAAAAAATAGATAACTATTTATATTGTTTAATAAATATAGAGAATAAATAGAGGAAAAACCATTACCTTAAAGATAGTGATGAATGATCAACTACTGATTCCTCTTCATCTATGTCTGTGGAGAGAAAATTCTACTTAAGTCAAACTGTTTATGCAACAGTACCGGTACACTGAATAGACTAGCAGATAAAAAGTATGTATTTACACTGATAGTTGCTCATCCTTACCATTTCCCTCTTTAAATCGTTTTTCAAAAGCAGATACATTAAAGCTACGACGGGGTCTCTTCCGCCTCAGGCCTTTTACAGTGCTTGCAATGTTGCCAGTTGTTAAATCAGGCAGCTCCAGTCCTGACAGCGCAATACTAACATTGAGAACAAAAAAGATATAAATTACAGCATTGTTAAACAAATACTACCAAGACAGTAAAAGCCTAAATTAATTTTTAAAAAAATGGGTGTTGCACACAGTTCTCACCTAGGGTTGCTGCTTTCTAGGCTGGAGTTGGCAGAAGGCAACTGTGGCTGTTGGCCTTCTGGCTCAGCATGCTCATGAACCACAGGGGTTTTAACAGGCTCTGAATTACAAGAAAACAATCACAATATTATTGCATTTATATTATAAAATATTAAAAAGCCTGTGTCACACATAATAAATGCTGTTTTATGTACATACCTGTCTGCAGGATGTTCTTAAGTAATTGCCTTGGTGTGTCTTCCTCATTAAATCCATCATCATAGAGCACTGAAGTTGGAGCTGGTGCGCTTGTGTTTTTTAACAAACTTAATGTTGCTCTCCTTTTATTAGGCAAAGACTTTCTAATTATACTCTAGAAAACATCAAAATGCCCCCATGAAACTTACAAGTGTGTAAATGACTAGCGTTTAGTTCAATGTTGCAACTCTCACCTCCTGTATTTTATGTTTTAAGCTTCGTATGAGGATGCTCTGCGGTGTCTGGGCGACAGCAACACTTTTGTTCAGTCTACTGCTGCGCCTGCGTCCAATGGTACTTTGTGCTGTAGCGCTAAGATATAGGCAAACAGACCATAATTTCCCTCACTAGTATTATCAAGTCACGTTAAATGAAATGACCATTGAATGAGCGTGAACACTTTAAACCCTTTTCAGGTGGGGCCAGTTGCATATAAGGTACAAAACATTAACACTCATTTTAGGCCCAGGTCAGTAGCTATACAGAAACTAAACAACTTACATTAATGTTTTTATGTCATCTATTAAAAAAATATTTTCTCTCTCTGGTGAAAAAAATACATGTAAACAGGTGGGGTTAGTAAAAGCTTCACTGGAGACAAAGAGGATGCATACATGAGCATTATTGCCCTGACTACACGTAGAGCCTGCTATATCTGCTTTAGAGCATATTGACGGCTGCCTACAGTGATAGTTACCTGCGGGTCAGAGGCGTCCTGGGCTGTTCGACGTTGAGTATGTGCTTAAGTAAGACCCGAGCAGATAAATCCTCCGTAGAATCCATTTAAAGACGTAAGGTTTGGATCACCTGCTTAGCCTAAGTCGGTTAGCCTTAACGCATAAGACGTTAGAATAAAAGCCGTTTTGTTACCGGAGTACCGGAGTAAAGTAGCTACCGTATCTTTTATGGCAGATTCTTACATTACATTAGCACGCATTTCTGTAAAAATACTCAACTAAACCCTCTTCGGTGTTTATAATCTGATTCACAACCAATGACTGTCAATGTTCACAACGAACTCTGTCCCGCGTTTATTTTGAAGTTATTTTTCTCGATGAATCTCGCGATAATATTGTCTTCTTTGGTTTAAACAACTCTTACTTGAACAAGAATATCGCCACCTGTCGGCTGGATATGTAATAACGAACAGACTGGTTCAATGTGTGTTCACAATGTTTCAAATGTGGTTACAATAAACACAACCTGTGTACATAATCAGTTTTATGCTAGAGTTCTGTTTAACAATGTTGAAATTGAATTATATTAATTGAGAAGAATATATGTTCCGTTTGCAGCATATATTACTTTTTTTTTATCAAATCTGAGACAAGAACTCAGTAAATGGGCTGTGTCCTGACTTCAAAGCTCTCACTTACTGCGTTGGTTAATAAAGACTGCAAATCCAAAATTTCTAACACCATTACTTCAGAATATAATCAAATATCAACAAGATGTCTCAAAAAAACAACTTACAACTTGTACTTAACGTACAACTTTACAAGTAAATACTTTCTCAAGAGCTTACATAATAGTTTAGTACCTTGTTCTGTTGATTAGAGTTAGATTTCTTTTACAGGTGAAGTGTAGGCTTTATCACTTAAGCAAATGCTGAATTCTGATTATTTGTATCCTAAATAAAAAAAAAATAGCAATACACATTTAGTAACACTTGCTTTATTTATATTTAATAATTTACAATAAAATCAAAAATGTAGTTTAGGAAACAAGTGGTTTTTCATAAAGACAAATAAATTAAAAATTCCTTCACTTTCCAATGTGTGGTGTAGCACAGTCATCATCCACTCCGTGCCATTCATTTATTTGTTTTTGGCCAAAAAAATAAATTAAATAAAGTGCCATCATACTGTATTGTCAAGTAAGACCAAGACTTAAAAATCAGGTCTGTCCTTCTTCAGTTTGGAGTAGTCCATGTTAACTTTGAAAAGCTAGAGGTGCACACAAAGGTCACCGAACAGAAACAAATACACAAAGCAATCAGTTCAAGTGGCAGAATGAATGTAAGAGCAAGATATCAGGAGATAAGTCTGTCCTCTATTAGCAGAAATGTGCAAAACAGTAAATATGTCAAAGAATTGTTCACAAAAGACTCGTACCTTGTACTGTTGATTTGGCTCGATGTTGTTCCAGGGTTCGGGGTTATTCTTACGATCCCATCTAGGCATTACAAAGAAAAGTATTATTTTCAAGAAAGCAGGCATGATTTACCAACTTGTCTCTAAAAGCCATGTAGTTACAGGAACTTACGAGACATCTGGGTTTTTCAGGGCTAATCGGCCCAAGTACATCATGCTCATAGTTGCCCCACCACCAATGAAGATGAAAAGGGGTATCAGCTGTTTATCGAAGAAAAAAATATATATGTTGGTAAGGTCAAAAACATAATTGCATGCTCATTTATGAACGGTATATGAATAATATCTCATTTATTGATTGTGTAAGTGACCTTTGCAACCTGCATGACTCAACCATTTTGGTGATCTTATAACATGGAGGCTGAGACTAAAACTAAAAATACGTTTATAGACCCAGATATACAGCTTTGTTTTTTGAGGTATTTTGGGTGTCTATGCATTTTTAACTAAAACGAGCCCCAATTTTTATCTTTTAAATTAAGCATAAATGTTTTATTGTAGTGAGTGAAATTTTAATTCCACGTACGCTAGATGCATTAAGCATTTTACTGAAGTCAAAGAGACAAAACTGGTAGAGATCATTTAGATATAAATAATATAGGCCTATAAATTAGAGACTGCAGTAAGGTAAAACAGTTCACCCTGACGCCCTTGGATCAAAGGTACACTCCATTAGGCTATTATTGTGGCCTTAAGTCACGCCTGTAACAAGACACCACTGTACGTGCCGCAGGAGCGCGCTCACATGGCTGTAAAGCTGTTATCAGGTGTTTTATACGCATTTCTTAAAACATTTACTAATAACTCTGGATTTAAGTAACTGCTGTGTAGTCCATGTCACTGCGTAAATGAAGCAGCTTTATCAAAATCCCTAAGTGAACAAGCCTGGCAAAGAATTAAGTAAACTAAAAACAGGTGCCACCGCATCGGTTGGGATATCGGTTTTCCAGAATCCTGCCATCTCACAGAGAAACCTTTCGCCGACATTTTTATGCACGAGGAGCACGCAGCCACACTGCGTCCTCTCAGCCTCGGAGAAGACGTTTCAATGTCACTGGGTCCTTTAGAAAATATAATAAGAGGAAAAACCTTATACTCACGGCCGGGTGGCTCCTGAGCTGTTTGCCCACAACAGAGAGGATGGATGACATGGTCTAATTTCTTTGAAGTAGACCTTCACAGCGAATAATTGCGGTATCTGTGGGAATCTCTAGTGTTTCTATAGAGCAAGTCTAATTGCCGGCTGATCACAAGACCACCTCCTTTACGGCAGCCAATCCCACAATGTGACGACAACAGCTGTATGTGTACCCTGTGTACCCACAGCACACGGTCCTGAATACCGACACACGCACGCTGCTCCTTGGACGGAAATCTGGGTTTCAGCTTCTTTGATACTTGCAAGCCTCCGATTTAGCAGAGAGCTGTAAATTTTAGAAAATATTCTAGATGGTATTACTTGAAAAGTTGTAAATCTATATTGTACAAATCCAGAATTCAACAGAGTCAGTGTTATGGCTTATGACAAATTTAATAACCTGTACATATATTACCAATCATATTTGCTTTAACAGAACATAGAACCTGAGATAACGACATCCATAGCAATTTATACAATATTGAAATGGAAACTTTTGGGAGCAAAATAAAATTTCATCTGTAATTCACCAGGCAACTAAAACTATGAGAAGTTAGTCAAAAGACGAGTTTGATTTCTATCCATACACTCTCACATACATACATTCTGTCAGCCTATAAACCCAGGACTAGTATGGAAATAACACCATCGCCATAGAAAAACCCTTTTCTGGAAGTGCATTTAAAAAAAAAATTCCATACAAAATTATATTAAACACCTGCCTAAAGTATACTGGCACAAGAAAACTAGCAAACATTTTTAGCTTATGTTGCGGGTTCGTAAAGATGTAGAAAATACACATTACTAGCCTGAAGTTTACAATGAAGTACAAAAGTGAATATAAAAATAAGAATTGCGACTTGAAAGTAGCAGTTCAAAATTGTGCAAACATATCTACCAAAAATAAAACTATCTGAACATCAACTTGGCAGAGGAAAAGGAACATTTTCAGAGAATACTAAAGATAATAACTCTATACCACTAAAACTGGTTAGGTAGTCAACTACACAAGCATACATCTGGAACGTCAAGAATATCAAGTTGATCCATCAACAATAAACACATTACATTTTTTTTTTTAAACAAGTAAACGGGCATACATTTTAAAGCAGTAATGCAAAAGCTGAAGCCTTAGGTATCGATTTTACCCAAAATTCCCCTCAGTCTACAGACTAAATGTGATTTTTATATTTTTAATCAGGTATGTAAAAAGTACCCAACAGATTTGTCATGCTTTGTGCACCACCAATGGTGCAAGGTCAAGTCGAGCCAGGTAAAATAAAAAGGTCAAAATACATACAAAAGCGTAAGGTGTTTTTATGTTTGTCAATTCAAAACTCGTCAGTCATTTTTGAAAACCTGTACAGCCATGTCATGCCAAGGCTTTTTTGGGGTAAACATTGTGCACAAAGTTAACGTCAGTAATGTAGGAATTAAGACAACAGTCTTGTTGTAGGAATGCCCTAACCAAAAATACATCTTTGGGAAATTAAGGGGCCTTGCAACACAAGTGCCACATTATCTTGGAAGCCGAGAGTGTTTTTTTTTTTCAAATATTTGTTCTTTTGACCTGTGTAGTAAAAAGGAATGCAAACTTTTATGTCCCAAGACCAAAAAAAAAAAAAAAAACAGCACAAGTCCCACACCACATAAGCCTTCTTCCCGATTCCACAGTTGGTGTAATCAGAAAGCCAGGCCCTCCCCAGAGCCCTCTCCTTTCAAAGTGCTTGCAGGGGGATCTGCAGCAGTGAAACGGTTGCCACTGGAGGTTGCCTGGTAGGATCCTGCTCCCTGGTCCAACAAACTGTTCACTGGGGACACAGAGAGAGTGCGGAACAACAGGTCCATGGAGGGGAGCAGAGGCTTGAGCAAACTGACGGGACAGAAAGCCGAGCCCCCATGAGGAGTGAAATTTACCTTGTTGGGGTCTGGGCAGGAGGTGATGGCAACTGGTTTGGGTTTATGCATAAGGCTAAAGAAGAACATGGAAAACTTATCAGAGATTGCTCAAGATTTCAAATAGCTACTATAGCTAAAATATCAGTTAAAACATATGCACAAGCCAGACAAAACTCAAATGTTAAATGCTTATTACCTAGTTTCTTCCCAAACTCTGACTTTTTCACAGCCTTCGGGAGGTTCTCTCTGAAAGCAAAAGCTTTTGTTGGGCCCTGGAGAGCACGAGATCAGCAGTTGCAGATCAGCCTCATTCTGGGAGTTGAATGGAGACAGAACACACAGGTCTGTACTCTCCATTAACCCTGTAAAATAAAATAAATAAAAAGATTGTTACACCTGACAGGTTTTTGTAAATGTTAGCTTATTGTAAATCCATTTAAATTTAACACAACTTAAGATTATAAGCCACAGGTTTTACTGTATACATTTAAAGTAACCAAGCCTCGCTCATGGTACCCCTTAAAAAAAAAAGGGCCTCGAGGAAGGGTGCCATCATACAGCAATATACATCCATCCACCAGAGGGCAGGCTCCAAAAGCAGAAATATAAAAGGAGAAATCCAATGGCGACTTCACAAGTGTAAAAATCATGTTTAAAGTCTGGTACTCTAGAGCAAAGTTTTTACTATATGACAACACTGGTAAATGATGATGACTGATTGATACATCTGAAAACTATTGTTTTACTATGCAGTAACTCTGATGCAACTGCAAATTTATTGCCCTGTGGTAAGGCCAATATCGGTGAATGGGGGAGCAATGAGCTCACAACATGAATGTTGTGAGCTCATTGATTTACAATCTATGAAAGTAACCCACTTATACCATTCAAAAGCTAGTTAAATTTAGTATTTCTTTTATCAAGTCTTTTGACATTAGGAATAACTTGCGCAACATTTCAGTACCACATGCATTATAACAAATTATCTTTTGTAATGTCTGTTTAGCCAATTAATAATTTCAACCATTTATTGATTTGAAACCATTAATATTTCAGGCATCTCTTCACACTCATTTCTGTTCATCAGAACTTTGTTTTATCACCAAAGGCCATCATCAAGCAGCTGTTGTTTTGTCTGAACCCAAACTTGCACTAATGTTTGCTCAAACTGCAGCAAAAATAACCTTGGTTCATGTCGTCGGGTGGAGAGGTCGATACACTTGTGGGAGAGCAGCAAGGTGAGGAGGAGGTGGAGGATGACGAGTGTGGTTTAGTGGCCAGGTCACTCTGGGATCCACTGCTACAGCTCTGAGAAGGGATAGGAGCACGATGGCCATCTGGGACTTCAAGGAGCTGACAGACAATAGAAAACATCATTTGTACTGCACTAAAAATGACAAGTCATCCTCTATATATTATTTTATGCAAGTACCCCGTGTTGCGCAGGACAGGGCTGGCAGATAAACATGCCTTCCAGCTCCTGGTTGAGGCCCTCCACACTGCAGCGCAACCGTGGGACCAGTGTTGTCAAAGGAGCAAAGGGAATGGAAACTGGCTGAAGAAACAAACCGTTATTATACATTATATTGAGAATACTGTCACTTTTAAGCATTTGTCTTACAAATTAATCAATCTGTGCTCTATAAATCAGCTGTTAAGAGATTTAAGTCAACATGAGACAAACAATCAAGTTCATAAATCACAGAATAGATGGATGACCAGAAATTGATGCATCTTTATTTATGTTGGTTGTTGTATATTTTGCAGTTGTAGAGAAATTCTCAAATGTGGTTTATGTTGACACAATGAACTGCTGCATACAGAGTGGTGTGTGGGATACCACTTTATTTCATTCAACCGCTGTGCTAAAACACCATGCATTTTGTTCTGAAAAGCAGAAGCAACATGATGCATGGGCTTTCCTGTTGCATGCCATTCATTTCCTTTCCAACATTGCTATGTTTAACTGATTCTATCTACACCATTTTATATTTAACAGTGCTCAAAATGACATCTGCGTTTACCTTGTTTATGACAATATGCACATGCAATAGAGGTGAGGTAATGTGTTGGGACAGGGTTAGTTACCGGTGTGGTTTCTAGGCGACTGGTCCCGTGGGGATAACCAGAATGGAGGTCTCTGTCATGAGCCCCTGAGACTCCAGGTTTGCTGCGCTGCTGAAGTTGCCGTTTTAGTTTTGAAATCTACAATGATCAAAAGTTAGTCAACTTATCAAACCTGGATCCCTTGCAACACACACGCACGCACACGACTCTGACCTCTTTGATATGCTCAGCACTGCCCCATGATGCTGAACGTTTGTGGCTGATGCTACTTTGTCTGCTTTGGGATTTGTCAGACCATGAGTCTGGAGTCTGAAAAAATAAAATAAATAAAAACACAATATTAATAACTAGAACCAATCTTTGTACTGAAATAAAAGCAAACATTGACAGCTGCAGTTAAATTTGTTAAACTTAATTTGACCTATTCTTACATACAGTGCATGCATCAAATTTACATGCTTCAAGTCTGATCTGAGACTGTCACAGCAGCCACACCCACAGACTCACTGATGTGCACACTTGAAGAGCAAGAGTACAGGAGTAACTTTATAAAAAAAAAAAAAAGGGGGGGAGGATGTGGGCAAATGTAGATCGGTGGCGAGTGTCTGCACCCTGAGCAGAGGGGATGGGTGCAGCCAAAATGACTTAGTCAGCTGACATTGAGGCCTTTTCTCATGGCTGTGGTTCTCTCACTGTGTAATAACTGCGGACACTTCCTTCCCATATCTTTCCTCTACTCTGCAATCTACATTATGACATAATGGAGTTTCTATTTCAAAACCACAGCTGTACAGGCACAAAAATAAGATTAACAAAAATAAGTAAGTAAATTAAATAAAAAAAAAAAAAAACCTTGTGGTCCCAAAAAACATTCAGTTCACTTCGTATTAACATGGTGCATTAAAAAATGTCCACTGGACAAAAAACAAAAAAGACATTAGACTTCAGAAGTGGCCATAGAGTTGTACTATTGCATAGTCTCATTTGATTTAGGTGCCATAAAAATGGCTTGTTTCATGATTGATTGTAGAAATTAATACTACATTTGAATTGTTGATGAAACTTGTTTGGAGAGCTGACCTGGGTAGATTGATCCTTTCGACACAAGCTGCCCTGGCCCTTCAACTCCTTAGGCCAGTGGCCCTGCAGGTAAGGCCCAATTATAGCATCAAGAGACACCGTCCTTCTCATGCCACAGCTCAGCTGATGTTCTTTAGTCCTCCCAGCTGCATGACACACAGTTGACACAAATCATGCCATATTATAACAGAATAGATCAAATCCTGCACTCAGTGTTTGTAGGTTTGTTTATTTGGAAGGTATGAATATTAAAAAAAAAAAAAAACAAAAAAAACAGCAAAAATACTTTAGTTTGATTTTTTTTAAAACTTCCAATACTGTGACTGATATAACATTTTTTTTTAAATTAGTCATTTTCACAACTCCATGTGGTTTGAAAAAAAAAAAAACAAATTTGCATAAACACTACAAACTGCCAACAGGTTATTGTTTTTCATATAACGAGACTCACATGTAACTGTGTGAAAATGCAATGGCAGGTGTAGACATACCTGACTTACCATCTCTTCGGTTAGCTCGGGGTTTGCTGGTCAAACGATAGGGAACAGTGGCCTTCAGGGGCTGGGGACCTGCAGCAGCACCCCGGCTCTGTCCAAGTCCACCTCGGCTGGACATCCTTCCAGGACTTGTTTGTCACTGAACCGTTTTGTGGGTGTCCTGTCTAAAATCTGGGGGCGCTCTGTTGCCGAGTTTGTTATCAGCTGCACTTCTTCCTCGACTGATGATGACTACTCAAAAACCCGTTACACACTTCAGTCTGGAGTTATATAAATTACATTTCCACGTACATACAAATACGAGTTACACTTTACTCGCTAAATAATAAGTCAGTTGGCGCTTCCGACCGGATACACGGCATAAATCATACTTATATCTTGCTTCAGTGCGAGTTAGCAGCCTAGCAGCCAAAGTTTCTTTGTGAGGATGTTGCGATATTTCACCTTGTTGTCGAACAAGGAAGGAGCCCCAGCTTCAAAAGATGACTAAAAGGTGAACTCCTACGTCTTCTGAGAAACGCTGGAAGTGTTATTCATTATATTAGTCAGACTAGACCGTGTTTCAAGGGGCCAGAAAGTTGCAGGTTGTCACAGTGCCCTCCGCGTTCTTGCTTCAACTTTAAACACTTGCTCCACCACGCTGCTGTGGATTTAATTATGTTGGGACGAGCCAAGCTGCTCCTCTTACTTCTGATTGGTTAGCTGGGCATCCTAGGTCCTCCTCATTGGACACAGCACCATCAATCCTTCAAACCATGGACAATGAAAAGGTCTGTCACCGCCTCCAATCGAGACTGATAGCCTCAATACTTATTTAATTATTTAATCTATAGTTTTTGGAAGTTTCTTTACATGTATCTACATAGGCTATGTAATTTACATTGAACTCCTTTTTACTCTACTGAATTACAATACTGCCAATGGCCTCTATTGCTACATACATGAGAGCTATTTACTAGATGCCCCGCATTTCTTGAGAGAACTGTAATAATATTGCACAATATGGTTCAAGTCAGAGGAGTGTCTAAAACAGCTGATTTGGGTTGGTTTGTCTGCTTGTTAAGGACAGTGTGCTTTGTGAAAGATAAATGTACAGCCTGAGTGTCTAAAAGGGAGTGCCAAAGCTTTGGCTAGTAAACTGTAGAGAGATAACATGGTTATTCTCACCCAAATTTAACACGCCCAAAGATGACTCTGTAGTTCAACACTTAGGTAACATCCTCGTTTCTATGGCACAGCAAAATTTCATTAAAAAAACACGAACCACATGTCTTGTTTATTTAGTATCAGAGCAAGCTTCCAACAGTGAATGCTTTCTGCCGGCATTCATTCAGAACCAGGTAGTTAATTGGACTATGTGTTCATCTGGAATGTGTCGCCTTCATAATGCATTTCCTCCATTTGCCAAAGGACCTTCAGCTGCTGTTTGCTCAGTCCCTTGTATTTGTCTGTGTTAATAACAAATGGGCCTAACCTATGACCTTACATATGCTAAACCATTTAAAACCCATTTAAAAAGAGATTTTCTCAAAGTTAAAATACCAAAGAGACACACAAACAAAGCATGGCACAAAGGGAAGAGATCATTTATAACCTACAGTAAAAGGTTTCACTTTGATTTTACCAATTTGGCAAACTTATTTAAATTTCCTGTGTTACACTCTATTGATAATTAAAACTAGTATGTTAAACAACAAATAGATTTATGTTCAACAATAAATGGGACAGTGTCTTGTATGTCAAAAAAATAATTTGAGCCAATATATTACCACTGTTTCAAATATACACACACAGATAATATACAGTTAATGTTTGAAAAGGCAGTTTTATTGCAGTTCGAAATACCACAAAATCTCCCTGCATTTAACAAAACATCATGAGATTGCATTTCATATTTAAAAAATATAAGATTAGGTGAAAATAACTGAAACAAAAAAAACACACAATTGAATTAGACACACACAGTCCTTCCTATATTCAAACACCTCAGGCCAGTTTGGTAGATAAAAAGAGAATACTAACATTCATTTTGCATAGTAACAATGCACTTTGTATTTTTATACAGGGAATATTGTTCAGTATTATGTTCAAATTAAACCTTAGCAGCCAGACATAATGATGCGCTACTCTAAAACTTCTATCTAAGTTACATTTCCCTTGAATAACAATAATACTCATTTAAAGATTTTTCTAATTAAATAAACAACACAAGATAATATCTTGTTTTTTCCCTTAAAGGTTCTAACAGCTCTGTCAACCAGCTCTGACAGTGTTATGCAACAGGCAGAATAAAATACACTGACAGACAGATAACACAGACAAATGGACATGTGCACACAGGACAACCCTATGGTTAGTTTTGATGAATGTGAACAAACAGATCTGCGCAAAAGTAAGCATCATTTAAAAGAGGTCCAACCTGAAACTGCTGTTTCTGTTCCAGGAAGTTTAATCATGTCAAGACAATGAAACCCATGGGAACTGAAAGAGGCCACCAGGCAACCTTTCTTCAGAGACTATAGTGTTTCACAAAGGATAGGTTGTATCTTAAGAATTCGGCTGAGCAGTAAAGGGACAGCATAGGTAAATATCTATCTGCTTGTGGCAGTCTTTCTTTCTGTATTCATTTTGAACAGTGTGAGAGTGGCTGGCAGTGTATTTGTCGCCCCCTAGCTGGGAGAGGGAGCAGGACTGTTGTCTGTGCTAATGTGGACCAGGCACTCGCTTGATTTGAGGCTAGCCAGAGACTTGCTGCTTGGAAGGGAGGCCAAAGAGCCACACAAACCCATCATGGAGGGAGTGTAGTCCTTTTCTGGAGGTAAACCACAATCACACAATAGACATTTTAATTTCAGTTTACAGTTTTTTTACAAATATACTTTATAATAAAGAGTTAAAACACAAACACCACCTGTGCACCAGGCTGCTCCATTTTGTTTCCCTTCGTTTCTCTGTGAGTCTGAATCCAGACTGATCTCCACTGACAACAGCTCTGTGCTGGAGAAACTCCCCCTAAAGTTCAAAAAAAGGACAACAATGGTCAACACAAGTGCATACAGGCAATTATCCACACCTAATGGGGATTGTAAATCAAAACTATGCAAATTTATGTTATAACAGGTAAATGGCATGTATTTCTATAGTGCTTTTTACTACTTTTTGGTAACTCAAAGCACTTTATATCATGCTATTCATTCACCCATTCACACACAAGCACTTTGCAACCACAGTTGGCCTGGGGCAGACTGATGGAGAGACAATGATAACAGCCCCTCTGAACAACACCACAATCATCAGGTGTTTGCAATAAATATTATTTATAAATGTAATGCAAAGATTTGCATACTTTTTACATATCCATGAGTGAGTAACAAGCATACTGAATGTGGACTTTGTTAATGCCACGAACAGAATAAATTGCACATGCATGGTCACATGCAAAACTAGCAGGGTATGGAGTAAGGCCCCAGCTGACTGGACAAATATATGCAATGCATCAATGTCTGTAAGGCCTTTTGTCATTTGCATATTGTCTGAATTTTAGTCAGAATAGACATTGCACTCTTAATATGTGCACAAATCAAACCTGCGAAACATCCTGACATCTTCTTGGCTATAATATGGCTGCAACGTTGACCACTGGTTGACCAAAGGAATTGTAAGGTTTTTAACAAGGTGGTTTGAGTCACATGGTATCAAGCTTGTCCTGTCAAAAACAGTTTACACCAAAAAGGGTTAGAAAGAGTAATCTGGACATAGTTTTTTTTTAAAGTAAATGGCTGAGAACTTCCACATACATTTTCCTTTTTAGTTATTAAAAACAAATATTGTAAATTGGTCTAGTTTAAATGCCTTCAACACTCAACACTATGTTTAATACTCACAGTTGCTCCTGAAGCTCCAAAATTACAGCCTCCAGTTCTTTTTTTTCTTTTATTGTTTGGCTCTGAAGTTCCTCTAGTCGGATTTTCAGCCTCTTGTTCTCTGTCTCCGTGTTTTTTAGCTGAGACTCTCGCAGACGCACAAGCTCCTCCAGGTACCCCTGAGAACACATGGACACAAGTTTTGCAGATCAAATGCATTGACTGTGTTCCCACTAAAGCCACATAAAGAACAAAAACTGCACACCTTCTGAGCATTGACAATCTTGAACCTCTGCTCCATCTTCCGACACTTTGTGCTCCAACTTTCCTCATCCGTGACCAGAGGAATGTAGGGGTGTTCAGGTAGGCTGTCATCACTTGTGCTGCTGTCAACACTGTGCCGATCATCTTCATCACTCAGATAATCGTAACTACAATAGAAGAGGCCATTTGCTTAGATTGGTTAAAATGATTACTAAATTACTTGAATATGTGTTCGAAGCAACTTTGTTTGTTCTGCAGACTGTACCTTTGGGTGAATTTCAAGTATGGTGTATAATCAATTACAGCAGGAGACTTTCCATCCAAAGCCTCCCCTTTGAGACAAAAACTGTGAAGCAAAAAAACAGCATTTTATTTAAATTAGCTTTTTATTTATTTAAATCCATCTATACCTTCAATTACTTTTGTTTGGGGAATTTCTGTCAACCTCACTTCTCACCTAAAATCTATGGCTCCAAGCCCTATAAGCATGCCGGTTAGCACACTGGATTCTTCTCTCAACATGATGGCACCTTCTACATAAAACCTCCTGTTGTAAAAACATTGGTAACAACAAAGCTGAATGTTTCAAGAAGAGTCATTATTAAACAAACTTGCAAACTCAAGCTCCTAACCTGGTTGTTCTACTGTCCCTCAGAGCAGTAGCAATGTATTCAGACAGCCTTTTTTCCATCAGTGCCACTCGCATCCAGGCACGGCCCTTAATAAGTTATCAGATGAATGAAATAACCTCAGCTTCTAAAATTTGACATTTCCACAGACACTTGACCCGAATAATACTCTAATGTGTATCACTTGCCTTAGCTCTTGAGGTGCTGATGTGTTCCATACTCTCAATGCTGCTAATGCAGCTGTTTGGGACTTTTGCACAAGCCAGACGAATGAAGTCCCAAAAACTCCGCTGACCATCAAACCAGTTGCCAGAGCCTACAAAATAATTAAGAATGTATATTTATCTAGTAAGTGTCTTTTGGGGTAACCACAGCGGAGTTGTTCGCATGTGTAGCTTGGCAATGTTTTTACGCCAGATGCCCATCAAGATGCAACCCTCTCCATTTACTTAGACTGGGACTGTGGCTGGAATTACTCCCCTGGGAATTCAAAGCCACAATTTCCTACAACAAAACCGGACGCACTAACATTTTCACTACAGAGGTGCTAAACAATATGTTTTTTTTATTATGTCAAATAGCTTTTTGACCTGCAGCTGCTGCTAGCAGAGGATACATTTTTAAACGGCCATTATTACCTTTGAATCGGTGACTAAGTATGTGTTCAAGTATGGCTGCAAAGTTCATGAATTCTTCTGATGAGTCATCAATGGGCTCTGCTGTGTACTTCTCCAACAGTGTCTTGACAGAAAACCTAAAAGTAAGAAAACGTGAGAACTAAATTAAACTTTCAAAACAGATCAAATGAGTGGATCATGTTGACATTCACTTGGCGTATCATATTTTTAAATACGGTCTCTATAATTTGAGTCTATATTAGTCTTTTCCTGCTCGACCTCGTCAATTGAGGCTGATGTAATCCTTTTACTGTAAGTAATACACTTACAGCTCTAACGCCATTACTTTTTTTTAGTTGTGAGCATTACATCATAGCCATCATAAGGGGGCTGGCCTAGAATATCTGACACTTTCTGTTTAAGGTTCTTTATGTAAAAGGACTTTCTTGGTTCTTAGTCTTGGAAACATGTAGGCAGTATGAAGCAAATAACGGGAATTCTAAATTGTTGTACCTTGGGGAAATGGTAGGTCCACTAGTGAGCTGTAATAAGTTCATTTCAATGCACAGACACAATTTAGGGCCAAACAGCACAAATACAATGCATGGTATAAGCCCTAACAACATGTGCCATCTCCTTGAAATAATCTCCTTTTTTCCACTTTGATCAGGTTGTCACATTATTGGTGAATAATTGTTTTTTAAGACTCAAAAGCAGACAGGCACAGTCATCTGACTTGGGAACCTCTGAGACAATACTTACTCTTGACACAGACTTGTTGTTTCAAAGGCAACAAAGCCTCCTTCATTCACTCTGACCATGCAGTATCTCCCACATCTAAATGAGCACAGTGCCCAGTGCCTTTCACTGTAATGCAGACCACTGGCCATGGCATGACCCAGATAAGCTCATCTCAGTCCTGTCCTCCTGTTTAAAAGCATGCACTCACCTTGAACGTTACATGTAGACAGAAAACCCTTCATGGAGTGGGCTTGAAGTGAATGAGCTAAATTCAAGCTTATATAGTGTAAATGATGAATAGCCCTGTCATTAAAATATTCTAGAAATTGTGTATTAATATATTGTGCTTTCAATAAGCTATAACATGTTTGAATATCCTATTGGTGTTAACTTAGTCTATGTGCAGTTAAAAGCACAGTTTTAGTGTAAAAGTAGTAGCCTACTGTTGTCTAAATGGACAGTCTGTGTCCCAACTGTGCAGACCTCTATCCTTTTCACCCACCCCCAAAGCTTAATTGGGCCTTGATGTACAGGTCTTAACAGCTTCCTTGTCTGAATCCCTGGGGTGTCAGGCAGTCCTTGCTCCAGGAAGGGTGTCGTCATAGCAACCACGCCATCAGCAGGAAAAAAATAAATCGCATTGACAAAGATGACAGTGCTAAAGTGGTTGTGAAGGGCCACTCTGCAGATAGAAGGCTATTCACAACCTACATATTGGTCATGTTTGGTCTAACACAGGCTTTGTGTCCTTAGAGGCCAATAAGCACAGAAAGAGAAAAGAGAACCAGTAAAAACTATGAACCTATTTGTTCTTTGAATGCGACTGACCTGCAGACAGTAATAAGGTTCCTCCTCTCCATCGCCATGTTCCGAGCAGACGCCTTTGTGGACACATCTCCTGTGGCCATAGTTGCCTGTCCACAACTATGCTTCATCCAGGAGGAACCACCGCACCCCTCCCTGTTGGCCACCAGACGCCCTCTTCACTCAGTGGAGGCACAGTGATGCTGCTGGCCGCATGAGCGCGACTGACAAGCCCGCAGCCCCGCTGTGCCTTCAGCCGTAAATACAAGCCTGTTAAAAATGCCGAGTGTTGCTATGTTAGCGTTATCACTCTGGAGGGCGAAAATACAGCGGATCCCATCAGTAGAGGGTATAGCTGTCATCCCGCGCAGTTTCTCCGCCTCTTTGACTAAATCCTGACGTCACAGGATCAGCTGGAGGCTAAGCATGACGTGCTCAATATTTAGTACTATTCAACAATCTAATAATATTAACAACAGCAACCTGATCAACATTTTAATCATCATTTTTCATTTGTTTGTTTTCTACCGCGTGTCCTAATATGTAAGAAATCATTACGTCATTACTTACCAAGAAATAAGCATATTGTACACTAATTGTCTTTTATTTCATGACATTAATATGATAGTTAATACTAAGTTATTAGGCTACATTATCATCACTTTTATTCATCTTTCATGTAGGCCTACTGGTGGATGAAGCATCTTTACTGTTAGGGGTGATATCAGCAACAGTCATCCCTTCCTCCTCACCTACAGAGTCTGCTCCAGACACATGTATAACAGGAGTCTCTGACCCAAAGTGTCATTTTAGACACAAAGATGACAAGCCTGTTAAGCCCGTTACAGTAAGTATAGAAACACTTACTGGGAGCTGACTCAAATATAATAAACATATGGAGGAGCAGATACAGACATGCATGACTGCTCCATCTCAAAATGCATGACCCTACCCCAACCATCTGTCCCTTCATTAAGCTAAGGTTTGGGACAATAGCTGTAAGTGTTTCCACGCTTGTTATTTATCAATAGGAGCAATGTGACACACTTTCCTTTTGTCTTTATTGTTAGGATAATTACGCTTGCACTAAACAGTACATCCCATAAATACATATGACACATAACAGAAATATTTACAGCTCCATGTTTCTCTGGAGAACACTGGTGGCATTGTTGTAGGTCTGTCAATCTTGTGCAAAGCCTGCAGCCACCTTTGGATCTGAGAGGACAGTGTGAGATTCTGGATACTGTTGTTAGAATGTTTAGGACGGAAGGGCAGAGGTTGATCCCAGACAGGAGTTTGAGGGTTAAACTGCTGAGGGTAAAAGGTCTGTGCTGTTGTCCTTTAGGTTCTGTCAGTGAGATAAAGTGTGCAGACAAGAATGAACAAGAAGAAGGAAGAACTGGAACCATTCTAGGCAGCTGCAGACACTTTCCAGACACAAATAGATGTTAAAAAATAACCAAATCAGGGATGGATGGAAAGGAATGTCTTACATTAAGACTTTTAAGTGAGGTAAACATTGCACTTGAGTGATAGTTTGATGGATTTGAAAATCACGCACAAGACTAATTGTAATGTCAGATTTATTTTTCAACATCTAGATTTGTCTAAAACACTTCTGGTCTAGTCCACAGTCTCACGTCATTACTGATATGGATGTTACAAACATTCACGGCATTGATTTAAAGAAAGCATCATTCCTCTATGTACAGCAACCTACAGGACAGACCATATGCTCACTCCTGCTTCACTCCTTGATTTGTATCATAATGGCCACTTGAATGTTATTCTTCTACATATTTTCTCATAAGTTTACATAACCTGGCAGAATTTGTGATTTTTTTGGGGGTGGCCATTTTTCAGAGAATATGAATAATAACACAAAAAACTTTTTTTCACTCATATTTGGTGGTTGGGTGAAGCCATTTATTGTCAAACAATTGTGTTTACTCTTTTTTAAATCATAATGACAACAGAAACTACCCAAATTACCCTAATCAAAGGTTTACATACACCATCTTGAAGAAAAGGTTTGAGTAAAAGCATCTGGACTAAGTTTTCAAGGTGAAGACGTTTCGTCTCTAATTCCAAGAGATTACTACACAAATGCCACAAAGAATCTCACTTATAATACGCCAAACAGCACAGGGACAAACATCAAAACTTCTGGTCAAAGTCATTTGGAGTGATGAGAACAACCATAAACTTTACATTTGGAGAGGCGTTAACAAGGCCTATGATGAAACATGGAGGTGGATCTCTAATGTTTTGGGAATGTGTCTGGTATCAGACAGTATTGGAGGATAATTTACACCCATCAGCCCCAAAAATGCGCATGGGACGTACCAACATGATCAAAAGCACAAGGCCAAGTCGACCTGTCATTGGCTACAACAGCACAAAGTGAAGGTTCTGGACTGGCCTCAGTCTCCTGACCTCAATATCATTGAGCCACTGAGATCTCAAACGTGCAGTTCATGCAAGACAGCCCAAGAATTTAAAGGAGCTTTTTTTCCAAGAAGAATGGGCAGCTTTAACATCTGAGAAAATAAAGAACCTCATCCACATCTACCTCAAAAGACTTCAAGCTGTCATTGATGTTAAAAGGTGGCAATACATGGTCCTAAAAACTGGAGTATGTCAACTTTTGATCAGGGTCATTTGGGTAGTTTCTGTTGTCATTATGATTTAAAAAGAGTATAAACACAATTGTTTCACAATAAATGGCTTCACCCAACCACTAACTATAATTGAAAATATCTTTTTTTTGTGTTTTCATTCATATTCTCTGAAAAATGGCCTAAAAAAATCCCAAATTCTGCCAGGATATGTATACTTTGACTGAGCTGTAAATGGTCATGTTCATATTGAGCTAAAGTTTTGTGACTTTTGTAAACTAACATCAATTCAGTAATCCCTTTGGGGCAAGCAGGGTTTATATTTCCCGCCTTTGTCTGTTCAGTTGAAGTGCATGCAGTGTGAAAAGGTTTCTGATTCATAGCATAGTCTCAATTTCTTTTAAAGACAAAGAACTCCCTTTGTCATCTTCGTGTGTCCGTGATGAAAACCCTTCTTGACTTTTGCTATCACCACTTTGTTTGCTGTTTCTGACATGTCTGGCAAAGACAGTTGACTCGGTTTCCATTGGCCTGCTCACAGGGAGAACTGTACTAGGTTCAGCGGTCTCTGAGTCGCTCAGAACAAAACCAGGCAGGCTGCTTTGAGGATTGATCAAGGTGTAACACCGCGGCCTGACTCCTGGCCCAACACCACCCGAGCTAACGACACCTCCAGTGAAGGACAAGGCCCTGGGATTTGCTGCGGATAAGTTGACGCTGTGGGTGGTGGTGTGTGACATCATGCCCCCGTAATAACAGCTGCCTCCGCTGCTTGTTATCCTGGCTTTCTGTTTGAGGTCCAAGACTAAGCTCCGTCTCAACCAGGCCTTCTTTACCTCCGCCTGCACCTGATAATAGAAAAGATATGTGCAAAAAGATTTGATTTAGGTACATGGAGGAGTAAATTTGAGAGTTCTGGGCTTACCTCGCCATTGCAGAAACAATAGATGAAGGCAACAACAAAACCCTAAACAGAAATAGACAATAGAGGTGGTTTATACAAAGTATTCTCCAGTTCATCCATCTCTTTGTTCATGTTTGACCTATTTATGTTTTGTTCAAGACCATTAGAGCACAAGTACAGATATTATAATATTCATGTTCTAATGTTTTCACTTAGTTAGCTTAAGATGTGGTAAATTGCATTATGCAGTAATCTCAAGACTGTGAATCAACCAAACAAACAGAAACCAAAAACTCTTTACAAATGATTGTATAGTTTTGATGCATAACTTGAAAACACATGTCAGATCTGCACTGGAATCTGAGTTTTTCGGTTTGCTCTAAAGCTTTTTGGTTTTGGCATCTGCACATCATCTGTTAGAGTATGTGTTTTGTGCTTCACCTGTGAAGAGTTGAAGAACATCTCGTAGTGCATTTGCACCTGCCACAGCAGCCCAGAGACCTCCGTGTAGGGCAGAGCCATGAAAACCATGTAGTGCACTCCGAACAGTGGCATCAGGACTAACGTCGACTTGAGCAGCTTCCTTTTACAGAGGGAACAGATGGGATTTCAGGTTTAAAGACTATGAGTTTGTACAGTTGATTGACTTACCTGTATTGTTGTCTAGGATCCAGTTTACCCGTGTTTGTCTCCCACAGTTTAGAGGCCAGAACACGAATGATGTTGACAAACAAAAGGAAGTTTACCTACATGGACAAATGCATTCAAGATAAGCATCACATTTCCATTTTTAGATTTAAAACATTCCTTTTGCTTACAACAATGGTTGCCAGAATGGGAACTTGATAGATCCACTTTAGGTTTCCAGCGCTGATGTCCCAACACCTTACAAAGAACAATGATTCCACCGTGAGCTTTCACCTAACCTAATAACCAAATACCACTTAAGTAAGCTGAGCAAATGACTCACTGTGTGTCTGCCAGCGATGCACGGGCACTGACCCAAACGGACACAAACACAGCTGGAACACCTACAACAAGATTTCATATATCGTTAAGCATCATCAAAATGCTAACAAGATACCTCTAAAATTTAACAACACTAATGCTTCTTTTTTTAAAGGTTTTTTAATTGCACTTACCCCATCCAATGATAATAAGGGCCCAGAGGTAATTTTTATCAGAAAGAAAGGCCATAAAGATGAGACTATGCAAGTACAACCCTTCCACAAGAATCCAGAAGTGATTAGTTGCCAAAAAGTAGAGGAAAAGTGTGACAGCAACTTTACATCCGGCCTGAGGACATCATAAGGGGACATAAGCATAAGCAGAGATATTGGTATGTTTTTGTTTTTATACTTAGATACACAGTTTATTGCATGTACCATGTGTGACTTCTGTCCCGTGAGCTCAAACTCCGTCCTGTTGTTGTCAGGCATGGAATAGAGTACGGTGTCCTTCACAAAAATACTGACCGCTCGACAAATAAAGGAGGTGAAGAGGTGAATGTGGATGTAATTGCGTGTGCAGTGGAGACGTCTGAGTAAAACAGTTAATGTTAGGATTAAAAGTGTTAGTGACTGAATTATTAGAATGTTTTTTTTTTTTTGTCTTACTTGAAGTAGCAGAGAATGGAGACAGCTACCAGAAGTGATGCCAGCGAAATAGAATAACCCACAGTGTACATCAGATGAAGCCTTTCAAACACCTTCTGAAGCAAAGCAGAGACATGCTGGAAGAACAAGTCATAATGAACGTAATCTGGTTAGTTTCTAGCCAAGGTGGAAAAGAATGCAGGGGTCACCTCTTCCTGACTCCTGTGGTTGGAAGTCAGGTATGTGGTGCACTCTGTGTAATTGGCCCAAGTACGGTTTATGCTAAAAACCTGCTCCCATATTCCAGAGGCATCACATCGACGATAAGCACGTCCTACATGAAAACAACAGACATTATTTCATATATAAAATACATTTTTATATACAAGCAAACCTGCGTTTTTTATTAACTTAAGATATTTTTTTTTCTAATAAAATACACTTATTTTTGGTTTAAGAAAGACAGGAAGGAAACACACTGGTAGATTATATATTTGGTTATTCTATAAAGTGTGTTATGTGTATTCATTATGGACAGGACTATATTAGTTTTTTTAATTATTTCATATAATTAGCTGACTGATTGTAACCATAGTTACCTCTGTGGTTGAAGTCGTAGATGTACTCTGGACACAAGACTGAGATCAGCTGACCCGCTCTGCTCCGTGGCCAGCAGATGATCCCATCCCACTCTGGCGGACACTCACTGTCTGCTAATAACAGCATTTCAACAAATTCAGGTTATGGTATTATTTCTAAACGGATTTATTACGAAGATCCTATCTTGAAAATGTTCCATTTCTGAATATAGCCATAGCACTAATGATTAATTGCAATGTGTTTTTTTTTTTATCCAACACGTTTTTTATCTATTTATATCTTCACATCTAAAAAAATCTGCATCACCTACTCAAAGAAAAAATCTCTTCCATTACAGTGCACCTATTCATCACTGTAATCAGTTCCAACAGGAAATTGATGAGTTTGTATCTGATCTAAAATAAATAAATGCTGTAATAAATACTGCTTAACATTTTTATTTTTTCTTATTTAATAAAATGCTTGAGAGAGATTTGCATTGGTCGTACTGATCAAACACATCTTACATATATCAAATGTATTATGGTGAAGAAATGCAGTACAGCACCTTTAACCGAACCCTTTTGAGCTTTGATACTCCGTTCACACCTGGCATGAGCACCAATCAGAACGTAGATCTGCTCGTCCCGGGTGATGACATCATCTGAGTCGATCTGCAAAATGTGTCAGACAGAAGAGCATCAATCAGAACCAAAAGTAATTTAGAAAGTGTCTCAACAAAAACAAGGCGGAAATTAAACTTGTGCCAACTTGTGCTGTGCTTAGGATGAAAAGATATGAAAAGGTTAATGAGAAATAAAGATAAAAAAGGGATCCTAACAGGAACAGGAAGTTTTATAACCATCTGCATGAGAGGATATAAAATTCATTGTCTTTAATGTGTGTCATTGTCATAATTTGAAAATTAAAAAATTGTTACTTGCACTTCCTAGTTATCATTTCCCATCCATCACAGACTGGTCTCAACTCTTTCCCAGACTGGAAGCCCCTGAATACAGCATTCGCCTGGCTCAAGGATTTTCACAGAGGATACTTTGAAGTGTATGTTACTCAGGTAATCTTCAGCCACCAACACTCACAGAGATCTGAGGTGCTGCTCCAGGTGTTGTGAAATAGTTGGGCTGAGGTGTGATATGTGACAATTCCCTGTCAACCCAAGATGTTGCTGACCATAGAGGGGTCTTGTCCTCAGGACCACTCTGGTCCACATAAGCTGCTTTGTGTTCTATTGCATTTTACAACCAAGCAGCAAAACTAGCTAATTATTGGGCTCTCACATGACAAAAGTGTTCAAGGAGGGATTAGTTGTGTTGTGACCATTATACTTGTCAAAACTAAAACTGATCATAAAAGAATGAATAGTATTTAAATTCTTGTGACAGGAAATTAACAATGTCAACAACATTTTCAAAACAAAAAGAAATATCTCAGTTGTTTTCAAAGTTAACACAAGCACTTTAAACAAATGTGTGGGAGTCCAAGAACAATCTGCCCCTATTATATTTTACATGGTATTGACATGCAGCATAAGGGAGTAAAAGCAGGTCAATACAGGCATATCATTCTTGCTGACAGACCGGGAATGCAAGCAAAACAATTAGTCTTTGGCATTTGTCTTGTCTTTCTGTTATAATTGGATTTGTGCACGCTGTGATTTCCAGGACAACTGAGCAGAAGGTTGTAAGTCTATCTGGAGTGAAAACTTGGGATCGACCTGGGGAAAATTAAGAGCAGCGATGTTTACTGCTGCAGGGTCATGCCTCAGTTGAAGGGGTCAGCACTGATGGGGCTTTGTGAGGTAAAGCAGTGCACAGGGAATTTCTTATGCTACAGACCGACAACTGCAGGATGACTGCAGGGCGACTGCAGGTATACAATTTTGTACAGTTTGTACTGTCCTTCACTTATACCAGAGATGTTTTTGTATTTTTACTTATTTATATTCTATTTATTAAGTTTTTGAACACAGCACAGAACAAATGTTTTCACGTTTTTTTAAACAGATGCAATTTACCACCTATACATAGTCTCAACCTCTCTAGAGACTTCAGACAATAGAACTTTTCTGTTAAAGTTTCAGGTTGAAGTTCTAACAGACATTGTAATGGACTGGAGAGAAGTGTCTGCCCTATCACCAGACTAACTTCTCTGGATACTGCCAGAACACGTCAATATCTTTACACTCCCAGAGGCAATGACATCTAGTCCCTTTGAGTTATTTATATTTTGGACCGTTTGGAGAAGCTCCTTGAGTGAACTTACTGTATATATGGGGAGAGATGTAAACGTTGTGTAAAATATTGTGTAAAAATGGTAAAGAAATTGTCCATGTGCCTTGCAGTCCACCATCTAATAGGTGTGCATCGTCTGAGAGTTCAAAAGTATTCATTTTTGTCTTCACATAAGGCCTGACCTGAAAATAGCAGGCACATTATACTGATTTCTTATAGCTTCAAATGTCTATTGATGCTTTGCCTGTCTAATACATTTATTAGTGAGAATGGTTTACAAAATGCCTTTTTTTGAATCTTAAGCCACGGCATTTCACCATATTCAACTCCCCATATGGAAATAATTCTAGCGTGCATTGATAGTACATCATTTTCAATCCTAGTCAACCCCCATCCACCTTGCTCTTTTAGGAGCCATAGAATATTCAGTTTTAACTTTAACTTAGGCTTCCTAAATAAAGTCTGATAACGCTCTAGTAATGTTATTAAGATTGTTTGAACGCCAAGAACATTAAGTTGATTTAATTTGGGTTTGATTTGAATCCCTCGGTATTTTACAAAACTCAATTTAGTTTTACTCAAAGTGCAATGTGCTTTAAACCGTTACTTACTATTATTTGCACTGTTTGAAAATGAAAAATTTTCTGGCATCATTCTTTAATCTTGGCATGTGTATGTGACTCTCTCAGAGCGGGAGTGTTAAATCTGACACAGACTCCTAACAGAAGTGCAATATTCTATGCTACAATGTGAAAAAGTGTTTAGACAAATATTATGTGGAAACCCTATTTATTTAGAAGACTAACTATTTAAATTATTATGTGAAAAAATACAATGAATGACTTAAACAGGTGCCTAATAAGTTAATAGTGTGGGACACTTACCAGCGCAGTCACTGTTATTAGACAGTGGGAAAGAGTCCAAACACAAGCTCTCAGTGTAGTCAGCATCTTTCCAAGAGCAGACTATAACAGAATATTTTGTCAAATGTCAGCTTTCCTTAAAGCCTTTGAGATCTTCATCTTCATCTTCCCTTCTCAAGTTAAAGTCACTAAAACTCACTCCTTTCTTGGCATTCCATTAGTGAACATGTAAGAAAGTGGTAATCCAAGGCAATGCATCCCTTTACCTTGTCTCACAGGTTTGCCATTAGTAAGATCTGAGGGGTATTATGAGAAGTCTGTAGTGAGAAAATGTTCCCTCCTCTTTGCCTGAGGGGTTGGCTTTGATTGGCTGTGACTTTCACCCCACTTAACCCCTTGTGTCGCTCCTCTTCCCTCAAATTCTTAGTACTCTTAACATTTACCATGAGATACCACTATTTATAGGAATATAATCTAAATAATGGTGGTATGTTCCTATTTAATCAGACTAGAGTGTGAATTCATGCCAATACTGATAGTGGAAACTTTTCAATACAGCATTTCCCACACAATACTTTAGGAGTAATTCTAAAAAAGATCAACAATGGTTCTCGTTAAATTCAAATTAAACACAAAAAACCTAGCTACATTATGATTATTTCTTTCAGTTTCAGTGGGATGTGTTATACATTCCATATGATTAGCAGCGGGCACAAGTGAATCCAAGCATATGATTTCAAAAACACCAAAAGCCAATTAAAAACAGAAAATGTGTTCACGATTGTGAAATGATTATATTGGAAATAGATGTAAATAGTAGCAAAAGTAATTAATTGTGAAAAAACATGATAATGATAAATGACGTTGACCTGGTTAAAGTAGCCTTTAATGTTTAAGAAGATTACTAATACTTTAACAGGTCTAATTTGTTATTTTGACATGCATATATTCTGGTTCCAAATCTTGTCCAAATTTTGTTTTTTATGTTGTCAGTAAAAACAAATTGAAACAAAAATCCGATTATGCCAACATTATAGTCAACTGGCTTGAAAAAAATATATATAGCCTATAATGTTGGCATTTCAAAAATAAGACCATTGTAATGTCTATGAGTAACTTCTGTACCACCGCCGAATGCACTGGTAAAACAGTAAATAGTAAAACCCAAACGCGTGGCTGCAGCACTTTATTTTGAACGGCAAGTGACGTCATCCTAAAACCCGGAAGTCGCCCGGCTTCAACAAGGGCAAGAGCAGCTCCGTGCTACTGACTGCCTTACGCTGTAAGTTATACATTGTGTTAAGTCATTCACCGTCGATATATAAACCTAAATCATTATTTCAGTTGACTATGAATGCGTGAAGTTTGTCGCTGTCCTGTATGTCCATTATTACTCTCTGTGTGAAGGGCATGGCGGGGGCGGTGGTCCT
The DNA here is from genome assembly GCA_024349245.1 of Neodontobutis hainanensis. Classification (NCBI taxonomy): domain Eukaryota; kingdom Metazoa; phylum Chordata; class Actinopteri; order Gobiiformes; family Odontobutidae; genus Neodontobutis; species Neodontobutis hainanensis. The sequence goes on from JALDNG010000017.1 coordinate 9,379,358, forward strand.
AAAACCAATACGAGTGCTGTGTCTCAGGGCTCTGTCCGCAGTTACAGGCAGCTATCCGGTCCCGGGTAGCGCCGTCCTGCCAGCCTCATGTGCTTTGTACCCGGCCTGGAAAAGCTGTGTCAGGACGCTGCATCTGTGCTCCGCCCTCTGCGCCGGACACAACAAGTGGTCAAAGGTGAAACACATTAAGGGACCCAAAGATGAGGCCCGGGGAAAGATGTTTATGAAATTTGGCATGTTGATAAAGATAGCCGTGAAAGGTACGAGTCAAACGGTCTACAAAAACAAATACATCCATATAAATTGCAGAAAGTGTCTAATGTGTTATTGTTCTTGCAGAAGGCGGATCCAACCCTGAACTCAATTTAAACTTGGCTCATTTACTGGAGCAGTGTAGAAACAAGAATATGCCCAAGTCTTCGGTAGAGGCTGCCATTAAAAGTGCAGTAAGTTAACATCATTACAACATGTATAAGTAGTTTAACTAAGATTTTTTAATGACCAGTTGTGACTTGTCCAAACAATAGTCTGGACAGTCATGTTATAAAATTCCACATTTCTACAAATATATAATTGTGGTCATAATGTAAACCAGCTGTATCCTGACAGGAAAAGGCCAAACCTGCATCTCAGCACATGTTTGAAGCTCGGGGGCCTGGAGGGTGTCTGCTGCTCATTGAAGTCCTGACTGACAACAACTCTCGAACTCACCAAGAAATAAAACGACTGCTCACCAAGAATGGGTTAAAATTTTTATTTTTTCTTATTGTTTTTAATATGCACGTCTCTAGACATACAATAAATAAAGACAGTATATAAGAAATTTTAAAGATTCTCTATTATTGTCTTGCACTTTATTATTTAATGAAAAATATCTATCTGACAACTATGTAACTCCAAACCAAGTAAGGAAATTTGTGTTTGTTCACAGCGGGATGCTGTCAGATGGAGCCCGTCATAATTTTGACAGAAGAGGGGTGGTGATGGTGCCGGCCAAAAACATCACAGCCGAGCGAGCTCTGGAGCTGGCCATAGAGGCAGGAGCAGAGGATGTCCAGGAGACTGAGGATGAGGAGGAACAGCCCCTCCTGCAGGTCAGCCTGAATTAGTGCCTTATTGGATGTCTGGCCACTACCTTACTGTGCATAGATTCTCAAGCATGCTGGAAGTTGTGTTTTAATCATGAGTTTTATTTAAGACTGAACAAATATTGTTTCTGGACTAATCCATCAACAGGCAAAAAAGTTATCTTTCTATCTTTACTTATTTAAATATAAATATGTCACCTGACAGGCTCAAAGTAATTGTTTGTTCTATCTTCAGTTTATTTGTGACATGACAGACCTGATGAAGGTGCGAACATCACTGGAGCAGTTGGGAATTCAGATTACGTCCGCTGGGTTGGAATTTATTCCACGTAACGTCTTGCTTTTGGACGAGGATCAGCTGAACAATGCATCAACTCTGATAGAAGCCCTCAATGACTGTTCTGAAGTAGTCAGAGTTTGGGACAACATCCAGGCCTACAGCTGAGTGTGCTTTAGAGACATTTGTCGGACACTGAATATTTTAAATGTGGAATTTCATTGCATAAGGCATATTATTTTGAAAATATACATTTTTGAAACTATATCTGTGTCCTTTTTGCTATTCATTAATAAGTCACTATAACAAATAGAGGAAGAAAAGTTTATTAGTTTTCCCAGTCTGGTCATAAATATACACATACAAAATTTACCTTAAATAATACAGATGGCTAAAGGTTACAGATGAAGGACATTTTGGCCAATGCACTTACAAGTTATTACCGCCTCATACTACTGTTGTGTCCACATTCCAGTCAATAAGATCCCACATTACCAGTGTGCATGCAACAAATTGAATAGTTATTATACATTTAGACATGCCATTTCTGATTTTACTCATAACACAATGCCCTGTATGTAACTGCCAGAGCTCTGTTTAAAAAGCACTCTACCAAACAAAGCAGCATACGGGAATACTGAAATGTAATTTGAAGTTAATGGGGAAGTCCAGTGTAATGGCTTTGGGCCTATTTGCTCTGCTTATCAATGCCCACCATCGATTTTCCTGTCAGTTTCTTTCAGCTATAGGATAGCATTGATTGGTTTCTAGTGTTGACGAATGGTGCACAGCAACATGTGAGCTGCCGGCCAGTCGTTTGCCCTGTGCCAGAGTGGAAGGTTCAACATTAACATCTGTATCTACACATCAAGATCACATTTGTTTGTTAAATATAAGGTGTGAATGAAGAGGCTAGGAATTTTTCACAAAACTGCTCCAAAACCTGTAGGATGGATGTTTGAGTCACAGGTGCTTAAAGGACAAGGCCAAGAGGGAGCAGTCACTGTGGTTTCAAATCAGGTATGTTTTCTTTTTTTATTTTATTTTTTTTTTCTAGTACTCATAGCTATTTTTTTCAAGTTATCTACAATCAGCTGCCTGTTGCCCTGCTTTAAAATATCAATGTGCCAAGTGTTGAGACTAGTCTAATTAAGGCCAACGTGTTGGGGAGGGGCAGAGTTAGATGAGCATTCTGGGAAAGCAGAGTAACAAGGCATTATTCAAATTATAGTTATAATATTTGCATCCAAAAAATACTATATTCCAATAAAACAAAAGCCATTAAGGCACTAGCACTACAATGACATTTTTTCCCGTCAAGCGTATAAATAAAATTGTACATTGACCTGTAGGTCAACCAATCTCCATGTCGGACTCAGACCTTATGAAGACAGGGGGACCAGCAGTCAAAGCCCCTGAATGTAGATCACCTCCGACTCCTCGAATGGAGCTGCTCAGTCCCTCCAAGGTGATGGACCGCACTCAAAACATCACAGAGAGGGTCACTCAGGTACGGGGGCATTAGAACCTTGTGCTCAGTCTCTAGCTGTGTGCAGTGCATTTGACAATCAAGTCATGCAGCTGGACCTAGTGAGGAAAGGTTTGGATTGTAAATAAATTAGCTTAATAAATTCACTTTATTTCAGATCTGTGAAAATGAAGCTCCTTTGTGTAAATTAGGGTTAGATTATTAATTTCTGAGAAATCTAGTGGCTCCTACCAGGTTGTCATGATGGAAGACAGACGCTAATTAACCCACTAGTGGAAAAATCACTAAGTAGTTTGGTGGCTGGTTGCTTTCCTCCTGGGTGTGAAAAGCAGTTGCATTGAGCTACAGTTCAATTGAGTCCCACTGTTAGTGGAGGAGCCCTGGGGCTCGGCATTCTGCATCACTGCTTCTGTGTGATGCTGGGCTTTGGATATGAAATAAATTAAAGGGCGGCATTCATAAAAGCCAGTGACCTTGCTAGGTTTGATCACTTGTTGAACGCTATGTTTTGGTCTATGTGTTGGGCTGTTTCATGGGTCTATGAATATGTATCGCTGGGTCAGTAAGGATCGTTATTTTGAATTATTTTTATCTGGGCTGAGTGGCAGGACATTAATTCAGTTATGTGACAGGCAACACATTGGAGCAGCCCACCAGCTTCCTGCACTTGCTCTCTTATGCTGTTTATAACAACCGATCATCACTTTGCCTGAGAGTTTTTGGACAGTTTGGAAATATTATTTTTTCATCCAAGAACCAAGAAGACAAGATGGTTATGGATATAACTGAGCTCAAATCCAGAACATGCAGCATTCACCAAGAGCATTGTCAAAACAGTGCATCTTCTAGAAAGGTTTGTCAGTCAGTATTAATTAAAACAATTTCTTTATTTGACAATCTTGTACTTCCTAAGATATTCAGATTTATGCAGTGATGCACATATACTATTTATTGTGCTAGGTTGATATGTTAATACCTTTTCCAGAAAGACTAAATACAAGTTATGGCCATCATGTTGTTCAATACATAAATACATACTGATGCCTTCCTTTACTCAGGTACTCTCCTTAGAGTCAGATGTCCTTCCTGAATACAAGCTCCAAGTACCAGAGACAACATGGTGGATCCTGCTTCACTACAGCCCCTTCAAAGCATTTTGGGACTGGATTATCCTTATCTTGGTCCTCTACACTGCTGTTTTCACCCCTTATTCAGCTGCTTTCCTCTTGGACGAGCATGGAGATGTACGGCAGAGGAATTGTGGCTACACATGTAACCCCCTGAATGTGGCGGACCTATTGGTGGATGTGCTGTTTATTGTGGATATTGTGATCAACCTTCGCACTACCTACGTGGATCAAAATGATGAGGTGGTGACACAACCTAGTCGTATTGCAAAGCACTATATCAAAGGCTGGTTCCCTATTGATTTGTTTGCAGCAATCCCATTTGACCTTCTAATTTTTAGATCTGGCTCTGATGAGGTAAGAACACATTTTAATCAGTAAATATCCATTTAGTTATCTAAAACCAAGATTTCTGAATGTGCCAGATCAATATGATTGCATAAGTATGGTAATTTTCATCCTATTTTCTTTGTAACATCCTTCTATTCTTTTTCTTTATGGTCAAAAGATGGCAACCTTAACCAGTCTTCTTAAAACGGCTAGACTGCTGCGATTGGTCCGCGTGGCCAGGAAGCTCGACAGATATTCTGAGTATGGGGCAGCTGTCCTCTTTTTGCTGATGTGTACTTTTGTGCTTATTGCCCATTGGCTGGCCTGCATTTGGTATGCAATTGGTTTTGTGGAGAGGCCATACACAGAGACAGGATGGCTGGATAATCTGGCTGAACAGCTTGGCAAGGCCTACAATGACAGTGACTCTCGGTCTGGTCCTTCAGTCAAAGACAAGTACGTCACTGCGCTGTACTTTACCTTGAGCAGTCTGACCAGCGTGGGCTTTGGCAATGTCTCTCCAAACACCAATTCTGAGAAGATTTTCTCCATCTGTGTCATGGTTATTGGCTGTAAGTCAAGTTACAATGTTGCAATAATAAATATTGAGATTGATGTAACTTAATGTAATTATGGATTGAAATTTTTTTTCTTAGCTCTCATGTATGCTAGTATTTTTGGGAATGTGTCTGCCATCATCCAACGGTTGTACTCAGGAACAACCCGCTACCATACACAGATGCTGCGGGTAAAGGAGTTTATACGATTTCACCAAATCCCTGGTGGTCTGCGTCAAAGACTAGAGGAGTACTTCCAACATGCTTGGTCCTACACCAATGGCATTGACATGAATGCTGTAAGTATTCAGTATTACATTCATTATGTCCAGACCCTCCTTACACTACAGTCACTTAAACTAAAATCTGTTTTAAGATTCAGATGGTCTTGTTGTTCTATCCAGGTGCTGAAGGGGTTTCCTGAATCTTTACAGGCAGACATTTGTTTGCACTTGAACCGGTCTCTTCTACAGAACTGCAAGGCTTTTCGTGGAGGCAGTCAGGCCTGTCTGCGAGCTCTAGCCATAAGGTTCAAGACAGTCCACGCTCCACCAGGAGACAAACTTATCCATTATGGAGACATGCTAGACTCTCTGTTCTTTATCTCCCGTGGAGCCATTCACGTCATCAAGGATGATGTGGTTGTTGCCATATTAGGTGCTTTTCTTGTACTTTGCCAAAAATCTTCCCGAAGTAAAGATTTTTTCAAATGCTAAACTCAATTCATTTCCACTCCTGTAGAAAAGAATGACATCTTTGGTGAGCTTATCTACCTTTATGATGAGCCAGGGAAATCCAACTCAGATGTTCTGACCGTCACCTACTGTGACCTGCACCGGATCCTGAGAGAAGACCTGCTGGAGGTCTTGGATATCTATCCCAGCTTTGCTGATGATTTCTGGAGAAACCTGGAAATAACCTTTGACTTAAGAGATGTATGTTGCCATTCTAGAAGACTTGATTAAAATACAATCCTCTGTTCAGATTGGAAACAACTTTGATTTGATATATTTTTTTAGGCTGATCAAGTACCGCAGATAATAACAACTGATGATTCTGGTGATGACTGTGTGTACCATCAGAAGCCAAGGCACAAAATTCATTCCTTAAACTGTCGAATCAGGCCTGGTGAGATTTATTTGATGTTTTATATTTAGTTGTTCTATAATCAGGATAGACCATAATTCAATATGTTCTAAAATATAGATAATACTAATACTTTCCTGTCCCAGATGGTATAGATCATGAAGACGTATACCCGCTTCAGTCTTTCCGCCATCGCCACTCACCCCCCCAGAGCCACTGGGATGACCACTGCAGTTGTGTATCCCAATGCTCTGAGTCAAGTGAAGACTTGGCTAAGCCTCTAGTGCACAGCAACAAAGTGGAGCTCTACCCTCCAGAAGACTCCCGACGGGACTACTCTCCCTCTGTGGTGCAGATGCCACACCCAAATGGGACCTCAGTTGGCAGAGAAGCAGTGCTAGATAGAGGCCACCAAGGTTTGATTTAGGTTTTCATAAAATTGTTGTAGAATTTTTGTAGTATGTATCTATTCTCTGGAGGTCTTCACATGGGAAAGACACAATTTTACTGTGTACTTTAAATTGAATGTCTTCACTTTTTTTAAATTCACTTTTAAATGCATCAGGAATGTATCAATACTGGCCCGAGCATCAGTCAGAGCAGTTTTCCTCTCATCAGTGGAGATCTTCTTCAGTTCGAAACACTTACCAACCCCCACCTTTCACAGAAGAGAGACCTAGTGAACTAGAGTCTCGACTGGAGGGTTTGCATTCACAGCTCAACAGGTGCCTTCTTGACTTTTTGTTCAGTTTGCCACTGACTTGTACAGTCATTAAAGTATGCTCTGCCTCTTTCTTTGTTGGACACAGGCTCGAGACACGGATGACAGCTGATATTAATGTAATTCTTCAGCTTCTGCAGAGGCAGATTACACCTGTCCCTCCTGCTTATAGCACTGTATCATCCAGTACTCTACCTACAGACTCATCTGGCTTGTATGGCAGTGAGACACCAGTGCTGCACACAATTTACCCCATTTCAACAATACAGATGGGCGGCAGGGTACCTACCGAGGTATGACCCCTTCCCCAAAAACATGTATGATGATATATTCAACTTGTGTGGTAATATTTAATATAATACACTTCATTTATTTATTTTATTCTTAAGAGTACGACGCAGACTGATTTTAAATTTACTAAAAAGTCCCAGGAGTCGTTGTCCAGTGGTATCCATGTGACCTCAGACGACACCATGTCCATGATGGTCACCCCTGAAACCGAGAACCACGCATGCCTTGCTCAACAGCTGCCAGAATTATCAGTCAGACCTTCCCTTTTGGACAACCCCAGGCTGAGTGAGAGTCTCCGCTACCCCTCACTGCCTGGTAACCTGGAAATCACCTCTGGACTAACTGATATCCACAAACATCTCTCTGATCCTGGGCTGCCAGTCACCTGACAGCCAGTGACACAAACTAACTGTTCCAATTATAAAGGGACAAAGAGACTTCTCCTTAAAAACCTGCTGGATGGGTACAGGTGATTATTACAGATTTGGACAGCAACTGGGTTTTACTGAGCAGTACCTGGTGACAAGACGAGTCTGTTGAGAGTACACAACTTCACATAGAGTTTCAGTCCATTATTCACATTTTAAACTAGCTATTGATGTATTTGATATTAAATTTAATTCCTTTACTGTTTATATAATCAAGGCTGTCAATTGCTTTTCACAGTCACTATTTGATTTATTACGTTGGGGTTGTACCACTTCCCCAACCAGTTAATTATACACATAAAGAAGAGGTGTGAGAGGATTAAGAATGAAGGGTGCATAATATTTTTTGTATTGTAACAAATCTAATAATATTGGCCCATTTGGTTTCAGTAAACAATTTCAGATTTTAAAGTTGTCCAAACATTGTCCAAAAAGGACATTTTAAGCATTTTATGATAGCTCATGTTGTTGTTAAGTATCCATGGATGACTAGGGTGCAATTAATTGAATTTATAATTTAAATCACAACAATCACAAAACCTATGTAATTGAGAATCTGTTACATTCTGTTTTGAATGTTATTTTGTCCCGAACACGTTATAAAACACATTCTGTGCAAGATTTGCAACATGACAAAGTTTGTACCGCATGGCAACACTTGTTTTCCACGAGATTGTGGAAGTGCACTACATTGTTGAGCTTATTTATATTTATTATCATTTCTGTTTATTTTAAGCTATTTATTTATACTTTTTAATATATATTTTATCTTAAGGAGAATTTACTGTTTTGTTCAATAAATCCAACATATTTCAATGAGTCAATGAGTAATTGTGTAAAATATTGTGATTTCAATAATGACCAAAATAATTGTGGTTATGATTTTTTTCTATAATTGAGCAGATCTATAGTTGACATTTTTTCAATGCATACATTGTATAAATCAAAAAGCAGAAAGGGTAAATAGTTAAACAGAAAAACTGTTAAACACAATGTTTTTTTTCAGAGGAAAAACTTACTGAACCTTTGTTTGAACATCAAAATTAACTTTCTAAACTTGAAATGCAGTATATATTTCTGTTGTGTTTTTTATTTTGCTTCTTTTAGTTTGACACAATATGTTTTAGATACCAATGTTTAAAACTTAGTAATGCAACAAAGTAAACCAAAAATCTTTACGTATATTAACACAAACATAACCCTGTATTTCTTTGTCCATGAAAACAAATATATGGGTCACAGAGTCAGTATCAGCACCTCATACTTGAAGGATTTCCAGACAGTTGTTGTAGCAGATAGGAATCCACTCTGGCTGAGTGGAAGCCCACTGGACATTACTGATCTCTCCCTCTACTGTATAGACCAGTATAGGGTCTAGGGATACTCATCTATTCAAGCTCAGTAAAAAAATAATCTGCAAAGAAGAAAAATGTAATAATCATTTACTTCTGAATTACATTTTGTTTGTATAAAGAAACTATTTAAGACAGTTTTTAGAAAAAAAACTAAAACAAATTTGGATTTTAAATTTGTATAGAAAAAGTACCAAAGTTAATTATGAACTTGCGTAGCTATTTTCTAACTGGCATTGGATATATATTTTATCATTCAAACACCTACAATCATCGCAAATGTCTCATTACAACGCAGCACTAACAAATCTCGTACAGTACACATTTATAATTATGTTACTTGTGGATAATATCGCGAGATTTATTTTAACATTGGCAGCCATCTTTGTCATTATGAATATTCCATTAATAAAATAATCAATAAAAAATAAAAATATAGCATATTGGCTGCTTGTAATATTTTCAGTTTTCATCATACCTTATGTTTTCTGGTGTTTTACTGTATTACTGTCATAACAGAGCATGTCTTTATTATGAAGACCGACTTTTTGAAGTTGTCGTTACCGTGTTATTGAACTCTTCCACAAAGCTGCCGAGCGTCATTCGTTTATCCGGGCGCACAGTCCAGTTCATGGCGTAAAATGTCAATGTCAATGGTGCTTAGTACCATTGACATTGTAAGTAGATTTCATAAGGTTTTCCGTGTAGCGTAGTAGCGACATCTTTAAATCGGTTCAACCTCGTGGCAATTACCAGCAGAAAATGCTGACCCTGAACGCCCCTCGCGTTCTGTCGCCTACTCCACAAATGTAAATAGCCTAGTATTGTCCACGACTTGTGTAGCTATTCAGCCCATAGATAGATTCAGCCCAAGTGAGCCACGTCTGGAGCCATTGCAAAGAGTCAGAGTGCTGGTGCTGCCTTCAATGTGGAGCACAAAAGTTGTAAATGTAGAATAAAAAAACGAGGAGAAAGGACATATATGTGACCTTATGGTATAATTGGAAGACTAATACCCAAACAATCAATAAATATAGTCTATTTAATTATTTAAAGTGGACAGAGTATGTAATGATGCTATCTTCCCCAGCACAGCTCATTAAAAAAATAAATTTGGACTTTTTTTTGTTTTTGTATGAGTCATCACCAGATAAATCAAATAAATAAATCTCTGCACTAATTTATTTATCAAAACAGAAATCACTGTTATAGTCTTTAGTCTGTAAAAACAGTGCTCCAGTCTCTCTTTGCACCAAACATCAACCCTACTCTCTTTACCCAACACAGAGCAAACACAAAAAATTACCAAACCTAAGCTAAAATAATCTAGTGCCTATTTCCTTGGAGTTTCATCCCAGCATCATACAGACCGCTATTACCTCATAGCGTCAGAGGAAAACACTCAAGTAGCCTAAGCTTTATTTTACCAGGCTATACAGCTTCAAGTAAAATAAAAAATAAAAATTCTTAAAGGGTACTTTGTGTTGTTAAGCTTGTGTCTGTATGTCTAAAAAAAAATCTATTTTGCTGTGCATCAACTTTAGCTCTTGTCCATTCTCTGTCATTGATTTGCATACATGTCACTCACAGTGGGAAATCCATTTGATTTTTAAATTTTTTGAACACAAGCAGGTGCAGTGACCCAACAATATATGGCCCACAGTCTCTCCAGCTTCTCGTGTGAACTTCCGTCCAAGCCAGGTATGAAACATTTCTTTATAATATGTAATTGTTTCTGTATAAAATATAAATGTCTTTTTTAGGTTAATGATCATGTCTACAACTATGTTTCCTGAAGAGGAGTTTCGCCCAAACAGTTCAACACCTGGGTTTATTGAGCAACTCCTGAACTTCTCCATGTGTCACAATAATGAATATGGCAGAATTTTTTGGGTTGTTTTCTCCATGTTGTGTTTTGCTCTAGGCTTTCCTGCCTATATTGTCATTCTCTACGAATGGTATAAGACTTACAAAAATGGCTCTGTGTTGACACCGAATACCTTCTTCATTCTCAACCTCTCTGTCATGGACTTTGTCTTCTTGGTCTTTCTCTTACCTGGTCTCATTAATAATTTAATTTGGCATGTTTGGATACTGGAAACCACTTGGAATGGCATCTATGCCCTAAGTGTGTGTGGGAGACCTTTCCTCATGGCTTGTGTCTGTGTGGACTGTTACCTGGCTGTAGTTCACCCTCTATTCTACCGAAAGTGGACCAATCTGACTCCCAGGATTGTTGTGGCAGGCTTCGTTTGGCTTTTAACATTTGTTCTCGGTGTGGCATTTGGTCTTTTTATCACATTATACACAACACCCGCTTCAGTTATGCCTAGCACAGTATCAGTTGTATTAATAATCATCTGTGATTGTTCTATCCTCTATACTCTTATGAAGACAGGACCTGGTGGCAAAAACATCCATCCACAAAAGCAAAGAGCCATACAAACGCTCATTAACAGCCTGGTGATAGCAGTGGTGTCCTACATTCCTCCAGTCTTTCTTTATACCTTTGGAAAGGCCTTAATACGTGATGCAAACTTATTCTATTGTTCAGTGTCAATGCCAATGACAGTGTTCTCCACTGTGGGGTCTGCAGTCATGCCTTTACTTCTTCTCCATAACCTTGGCAAGTTCAATCAATTTAAACTTTGGTGCAGCAAAATGTTTAGTGAAGGCTTTCTCTGTCACTAATTCAATGTTGTCAGCAGCTATCCATAATAATGTAACAATTTAGACATTCTCAAACTATAAATGTGTGCAAACAATTGTAGCTTTGTAATTATTTTATTTATTTTACAATTGTATAAAAGATTCAAACATATTATACTTTCTTCTTCTTTAAATGTGCTTGTTAACTTTTACCTTAATTATTCTAAGTGTATTTTGATATGACAGCCGTAGATGTTATCTTAGAAAAACCTGTGTTATTTCCATGTGCTGCAATATTACTGCTGAAGTCATAAGATGGACAAAAATAGGATCTGGATTAATATATATGTTGTTTTTTTTCCAAACCCTATTCAATACAAATAAAGATGTTGTCACATTACAACTACTGTCTGTGATTAGTTGTGCCTTTCATATAGTTACCTATTCATAATCCATTTGACCACACATTATGGCTTTTTCCCAGAAAGTTTATTTACATGTGGTTCATTACGCACAAAGATCGTGTTTTAAATGTAAATAATAATCATCCATCAGTGATGGATGTTCAGGGATAACATAACTTAATTTCCATAGTGAGGCAGGGACATATGCATACTGTATGTTGGAAAAATCATGGGTTTAAAATTTATTTCATACTCGTATTTATCAGTCGTAATGACACCCCAAGGATGTATCCCAACACAGGATACATGTAAAGGTCATGACCATACTGATCTGAAGGGCTTTTTTCTTCTTTGGGTGGAGGTCCTTCTGGCCATTAAAATAGCTTTTAGAGCACACAGGATGGAGATATTGCAGGTGGTAATGATGGGAAGAGCTATGACAATAAGATGGCCCAGTGTCTGTGATTTAACTCATCAATGACTGTGGACAGAGTGCCTTGGATAAGAGTGACAGTCCACAGCGGCATTAGGAGTCGAGGAGTCAGGCTCTTCCATGCTCTTTAGAAAACTGGATATACCACAGCCAAGTAGCAGTCCAGACAGATACAAGCAGTTAAAAGAGGACCTCCAACCAGGTTTAAGACTTACAGGAAGTTAGTGAATACCTGAAAAGCCCTGGTGTGAAAGAGAAGATAGTTACATAAGCCATACGGGATGAAAAACAAGAAAATCCATGCAGGTGAGGTTGAGCATAAAGATATTGTTAAGGGTGAAGAAGGTTCCTGCTTTGTGTGACTGAAACAGCTCCCAGAGAACAACAACACAAGTAGGACATACCACAGGAGAAAAGAGCGAGCTGAACACTGCCCAGGCAACCACACCGGCAATCAGGTCCTCACAGTGGTTGGACGAGACGCCCTGAGCAGCGACATTAAGGCACACATTCTGGGAGCCTCCAAGTAGGTCTACAGCATCAAACATTTTCAATCTTACCCAGGGCTACTCAATCAAACCTACAAACAATAAATCAGAGATCATAATCAGTGCATCCATTAAAAACACTGACTCAGAGGTGATGTGGTGCAGTTTGGTGCCCACCTCGAGGAGCTGCTCTCAATCAAGACTGAAATGAATCAAGCGCTCGACTTGTTTCTCTTATAGATCTTCTCATTTGAATATGAAAGTGACATTGAGGATTACTTTACCATTTTTCCAGGGCAGTGTACATTTTATAAACAAAAAAAAATGTATATACTCTATAAAAGTGTATTTGTTTTGACACAGTGTAAAGTGTAACAAGGCGATGTGTTTAATTCTTGTGACCGATAATGAAAGTGCCCCACTTATTGCCCCAATTAGGACACTTACCAGTTTTAACCACTAGGTGACAGCAACCAGCTTTGAGTTTACATTAAAAACTTTTTTATTTAACGCTCTTACATGCGTATTGTACATTGTATTCATTAAATAATCATCAAAATACATGTCTGATAAAATATGCACAAGACAGAAATCCAATGAAACACCAAAATGATTGTTTTATTTATATACACATTTACAGAAAAGCACTTGTACTGACCAAAAAAAGGAAGAACTGACATTCATTTTCGTACATTGCAGTAAAAAAATATTCACAAAGTACAAAAGATATATTTCTTCTCAAGTACGCTCTTTTGTTTAAGTTAACTTTTCATTATATTCCAGTCTCTAGCTTCTCACTGGGACACACATTTATTAACAAAATTAAATGCCTATGTTGCATTATTTAATTTAGTTTATACATAGATTTATGTATATAGGACTAAACCACCCTTTATACTGTAGCCTATGATACAGGAGAACCACTAGATGGGCTTCACTTTGACAATGCATATGAAAAAAACACATGTATGATGTTTAGTCCTTAATTTCCCTCGTACCTACCGTTTAATCTTCCATGATCCAGTGTTGTAGTGTCAACAAAGGCTAAACATTTTAAAAGATTAAAATGATCACATTAAGAGTTAACAGTTTCAACCATCCAATAGAATTTTTAATAAATGTTTGTTTCTCACTGCAGCAGGGCCTTGCCTCATTAACTGCAACATTTGAGTAAAAAAAACATTCCACAGTGTCTATGAGAGATGAAAATAATAATAATAACTTGAATAGAAAGGGCGTAACGGTATTGTAATGTTTCTTAATGCTGACATTAGTCAACATGAGTAAACCATGTGTTGCAGAATCTCTCACTTCTGTAAGAAGAAAAATCTAAGTTGTGACAATATCAGTTACTGAGCTGTTGAGCTGACTTTCCAACAAAGATGTGGGGTCTCACAATGGCTGCATTGACTCTGTTTGACCTCCCCCAGAGCAACACCCGTTAATGTGGAGTCGTCAAAAATGCGGTTGATTATTAACTGGGATGCCAATGTGTTCTCACCGAGTGGATTTTGAGCTATGATTATCTAAAAGAAGTCAAGTTTACCTCCTTTACATAGAAATCGTTTGGATCGTTGCTCATACATAACTTTATAAATTTAACATCTATTTTCTTGTTGATAAAAAAAATACTGTTAAAAAACAACCTTGGGCATTTAACACAGTGCATTATTTTAAATCTCCATCTCAAACTTTCATTCCTTTGAAGGGTTTGCATTAAAAAGTAAAGATTTTGCACCTTAAGTATCTTAGATTTTTGTAGTTCAGAAAATAGCTTCAGCAACAGTCTCCTCATACATCAGTGTGGCACAATGCCTCTGTCTTTTACACACAGGATGCTTTCTTTCACAGAGCATGTCTACTGGCCAGATGGGCTGCAGGCACTTCCCTGGCCAAAACAAAATGGCTTGGAGTCTATTGAAGACGATGAAGTCCTGGAGAAAGAGACATGAATACTAAACACTAGGTTCAATGCTTATGTGGCTCGATTTGTCGTAGTGTAATGTATGTTTTCTTACTTTTATGGACGCTGAAGTAGTTATAAAATTGCTTCACATATAAAAAGACCAAACAGAGACAGTAAACATAAAAACACACTTATGAGCATTCAATAATGCAATCTCCTATTGGATTATCCAATGACAAAAAGCTTATATTCCCCTTCTGGTACCTTTCAGTGACATTCCTAGACATGTAGAGTCTATGCTGAGATTCTCCAGATGTGGAGTGAACTTCTTTTTTTGGCATTTTATCAGTCACAGAGAGACTATTGATTGCTGAAAGGAAGATGATGCCATGGACATCAGATAAATGCTACAATAAGTCAGGGCGTATACAATTTGGCCACTCAACTTCAGAAACTTTAAAACCTTTGAGTATACAAGTACACGTGTATATGTATTCAGCTACATAAACACGCACATGCTTTTTATCTTAAAAGCACCAAAACAAATCCCCTTCTTCTCTTACCCCTGATAGACTTTTGCTGAGAACGATCTGTGACGTTACTCTTTTTTTTTTTTTTTTAAACATTGCTCTTCATCGCCTTTCTCAAGTATATCCACTCCATGTATCTGCTAGTCCCAGATACTCTGGATTTTCTGCTGTGGGTGTTACAAATCCGTTAAGCTGCCTGGGAACACCTCCATCAGTTTCGAGATCCCCATTGGCCCCTTCAGGCCCTGCTGCAGCTATGGCTTTAGCCACTAGGTCCAGGTAGAATGGGTTATCAAATGCTGGAGAGGTAGCGGTCCCTGATCCCGTTGGCACCAAATATCCAGGGTTTTCCACGCTGTGACCAGAGCGGAGACCATTTGGGAGGCGTCTGTCTATTTTGGAGCCCTTGCGAGGAAGAGTGGTTGGACGCTCTGGGATCAGGAGCCTAAGACCTTGGACCTCCTGATTGACGTACTCTGGTGAGCGAAAGTTTTGTAAGACTGACTTGTCAGGTTTTTAATAGATTTTAATAAGAACAAACAGGTAACTCACCTGGTAAGGCATGATTAGGATTGTACCGATGATTTGGCCTAGGGAGGGAGTGATGAAGGTGAAAGACAGAAGGCCCATCTGTCTCCAAATCTTCCAGACTAGGATAGGTTGGGTCTTTACTGTAGCGTCCTGGACTGGATGGTGGCAGTGACGGATAGTCCGGAGACCCATCTAAGAACACCGAGTCCGAGTGGCCCCCAGCTGAGGGGCTGCGAGCCAGTGTTGGGTACTGAGTCCAGAGGCCATTTGAGGTGCTGGCCCCGAGGGGTAACGTGGGGTACTGGATGCGACTGAGAGTGTTCATTGAAGATGCCATGCTCCGAGGGCCATTGGTACTAAAGGGATCGATATCCAGACCCTGATCTCTGCTCTGTTTGAGTAAAGTTTAAATTTCTTACTATACATTTACGAAAAGGAATAAATAAATAAATGAAACTTTTACATATAAAGCTGAAATCCAATCTTCACTTTTTAAATTAAAAGAAAGAACTAAATATTACAGTCTGCATCCAGGGTTCACATGGTTTAAAACAATAACATACAAAGAATTAGTTTGGTCTCTGTGGATTTGAGGTGGATTTTTAGGGGGCTGGACAAGTGTGTGTTAAAGTGCTTTGGACACAGTTGGATGGATCACCAATCAGAGAACAGAGACCAGTACCCACATATCCACAATGCCTCTGAACAAACACAATTTGAAAACACACACCAATCAGAAAAAACAAAGCATTAAGTAAAGCCCAACCCTTTTTAGATTAATGGCTACAAGTGGTCTGACAGGATCTCTGTGGGAAAGTGCAGATTTACCATTGCATAGAGAATGGAGCTGGCTGACCTAACTAACAAGAAACCCAACTAAATGTGAAACCAAAGTAATGGCCCTGTACTTGTACATACTGACCCTGTATGACTGGTGCCGGGATGGCCCGTTGGACTGGACTCCATCTGTTTGACTCCTTTGGAAGATGTTTGGCTGTGGGACTAAATACTCATCTGGATCCAATAGCTCGCTCATGTTGGTTCCTTCCTCTTCCATAAGCATCCGGAAGAACTGACTATCTACCGGGCTGGATGTGCTCATCTGCTCATCGTTCTTTCAAAATAGAAACATCAGAAAGATGTGTCATTGCTGCCTGGTTTATAAATTCATAAACTTATTTACTTTGTTTATAAAGATTTGAAATTACCTGTATGACGACATAACGAGGTGGATCTCTGGCCATGGCACTGAATTCACTCACCAGAGCTTTGAAGCGTGGTCGGCTGTCTGGATCAATCATCCAACCTGCCAATTACAGATATTTTCATCTGTGCCATCCAAGTATAGTTTGTAAATTCAAAATCCAACTAAGGCAATGGGATATAGTAAACCCTAATGCACTAACATTTGACCATGATCATGTAGACATCAATGGTGCAAATTGGAGGTTGGGGAAGCCGCTCTCCACCTTCCAGGACCTCTGGGATATCTCTCGCTGGGATCATGTCATAGGGCTTAGCACCAAACGTCATCAGTTCCCATACTGTCACCCCTGAAAAGGACATGGACACCCACATTTACCAAAGAAAGTGTTAAAAAGAATACTATTAATACTATTGCTTATGTGCTGTTGGTGTTGCTTGTGCCACTAACCATAGCTCCAGACGTCACTTTGGTGAGTAAACTTTCTGTGCAGAATAGACTCCAGAGCCATCCATTTAATTGGGACCTAACACAAATCGTCCCATTGCTTAGTCACAAAATGATTATTACCAGTGTTGCATGGGCAGTGACAAAACTGCGTTACCTTCCCGCCATCAGCATGATATTCAGTCTCATCTATATCAAGCAGACGCGCTAGGCCAAAGTCTGTGATTTTGACATGGTTTGGGTTTTTCACCAGAACATTTCGTGCAGCCAAATCTCTGTGTACGAGACGCACCTCCTCCAGATAGCTCATTCCCTAAACCAAAATTGTACACTTTAAAATGAGCTGGTGTTAACATAATAAAGGTTGCCATTGGTATTTCATACCTTGGCAATCTGGACACACCAATTGAGGAGGAACTGGGAGCCAATACGGTCTTTGTTCTCTCTAACGTAATCGAGCAGGCAGCCGTATGGCATCAGCTGAGTGACCAGCTGGACTGTGGAGGTCAGACATATCCCCAGCAGACGACAGACATAGGGGCTAGCCACACCAGCCATAACATATGCCTCCTGAAAAAGGACAATGAGGGGTTGAGTCCTGAGTGTATGTGCATTTTAAAAAGGTATGTAAATACTCACATCAAGAATCTCTTTATTGGCCTTTGGTGAAGTGTTCTCACGTAAAACCTTAATGGCCACTGGTATTTTCACATTTTCCCCATCAGGAGCCCACACACCCTTAAACAACATTAAATGAAGAATGTCAATTATTTTCACAGACGTACAACTACCTATGAAGTCAAAACCGAACAACCATTCACATACCGTCAAAGAAATACCTTACCTTGTAAACAGTGCCAAAGGCTCCTGCTCCCAGTACCCTAAGTTTTTTTAGCTCAGTTTCCTTTAGAATCCTCATCTGAGCCTGATTAGGAGATGCCCCACTGGGTGTTAAAGGCTCCACCAACTGTAAGAGAACAGACTCCTTTTTACAAACAGCAACTACAACTGCCAAAAAATATCTGTTGATTCTGAGCAGCAAAGTTCTATAACTTAAGTTACGTAGACTTTATATGTTCACCTCATGCTCCTGCAGGATCCTCCTCAGGGTCTCCTTCTTCTTCAGCTTTTTCTGCTTCTTCAAGTAAAAGATCAGCAGAGCCAAGAGGATACAGAAGAGCAACACACCGCCCACTGCAGCGGCAATGGTCGTTCCTGGTCTAAAACAGAGAACACATTTAAACAAATTAAGTTATATACCTAGGCCCAAAGCTGCTGTGCAGGACTCCAGTCACACGACCCCTAACAGTTAACAAAAGTTATGTACCTATTAGTAAACTTAGGATATATTAAAAGTAGTGAATGCCTTTAGTATATTGCTTCTATGCACAAACTTAAATTTGCATAAGAGGAGCCACTCACCCGATTTTGGGGTCAATTGGACATCCTTGTTCGTCCATCAATGTGCAACTAAAATAAAGAAAAATAAAATGTTATTGTGTATATTTATTATTTTATTTGAGATAAAAGTGTACTTACGACAGGGTACAGTTGGTATTGCAGGGCTGGCAGTTTCCGTCAGCATCGCTATACTTCCATATAGTTTTCTGATCTGCCTTCAAACCACTGGGACAATGATCCACACAAGACTCTTCGTCTTTAAAGTTTCGACACTTGGTGCACATATCTGCCCCCTGATGAGACACAAATTACCTTTTTCAGCACTGACTAGAGAGAAAATTGCTATCATGAGTACACTACTGAGTCCATTTTATTATCTTAATCTTACCGAGCCATGACAGGAGGCCGTGTTATTGAGGGATTGACACTCTTCGTGACAGGCAACACACAAAGTTCCATCAACGTATTCACGCACAGGACTGTAACACAAGCATTAAGCGGACATGACATAACATCCTATAACACAGAAAAGCGTTTATTGTATGCTTTTATCTAAAGCACTTGACACTGTCATAAGGAGCTTCATTTTTGGTGAAAAAAAAAAAGCTGAAAATACCAAAAATGTGAATAATGTCAGCACCCTAGACGCTGATGTGTGAATAATAAATATGGGCTACTTAATATTTTTGGAATGTACTGGATATGATGGATATGAGCTTACCCCTGATCGACGTTGCATTGGTCGACACACTCGGTGCCACGCTGGAAATATTTGCAGGTCGTACACTGGCTGGGCCCTGGACCCCAACAGCCCCCTTGACACAGCGGGTGACAAACACGCCCTTGTGCCGCTACAAAACACAGGTGGGTGAAGACATGATGCAAACTATACTTGTCTGATCGTCAACACTCAACAGTTTAATGCCTTAAATGAGAAGTTTTTCAAATAATACCCTGAAAAACACAACAAAATCCACATTCATTTTTCACTCTTAAGTATGATCACGGCTCACCACACAGTTGGGGGTCTTGGTTATAGCGGACAATGCGTTGTGGTCCTTGAGTGGGATGGAGGATTGTGTCCCAAGGCAGAGAACTAGTGTAGCACAGCTGTGAGTTATTGTGCAACATGACTAAACCTCCGCTGACACTGTGCAGAGAACGCAGCCCCAGAGACTGAATGTGAAGATTCTGGACGGCCAATGAAAAAACACCCCTGAAAAAAGAAGTTGGTTATCTGTGTCAATGGTATTTTTATTTGAACGTGCACTAGGTGTATTACGGCAAGTTGATCAAGGACCTAATATCTGTGCCTGTCTGGTTTACCCAAACAAGCGCGTCATTCCTGTGCTACTGTGGAACTTCTGCTCACTGTCATGCATGCACAGGTGAACTGATGAATCAAAAATTACCCATAGTGGATGAATGAGAGAGCAAATGGTTGTCTGTTTGTTTGTCTTTGGGATAGTGTAATGTGCTTCTTTGCGGCAGGATTAGTGGTGGAAAATGTTTTATTAGAACCAATAGTAAAAAACAAAAAGGAAGCAACACAAAAACTCTTTGAAGTAATCTAACTCTCATTACATTAATCTACATTTAGCATGCTAAGTTAGGCTGCTTTATACTCTTGACTTTGTTGGTTGGCTGGCTAATTATTAGCCTTTATAGCCCAGAAAGTGAACAAACTGCCCTCACCGATGCAGACATAGTCATAAAGAAACAAACACCAAAAACAACACAGACACAGTGACACATATATAGGTCAAACTCTTTATATTTATACAAACAAAACAAACAAAACTCACCCAGTTGTCACTTAAAAAAAAAACAAAATTAAGAAGTTATAAGTTTTTAATTACTTACTTGTAAAGCATCTTGCCACGGATCACCTTCAGGTTCTCAAAAACACCCAGATCAGTCCAGTTTTGAGGCCATGCATCGATGTACAGATAACCTGCACAGTTGAATTCACAAATACAGTCCAACATTTCAATATCAAGATCATATTAATGAGCATTTTCTCCGTACCTGTTATTTCCTCCACGTTCCTGAAAGCTTGGAGCTGGTCGTAAGTGAGGCCTGAAGTGTTGGTCACAGGGTCACTGAACATTGTAACATAAAAAGATTAAGTACATTCAACAATTATTGAAAACTAATAATGTATGTTGAAATAAATTTATTTTATTTGGTTGACAAAATTGGTTAAGGGTTCAGAACTTAAGACCTTGCAAAGCTCCCAGGGAGAAATGCCAGGCTGCCGAAAATCTTCTTACAAGTGTTGAACTGCTCAACATTAGAGGATGTTACCATGGTGACCCCATGATTGTCCACGGCACCAAGGCTGTCCATACCCAGACCATAACACACTGCAATGGAAAATGCACAAATATAAAATGTTTTAGCACACAAATAACATTAGGTAAAGATGTGAACATGTTTAGTAGCATTCGTGTTGTGCAATGTTGTTCAATTATTCAAGCAAATGTTTTTGTATGAAATTGTTTTAGAAAATATGGTGCTATTATTTTGTTAAGCCAGGTGAGACAAACACCTGACGCAACAACAAGGAAGTACAGGAACAGGTTGGTTCACCTTTCCTGTTGTTAACATGTGATGGATCAAAACAGCAGTTTATGTAGAAATGACATTGCCACGCACAAAAGCACACAACACACCAGTCAAATGTGTTCCACCAGTTAGACTCAGGATTTGTAACTACATAAATACAAATACAACGCAACTCTAACCTTCTGGACAATCAGCTTCACATTTTTCACATTTCGGGGTCTCATTTCCGTCCGAATGAGTAATGACCTCTTGGTTGCCTTTTGGACAAACCAAAGTACAGGCTACATCCATAGCCAGGTAGTTATCTGCAGACAGACAATGTAGTATTCAAAAGGTGATTTGGAGCATAAAAAAGAAGCCATACTGTGCAAGAATTAATAAATTATTTTTCTACCTAAATCGTCATTAGCACATACCACAATGGTTTATGTAATAATAAGTAACACAGGAATGCTACCTACATGGACATGGCTTTACACAGGTGGCACCAAAATTGAACTTTCCTTTTGGGTTGTATTTGCTCTGAAAAGTGCTAGGGTCGTAGAGAGTGATTGGAGGACAGTTTTCCTTACAAACCCCACTATCATTGAAGTGACGACATGCCTGTGAAAGAAGAAAACAATGAAAAAATAAAACTTGAAACAACATACTGATATTGAACTGTTTGTGCTTTACCAGACAGTCCGAGTCTTTGGGGCCGGTGCATCCAGCAGCACACTGCATGTGACAGCAGTCATTAGGACGTTCACCTTTACACCGCTGACAGCCTTTCGCACAACGAATGCGGGTCACTTTGAAAACAAATAAATTACAAATATTTTCAAAAATAATTTATAGTTTTTGACACTACATCATGTCATATGGTATCCAGGATGATAACTCACAGGTCTGGCAGTCCTGGGCAGTTTCTCCCCAGCAGGCTTTCTGATCAAGCATCTTTCCCGAGCAAGCAGGGGCACAACTCGGACCTGTAAAATAAAAAAAGACTGGCAACTTAATACCATAGCTTGCAGGTAAAGCAAGAGAAAATAAACTTTATCATGCTGTTGACAATGTTGGAACAATATAAAATCAGTCAGCTGTCGACTCACATCCAGGGGCCTGGCGCTGCAGTTGTAGCTGCTGGCTATAAATGTTATCTTTGTCCAAAGTGTCGTCCCAAATGATGCTTTGTGGGTCCGGGAAGCACAGCTGGGGGTTGTCCCAGAAAATAACTCCACCCACTAGGATTTCTGTAGGCCGAGCAAAACGTAAGAGCAGCTCAACTAACACCAAAATCATAAACAAACAAAATCTATGTTTGAACCTGTGAGGCTACGCAGTCGAAGCGTCCTGAGCCCCCGTCCCGCCTGAGTGTTATCAAGCACAGCCAGGGCATAGCTGGAGTTGTACAGCTGGCTGCCACGAATTATACGAAGATTGTCCAATGGTATCAAGTCCACTGACACATGAGCTACGAGTACATAGCCCTGTACCTCTACAATCCCCTGGAAAACAAAGATTTCCTTTACAACACTTACTAACTCAAATTTAACCATTAATGGAGTTTTTTCTCCACAGTACTCCTGTAAATACCTGAAGGAAAGAGAGGTCAGGCTGTCCATGAAGGTGTGTGATTTCTATGTTGCCGTGGACGACCCGGCACCCTGTGTAGTGCAGCCTTAGGATTTCGTAATGGTTTTCCAAACTGGACGGCAGGGCCAGCTTCATGTCTGTGCCTAAACACACTGAAACACACAATTGTCCAGAATCAGGCGGAGCAATTCCAAAACAGAAAGAAACTTAAATCTTTTATATCTTGTGGTTGAACTTATATTGTTATATTGTCATTACTGCATGTGTTCCTCAAAATTATTGTTTGAAGGAGAAAAATATTTTTTAAAACTCCCATAAACCAAACTCTACAACTTCGTAATGTTGTTAAGTACATTTGAATGAGTATTTGCAGAGAGCAGAGATTTCCCTCAGTGAGTCACACACTGTTTCATATACAGCGGTCAGAAATGTTACAATTCAAGGGCGCTATTGCAGAAACATAGCTCCAATGCTTTAGCCAGCAGTCAGAGTGGACAGCCCCCCCCCCCTCCTCAGAGGTTATAAATGACTTCCTCTGGCTTCCTTCCTTCAATAGCCAACCCACATTTGCTGATTGAAGTCTACCCTCTGTGCGATCACCCTTTGCCTCCTTTTGCAAAGATAAAGTCAAATGGATGTTTAGAGAACAGTGGGCATCAGAGGGTTTGATATTGTAGAGTACGGGATATTCTACTTCAGCATAGTTTATTCAATATGTTTTTTTCTGCTCTAAATGTCTAAATGATGGCCTTGGCTCACATTTTAAGCTAGAGCAGCCACACAACAAAGATCAGGTCACAAATAGCCGACAGCGAGCTAAGAGTGCAACACATGGTTCATGATTAATAGTGTGCCAAAAATACAAGTCCAATAGCCACGTGTCATATTAAATTAAAATGACTTGATCATAACCTCAATCAAACATTTTATCATGTTTCAGAAATAGTTCAACACACATCCTTTCTTACTTAAATCTTTTTTTCTGAATGAAATCAGTGTCTCGTATAAATAAACTTTCAGACAAAGTAGTTGTATTGTGACTGTAAAAACATTTAACTTTTGTTCTTTGCTCTCTAAAAGTATCTGAGAAACTTCTGGATGTGTACATGGCCTTGTGAAGCACTGCCCACCCCTACCATGAATGTGGCCTAAAATAATACTCAGCTATCTCGCTCTTGTGTCCCATATGACTCTCTATCTGCCCACTGCTATGACACTCTGAGTCTCACGGTCACTCCTGTGCCCTTTCATTCAATCAGGAGCTTAAACTAATGACGAGATGCTTTGTATTCTTGTATTCTGTCTGCTCTGTCCACTGGTTTTCAAAAAAAAGGCAAAATGTTGTGAACTGAGCCTTACTTTTTTATTATTTTTCCATTAAGAGTATCCTGTATTCTACAATTGCCTAACTCACTTGGAGCTGTGCAAAATGCCATTATTAGACTGAGAGTCGCTATGTAGCAGAGGGCGCACGTAATAGCAGGATGCACTTTTGTGTCTTATTTGAAGACAGGTCCTCTGACCCGCCAGGTCACAAGGACACCACGGTGTCCAGCAGATTAGCTTAGCTACTGACCGGCCACCAGCAACCACACAAACAGATTAATGGTTTTGAGACTATCCAAGTAGTTGTCATGTACACGTAAGTGTTATGTCATCATAATCATTGTTCTAGCATAATGTAGCAATTTCATGAATGTCTTACATAAGTCTACTTAAAGGATTCTTTGTAGTGCTTAACAAACTTGGCAATACTGCATTGTGCTCTTAATTGAAACCCGGATGAGTAATTTCAAATGAAGTTTATTGTAATAACATACTGTACCGAGTGAGAAACACCCATTCCAAAGGTTATCATACTCACAACAGAGAGACAAATTAGACTTTTTGTTTTAATATTGCTAACAATGCACAGACAAAATACTATTTACATAACCTTTGAGTTAGGCTTCATCTCAGTTATTTAATTTAGCTTTGAGCTACTTTAAAAAAAAGGCACCTTAACTAATCAAAATCGACATTCCATCTTATCATAATCAGTTTTCACAATATAATATCTTTTTGGGGGGACTTTACAGGCTTTTTCCTTCAACTAAACGAGAGCTGACTTTCCTGGAGCTGATGTGACAATGTCTCTGAAAAGTAAAAGCCATGCAGCCTGAAGCCACACCTGTGAGTGGATGCGTGCCAGTTAGCACAGGGAGTGTGCATGTGTGTTTACCAGCCTCTGTAGGTGACAGGAGCAGAACGGCAATGACACTACTGGACGACCAAAAGTGTTGGTGGGAAAACCCACCACCTCAGATCATCAGATAGACTGAGTCATTTTTAAGGCTCACCATACAGCTTGCCAATGCTACAAAACTTTAATAGATTAACTAATCCAAAACATCAGCCAAGGCACAGAAGACCCAGAAATGTGTGTTGCTCAAACCTCACATTTCTCCTAACCTCCCAGAACACATTCTTTCTCTCCGTTCACTCTGCTGCCACAGAGGAAAAAACAGGTATTGCTCAACAGACAAGCAGAACAGGATTTGTAGAGTAGTGACAGACGTATACAGTCCCCACACACTACATTCAGTTACACACTAAACATCTGAAAATATAAGCTGCATGCTTCCTTACACAGTTATTACACCTTTACAAACACCTGACACAATGAGACAATACAAAAGACTGTTTAAATACCCTGATTGTTTAAGCATTTGTTAAATCGGTCGGCCCCATCTTCAACTCACTGTAGGTTCGATCAGCCTGTGGTCTCGGCTGATGAGTCATGGATGGATGAGTTAACAGAAGTCAATGAGACCAATTTGAGACTTAATCACTTTCACTCAAAAGAAGCACTCAAGCCTGACCGGGACATAAACTCTGTGGAGGCCATGAACACAGGTCACAGTGGCCTCTAAAGGGGCTTTGATTGGATCAGGTTTGTTCATGTCAATAGTTATGGTTCTATAAAATACATCAATAAATGAGGATGTCAATTACGTGTCTTTCTTTAAACCAGGATACTTTAATTTTACTGATCTGTTTTATCTCTTTGGCTTTTGAGATACTGTTCAGAGCACGTTGGTGTGAAAAAAATCTGACCTGAGCCTATTTCACTGAAGTACACAAAGGAGGTTTACTTTTACGATATAATTCATTAGAAGCACACTCTATAAATGCTCATTCTATCTGCTGACCTTTGAAATAATGACTGTGTTGATGTGGAAGTGACTCTGTTAACATCTGTTTGCTTGTGTACAATGTGTTG
Source organism: Neodontobutis hainanensis (assembly GCA_024349245.1). Taxonomy (NCBI): domain Eukaryota; kingdom Metazoa; phylum Chordata; class Actinopteri; order Gobiiformes; family Odontobutidae; genus Neodontobutis; species Neodontobutis hainanensis. Next base: position 9,405,502 of record JALDNG010000017.1, read on the forward strand.
TTTGACTAATCAGCTGGAGACAGTAAACTGGTGCTTTAGAGATCCTCTCTGTGGAATAAAGTGCACCAACCTGTTCTTCCCAACAATACTGTTTTTAAAAAATCACATCACTGTGACAATTGGCTTTGTTTGTTTGCATAATCTCAGTTGTGGCAGAGGCCAACAATGAAACACTGAGAAAGCTTCAAGACATGTTATTATTGTTAGATGTCTGTAGAAAAAGGACATCTGCGCTTTGACTAATACAGTGAGACTCTTTTTTTTAAACAAAGAATGAATTGATAACTAAAGGGGAACATAGTTAGCCTACTTCTACAACACAATTGGAACAAGTGCTTTTTGGTGGCGCAGTTATTGAGATGTCAATATTTTTGCCATTAGCCTCAAAGCTCTTCCAACTGACATTTTTTACAAATGAATGCACATTCAGAAAACATTCCTAACAAGTAACACCCATAAAAGTCTGAACCTACAAGAATTCATGCTGATGATGGAAAAGCATGCACGGGAATCCTGCAGAAAGAGGGAGTATCATGGATCTGTTTGCAATTTCACTTAGTTCCCTCTGCTTTAGCCTACTGGCATGTACTCAAGTGTGACAAGTGGCCCTCTATGAAACAATGTCCTGTTTGGAGCCAGAAGTGAATAATTAACATCGTCATGATCGTTGGCACACAATGCACCGACTGTGGCACTCGGTTTGTTTTTGTTTACGCGCAGAGCAAGCCAGCCTCGCGTCCGCCTGCACGCACAACTCCAATCTGTGACTCTCTGTCCTAAAGAATGTCGTGTATGGTTGCGTTTTTGCCTTAATCAAGAAGAACTATGTACATCAAAATGTGGTCCAAAGTGCCTACTTTCCAAACTGTAGGCTAAGTCTGATTTGACGCTGCTTTGTGACAGGTGCGCCTTTTCTCTCTCTGTATCAACGCTTCATAAACCCCACAGTGGAGACTAAAAGGGGACAAGGCTGCAAACTCATTCAGGAATGTGGTCTTGGCCAGAAATATCAGTGCCTTTAAGCTCAACTGAAACAAGTCAACTCAAATAGGACAAGGGCTTTCTACTGCCGTATTTTAAACCCAAAGAGTGGCTACGTCGTTGCTACACGGTCAAAGAAATGGGAAAAAAGTAATCGCTGCTAAAGTTACCCACCTTCTCTGCCCAATGCGCCCGTCACTCCGAGGAGCACGGCCCCGAAAAACGCCAAACTTCTCACCACTTCCATCTGCTGGAAGTCTTTCTACTCCATACTCCAAAATTACTCTGTTTCAGTTAATCCCAACAAGAGGCCGTCGCCTTCTTCTTCTCTGTGGGGCGTTTGAATCACGTTCGTATGTAGCTTTACTGCTCGTTTTCCAAAGCGGAGTAACTTCCTCTTGAAATTCCTGCTGTTGGTTGTGAAGCGTGACAGCGCAGAAGAGCAGGCGCGCTCCCGACACCAGGAGCCTAGCAAAAGGCAAATGGCTCGGAGCGGGGAGTGGCAGGTTTCAGCCCGCCCTTACTTAAAACTTACTTATCTTTAGACCTGTGCTGCTGCTCACAAATACATTTGATCCAGGTTATTCAGTTCATCGAGAATATTTGTGTTCCGAGTGTTAAAAGTCAACTTGAAAGAGGTGGAGGAAGGTATAGGCTAGCTACAAGTGTGTGGCGGACGAGAAAAGAAGCGTAGAAGAAGAACGTATTTGGCTGCTATCGATCTATGGCAGTTTATTATGTGTAATAAATAAATAAACACACTGTATCTTCACCCCACAAAAATATACATCCTGTAAAATAAATCATTTTAAAAATAGTCTCAAAATAATTTTTAAGAAGAAAGTTCCCAGATAACAATTTATGATTATAGCCTATTCACTGTGATTCTCTCAGAGTAAAGTAGATTTGGACAGGATATTCATGGTAAGACAAGAGCGGTTTGCAAAAATACACCAGCTTTATTGTTGTTTATAGACATCAGTTCTCTACAAAGCTTAGGTAGTCTAGATGATGATAGTGAGATATTAGTTCTCAATTGATGGTAGCGTCACATACAGACTTTTATATTTAATAATTCTGATGCTTTTTCTGTTTCAAAGTTACACATTGTGCGTTTGTCAATCCCATGTGAGTTTGTAGCACTTTTGTCTCATTTCTTTTTTTAGTAGGTGAATTAATAATGTCCAGTTAAAACCAAGAGTAATGATTGTATTAACTGCTAGTACATCACACAGAAGGATTTTTTATGTCCACTTAAATAATAATTAAAAAAACACAAACATCCCTTTCTTCTTACATTTCTCATGCCATGGTCAGAAATCAGGAGCTGAAGAGGGAAGAATAAGCTCTATTCATGTCTTCAGCTTCCCCACCCACAGCAGCCAGGGTCAGAGTCCAGACTTCTGCTCTTGAGTTATCAGGAAACAACAGAACGCTTCTCAATAAGTCTGAAAACACATCCCAGACATTTCACAAGGTTTAGTGCTACCAATATAAACTCAGATGCTCGTTTTTCATAAAGGGTGCCTTTTTTCTTAAAAGCCAATGAAGACTGACGAGTTTCTGATTGTCCAATATTTGACTGCTGTTAAAATAAAATAAAAGAGTTATGGGGATATGTAATGAATTGTGTCTGGGAAAAGATGTTTCAACTGTGAAGGATAACACAATCTTTACATAATTTGTATAAGCATTTGCAGACTGAATAAAACTTAGAAAGGTCCTATTTCACCTAAATGCATTCAATATACAATTCTATAAGCAAAAATATTTTATTAGGCTATATTACTGAATGTTCTTTTGGTACATAATATAATTTGTTGTATTTAGTGTAGGTAGACAATTATCTTTTGTTCCATTGATTTGTTCCTAACTCCCTGTTAACTAAAATGTACTTGGGTAAAAGGTCGCTAAAAGTGCTCTATCTCTAGTAACTTAATCGAAAAGTATTCTCAAATATTGGTAAAATTATTGATGAACAGACCACAACAACACACCATTTTTTATAAGCAATGATGTTTATTTGTAGCCTGGCTCCGCCCTCCTACGTACTTCCGCTCAATTTCATTTCGCTTTAGTACTTAGTCTGGGATCGCTGTATATTCTTAGGTTTCCAGAAATCAATTTTTTGTAGGACCAATCAGCGAACAGAGGGAGTGACTTGTTGTTTCCGGTCGGTTTCGGAGCATGACACTACGTCACGACCACACGTTAGCGATTGGCTATGGCAGATCCTGAGTGACTCTGGGCAGATCCAATAGTTTTAAACTTCAACAGAGTTCCCGCATTCAGGGAAGTAAACGCTTGTCAATGGAGCGAGGCCAGACTCTCTGTACAAATGAAATGTACGAGAGTCTGGTAGAACCAGGCTAGTTTATTTGTTCCATCACGACGTTAAAAGTGAGGTGGAGGAAGGTGTTCTCAGTTGGGGGGGGGGGGGGCTGATGGTGCAGAGGGCAGCAGGCAGGGGGCAGCAGATGACTTAGAGAAGTGACTGATGATTAACTAGACATTGTTAACGTCATGATCATCAACACACAATAGTTTTAATCCTTAAATGAGTAGTTTTTCAAAATATATACTGAATGAAAATGTTTAAAAAATCCATATTCATAGGATATATTATAAGTATTAAATGCATTGTAAGTATATTGTACCTATACCTAATTTGCATAATAAGAGGAGCCACTCACCAGGTTTTGGGGTCAATGGGACATCGTCGCTCATCCATCAATGTGCAACCAAACAAAATAAAAATAAAATGGTATTGCGTATATATATTATCTTATTTGAGATAAAGGTGTACTTACGACAGGGTATAGTTGGTATAGTTATCTGATCTGCCTTCTATCATGAGTACACTACTGAGTCCATTTTATTAGCTTAATCTTAAGGAGCCATGACAGGAGGTTGTGTTATTGATGCGACACACAAAGCTCCATCGACATATTTATGCAAAGGACTGTAACACAAGCAATAAGTGGACATGACATAACATCCTATAACACAGAAAATGAAGAATTTCCAATGATATCAAGTTTACGAGTACATAGCCCTGCTACAATCCCCTGGAAAACAAAAGATTTTAACACTTCAAACTAACTCAAATCAGTCACATTTAAATACTTTTTCCCCCACAGTACTCCTGTAAATACCTGAAGGAAAGAGAGGTCAGGCTGTCCGTGAAGGTGTGTGATTTATACGTTGCCGTGGACGACCCGGCACCCTGTGTAGAGCAGCCGCAGGGTTTTGTAATAGTTTTTCCAAACTGGACGGCAGGACCAGCTTCATGTCTGTACACATTTGTCCAGAATCAGGCGGCGCAAACCCAAAACAGAAAGAAATTAACACCACTTAACATTTTTCTGTGAATAGCCTGATAAAAATTTGTTTGAACGTACCAGATACAGACACACATTACACTTGTGTGGCTGCTATTTTCTTGATAGATATTGTTTATAGCAGTTTAAAAGTTTATAGTGAACACTACTTTTACTTGAGCATTAATTATAAGTATTGTACCACTCAATCAGGCAAAGCAAATGAGCGCCCTAATGATGATGATGCTAACTAAGTTACCTTCATCCAACTCTTTTTACTGCTCCTTTAATTTCTTTTCATAATACTAATAATAATAATAACAGGACTTGGGGCAGGGTGATGCCATGTTCCTTAGATCACTGACAGCCTGTGGCTGGATGAGTAACAGAAGTCAGTGAGACAGATTTGAGACTTAAAGAAAGACACGTAATTGACATCCTCATTTATTGATGTATTTTATAGAACCATAACTATTGACATGAACAAACCTGATCTGAACAAAGCCCCTTTAGAGGCCACTGTGACCTGTGGCCTCCACAGAGTTTATGTCTCGGTCATGCTTGAGTGCTCCTTTTGAGTGAAAGTGATTAAACCAGGTTACTTTAATTTTCAACAAATGAAAGCACATTCAAAAACATTTAACAATAACAATATTGAATTTTAAAAAAGCATGCACGTGATTCATGCAGAAAGACGGGATATCTTGGATTTGATTGCACTTTTCCTTACCTCTGCTTTAGCCCCTAGTGCCCGTGGCTCTCCATGAAACAATATCCTGTTTGGTGAACTTTTTCTCTCTTTATCAACGTTTTATAAACCCCACAGTGGAGACTAAAAGGGGTTCAAGGCTGCAAATTCATTCAGGCAAATCAGTGCCTTTCACTCAACTCAAATAGTCACTCAAATAAAACATGTGCTTTCTACTGCCGTATTTTAAACCCAGAGTGGCTACGTCGTTGCTACACGGTCAAAGAAATGGGAAAAAAGTCATCGCTGCTAAAGTTACCCACCTTCTCTGCCCAATGCGCCCGTCACTCCGAGGAGCACGGCCCCGAAAAACGCCAAACTTCTCACCACTTCCATCTGCTGGAAGTCTATCTAGTCCATACTCCAAAAACAAGTTGTTTCAGTAGATCCCAACAAGAGTTTACTGCTCGTTTTCTTTGTAAAGCGTGACAGTGCAGTCCAGGCGCGCTCCCGACAACCGGGACATCCCGATAACAAATACATTTATCCAGGTTATTCAGTTCATCGACACTCTTTGTGCACTCTGTGTGTTCCGAGTGTTAAAAGTCTACTTGAAGGAGGAGGTGGATGTAAGTATAGGTGAGGAGGCTGGTATCAATGGGCCCAGATCCTAATTGGACAAAGCCACTCAAGTTTGGTTTCACTGACAGCACCTTTTTTTTTACTCTGCTTTAACAAATTAACTGATATATAAAGCTTTTTTATTTAAATGTTAAAAGGTTAGGTGCAATAAGTTTCGACTTCAGCCTAAAGGCCTAATGGTCAATGTTTTATATTTGATTAAAGTATTCTGTTATTTTTTTTATTTTATGACCAATAGAAACAGAAAACTAACTCTTCAAACACAAAATATATATGTATGAGCAAAATGTTTTAATCAGTCAACTGAATTTGAGGTGGAATAAAAATATTTTTTCCAGAAGAATAAAATTTGACCAGAAGTAATTTGTATCTACATATAAACCAGAAATTACTACATCTGCTGAATCTGAGATAAAATAAAAAGAGTATGAGTAGAACATAAAACCTCTACTAATCTACTGAGTAGCACTAGTAATACAAAAAAAAAAAACATTTACCTGCACAACAGTTATCAGGAAACAACAGAATGCTTCTCAATACGTCCGACTGAAAAGATATCTACGGTTTTGTACTGCTGTTATAAACTCAAATTCCCACAAAGGGTGCCTCTTCCCTTAGCCAATGAAGACAATCAGTTGAGTTTCTGAGTGTACAATATTGGAAAAATGTTACAAAAAATAAAATAAAAAAGGTTCAATGGGAATATGTTGTAAGGATAACACAATCCTCACATCATCTGTATAAGCATTTGTAAGTCAGATGTGAACATAATAAAAAATGGGCAATTGCCTTTTATTCTCATTGTAATTTTGGTGATAATCAATATCAGTGCATTTTTTACTTTTTTTTTTTTAAACATTTGCTCCCTTCTATAGATAGTTTGGTATTGCTGCTCTCTCTATGTGTGTGTATTTGGGTAAAAGCCACTAAAAGTGCTTATCAAAAAGTTTGATAAGTTAACTTATCAAAAGTACTGTCAAATCAATTATTGAAATACAGACAACCACACCCCATTCATAATCTGCAAAGATGTTTATTTGTCCATCTTTTTAAGATTTTTTTGGTCAATCATTAAATGTGAGGTGGAAACAAAACCCCCTCAGTCGGGGGGGCTGATGGTGCAGAGGGCAGCAGGCAGGGGGCAGTAGATGAGTTAGAGAAGTGACAGGCTATGATTGTATGATAACTGGACATTGTCATGCGAGCAGTCGAAGTATTTACCATATAGTGTTTCAATCAGTTTAATTTTAGAAATTGTTTTGCCCAAAACTAATGACAACTTCTTTCACACACTGTCTCCTTCCCCCCTTCGCGGGCTGTCAGCAAAGCTAAATTTACCCAGTGTCTGCCACACACTCATGCAGCAAACTGGTGACACACACACTGCCACATCAGTATTAAAAAGGATTGAGTACAATCTATATAGTGTGCTCTATATAGCACTCAAGCACGCACCCAGGGTTTCAGAATGTGACGACAAAAACAACACAGCGTCGAGTCAAGGCAATGGTTATACACATTCTGCTCATTGTTCACATTCTCACACGACATACAAAGACATGTACATGTAAACGGAGCACACAACCCTAAAGTGCACATTTGGAAAGGATCTCTGAGAAGACATACATGGTGTTAATTCAAGATTTTGGAGACAAAAAATGAAACGAGTAGGTAAAGACAATACAAAACCAGAACAAAAAGTGGAGTAGGGGTACAAGGCAGGCACAGGAAATTATCTGATAGGGCATTCATTGTAAGCAGCTTCTGGGATTTAGGAATTGATAGAAAACTGCAGCAACAAAGTTAACTGAAAAGAATATGCTTTAAGATAACCCTAAACCCAGAAATTATTTATAATGATATGCTCTTGATGTCAGCCTTAGGTATTCTATTTCAAACAACTTCTCTTTTTCTCTTTTTACCTCTAAAAGGCCATCTGGGTGAATAATATATTTTTTATGACATTTTATGCCTGTAAATAAAAGCATAAAGTCAAAATAAAACGGTGCAAACAATAAGGCAGATGACAAATGTCCAAATAAATCATAATCAAGTATGTGGAATAAAGCAGCAATGGAAACAATGCAGGCACAAAAATAAAAGGTGTGATGGTGAGAAAAGAAAAAAACACAGTCAGCTGTAAAAGCCTCCAAACATAAACCCTTTTACCCCGATGTCTGGAACAATCCACTCACACCCTCACTAGGGGCACCTATCTGTGTACGCCACTCTACTTTTGGCACAACTGACCCTGACTCATGCTGCACTCATACAGGGTACATGTTTTTGGTTTACAAGAGTTTGGTGCCCTCTATTGTCAGCCACAGCAAACTGTGCAAAGCTATTTTACATTGCCTCATAGGCTGAAGCAGATTAATGTAGACATCGTGTTGTCAAATGATGGGTTCAGGGACCAAGAAAGAAATTCCAATTTCAGAAGTGGTTGAAAACATTTCCCATCATCCTGTTTTCTGCTGTAATAAACTGCAAAGAATAGCAGTGTGCATTTCAGCACAAGGCAAAGGTGTGTGACAATTGTCACTAAAGAGGATCTGATAAAACAAAATTGTCATGTAAACAGTATCTGCTTTGATGGAAGTCACAAAGGTGTCACACAAGTCATCGGTCATGATGAACCTGTCCCATGTCTGGGTATGCGGAGACCCTGACTGAAGAGGTGCAAGGGTGTAGGCATGGTGAAGAGGGGATAAGCTCCTTCTACTCGACTTTGACACCCAGTTTCTCTGTATTTAGAAGGTAGAGGCTGTCGTCTATGAGAAAGCTGTGGATAAATATATTTTCCTGTTAAAACCACATAATAGTAACAACATTTAACCTATCCACTATTATCTACAACTCTTCATAAGATTTCTCTCTTAGTAAGTCTCTTAGTAAGTTGACAAACCTATAGAAAATAAAGTGCACCGGGATTGTGCTGAGGTGCCACACAGCATGTGCATCAAAAACCCAAAGCAGTGGAGGGAAGTCTAACAGCTCAAGCAGGGCCAGGCCGTGAAGAAGAAGCACCACTAGGCCACACTTCCACCAGTAGGGCAAGGTCCGCCGGTTCTGCCAGCACCAACACAGCCACCACAGCAGGTTCACCATGCCTTTAGTAAAATATAAAAATAATGAGAAATCAAAAAACAAAAGTTTTAAAACAAGACGCATTTATGAGATATTATAGGACATGTATTACCAATAGAAACATTGGCTAGCATGTTGTAGCCATAGTCAAAACTGACAAAGGTCAGGTAGGAAACATGGGACGTAAAAGCCATGATAAGCAGGACTCCCACCATGCTGGACACCCCTGGTCGCCTGAGACCCAGAGTTCTGCAAATAAAAATAATGTTACTATTAATTATTACAAACTATTATCTTAAATTAAAAGCATGTTTTAAATACAGGGCTATTTATTATCAACGGTTTATCAACAAAACAAATAAAAAACCTGTTTTACCTGACACAGCATAAGTAGATTGAGTACAAAATGACGGCTGTTGCACAAAAATAATCCATTTTCTGAAACAACAACAAAACAGAGATGTACTCTCCAAATTGGCATAAACTGGCTAAATCATTACTTTAAAGCTAATCTCAGTCATCCAAACAATTACCTCAGTAAGATAAGTGTCCCGGGTGTGAAAAACTGTGGACCAGAACCAGGCATTAAGAGATACCTAGAAACAAAAAGTCTAGCAATTAGCACTGTTTATAAGCCAATTATGTATTGTATATAAGATTATTGTGTGTCAGTATTTTTGACCCACGAGTGAGAAGGCGTTGATGGTGTGGTACATGGGGCTCTGTCGTGGCACAGTGCTCCGATAGCGCAGAAGCATGAGAAGGCAAGCCAAACCATTAAGCAGAGATGCCAGGGCAGAGGCTGGCTCCTCGAAACATAGGAATCGAGCAAATGGCCACTAAGAATAAAAAAAAAAATAAAAAATACAGTAGTTGATTAGGATTAATAACAGGATTAAAGGGAACATTGTTAAAAAGTTGTTTTAACGTTTGCGTAAGAACTAACCTTGCCATGAAACTGAGGGACTCTGTAGCCCTCAGCCTGATAAAGGCCCACTGTGGTCCACATGCACTGATAACGACAGTCATCACGACATGTCCAGCCTATGAGAATAGTTTTTAGTGAAAACAAAAATTAAACATGTAAAACAAAATCACACACACATATTGAGCCTCATGATTTGAGAAGCAGTATCACTTCAAAAATAAGCTGTCCAACTTTTTATTTTTATTTTGACAATGTAAAATGTAATGTTTAAATGTTAAACAAGCTTAGCATTACTAATAGGTCTCTGTCACATCTTGCTTAGCCAGAAAAACTGGGTTTGGTTTTAACCTGTGCCACTGCAAATTAGTTTTTTTTTTTAAATTTAGGTTTACAGTTGAGTCCATTAACAGCCGTTTTTTTATTAAAATAATAAAAAAGACACAGCAAATGCAAACATGACATGGCTTAGGTAAAGATATAAAAAAGCTAACATGTGTGCTAAACAGATAACCGTATACGTATTGGAAAGAGCCCTTGTTCTACCATCTATCACAATGTTAGCAAGTTAGCTATTCTCAGCCACTAACCTGTGAGCGCCATGTAGTGCGGCTGGGCGGATTCAAAGCCCTTTAGCTGGGCTCCGGTGCAGTTGGTCCGGACACATTGTTTCACACAATCTCGATAAACTGGCTCCTTGTCGCCCTGTGAGGACTCCACTGTCACCGCCGCCAGGAGCAGTGCGACAGCGGCCAGAGCGACGAGTCTGACAGATGTGCACCGGGGGAACGGTGAGGCCATGTCTGAGAGTCCCGGTCCGACAGATCGGATCTCAGCAAGGCACCGCGGTCCACATCGCAACACGACCTGTTTTTGTAGTAAAAAGAAATTGTCCCGGACCTGAAATGTTAAACAGATACAGTGCAGTCTGGTTTCTGCTTCGGAACAGGGTCAAGTTTCACACCACACGTCATTTCCGGTCACGGCCATCACTGTCAAAGATTTAGAGAAAATACTCAAAACTTAGAACAGACTAAATTGATGAGGTCGCCTTCACTTGGATCAACATATAAGCACTTGCTGGTCCACACCTTTGATATTTGCAAATTATCATACCATATCACAGTTGTATTATTTTGAATGTCTTTCACTTTGACTTTGACTTTTACCTTTACTTCCTACTTCTGTCTTACTATAGACTTACTATAGAGTATGCTATAATGTTTTTGCATTAGACTATAGGTTGATTTATTTTACTTTGGATTACTACATTATTAATCTGAACTTTGGCTCAATACACAGCATTTTACTGCACAAAGGTCATACATTTGTGTGACCTGTTAACTTAATATTTCAACACTGTCAGTTTCTATATACATATATTTGAGCATGAGATGCCCATTGCTTTAGAAGTTAATAATTACTATTAATTATTTGTAGCAGCAGTGTGAGTGACACTTTATTTTACACTAAACTTGATACGTTGTATTTACGTCCTTGTGTAACAAACTATAATAACATTATTATGAAATTATGTGTACTTACTTATTGTAGGCAGGGTTAGGGTATGTATGTACGATGTAGTTACATGTTATTATCATTTGTTACACAGTGTATTACATTGTACTTAATGAGGTAGATACAATGTATAAAGTGTGGTGTAAAATAAAGTGGTAATTGTCATGAGCAAATCGTACAAACCTTAACATAATTGCATATTAGAGTCAGTGTGCTGTCATTGCTGTCCCCAGTGGTGTAAGCGGTGCTTTAACCCAAAACCCCACTTACACCAAAAGACACACAGCTTTATACAAAAGATAGTGGATTTTATTGTACGTTCTTTATTTGTTACAGTGGAGACACAGACAGTCACATCAACGGGAGAGAAACAGGGGCAAAGTGGAGGAAAGATAGAGGATTAAACAAAGACCTTTTACTTTTGTTTGCTTCTATCCTTTCTCCTCCTCACCATCTTTCACCATCTCTTTCACTTTCACAATACTTTACATCATGCTTTCCTCTTTTTGCCTTTCCTCTGTATAGACATTAAAGGGACATTAAAAGAGAGGGGTAGAAAGTCTATTATAGTACAATACACCCATCTCTTTTACAGTGCACTCCTACCAATAGAAAACATTACAAAATTGCATTAAACACTCTGTGTCAGGTTGAAACTAACAGACCGCCTGAGTCAGACTGCTCACTTGTTTCAAGCAAGTGTCTGTGCATGCACTACAGCACCCAAGTGACTGACCGCTGTATACACTAGTCTGCATATGCATACAATGTACATAGCATTGAAACATGCACTGTTGGCCACAACCCACCGGGGGAATGAGTGATGGGGGGGAGGAAGAGCAACAAGAAGCAGGGAAAGAGATAGAGAGAGAGTTTCAGTGGCACAAGATTATTTTTATTGAAAATAATCCCATGTTTCCCCCGTTGATACTCACACACAAACACCCCCACAGCCTTTCAGTCCTCTCACTGAGTACCTCGATAAAGGAGACAAGTCTTTTCTGTAGTGAGTTGGCAAGTGGAAAGAGTGGGCCGGGACGTGAGAGTGTGTGAGACAGGCATGGCATCGGAGAGGAGGGAGTGAGCGGATGGTGGGGCGAGTGTAGCTTCTGAGTTTGACGGAGGTGCTCTTGAGAGTAAATTTACTCCTCTTCCTTGTCCTCTCCGTGTGTGATGACGTAGCAGATGTTCTTGTAGTCCACATTGCCAGCCACATCAGGGGGGAAAGCAGCCCACAGGTTGGTCATCTGGAGAACAAGGATTCAAAGTGTCTTAAAACACTGAGCACTGAACCCTGGTGCACTAGAATTAAGTAAGACCAATATGCTCACCTCTTCAGGGGTGAACCTGTCGCACTGGGTTGTCAGGAGCTCTTCAAGGCTAAAGAAGAAATAGACAAATATAATTGAATCAAAATGAGTAAGTAAGTTAAGTATATGAACAAAAATCTTGAATGTTATGATAGAAGTTATAGGTAAAAGCTCTTACAATTCCTTCTTGATGAAGCCAGTGGCCTCAGGGTCCAAGACCTTGAAAGCGCTCACGATAACGTCCTCAGGATCGGCACCTGAGAGTAAAAGCAGGTGACTAACTCTTACTGAACCTCACATAAGTTACATAAGCAACTGTGTAAGTGAGTGAACGTACCCTTCAGCTTCTCGCCGAACATGGTCAGGAAGACGGTGAAGTTAATGGGGCCGCTAGCCTCCTTCACCATGGCCTCCAGCTCATCATTCTTCACATTGAGTTGGCCCATGGTGGCCAGCACATCCCTGAGGTCGTCCTTGCTGATGATGCCATCTCTGTTTTGGTCGATGATTGTGAAAGCCTGCCCGGAATAGTGAGGGATAATATGAGTAAGTTTGTAATTATGCAAAACGCTTTTGTTTTATTAAATCCTTTACAGGTGTGAGCTCTACATAAGTACTGCCCTCATATCCTAAATATGTGTGCTAAAATACAACTAATTAAAATGGGAAATTGATAATTATTTGCGTGAGTTTGTCTGCCAGCACAAATGTGTAAATGTGGAACTGTTCTCCACCTCCCTTTTTCCATAGCACCCAGTGAAACTAAAGACGACATTGCAAACTTTTTTGGACTTGGCAGCTGGTCGACCACTTGTCTTTCTAAGGTGTTAAAATGGCCTCGGAATTTGAGACAAGCCCCTTGCGACATTTAAAAAGAAGGATATTGATTACAGCTGTCACCCTTTTCCCATTTCTGCCATGTGCCAAGCTTTTAAAGGCATTAATAATGTTCTTCTAGTGACCTCCAATTAGCTAATCAAACTATTAAGCTTCCCATATTTTTACAATTTACTACTGTGTAGCAACATTTTTGATGATGCTACACATAAAATGTCAATATAATGTTGGGTTAAAGTAAACATTTCCCAGTATATATCAAACTTAAATGAAGTCATTGTTCTTTGATTCTAAATTAAACCCTCTTTCCTGCTCTGATTAATGAGTGTGTCCCCACAGCTGTTGGACAACATTCCAGGAGTGTCACAACAGGAGAGTTGTCAATCTCCGAGGAAGATTACTGAGCTATCACAGGGGAGATGTTGCTGCTGTCATAAGCATTGCTCAGATTAACAGTGCTGTCCTGCTCATTAGGTTAGAGAGCCAATCCAATCAGCTCTACATGTTACGGTAACATCTCCTCTGAAGTTCAAATGAAACATGGCATCATCAGTTGCATGAGCACTACAAAATGTCCCTTTTAACCAGGTCTTAAACAGACTGTAAAGGTTTGTGCTCTTTCTACCTGTGAGATATGTGGTCAAAGGACATTTACCTCCTTGTACTCCTGGATCTGGCTCTGCTCAAACATGGAGAACACATTGGAGGATCCACCCTCACCCTGCTGCTGCCTCCTCTTGGCTTTCTTGGGTGCCTGAGGAGAATATGGTCAAATGCACATATCAAAATCATTTATACATACATATACATACATTATAACAAACGTAAATCTCACAATTGTTACTATTGTCCACCATCATGGGTGCTGTTTTGCAACCTTTCCTTTATCTACAGCATATTCTAGCAGATTTACATGTAGATTGCATGTAGTAAACAGACATAAAGAATGTCTGTCCAAAACACAAAATTCCACTGCAAACTAAAACACAGGGTGGTAATTAATCAAAACACCAAGCCCAAAAACTAATATTTTTTAAGTTTTTTTGATGCTCTAAAATTTTGCCCAATCTAAAAAGATAAACCCAGACTTGGTCCACAATGCAATTTAAATACTTTAAAGATTGTCTTGATAAGATGTTGGTATTCCAGACAGAAAATGTTTCAGTGATGCTCTTGTAATATCACTTTGTGCCCACAAGCTCCTACTCTCTAGAGACTGCTCGTCCATGGAATGTGGCCACACTCACCATCTCTCAAGTTTGTGGGGTTGTTGGTTAAGAAGAGAAGCCTACGCCAAGCCGATGTGACTGACATGTAAGAGTTGGACCCTTGGGGCCTTATATACTAGCCCACAGGGGGCTAACTTTAGCCTCACCATCAGGTTTGGCAGGAAAACAGAGCTGGGGGAAAGTAAGAGAACGAGGGTGGAGCAAGGAGGTGATGGAGACATATCATCTTACAAAGGATCCAAAATAGACTACAGGAGTCTTGGAATGAGGTGAATTCAATGCCAACACACAAGCCTGACTTTGGTGTCATCTGTGGACTAATATGGTTAAAGGGACAGGACATGCTGAGGGACAACTGAACACCACCCATGGACCCCTCCTTTTTATTCCCAATAGCTTTTGTTGTGGCTAGTTTGGTTGCTTTTATACCCCTATGAGTGAACAAATCCCCTGTATGTTAGCTGTTTACTGCTGCATTGTTCACTTAATGAATCCTAAATCTTGGACAGTTATCCTGCAGTGGGCCTGATGCTTTCTATCAATTAGGTGTTACACGTCAGTTAAGCTGCCAAAATGTTCATACCATTAACATATCCTGAAGTCACCACCTGTCTAATGATAGGATCAGTGTGCTTGGAGTCCACTCTAGTGCCAACAGGCAGTATAAACAGTAATGAAACCTGAAAACAGTTGGCCTGCCAAACTGGTCCCATTCCAGTAATAACAGACAAGTAGGCCTCTACGAGCATGGACCATCCCTGCTCGTAGAGGCCTAATTGTCTGTCATAAACATTGCTAGTCATCCCGTAAAGATAACGTTTTGTTAGGATACATTTTGTAAATAAAACAAAAACTGCCTGGTGCAAAAACCTTTTTTATATCAATAATTATCTTTAAATTAAAGAAAAAAAAAACACTGAACAGACTGAATGTAACTTTTCCAACCAATGCACTAATTTTGGTTGCTCCTGAAGCTTCCCAGTATAGTTGCTTTAAAAGAGGGAGCCGTCAGCCCACCCACTAACCTCCATATATGCATATATAGGCTACCATCAATCATGCTACTGCTCAGCTTAGGTATGTATCAGGTGCTGGAATTTGTGCAAATCGATACTTTGCTTTTGAGAAAGACTGATCTATGGCAAATAATGACCATTTAAAATAGCATTGTATGGCAGTACTTTTATTTAGTTTACTGTATCAGTGTAAAGGACATGTATTTCCAGTGGGAGTGAGGCTATCAGCAGAAGAGCACACATGTCAAGTATGGGCCTAAAGGTGAAAAGAGAGAGAGAGAGGCACAGAAAGAGGCCAAGCTCTCTTAAAGACCATAAAAACAAGACAGCTGTACAGACATAAATAGCATGGTCCCCCTGCTATACTCTTTCTCAGCCATTTTGACCAAGCTAAAATTGATCAGTCTCCATGTTTTTTTTTTTACATAACTTCTTTCACTAATGTAACAAAGGAACAAAAATAAATTCCACTTAAGGGGTTGATCAGTAATTAATTGGAGTTAAAATATAGGTTGTAAAATGTTTGTAAAATTCATACTGCTCAAAATATAGTCAAGAATTACAAAACTTGTGCCAAAAATGAAATGATAAAAATTATCTTTATAATATACAGTGGTAAATGGAATGCATTTATATAGTGCTTTAATTGTACCCTTCTCGGGCACCCAAAGCGCTTTACATCGTGAAGTGATTACGTCCATCAAATTAGTCCTTACAAATATAGTCTTTATATTTACACTAATATATCTTAACTATTACTATGCAGTTATTTATTTAATTTTTTTACACTATATTTACATAAGAGTTAAAACACATAGGCATTCAGTTATCAGCTCAAATCTATCAAGTTTTCTTCCCCGTCTTGTCCTCTTTTTGCCCAAAGTGAAATTAGTTCTTTCACTTCTTTTCCAAATTCTTCATGCATTTTTATAAAGTCACCCTGGGATTCTGAGGTGACCACAGCCCAATCTCCAAAAAACACAGCAGGTGTGTAAGCAGGCACTGCATTTGTGGTCTTCTTGGGCCGCATTTTAGGTGATCTCTTAGATGCTGACTTGGTTGAAACGGCTATAGATGGCTGAAGCATTGGAGTGGAGCTGGGCCTCAGACCAGGTCCTGATCCAGTAACTGATGCTGAGAATGAAGGATGTGATGAGGTGTACATCCTAAAACTGGCAGGGGGATATCCTGCCTTTGCTGGTGTGCAATCTGGCACGAATGCATTGTCTGTGGTGTCAGTGTAGGATGCACCTAATGCTTCTGTACAAAAAGATCACAATAAAGAAAACATATCAGAATTTTTTATTGTAAAAGGTGAATAAAAAAAAACTAATGAATGAAGCCAGCCAATTGGCTCAGAGAGGGCTTGTATGTAAGAGTAATGTGTAAGAAATAGTGCAGTCTGTAATAAAAGTCTGAAACAAGTCTGATGTAAGTTGTTGATGTCACACTCTGGGCAGCCTGAGCGTAAACCACATAATGACAGACAGCACATGTACAGGACAGCTGATGAAGCACAATGCTCCTTGCAGTTGCTCAGCGGGAGTAAGACCCCCCCGCCCCCGTAAACAAACAAGCCGTTGTATCTCTCACCTGTGTATATTCCCCGTAAACAAACAAGCCGTTGTATCTCTCACCTGTGTATATTCTCTCCATGTCTGTCACTAGTAGAGCCAGGTAGCGATAATTGGCAGACAACAGAGCCTTGATCCAGCTCTCCTGATTGGCTTGATCTTCAGCAGCAAACTTGTATGTTCTCAGTCCTGGCTCGCACCACACCAGCGAGAATGCAAACTGTTCATCGGACTCGCACAGCTGGACAGTGCAGCCCTCCAGAACAATCACTCCAATCAAATCTCGGTCAGCTGACCTCTCCTTGTAGAAAAGGAGGTTCCCCTTCAGCACAAACCAGCGCTTCTGATAGGAAGTCTTGATCTCACCCTGTGGGACAGTTAATTGTGTCATCTGCGGTTTACTGTCACATTTGCAAACAATTCATATAGCGCTCTAATTCTTTCAAGATGTTGAAACTCAGGAAGCTAAAAACTTGAGATTCTGTTCCTGTAAAGCTGATGTTTTTCTTAATGACTGTAAGACCTATGAAGTCCATTGTTTTACATGGCTTTACATATTGTAGTAATGCAGTTGTAACAAAGTAACTGTTCTAACATACTTTTCTTGAGCGTAGTTAAATATTTATCATTTACAGGGCATTACATAACAGTGCAATTAATGCTTCATAAATTTTGTCCTACCTTTTTGAACAAGTAGCCCTCTTTGTCCACAGGTGTTTTGCTGGATTCAAAATAACACATAACCTTGTCATCAATCTTCATTTCAACATTACACCTCCAACTGCTCACTGAGCCTGCCACATCAACAGAAGAAAATACTTTACCGACTTCCTTCTTCATTATCTCACGTCAATAAAATAGGCTAATGGAAATGGTTGACGTTGTATAATAAACCCACATTTGTTTGCGCACTTTTTTGCATTAAAACACTGAATATGTGGCCAGAGACGTCAATTTCTTAGCCATTTTGATAATGTTTATTTTAATACAAGGATATTACGGATGTATGTCAAACTGACGGTAAAGATTAACAAGCCAGGTTTTCTAGTAGCTGCATAAATTCACTCGCAGGAAGATACGTTTTTACTAAATTAGTCAACTTTTGAGTCTAGAGAAGATATTTTTAGGAAGTTGTTACAACATGGTTTGCGCTAACTCACCTTAGTAAAGTGTGTTGAGTTTCTTTGTGGGTGTGCCAATCACTTCCTGGTTGAGGTACACGCAACGTCACATCACGTACAAAAACTCACAGCATTTACAGCCGTTGAAGCAGATCAAACAAGGGACGCCAAGTCGCTCATGTGTTTGTTTGTCCTATGGTATCTTTTGAAACAATAATTGTAGAGTTGGCTACGTGTGTATTTGTGTAAAGTGTAAAGTACAAGGACAAATGCCTAATCTTTAGAAAAGAGAAAATGCACTGAGGTGTTATCAAATTACTATGTATATATACACGTAAAACACGTCTTGATACTTGACATCAAGTAGGCTATCATTTGGAAAAGTGGAGGCATCTGTTTAAGCCAGTGCTGTGTGTTGGTGAATCTGTAAAAATCCCCACTGGGCTGTGAAGTCTAGCATTTCATTTGGATGCATGTCATATCTTACAGCCCATGGGCTGTACATAAAGGCAAGGCATTTTTATTTATATAGCACAATTCATACAGTGGGTAACTTAAAGTGCTTTACAGAAATAAAATTAATTTAAAATACGCAGACAATATTTAGAATAAGAAACATAAGTAAAATACAAAACAAAAAATGTAAAGACAGAGTGCAGATAAAACACCTTCAGTTGTCTTTACTGAATGTAAGCGGAGCTAAAGAGGAAAGTTTTTAACTTCCTCTTAAACATTGTTAAAGTTAAAGCTGTTCAAGGTTTTTGCTGCATAAAACTTTCTTCAAATTGTTTTGCTCTAACTCTGGGCACGAGCAGAGGCCCAGATGTTCTCAGAGTCCGAGAAGGTTCATAAGGACTTGCATGTTATAAATATATTCTGGTGCTAAACTACTAAGAGACTAGTAAACCAGCAGTGTTGTTTTAAAGTCTATTCTCTGAGCAACAGGAAGCCAGTGCAGAGATTTTAAAACTGGACTGATGTGGTTGTACTTCTTGGTTTTGGTAACCCTCATTTTGAGAGACCAGTAAGAAGGTCATTACATTACATTTTCCCTTTGACTTTGGAAAGGTTTTTGATAAAATATTGATGATGTAATTTACTTAATGTGACTGTGAAAATTCAAGTCTGAGTCCATGATGACCCCTAGATTTCTGACATGATTTTTAGATTTTAGAGAAACTTGAGTGACTGCTGACTCTTTCTCTTTGTTTCAAAGATAATGAGTTCAGTCTTGTCTCTGTTCAGTTGGAAAAAAATATTTTGCATCCACACGTTAATATGTTTGATACAGTGACACAGTGAATGGATTCATCCATTTTCACCTGCTGTGAATTAAATCAAAATAAATCTGAGTCATCTGAGCCTACCATAATTATGGTAGGATGCGTTACAGCTGACCTAAAGGGAGTATGTAAATAAATCATTAATAGGGGGATAGACCCCTGTGGAATCCCACATGTCAGGGCCATTTGATCTGATACAGTTACCAACTGAAACAAAGTACTTCCTGTCTTCAAGATATGACTGCAATCATCTAAGGGCAGTTACAGATACACCTATCCATTCGTCTAACCTTTGTGACAGGATTCCATGCTCCACTGTATAAAGGGATTTAACTAAATACATGTAAGTATGTATACACACTTTTAATGATGCATTCAATGTCCAGCACTCAAATCATACCTTACTATTCAAATTATATAATTTACAGTTTTATACTTTGTGTTAATTTTATTGTTACATATTCATACATGCAAATGCATAAAAACAATTTAAACCAATATTTATGTCTGTCATTTTAATTTCAATTTTAATACTGTTCACATAAAAATGTATCATTCCAGTTTTCATTCATTGTAGATAAACAAGAACACAACATGTGTCTAATATTGTTTTTCCTTCATTAAAACTGACACACAATCAACAATTACACATCTTATAATTGATTGAAATGTCTTGGAAAAAGTAAGCGTTAAAATTAATACTAATACACAGGTCCAGCAGGTTATTGCTGAGCCTTAGCTTGGCTGAGTACACTTTATTAAATATTTAAATACCTAATTTCTATCTGCAGGAGTACAACTGACTAAAGTAGTTTATCTGTGACATAGTTGCATCTTTGGTAAAGTAATGGCCCAATACAATCCCGTTTCTTGCATACAGAATTTGTACAAAGTCACATAAGATATACATTTTGTACAAGTTTCATTAATATTCAATCCTATGGTGCTAAATAGAAGCACTTCTTTGTAGTTAATATATTACAGTCAGAAGTGTTGCTCCCTCCATACTTGCTGTAACATCAGCGTCTCTCCAATGTGGATCCTCTGGTGTCTTTTCAGGTTCTCCCTCCTACTGAAACTTTTCCCACACTGGTTGCAGTAGTATGGTTTCTCCCCTGTATGGACCCTCTTGTGTTTCTTTAAGTCTCCCGCCTGAGTGAAACGGCGGCCACACTGCACACAACCATAAGGTTTCTCCCCCGTATGACAACGCTGGTGGATTCTTAAGTTTCCCACACGGCTGAATGTCTTTCCACAAACAATGCACAAGTGTGAGTCCTCTGCGTGGATATAGTCTTTTCTGACTTTTGTCACATCAAAAGAAATCCTGTTGGTTTTTGAATGTGTATTCCTTTTAGAGACAAGACTGGAATGAACAAAGACTGGTATTTGGGGTTCAGCAAATACTGTTACTGGAGCAGATGTCTGATGAGAAGTATTGCTGCTTAAATCCACACAGGCAGTATATTCTTTATACAGTGACGGTACAGCCTTTGAGAACTCCTCAGTTGGCCCTGGTTCTTTTTTGACAACAAACAAGTTTGCTTCAACTATTGTGGTGGCTTGAGAGGTGGCCACATTCCTAATTGGGGCAGGGTTTATGCTTCCGTTTGCAGGACTTGATATGTGTGAAGTGTGGGCAGTAACTTCTCCCTCATAATTGTTTGTATTAACATCTTTAGCTTTTGACCCACACGCTTCTGCCTGGGCTTGTGTTTGAGAGTTAATGGAGTTACCCAGTTCTTTAGAGTCACTCTTTATAACACTGACAGGTTTGTAGCAGCTAATTGCTTTTTGATCTGTGTGTGAAAGTTCACTCTTTTGCCTTTGAGAAAGATCCTCTTCTGTGCTGTGACTGTCCAAAGAGTTTAGGTCAGCTACAGAAAAAAGGAAAAAGTTTAGCATTTAGTAAAGTGTTTAGCATCTCTATCACTTTAAAAAGTACACTTCAGTGTGACAAAAGAGGAAAATCAAAAAGAGAGAAATCTACCCACATTTTTCTTTTGTGATCTTGTCTTGCAGCTCTTGCAGTCTTCGTTTCAGACTCTCATTTTCTCTCTGTGTTCTGGCAGTTTTCTCTTGGTATTCAGAAACGGTCTCCTTTACAACTTCCAAAACTTCATAAACTGCTTGAGTTAGAAGTTTAGCCACACGGGCATTCAAATGTTGAAGCTTAGACATGCTGAAAGAAATTACATTTAAAAAGAAGAGCTGAGTACATTGTTCCAACATTGTTACAAAAGGCCTACATAAACACACAAGTGGATTAAAACCTATAAATAATGTCATAAACGTTATGAATGTGTTACGTGTGGTAAAGCTGTATTTAAAATTGTTCGTCAAACCAGGCTTAGGTTTATTATTGATTTAAATTTAAATTTGACCTGCGCCAGAAGAGCTTCAAACACCTTTTTTCTCAAAGGAGCCACTCATTGTATAACTATTAACCTAAGTCAATTTAACCATTGCCTTCCATGTACTACAACAATGGTTGGGTATTCAACAGCTGTACAATAGCTGCCTATAAATTGTCTAGAAAAGTGTGTACTGCAGTAGCTACCTGTGAGCTGCTCACGAAGTTAGCGTAAAAATCTGACGTGAGACACTTTAGCTTCTTCGGCTTATCATCGTCTTCTTTTTAGCAACCATATTTTTAAATCAAAATTTTTTATATTTACACATTTCCTTTTATTTCATATTAATCTGTCTGTTACTTGAAGCAGTAGAAAGGCTTTAAAATAAAAACAATCATGTAACCCGGAAACAGAACTTCTATTACATCCGTTCAAAATAAAACCTAAAAAAAGATTATGTCAAGAGACCACAGCTGATGAGAATGTGTAATATTGTACCTTACATCATAAAAGGACACAGTGTTTGTTAGTGGTAGTTTGTCGATAAAGAAAAGCATGTGCAGCCTCTTCAAACACTTAATCCAGATTTTCATGGTTAATTGAAGCACAATCAAGATATTTAACAGCTTTGATCTGACTGGCCAGGGCCAGGGCCAGTCGATTGATTTTTCTCTTTCAGTTTCTCCAAAATGTCTTGATTATCACGCAGATCACACTTAGTTCCAACCAGAAGAAGAGGGGCATTAGGACAATTATGTTTAACCTCAAGCAGCCACTTTTTTGTTACGTTTTCATAGGATGAAGAAATTAAGTAACAAATAAGGACAATATTCGACTTCATGATAGCACAAAGGATGCAAATTGTCGTAATCTTTGTGACCAGCTGAGTCCCAAATGCTTAAACCAACAGTCTGATTGTCTATCTTCACCTCTGTAGTGTACCAGTCATAAAAGTCTGGTGTGCACTCCCCAGGGAAGAATATTTTAATGTAGATAAAAAGTAGCTAGGTCTATCCTGCTCCACTGTCTCCAACAACCACGCATTTTGCAACTTGCATTATGATAACCTCAGGAGTCTGTCTGAAACATAAGGAAAAAACACTGGATTAATACGTAATACTCTATTATTATTATAGTATTAAGCTGAATTTAGAAAATTGGATTGTAAAATTTACCTTTGAGATCTGTTGTGTCGGTCTTCAGATAAATCTCTACATCTATGTACTAAAAAGCCTACAACACACTCAATGCTTATGAGTGAACAGGAAATAGCTGCTGCCGAAAGTTGGGTAATCCTGTCTTTCAAAGTAGTAGAAGTAATACAATGGATTGCAATGTTACTTTTTCCTCTCTGAAGTAAGTAAAGGAAATATTGCAAAAAAATTAAATAGTCTTGATTTTATGGGAAATCTTTTTACAGCAAGGCTATAATGTAGCAATAGATTTAAGTCTTGCTTTTTAAAAACTTAAGTAACACATCTACATATGAATGAAATAAAACATCAAAGAGATTTTGAAATATTTATTTGATCTAGAACATTGCTTCCTCAATGAAAATCACAGCAGCCTAATACACAGTAATAAATAAATAAATAATAAGAGAGAGATGAATTCTAATATGAAGAATTGCCTCAGGAATAGGGACACAGTGCAACAATATTTGAAGATACAGTCTGGTCACAAGTGTGTTTGCTCATGTTTTTTCATATTACTTGAATGACTAAAAGTTTTTCCACAGTGACTGCAGCCAAAGGGTTTCTCTCCTGTATGATAGCGAAGATGCACTGTCAGATATCCTGACTGACTGAACCTCTTCCCACACACCATGCAGCAGTATGGCTTCTCCCCTGTGTGAACACGGTTATGCTTCTTGTAGTCACCTGCATGTTTAAAAGTCCGATTGCAGAGCGAGCAGAAGTAATGTTTTCTGACCTTTCTCTCATATGTCCTTGAATCTGAACTTGCAGTTTTTGGGTTTCTTGGAGAGCGATTTTTTGTGGTAACATCGTCACAGTATCTGTGAGTTAGTGCAGCAGGATTAATCACATCCAGCACTTCTTCCATGTCATTGTGATCCGAGTTAAAAATTGTGTCTGGCTCATTATAAAGTCCCCCATTGGACGAAGGGGAGTCTGTGTTCAGTTTGCCTAAAGATTTGGCACCAGTCAAAGCATCATCATAAAAATAGTTAGTGGTGTGCATAGCATGCTCTTCAGATATAGATTCCATTTTCATTTTATATGACGTAAAAAGTAAATCAGAATCATTCTGAAAGATTTTTACTGCAATGCTAGGCTCTATATTTAACACTGAGGCTGAGAGTTCATGATTGCTTTCTGTTTCAGGGTTGTTGTTTAATGTGTCTGTTTCATCTTTAGGAGAGAGACAGTGGGCAGTCAGCGTTGTGAGGGGTCCTTCACAGTCAAGCTCTTCATAAGGATTTGACATTTCTAAAATATCTTTGACTGAAGGATTGTATTCAACATTTTTGCCCAGCACCACTTCGGATTCTGATGAGTGGACCTCGGCTTCAACTTGCTGGGATGAAGGATGCAGTTGTGACACAGATTCTGCAAGCGCACAACAAAATAAACTAATAGATCTCCTAAAATATTTACTTTTATGGATACTAGTAAAATATATTGTTCTTACCATTGCTCTTGAGTGTTAATTTATCCTGGAGTTCATGCAGTCTCCTCTTCAAACTCTGATTTTCTCTTTGGGTCCTGGCTGTCTTTTCCTGATATTCTGCCACAGTCTCTTTAACCACATCCAAAACCTCTAGTACTGCTTTAGACAGTAGTTTCTCCACTTTGGCATTAAGGCGCTCAATTTTAGACATCTCTGTGGACTATAGCAATTTCCAGGTTAATATATAATAGTATAGGACCCTTGTGTTAAAGACTAGCGTTTTAAATGTGTACATTTCTGACAAATGTTCCTACATAACACAGCTGTCTTCTCACTGAGAGTAAACTGCAATTAAACAATTATTACAAATCAAGTCCTACATAAGCTTGTTTTAAATAAAACAAAATTATATTGCAATACCTCGCGTCTGGATATTACACTGGGTCTAAATCCACAAATGTATTGTCAAAACCAATCTTTTGTGCGAACGAAACCGGATGTAAACCGATTAGTACTTCCTCTTCTTCGTCACTAGTTTACTGTGGATCAGCAATAGTCCACTACCACCACCTTCTGGCAGAAAGCACACAATGCACAAGTTTCCCCTAATCCAGAAGCAAACCATGAACACAACCTAATTCCAAAAGCAAATAAATCCTAAAAAGGAAAATAACAGAGATTTATAAAGTATAGAGGCAGCTACAAACCTGGTCTCTCACAAGTTTATTTCTTGTAACTCATTAGGTAAATGACTCCGAGCCAACCAAAGTAATGATAACTTACTACAGTAAAGTATACATCATGACTTGTCATATTTTTTCAACATTTGTATTTGCACAAACACAAAAAGTGCATCACGGTCAAGATTCACCCCTTTCCCCAGATAAAAGTTAAAACAAGCCGTTAGCAGGGCAATTACAAAATGGCAAAAAAACGTTTCTTTAAACATATAAGCCTGCCTGCTAACCTTAAAGTAAAAAGTATATCTGAAAATTAAGTTGCAGTTTCATGGCTGTCCCTCTATGGCTGTCTCCTCAAACAAGCTCAACAAGTTCTTAGGTTCAAGGTTTGGTCGTAGTAAAATCTCATCAGCTCGAACCCAGCTGCAATCACTTGGCCCTGTGGACACAGTGGATGATTGTCGGCTGAGCCTGGAAACTTTACTTATAATGTCCGAGTGAATGGGGCTGGCATTTGGTGAGAGAGTGTGACAGGAACCATTCAAATGAATACTGGATGGGGTCAGAGCTAAGTTACAGGAATGCAATTCTCTCAAGTGTGTAGGTGTGCCAGCAGGAGTGTGTCCTGAACCAGGGAGAGGCGTAGATGTGCTTTCCAAAGACATCCTTGATTTTAACCTGTGAATGAGGAAAATATAAAGAATAACATATTTTAAGAGACCGTCTCACACTGCAGCACTGTGAATTATCAGTTTACTTAAAAAATACTGTAAACAAATTATGACATAGTCAGACCTGTCGGAGAAAGTGGGAGAAGGCTCTGGGTCTATGAGATCCAAAAGAAAAACAGACTCCTCGGGGGTAGCAGACTCAGCAATCATGGCACTGAGAGGAAGGGTTAAATCTTTGTCCCAGCTGTCTTTAGGAGGAGTACAGGGCACTGGCTTGGACCAAACAGGAAAAAATGACCAAGAAAGAGAAGACAGGATTTTCCACCCAAAGCAGAGTGCCACCTGTGAGAAAAGGGAAATGCAAAACGTTTTCAAAATTCTACGAACAATCTTGCACTAAAGAAACAGGTATTGTCTTTTCATACATGTATTTATTTAAAAGCATACCTGGCAGAGAGAGGCTAAGGTAAGCAATGTTTCAGTAATCATAAGGTAGATACGTCTCTTCCATCTTCGTTTTCTAACATACGGAAGCGACAGAAGCTCAGAAACTGCAGGTCGCTCTAATGGATCAGGGGCCAGCATCATCTGCAGTACTGTCTGAAACTCAGATGAAAGACCTGCAAATACAGGCATAGGGGGCCATGACATATTGACAGTTCAAATAATAACTTGCAGCCCAACAAAATGAAACCATGCCTTACCACTTGTAATCTCTGAGGGAAGGCAGCCTTTTCTAAGCTGTTGCCAGCCCTCTCCTCCATTTGGAACCTCAATATTGCAGGCAAGCTCAAGTATAGTAACACCCAAACTAAATAAGAATGATAATAGTTGTCAGTAATATGTTATTTGAAATCACACAAAAAGTGTTAATAGAGTATGTATTAAAATGTCATTTGCATGATTTCATACCTGAAAACATCTGCGGCAGGTCCATAACTCCCACAAAGCAGCTCAGGAGCCATGTATCTGGGATCTCCTTCTTGAATATCTTCTTTAACTTTATGTACAGCTTGTTCTCCATCCATTTGCTTAAACTCAAACAGCAGTCCAAAGTCCCCTAACTTTAGACGTCCAGACTCAGTGATTAGGACATTGGCAGGCTTGAGGTCCAAATGCACAAAGCCATGAGAGTGCAAGTGTTCAAGCGCCGACAGAAGATCACAAAGGTAAGCCCATGCTGCAGGTTCATCTGCATTTCATTGGGAAAAATGCAAATAAGCAAGAAACATATGATTGATATGTCAATACAATAGCTACCACACAATTGATATGCTTCAACAGCCTATATAAAATAAATTAACCTGATAGCATAATTTCTTTCTACCAAACAGACCTGGACAAGGAGGCTGGTTTTCAGCATGGAGCAACAAACTTGTGCTACAAAGCTCAGTTTGGATATAAAGGCGTCCACACTCCTCCCAGGCTGCAACAAAGTTCAAGATATGCGGGTGTGGACACAGGCGCTCATGATTGTTAGCTTCCCTTATACTTCGGGCACGTTCACTGTTGCCTCTAAACCGATTAGCAGAACGCTTGATTGCATACTTGCGACCATCTTTGTTGCTTTGCACCTAGAGGAATTCATACAATTTTATTGATCCGATCTATCATGAACATATCAACATGTTCAATATGCATATTGCAAAGTCAGCTTGAACTGCAATAATCCTTTTGATAATTTTTACTGTGCCAGATAGTCAGGCTTTGTTCATGGCACCCTATTACAAAATGTTTTTTGGATTTTTTGTCTTGCAAATAAAGATCAAAAAAAAAAAAAAAAAAGCATATATAAATTATGCTTACCTTGTAAACCTCTCCAAAAGAGCCTCTTCCAAGCAAGCCCAAATTAGTGAAGCACTGAGTAAAATATGTCTGCTGCTTGTTGGGATCATATACAGAATTTAGTGGTGGAGATTTACTTAGTGATTGTGACAGAGGTGTAAACGGGGACACTTGCTGGTGAAACATTCTGCTTAAAGGGGGGCATCCTTTTGAAGGTGGCAGTGGGGGCAAGGAATGTGAAAGCCTGGTTGGAGAGGAGTAGGATGAGGCGGATGTTGACGATGAGGAGAAAGGAGGACGACGCTTTTTAAGAGAGAAGGACTGTTCTGCATGAGAGAAATGAGATGGGAGAGGCAGTCTGTGGCTTGCCACTGTGGCCTCTACTGCAAGTGACATTGTGTTTGGGCCTCCTCAGGTCCTCCCTTTATGTACAGTGCACTGTAAAGCCATAAAAGTAGAGCTATTAGGGTCAGTCATCAAGGTTATGTTTATTACGTATAGTTAGCAGTTTAATGTATTTATATAATTATATAGTGTTTACTGCCAGATAAAGTTTATGATCAAAGAAGATATAAAATGTAGTGTAGAGTAGAAAAATATGAGTTACAATCATTAACACAATTGTGAAAATGTAAATTAAAAGCAATCCTTAGTTGAGAGTAGGGATAATATAACAGGACATGGCTTTGAATACGGGGAAGACTGACTAACTGAACCAGAAATGTAGCTGTAGACAATCTAGTTAAGTAATTTCGTCTGACACCCGAAAAATACTGACTACAATTTATATTGTTTTTGAACATTAGAAACTAGGATAGCAGCAGTTGTAACAGGAACAATCTTCAATGGCGATGTCACTCACAGAAACAGAATGTGGACAACGTTAGATGAGGGCGGATCCAGTCAACAACATAAACAGCATTGCTTGTCTTTACTTACCTTGATTAAAAGTGTAACAGTTCAACGACACAAGGAGATAAACGCCACACAGTGCATGTTCCGTCTCCCCAACCAAGGAAAGCTGTTGTTCAAAAGCCGTGAATGTTGTCCAAGCCACCTTAGAAAAACATTGTACACTCGTCAAACACTGGCGCCAAATTCTGAAATTTTCACGTAGCGTTACGTACCTAGTTTTTGTGCATACAGTCATACGCGTTTTGTTGCGCAATATCCGCAGGCGGTGCAGTCTGCTACACAACACAGGGCTGGCGTAACCGGCTAGCTAGCTGATCACT
Organism: Neodontobutis hainanensis; assembly: GCA_024349245.1. NCBI lineage: Eukaryota > Metazoa > Chordata > Actinopteri > Gobiiformes > Odontobutidae > Neodontobutis > Neodontobutis hainanensis. Next base: position 9,434,389 of record JALDNG010000017.1, read on the forward strand.
TGAAATGGTAACGATTTTCATTTTTCTGCTTTCAAATTATACAATGGTTACTTTCATAAAGTTGTGGGCAACCTACAGATGTATTACGGTTGTTCCAAAGTCGCACTGTATGCCAAAGAAAGTAAAACTCAGCTTGTATTCTTTAGCTAGCTAATGCTAATGTGCTAGCTTTGCATCACAATCTAATGTTACAAGGAGGGACAGTGACGTTAACGTTTAGTTGCTGATCACGGCAAGCATTTTTTTATTTTTTTTATGTAGCATTAACGTATGTTGTAGTAGATAAAATAGATTTGTCTTTGTTACCGCTCAAGGGTTAGTAGATAGCTACTGTCAACATATTTTCTATATAATATATCTGACCAAGCTCTTCCCGTTTAAAAAAAAAAAACATTATGTTTTGTTTGTTATCTATGTTTATTTTTCTGGATTTTCAAAATTAAAATCATTAGGTCAGAATTGTATTTTTGTAGAATATTATGGCCTTCCTACTTTTATTAATGCAATAAAGATGTCCTTACCTTTTGCCTTATTATTAGTAATTGTGCATATTCATATTTTATTTAGTACACTTGTACAGTTTTTTTGTTTAATATAGTTTATATTCCAAAAATAACTGAAATACTGTTTTCTTATTCTAGGATGTTTTTCTAATGATCCGGCGTCATAAGACCACAATCTTCACAGATGCAAAGGAGTCTACTACAGTCTATGAGCTGAAGCGTATTGTAGAAGGAATTCTTAAAAGATCCCCTGAAGACCAGCACCTTTACAAAGTGAGTTTGTGGGTCAAGTATGGTTCTTGTTGATTTAGTAGTCGTATGGTAGTTACGAGCTTTGCCCCTTTTTTAGTTAAGCCAGAATGGATGTGTACTTTTATAATCAGTTGATGATCAAGTTGTTAAGAATTATATCATTCTACCCAAACCAACGGTGGTGCTCTTTGCTGACTATTTAGCTTTTATATTTTAAAGGATGACCAATTGCTAGAAGACAGCAAAACTCTGGGTGACAGTGGTTTCACTAACCAGACGGCCAGACCTCAGGCCCCAGCAACAGTCGGTCTGGCTTTCCGCATCAATAGTATGTTAAGTTATTTAAAAATCTTCAGTACTATTTTGAATATGCTGAAATTTTAACTCAATCACTGTTGACTACCCTTCAGATGAAATGTTTGAGCCGCTGCACATCGAAGCCTTTTCAAGCCCCCCAGAACTCCCCGATGTGATGAAGCCTCAGGACTCTGGTAGTAATGCCAACGAGCAGGCAGTGCAGTGATGGCAGTGAAAGAAAAAGCTGCAAGATGGTGTGTTGGTGGATTCACTGCAGTGGACAAGTAGCAACAAGGATATGTAATTTAAATTCAGTTTATAGGGTGGGAAATTAAAGGTAACTAAGTCTATCAATGTTACCTTTTTAAAGCTATGGTCCCTTCTCCCAACAACCACAAAAATATGCCTCACAGATTTGTTTAAACTCATTATAGTTTTCCACTTGGCATTAAATTCTGCCTTTTGACCCTAAGCTCCAGCCTCTCCTAAGTCAGAGTGATAAGTTGTTTCTTTGAAGAATGATTGAGTGAATGTGTGTGCTATGTATTATAATTTCCATTGATATTTTGGAAAGGTGAAGGCATAGTTGTGTGTCACGGTGCTCTAAAGTAACATGCATGGATAAGAGTCCAGTGTCTACGAACTGCATGAACAGATTAAGACTGAATGGCTTCATTTTTACATAACTGTTTTGTTTTCTGTTTCCTAGCTCCCAATTTCCTTAAGTTGTCGAACATTTATAATTTGATTTCATTGCTTGACACAAAGTCCCTGTTATAATCAAATACCAGGTTATTGTCATTTTTTTCTTACAGTGTGGTTTGTGGTTCATTTGTACGTTCTTTGTGGTATGTTTCATGCACTGAGACCAAAGGCAGGTACCTCTTGGACAACAGAGGATGTATTATCTATGACAAACAAGATGTATACAAGAGCTTTTTGTTGTTAGGTTTCCATGAAAAAATAAAAATTTTCACCACAATCGGTGTGGCACCTTTTCCTAATCATGCACTTTGAGGACATTTATTTTTTTTTACAGTCCTGTCTTAATTGAGTTAACTTGGTGGGAGAATCTGAATTTTAAAATACAGTAGATTGTTTACAGATACATTTATCTTTACAATATGTCATATAAAAATGTATTTTAGTTTTATTTATTCTTATTCTTTATTTAACCAGGTAATATCCTCATTGAGATTAAAAGTCTCTTTTCCAAAAGTAACCTGGCCATGATGATAGTGTATATTTACATTTTTCCTGCATATTATGTATTTTTTATATTTGAGGAGAGGAACGCTTTACTGTAAATTGAATATACTTTGATACATGTTATACTATGTTAATACATAATATTAGTTTGTTTTACATACTGAATGTATTCAAAATGCAAAGGTAAGCACAGCCTGTAGCCTACCTATTTTTTATGTTACTGTTGAGTAGTACTAAATGAATAAAAGTCTATTAAAATAACCCTTTTCACATAAAATATTTTTAGTTTTTAGAATTCGCTGCATTACATCTACATTAAATAGTTTAACCCACCCCATTTGATGTAAGAGGTGTCTCGGAGGGTCGTGTCATGTTTGGCCAATAGTAGACTAATAAAGGAGACGCGAGTAAATGCCATTTGAAATCACTTTAACAGAAGAGCATCTCCACAGAGTTGCTCACTGTGACACTAAATTCTGATTTTTTGATCCCAAATATGGACTAGGAATGCCGGGAATGACGTCAAGTGTCTGGGGAATGCGGGTTTGTGACCACATTTATTTAAGCTAACTACGCCTTCTCCGGTCTCAGCTCCTGGTAGGCATTACACAGGAAGAGAGTCGTGTAGGAAAAAGAGATGGGACGCCCTCCTCTTTACTCCTCCTCCTTTTTGGTGGCGAATAACGGTCCAGAAGTTATTCGGGTCCAAGCAGACAATAGCCCCGGTACCAGGACTGTATCTACCGTCCTTCCAACTTCTGAATGCAGCCCACGGTAAATCACAAACAGACGGACTGAAAACATACCATGGAGGATTTAGGTAAGTGATTACGTGAAGCGTTCATATACATATCTTGTATCTGAGGCTGGATCTCTGAGAAGGGGCGGTGTGCCCAAACAGAGGAAATAAGCGAGGACTGTTGATTCTGGCAATCCTGTTTGATCACAGCGTGCACCCCTTAAAAGGCATGTAGTCTAGATGAGCAAGTTTCTTTTGTTTTGTCAGTAAATGTTAATGTAATAACTGCAATCTAAACGAAATGTATAGTTTTTTTTTTTTAATGTCAGAGGTATTATTACATCCCAGACCAGTCTAGTGTGTTCAATAAATATGATTATAATATACAAACCAGACATTCATACAGGTCACACAAGACCTAACCCCTCATCGTCCACATCACTCTGGCCACTGTTGAGAGGGCCATGCATGCCCTGCAAATACAATCAATTCTTTGTACATCGGATTCAAATGGATCTACAGTGGGTCTTCTCATCCATAAAAAAAAAATAAGTCAAGTCAAGTGAGAGACAGACCCTTAATGCCCTACAGAGTATCTTCCCGTCTGTTTGATCACAGATCAAAAAGGGCTGTGTCCAGAATCAATTACTTCTTCAATTGCCTAAATTAATATCCACTCTTTTTTATTTATTTATTTATTTTTTTAATGAGAAGCTGTCTTTGTGTTGGAAAGGCTTTGTCGGAATGGGCCTGAAATAGCTTGGACCACTCTGCTATTTCAAAATGCCACAGAGTTCAATGAAAATAGGCATTTATTTTTTTCAGCTGCCCATTTGCTTTTGTGGGATTTTTTTCTTCTTCCACAAAGTCCAGTTCAGATCTTGGGAACTTATGCTTAGCTCAGGCAGCATTGTGAAGAATGGCAAGATGTTGCCAGGCACATCTGGAAAGGATTGCACACACAGTGAGACGGAGTTACAGGGTGACTGGCTGAGTGTTAGCTGGCCATGTTTGGGACGCACAGTTTATCCTGCTATCCAAGAATGTTGTAAGTTTATGTATTGGATCTGGCAAGGCTGTTCGTTGAGAGAGACCACTCGTAGAGAGAAATCTTGGCCAAGACAAACAAGTCGACAAGCAGCTCTAAATATGGTCAGAATTCCCATTGAGGGAACTTCAGCTCCTTATATGAGCAATCTGGCTTGTTAGTGTAAGAGTGAGTAAAATTGCAGTGAGGAAGAGGGCAAGCAGCATGCGCGCCATATTCTCACCACATGGCCCTACCAAAAGTGTGAATCATCCGGGACAGCAGTGCCCACAGGGATGAATTAAGGTCGGGAAAACCACGAGTCGTTTAGGTTTGACATGAACCTAACTGCGTCTCACCGCAAACTGTGCTTTAATAGAACAAAAGAAATAAAAACAGAAACCATAGACACAGACAATGACTAAACAATTTTACCACAGGCTTTGTGCTGACATTTATTCCACACAACATCTTCCAAATGGTAACTGTTTTATTAGTAAACTGTCTAGTTAGAGAGATTCACTAATTATTCTTGGTTTTTGGTCCCAGAAAACCCCATTCATGAAGAGAAAATGGTTCACTTATTTAAATGTCATGTCTAACATAAAGCATTTAGTGGAACATGTTTCTCTTTTTAAAAACCAAAGCAGTAGCATATTTGGTACAAATTGAATGATGATTCAGGTTCCTTTATGGACAGTGTTGTGACATTTGGCTTTAGTCACAGACTTGTCAGAGCTGATGAATGATGTCATGCAGCTGCAAAGGCCACACACTTCAGAAAGTTCAGCCTCCGGACAACTTCCACTTCAGCTTGGAGTCAGTGGGAGTGCATGGTCGGGATGCGGTGGATTAGATATCAGTTACAAAACACACTTCTTCCTCTGTTTCCTTTCCACACTGGCATGTCACATGAATGCAAACATTTTTGTGTTCTGTATGTCTAGATAAATTTGAATTGGTCAATGCTAACTGCTCTGCTTACTTTCAACTGATCATTGTCTGAGGATGCCCTGTCTTGATGTGTGAGCTGATTTTCTGCTGCTATATTGGTCACACAGGCTGTCTGTTTCTCTTTAGGAGAACCTGAGCCATCTAACTACCCTCTCAGCCCTCGTATTGTTGTGTTTGGTACGTAACTGTCATGCATGCATTTCTTGTGTCTTGTTTGCTCTCACTGCATCTTTTTCCTATCTTCTCATTTAGACATTTGGATTGCAAACATTGCTTATAAAAAATACATATTGACTTCTAGTAAAATAAACTCAGCTAAACACCAATTACTTCATTGTTATGCTTTAGGAACAGCTCAGCTGGTTTATTGCTTTTTTAAATTTCTTTTAGATGCCCTCCTTGCTGATCTGGAGAATACCACCTCTCCTCTCGCTCGATGTCCAGTTCTGCTCACCACTGACCCACCCATAAACGCTGAACCCGTGACCCATGAGTCTGCCCAAGTGCGGCCACCACCACCCGCCTACACCCCACAGCAGGTACCCATGAGAAATCCACCATTGATATTGCACGATTACATTAAAATAGAATTTACAAATAATAAATTGTGGTGCTTTGATAACGGTTTCTCAGACTGTTTCTGCTGCAATTAAGTCCTCTCAGAACCCAAACCCTGACAAATTATACAGGTAACACTTTTAGCCACTAAATCATGATTCTTTATGTGTTCTGAGTCTCTTTGTGGGATACATTTTTGTAAAACCTGACTCTTACAGCACAGTGTGTAAACCTCGTTCCCCGCGTGCAGTAGACCCCCCTCCAGCCTTCTCCTCCTCTTCGCTGTTGGGAGGGGGTCTGAGTGAACTGGACCATCTGCTACAGGAGCTGAATGCCACCCAGTTCAATATTTCAGGTTTGTGTACATGTGCATAACACACTGGTACATTTTTAAAATAAATTTTAATGGCGAACCTTTTTTTTCTATGGCTGTGTTTTTGCTTCCAGATGAGATCCTGGCCCAGTTCCCTTCGCCTAAAAAAGATGACAAGGATAAAGTCAAAGATAAAACCACAACCACCAAGTAATACCATCTGATGTCACCCTTATTTTAATTGATAAATTTGGGATGTGTTTGTAGATTAAATTGTACATTCTACATTATATCACAATATGTCTTATGTTTTCAGTGTATATATATTTAGCAGCAATGAATTTTGTTTGTTTGACATTTATCTTTCAGCTCAGCAAAGCCCTCAGCCACATCAGCCACACTTGAACTTGACAAGCTAATGGCATCTCTGTCAGACTTCAGAGTTCAGAGCACAGTAAGCCATTAGTCTACTATATTATTCTTTTTTTTATTCCCAACTGTTATAAAGCGCACTCATAAATAAATTTCCTGACCACACGATTGGAACATGGCCTAATGACATCCCTCCTGATATGAAGATAAAGATTAGTCATATATTCTCACCAGATAAGCACTGGCCAGAGTCGTTGATTTTCATTTAGTATTGTAATGACGTTTATTTCATTATGGTGGGAAGAAATGAAGTAGATCTGACATTATAAATTCAATTCAGAACAGTTTTTTCTTTGGTATAACATTTCAGAAACTGAAAAATGCTTTATTACGAAGGTGGGTTACCGATTTAGACAAATTCTACTCTGACTGATTTTGGTAATGGCCTGGACTATGTTAATTCTTAGTTAGTAATGGTGAAAAAAGCTTGTGTTATTGCTGTTTTGATTGTTGTGTGCAAGCATTGTTTTACATCCTACCAGAAGTTAGTACTACTGTATTCTCTTCCTCCAGCCAGTAGCACCTGTCAACCCTGTAACCACAGCACCCCAGCCACCTGCTGCCCCGCAACAGCCTTCCTCGGGTGGCTCACTGGACAGCATGCTGGGCCTCCTCCAGTCAGACCTGACAAGACAGGGAGTTCAGACATCCTCAAAAGGGAACTGTTCAGCTTGTCAAAAGCCAGTAGTAGGACAAGTAAGAATATGCCTGGTTGATTTGCACTCGCATAAGATATCCCATTTAGAAGAAATGTGCTTTACTTTATCCTCTTTCAGGTGGTGACTGCACTGGGGAAAGTGTGGCACCCGGAGCACTTTGTTTGCACTGAATGTGAGACAGAGTTAGGCAGCCGCAATTTTTTTGAGAAAGACGGTCGACCGTACTGCGAGTCAGACTATTTCACTCTCTTTTCGCCTCACTGTGCAAACTGCAACAAGCCCATCTTAAATGTAAGCACTACATTGAGTTCATTCACACTTTGACAATAAGCTTATTTGCTTTGTATCACATTGCATGTACATCTTTTCATCTCCTTTTGTAGAAAATGGTCACTGCCCTTGATAAGAACTGGCATCCAGAGTGTTTCTGCTGTGTTAAGTGCAGTCGGACATTTGGAGAGGAAGGTAATGGGTGGCACATATCCTGTCTATTGTCTAAATATCACATTTACACCAAACACCCTGAAAATATTATTTGGGTGGCTTTAAAGTTGGTGTTTAAATATCATGTGGTTTTAAATCAAGCAAAAATTAACTAAACTTATCATCCATGAGACTTCTTGATACACATTTATATTTAAATGTCCGGCAGCATGGTTAGTGTAACTTCTGTATTCATTAAATAACACTAACATGAATATTCTGCAGCAAAGTTATGACATTATTTGAACAACACATCAGTTTCAATTGTGTAAAATATGACTGTATCTCCTGCAGGTTTCCATGACCGTGAAGGCCAGCAGTACTGCCAACAATGCTTTTTGACTCTGTTTGCATCGCGCTGTCAAGGCTGCAGCCAACCCATTCTTGAAAATTACATCTCAGCTCTCAACTCCCTCTGGCACCCACAGTGTTTTGTTTGTAGGGTGAGTGTTTCTTTGTGTGTCAGATGATCACTTGCTTTTTGTTTATGGGTGTGAGAGCAATAAAATAAGAAAGAAGTAGGCATCTGGACATAAAACATGCAAATTTCTCTAAATTAGGGTGTTTTCCTCTCTGCTTTTAAATATGTATTAATATATTCAGATTTATTTGCCACATCTTTACAATATATATTTTTTTATCTCAATGCCTGAAATAAAATACAATCCATAAGGTAATTGCTTCAAATTAATTTTGATGTTTCTTGACATAAAACAGAGAAAACAAGCCCTCTTTCTAAGATGCCTGGGTCGATGGATATTCTGTGGGGTAACACACTAGTATGCAGGGCATACTACTGTCTCATGAGAGAGCACACACATAACCAACCAGATCCTATCATATCAACACAAATTTAAATCTAAAATAATATAACTTTGTGTTTAAAGCTAGGGCTATGTTGTTGGATCTGTGCCTTGAGAAAGTTATGTGTGATATCCCATGACAACTAGCTCTGTCTAACTGTGTTTCTTTCCAGGAGTGCTACAGCCCCTTTGTCAATGGGAGCTTTTTCGAACACGACGGAAAGCCTCTTTGTGAAGCCCACTATCACCAGTCGCGTGGGAGTGTCTGTCAGGCCTGTCAGCAGCCTATCCTTGGTCGATGTGTCACTGCGATGGGAGCCAAATTTCACCCTCACCACCTTGTTTGTCACTTCTGCCTGAAGCCTCTAAGCAAAGGCTGCTTCAAAGAGCAGGAGAGCAAACCCTACTGCCAGCCCTGCTTCATCAAACTCTTTGGCTGAGGACAAAAAAAAAAAGAACATTGCCCATTTCTCCTCAGTCGCCATGAGAAGAAGGTGTTTACTATGGGAACAAGGATGGAGCTGGCCTTGTTGGCCTGTTTGACTTTTAATCAACATGAACAACACATAATGAATAAATGGACTGCATATAGAGTGGTCCAGCCTTGATTATCAGCATTAATTAGACTGACTAAAAATTATGCCAAATACATTTGCCATGAATGTAAACAATTTAAATTGAATCTTAAAAATACTTTTACTTTACCAAAGGCTAATAATATAAGTGGAGCTCTTCACTGCAGTGCAAGAAATGCCCTTTAATATATGTGCTTTTTTTTTTAGCAAAAATGTATTCTGTCACTGCATTTGCTTTTGTATTGAATTACTGCTCTTAATGATTTCTGTATTAGACCAAGCTATGTCAGATATTATTCTTTCACTATTGCTCTGTGCAAATTTGCCAAATAATGCCAAAGAACAAAATAAAGACCTTTCAATGTCTTCCGTTGTGTACCCTATACCAGTTAAATCAATATTGTATCTAACTAGTTTTACAATTTATTAGATTATTTTTAAATGAGAAAAAAATAAACGGACAGATTTTAGTCACAACCATGTGTTATATGGTAAGAAGCAGCTTATAATAGCAACCATCAAATCATATTAGTAGATGTCACTGTTCGCTGATAAGCATAAAACTGATCTGGAATGTTTCCTGTAAAAAAAAAAGTAGGCTATAATTAAATTAAAAAGGTGATGACACTCGTATCCTTTTCTTAAATTATGACGGGATTTTGGTCAGTATAATCGTCGTAATGCGTAATGACGTGTCCACGCCCCACGTGCCTCGCTGAACACACGTGAGTTCAATTAAAAGTCAATGAAACCCTGTCGTTGTTAGACACAACTGAAAGCTGGAAAGCCTTTTGAAGAACGTCACCGTAACACGTTGGCTTCAAGTGTCTAAACACCGCAAAAATAATACACAATGAGTGATTTAGGACAGCAACAAGTAAGTCAGCATCCTTAAAGTTTGTTGGATATGCGAATAGTCCTCTTCTTTGGTTAGAAGTAAATCTGGTGGGGTAAAAACAATGTCCAAATTATTACATAGCCCACTTTGTGATGCCTTTGTGAGACAAATGTAACAATTTTACACATTTCCATTATGGCGTTTGGTTTGGGTGCCTTTTATAGGCTGTACTCGTTGCGTCATGTAAACAATTCACTGGATTATTATGCGTCCAACAACACAGGAAATCGAAAAAACGCCTCAGTGGCCTGAAAATGGAGAGGAGTGGAGTGACACCGAGGAAGGACATATGGACTTTCAGCTTCAAGCAATGGCTGAAGAGGATGAGGAGATCAACGTCTATAATGACGAGACATTTGGAATGGGTGTGTGTATAGGGAAAACGCTTTTTACATTTTTTTCATTTTTATTTTTTTGTAGGGTTTTGCGGAGAATGCCAGTTTATATATTTTTGTTTCACAGATTTGGATGCACATGGGCCCAATGGAAATTCTAGTCTCCTTCAGTTCGTCCCGCCACCACCAACGCCTCCCCCTCCAGACCCCAAGCCACCGTCTCTCACCAGCTCTCCAGCTCCTCTGAGACAGAGGATGCAGAACGTGCCCCGGGCCCCGCCAGGGCGATGCATCAAAGGCAGGGGTCCTAGAGGAGGAATGGGCAGGGGGCAAATGTTTGAAGACCCTGCTGTGGTGAGGATGGTGGAAGGACGGCCAAGTATCAAGGTAATATTTATTCTGCAACAAAATGTGATTGTTTAAATTTTTATTAAACATATTTTAACCATGCGTTTGTTATGGCCCGGGATTTTCTTTAAGAGTCTGGACAGTGCCATAGTGGACTGTGGCAGTACCTTGTACCGGAAACAGTTTGAAAATGATGTAAGAGCAAACTCAGCAAAACACAGTTGTAACTTTTTCTGATTGTGCTGCTAATGGTTTCATCTTTTTATCAGTGGATAGGACCAACTTACAGAAAGACACGGAAAATATCAGGATCAATATTTGAGGTTAAGATTACTAGTGCTCATTTTGTAGCTTGAATATAATAAAGCTGAAGCTTAACAAAAACAGATGTATTTTATTCCTTAGGACAATGCAATAGTTTGTATAATTGATGGTCAAAGAGGCAGAGGTCAGCATCTGAACTCCAGCTTTCTGGAAGTGCCATATTCATTCAATTCCTTCAGGGGCAGGAGAGGGGACCCCAGAGGGTCTTACACTCAACGACATTTTGGCCAAAGAGGTCTTTCTGAGGTAGAAATTTTAAATTTACTTTATTTTTTAAATGTATATTTTAAAAAAGTTACTTTTTTTAAGAGCTTTTAGTTGTATTCTTGCAGATCCATCCACCTATCTTGGCAGGGTCACCCATCTTCCCACGTCAGCCTCTGACCCCAAGGCAGCATTTCAATCAGGTTTATTTTTGCACTGACTTATTTTACATAACCCCACATTACATTATTTAAATCATTTACTGTATGTGCTCACTCCTGACTTTATTTGTTGAATCAGACCAACCGCTTCATGTTTCAAACAAACCACCCATGCCCCACCACTCCAAAGATGATGCAACTTCGCTTTGGAGCCAACTCGCCAAGACCATCCCCCTTTTACAGCCCTTCATCTAATCCAGTGCAGCGATTCAGGTGGGATGATCATCAGTAAATAAAAGCATGGCTTACTTCTCACAATATACTGGGTAGCAGTGTTGTAGTCGAGTCACCAGTTTTCAAGTCCAAAGTCACCAAAGACTAGGCAGAGTTTCATCCGACTCGAGTTGTCATCATCACTTAAACTTCAAGTCCGAGTCCATAAAGGTCAAAGGTCACCAAAGTGAGTTACAAATCTGAAAACTGGGAGCAAAACTGATGCAGTAATTGGAATTTTATTTTATATAAACCTATTTTATATTTAATGGAATTTTGATTGTGGCATATCAATTAAGGTTGTAGCCTATATAGGCCTTTTATTTATTTAATTTTATTTTCGTCGAACTTGTGAGTCACTTAAGTGGCAGGGAGTTGAATTAGAGCAGCTCGCCCTTTAATGAGGTCTTATGATGTCACAGAGCTTGACTTTGCGTGTCATGTCCGAGTTAAGTCCCGAGTCCTTGTGTCTGAGAATAAATGAGTTTGAGTCCGAGCAATTAAAATGGCAAGTTGGAGGTCAAGTCATTAATGCTTACTGTCGAGTCACAAATCGCAAAAACTAGCCTACCTGAGTCCAGGACTCGACCACTCCATCTCTGCTGGGTAGTAAATGTATGACTTATAAGTTTCCACAGCAACCCGAGACCAATTACCCACAGCCCTGTTTCTAAGTTGCTTCCTGTTTTGCTCAAAGGTACCCTGATCCTGTCACCCAGCTTCACCCACAACACAAACGCCTTCTCATTCAAAAGCAGCACATGTTCCAGAGGTCAGTGGCCCTTATCTTTTTTATGTACAGCATATTGCCTTGTAATGTAAAAAAAGAGTAAGATTTGTGTGGTTGTCTTTGTCAGAAAACCAGAGCGCTGGGATCCTTACTGTAATTTAATGACAGCCAAAGAAAAGGAGTGGATCACTCGGCTACAGATGATTCAACTGCAGAGTGAGAATCCCTATCTTGAGGATTACTACTACCAAGTAAGAAATCAGTCTTATTACCCCTGTTGTACTCGTAATTGATTTTCAAGTAAAATGTTTGCGTATTTAAGCTATTTAAAAATAATAATTTTTAAGACAAATTGGTGCTATTCTGCTGTAATCTTTCTGTAATAGGAGTACTATCGACGACTAGAAGCTAAGCTTGCTGAAGAAGAACTCGGCATCCGGGGAAAGAAGGAGCCACCCAAGCTCTCTACACCCTACATCACAAAAACAGACGCATACACCCCAGGTTTCTCTTACAGTTTATGGTTTCTGAGACTTGACATTATGGGGGCTTTCTATTAAAGCTTCTATAGTAAATACACCTGCTCTTTCCTATACTTCAGTGGTGCACATCGAAGGCTCTTTGGGTCAAGTTGCTGTGTCCACCTGTTACTCTCCTCGTCGTGCCATCAGTGCTGTTCATGCTGTTCAAGCTCTAAGTCCACATGACGTAACAAAATAACATCTTATGTTGCAGTTACTGAATTTTTGTATTCTATGATATTCATCATATGGTCTCTTTCTTCATTTCAGGAACTAAAGGACACCAGACAACAGCGATTGGAGCTCCTTAGTAAAATAGAAAAGGTACAGAATCAACTTCGATGTGGGGGTCATACCCAATCTTTAGATAAAATGTTTTCACTATTTCTGGCCTGCAGTTATTCATAGTGCTATTGGAGGTGGAGGAGACGGAGAGGACAAAAACCACTGTCTTGTCTGAGGCAGAAGAAAGAAGATTAATGGAGAAAACGCAGCGAAAAGTAGAACATATCTATTCCCAGATGCAACACCACGACCCGCCGTGAGTGGCACAGTCTAAGACCGACTGTTGCACTAAAGCAATAGATATGCCAGTATTATACAATAATATGCGTGTTCACCAACCATGTTTTATTGAACTTTATTTTTGCTGCAGCAATTCCTCAGGGGAGTTTCTTCCTTTCCTGCTTGTTTCAAAGGGCAAAAAGCTAATGGCTCGACTACTGCCATTCCTGAAAAATGATTCTTCACTTAAAATCTTGCGCATTGTGTCACTTAACCTGCCAACAATCATGAGCAGAGACACAGAAGAGGTAAAACTGTGGTTAATAAAGTGTATGTGTGTTGGTAAATATTTTTAACCTCTTTTAATTTGATAGTCCTTACCAGTTCTTTACCCACCTCTCCGAAATGTGATTGGAGGCCTGACTTTCAGTCAGCTTATTGGGGTACTTGGAGATCTGACAACATCTGAGTCAATGTCAGCGTATGAGAGCCTCACTCTGGCCTGTCAGAACAAGGTCTGTTTGTGTAAAATTGCAATTGGGTTTACTATTGAAAGTAGTAAAAAAAACTTGGAGTTTTATTTTTTTGTCTTTCCCATTAACTAAAATTGTTCATACATAATCATTTATTTTATTTTTTTTATCAGTTTGGACTGTCCTTGCTGTATGCTCTCCTGTCACAAGGAGAGAAGTTGCTGTCCTCAGGTGTTCCTCTTGAGCCAAGCATTGGTGACTTTGAGGCCTGGTGAGGAGGGATTAAAGTACTGCAGTCTATGAAGTGTATTTCAACCATCAGTCATTATGTATGTAACAGGGATTATCTGATTTCCTTACTTTAGGACTGACACAATTTTCCAGGTGGCAGGACAGCTCTCCCAGTGTTCACTGGTTGAGCCACTCCTCTTGCCTTCCAATTTGCTCACACTCTTTTGCCGTTACCTGGACAAGCGAACAGTGCACCAGCTTAAAAGCAACATGGAGTAAGTTTTTCAAAGATTATAAAATATTAACACAACTTGACTTAAAATACTTGAATGACATTAAATGAACCAGAGCTAAAACATGCTAACTTCTGTTTAGGTCTGCAACAGGATGCATGGCTCTTCCATCTTAAAGAGACAGTAACATGTGTTCATCAGCTGCAGACCAGGTTATGGGGAGGATAATTGAGCAGAGCACAGTCCTGATAATTATAGCATGCTCTGTACAGTATCTAATCTTTAGACTACATTGATGTTTGTTTATGCCTTTTCCCCTGATCCCTTCACATTTTGCACACTTGAGCTGTTTCCATTTTAATTTTATTAATTTATTTTTTTTTTTTTATTTTTTTTTTTTTTGCTTTTCTCTCTTGGGTCGCCAGTAGGTTACCTACAATGTACATGTCTCTGAAAAAAGCTAAAAGTTTTGAATAACTATACACCACAGCCTGAGATTAAATGGCACATTAAGGCAGTTTGTGTTTTTGAAACTTGAAGGTATTGCTTTGTGACTCAAATGAATGTTAAATCAGATTATGGTGACCGGATTGAGGATTGAATAGTAACTTGTGTACAGCTGCATCTATTTGTTTAATAACAAAAATGGACACAACAGCAATGAAGTTTTGGGTTTTTGTAAAAATAAAGACATGGATAATGTGTACATTTTGTAGTGATACTAATATGTATTTGAAATCTCTTAAATGTTTGAGTTTTATTTTTTTTTTCTTTGGGAACAGAATTTAAATTGCACCCTTGTAGAGCACTTGCAATATGAATAAAAAAAGTTAAGAAATGCTTATAATCTGAAGTGTTTAATCTGGCACCAATTGTTCTAATGAACAGTTGGTTCTAATTCAATGAAAGTTGACTCATTAAAAAGTCAACATACAGCTTATATTACTTGGCTGTTCATCTTGATGTTGGATGGCAAGATTAATTGCACTTCCTAATACAAACTGCCTGTCACCTGAAGTACTAAGTCACTACTACTGTACAGCATCTGAACAAAGCTGTTCTCCAAAGTGACTGTTTTGAACAGTGGCCAATGTGGTCTTGAGCACATCTTACAAAAAGTAAAGCTTACAAAGTGAAATGCCCTGTACAAAAGTAGAAAGGCTTGTCAGAGTTGATGAAAGTATGTGAAGTCTGGGTGGACCGGGGGCTGAAATGTTAACCCCTCCTTGACCCCATAAGAAGAGGATCTGGACTTTGGGTGAGGAATCTGTGTGAAAGGTGAGATATCTGTTTTTACCCGTTTTTTTTTTTTTTTTAAAAGCGGCTCTCTGCCATCAACAGTGGACTAGTGTGTAAATGGACTGAGACCATACAGACTTTGTGGACTGAAAGAAGCATCCATGAACTAGGACAGTTCCCACTACCAATTGAGTCTCCCTTAATACATTACAAGCAAGACATGGTTCAAATAAGGCATTTTTCAGATTCAAATCATTCACCTGTCAACAACCAGTACCTACATTATCTTAATTTAACGTGTGCTTTTGTGTATATCCTCCCATAAAATGAAATCTAATTTTGTGTTTAAGTTTTATACATAAAACACCTGTGTGAGATGTTACTGTAAGCACTTGCAGTCTTAATGGGGAAATAAACAAGCACAAGCCATCTCTGTAAACAGCAGTCTTTGTTTATTGCAAGTTGTGTGACAGGCACCCCACCTAAAGTTCATTAGTTGCTGTCCAATCTGGTGAGGCCCTTCTCTTTGCTCCTCTAACCTTCTCAAATGTGTTAATGTCCCAAAGTGCCCTATTATTTAGTTGGTTTGTGTGTCCACCTTGCAAACAGGGGGGGTGGATTTGGGCATCATCTAAATGCAGAAAGAGGGAGGGACACCTCTGCCGACTATATATTAACCCCCAACAATCAGGAGCAACTGCCCACTCCAGTGCATTGCCTCTAACATCCTTCGTCTCTTGTGTGATTTAATACATTGTGTGCATTTCTTTTCTGTAGGTCCACTATGTGGGGACAAATACTGCTGCAGAGTTTGGTGGTCTTTTGGCTGGTGCAGACAGCGCACACACGAGGTAAGTGTTCATCACAGAATATAGAACTATCTCAAATGAGATCATTTTGAGATAATTAAGTACAGATTGGGATGTTGGAATTCAGACAAACTTAATATAACTTTATTCTACAGCTTTTTGTAGATTTAAGTTTAAAAGATTGTCTATGATTAAATTATTTTCTAAAAATCTATTACTACATATTTTTTTGGGGTGCACGAGTTAGCACTCTTGCCTCAAAGCAAGAAGGTCGTGAGTTCAAACCCCGTGAATTCAGGCCTTTCTGTGAGGAGTCTGCATGTCCTCCCCGTTTTACCGTGGGTTCTCTCCAGGTACTCCGGTTTCCTCGCACCACCCAAAGACATGCATGTATGCAATTGGAAAAATCTAAAGTGAATGGTGGTCTGTCACTGTCTATGTCTAAATGTCAGCCCTGTGACTGGCCACAGTGCGGAGTGTACTCCGACCCACAGCTACTGGGAAAAGCTCCAGTCACCCACAACCCATAACAGGACTAAGTGGTAGAAAATGAATGAATATTACTAAATTTTGTTTGTAATTATAGGCCTTAAGTGATTCTTAAATGACGGTAAACATTTTTAAATTAGTTTTATATACTGGTTGTTTGAGTCCTGACCAAAATCTTCCAATAACAATAGTGCATTTCACTGTAGTAAAACATACATTCTATAAAACTATATACATTTGTGCACTAGTGTGTGCTTTTGTGCATCTGTCTGTTGCATTTGCCTTGGCTTCAGTCTGCTGTAATTCCTGAATGAGGGACAGTTCCTGCAGATGCTCAGGTTTGCCTGCTGAATTTCAAACAATGATGTTAAACTAAAATTTTTGCAACACGTGTTGTAGAGCTTCAAAGTGTGTTTAGGGTTTCTTCTTATGATGTGAAGCACCTGTCTTTTCCTATTTGGTCCTTACCAGAAGCCTCAGTTCTTGAAATCAAAGGCAGCTCAGCTTTAGTGGCGACAGTAGTCTAAATTTAACATCTATATGTGAGAAGAGTTTGAATGCTTTTACTACTGCCACCACACAGACACTGCATTGACCCTAAAGCAGTGTTCAGCAGCAGACAGTATTTGAGAGAAAGATAATTCATTCATAAATAGATTTGTTTAATAATAAACCTAATGAATAACAAGAAATACCATTATTATTACTAAGATAGACATAATGGTTGATTGGAAGATGGTGAGTATTTTCACAAAATTGAGTGTTAATGAATCATCTGTTTTAAGGTTACGGTGCTGTATCTGGAGTTTCTTATGGGCAGGGGCCACAGCCTAATGGTAAATCACCCACACATTTCAGTAACTGAAGTCAAGTAGACTTTGATTAAAGTTGGCTATGTATTTGCTTCAGGGAGGAAACCAATGAATGGTGGAGGCTTGCCATCAAAAGGTAGATCAACCTCATGATTTCCACTGCTCTAATTGACTCTGTGTTTGACTTAAATTATTTTCTGGTGTTTTTACAAGGAGTAGGTCCAGGAATAGGTGCACAGAATGGATATGGGGCATATGCAACAAAAGGATTAGGTAAGTGATTTCCAATCGTTTGGAAATGTTGCTAAATGGAATGATAAATTTTGTTATTTGATGGTTTTGTTTAGGTTATGGAGCAGCAGCTGGGATTTCAAACACAAATGGAGCAAATTATAATGGTATATACACATAAAGAATTTGTGAGCGAATGTGTGAAATTTGAAGACTAATGGTCAATACTGAATACTGCATTTCTATTCTTATAAACTAGGATATGGTGTACCTGCGGCCGTGCCTAAAGGTATGTTCACTATACTTTCGAGTCTAATGGTATAATAATTACATGTTTTATTAGTTTGTTTTTCTATCAAGGCTATGAAGCTGCAGCTGGTGTTTCCAACGGACAGAGAGGCAAACCACAGGGTAAGTCCTCGGTTAGAGGGAAACAAATTAACATTTGACAGCAAGCATGGTGAGTTACTTACTCTTGATACCGTTATACCGTTTAATTTTTTTTTACAGCTTACAATGCTCAAGCAGGCCTGTATGGTGGGCAAGAAACAAAAGGATACGGTGTGTTATATTACCATTGCTGTACCTTTTTCTTCCACACAGACATGTAGCAACACAAGGCTGCAGATTTGAAACTATTTAATTATGTTTGCAGGTAACGGTGCTTATGGTGGAGCACAGAATGGATATGAAATACAAAGAAATGGTAAACAGCAGCTCTACAGTGCTCTGCAAAGGATACCTTTTAAATGTAAATAATGTATGTGACATTTTAAAGACAATGTTTTGTGCTTCTCAGGCCAGAAAGCTGCAAATGGTCCAACTAGTAATAACAGGGCAGGACATAATGGTAAGAAATAGATAGTGTTCAAATCTGAAGCACATTTGGAGGAGTGTAACGTTTTTTGTCTGAAAATGAAGCAGGCCAGGTTGGAGCTGGTAGTAAACCTATGAAGGGATATGGGAGACCACCTTATGGAGCAGGTATGATGTTACCCATTTTCTAACTATAATCATGTCATAGTACATTTATACATCTGTGTCATTGTCATTTAAGGCCATGGTATTGGGATGGGAGCGTCCAGAGGTTTGGGAGGAAACCATGGCCCAGGTATGGGAAGGCACACACACACACGCTAGCATTTACAGTAATAGCACATTATTAACAGTGCTTTATGTTCTGGCAGTATATGGCAGTAATGGTTATGGAGCTCAGCCCATGGGAGGTGAGTCATGCATCTTTTAGTCAATGTCAGTGCTTACTGCAAGATTTAACATTTACTGTGCTCCTAAAGGCTACAGGCCAAATGGTGGCTTTGGTGCTGCTGGTCTCAGTTTGGGCTCCCCTTATGCAAATGGTTGGATGAAAGGACCAAAGATGGGTAAAATTTAGTTTATGTTCATTATTTAAATAAAAAATTATGTTGTAAAGATGCACTTTGAAACATTTGGAGTTTTATAATCAGGATATGGTACTGCAGCTGGTGGAGCAACTGGACAAGCAGCCAAACACATGGGTAAATTTTAACATTTAATACTTTACATAATGACACAGTAGTAGACAATTGAGTTCTTAAAATAAAAATATTTTGCAGGACCCACTGGCCCTAATGGTGCCATGCCAAATGGTTGGTTATTATTAAGTATTCATAATTAAGTTTTAGTTTTATTATTGATTGTGGTTGTTTTGGTTAATAAGGTTATGGACACACTAATGGCGGAGCAACAAAACCAGCAAAACCAGGTTAGTTATGTGTAAATACTAAAGTGAGCGCACTATTTTATATATTAAATACAATAAATGAAAAATGATACTCAGTTAATATATTTGACAGGATATGGTCCCATTAGAGGGGGAGCAATGAGACCACAACCAGGTACTAATATTTAAATAGTCTTTGAATACAAGCCCATATTTTTTACTCTGTATGGTTTTGATGTATTGTGAATCTTTAATGGTGCTTTTGATTTTCAGGTTATGGAAATGGAGCGGTGTCTAGTGGCTTTGCAGGCAAACCTAAAGGTAAATATTTATAGTCAGTGACATTTTGTGTGACACTTTTAGTGGTTGTGATGATATTCATGTGGTTTCTTTTCAGATTATGGAGCATTCGCTGCAGCTGCAGCTGGTGTCTCCAAAGGAAATGGAGCCAAAACAAATGGTATCATGTACTCCTTAAACTCATATTATTGATCAGTTCTTCATAGTAATAGTCACTTCTGTTTTCTCATGTCAAGGAGACAGAAATGGAGCTGCTCTAGGAGGATATGGACTTAAACCCAATGGTGCGGTTTCCCCATTTAATCTGCTCAAAATAGATCAAATTACTCCTCTTTGTGGCAACATGGTAGTTTGTACAATGTCTGTTTAAGGCTCATCACGTTGCCATTCTGTGCTTTAGGTTATGGTGTTCCACCAGGACAATCTGCAAGAGCATTAAATGCTGGTAAATAATTTTTCACAAACCTTTTTTGGTTGGAACTTCTATTTGTTAATATCTTGTATAGATTTTTGCTAAATCAATTGGTTTTGTTTTTTTTCAGGCTATGGCATGATTTCTAGTGGGAAGATCTCAAAGGCTGCAGGTACTCTCTATGGACAAGGCCTGAAGCAGCCAACTGCAGCACCGCCTCAAGGTTTTGTACCTCAGCAAGGGATACCTCAAGGTGTAGGACCTGTTGCTCCCGAGCCAACCAGAGGAGTCCTTGTTATGACACAAGACAAATACCCAACACTGCAAGGAAAAATCTACAGCCAGGAACCACTAATCCCCCAGGGTCAGACACTTGAGCCAGCGGCTGGACCCAAGTTCAACCTCGAATCTGGCGCTGCAGCCACACCCATACCAGTTTTAACGGGTTCAGTCGGAAAAAGCTTAAAGACATCTGCGTATGGAACTGCAGCAGTGAACCCACAGAGCAGTGAGATTCTTTCACAAGGCAAGTAACTAAATCATTATCATATGCAAACAGCTCTAATTTAACACATTTAGGGTGAAAAGTCCCATACGCATCAATTCATATCATACATATACAACTGTTGTATGAATGTATGGCCTTTAGGTTTTGTAACTGGAAGTGCTGTGTCTGAGCAAAGTGTTGCAGAGACATGTTGTTTTGTGGCTCAAAACTGGTGAAAGGGATCCACCACAAAGTCCCCACAAACTAAAGGTGTCCCTGACTCAGTGGCAGCCACAGGAATAGGTCTCAGCCCTCAGGACTGGATTTTGTTATAGATGGACCAACATGGCGTTAAGCTTAGCAAGTGTGCATCGACTGCAGACACATATCTTCAAATATTATATTTGTCTTATGTCTTATCACTATACTAAAAGGTTCTAGAAAACAATGTATTTTTACCGTCTGCATATCTTTACTGGTGTTTGTGTGGTGTTTACTGTAGGTTACATAATTGGGGTGAATCTTTAATACACTGACTTTTCCTTCTTTGGCAATTCTAACTTTTGCAGATTGTATTTTCTAAATGTCATGTTTTAAATTTCAGGGACTGGAGGAATGGCAACAAAGGGACAAGGAGCCGTTCAACCTGGTAAACCTTTGATTCAAAAAGCAACCAAAGCTGCACTAATGTTATTAATTGCAAATGGTTTATGCTGAATATCATAATTTTAGATTGTGGGCCATCAGGAGTTCCCAATGGACAATGGATGAAAATCCCCAGGCCTGGTAAGTCCAGGCTGGTACATTGGATAAGGTCACAACTCCGAAATTACCAGTAAAAGTAAACTATTATTGTTTGTCTTTCTTTTACATTTAGATTATGAAGCTTATGCAGGAGCAGGATCCCCCCCTAACACTAAAGGTATTTGAGCATCATGTCTTGTGTATAATTAGTTTTTTACAAAAAATAATACATTTATTTGTAGGTTTTGGAGCAGGAGCTGCAGGCCCAGGTGGATCTAAACCACATGTTATTTTATTATTTTGTCATTTTAGGACTAACAGATGTATTACAGCACCCTTGCTTAACTTCTTGTATTTTATTGTATTTTATTTTTCCAGGAATCGGAGCTGCTGCTGGTGAATATACAAATGGAGGAGGAGCTAAACCAGGTAAGTGTTTTTTTTGTTCATGCAAAAAAAGCAAAACGTTGTGTTATTTTCTTGTACTTATTTTTGTTTTCTCAAAGGTCATGTGAAGGGAGGATACATTGGCACTGGACAGAACAATGGATACAGACCTGGTATATTTTACTAAAAAATATTTTCCTTAAATTTGAAGTTTCTTGATGCCCTTTGTCCGTTCACGGCAGGTCTTGGTTCTCGCTATGCTGGAAAACATAAACAACCTGTTAAACCATTATTTTTATTTTATCATCAGAATGGAGGTAATCCTATTATAATGGTGATTAAAATTAAGTTTTTGTTCTCAGGTTATGGACAAGGAGCTTACCTTGGAGCTGGATACGGTAATTGAAAATGCTTCCCTGTTTTAAATAATTTTGGCCAATTGCAGTTGAGGCTGGAAATTATACCATAATTCAATAAACAGTTAAAAATGTATAAGTAATGAGTAATTCTATGGAAGTTAATCATGTATTTTTCAGGAAATGTTGCTGGGGTTCAGCCGGACACAAATAAAAATATTCTGTTCACTATTACTTTAATTATTACTAAAGTAATTATTAATAAATTACTATTAACTCTCTTTTTTTTCAGTATGAATTTTATTATTGAGTCTATATAACTTAAGCTTATCCACACTGAGTTCAATCTGTTGCTTTATTAACAGGTAGCACCAAACAGACTCCATACAATGGAGACTCAATGGTTTCTGGTGGGATCGATGGTAAGACCATACACCATGACAAATATGAAATAATGTGACTCCATACAATTGTTGTTATAAATACACATCACTTGAATTTATTTTTGACTAAAGTTTAAAATGTGTCTAATGTAAATAAACAAAGGAAGTTCATTGGTGTCTTTGCAGGAATGAGTCAGTTTCAGCCACAGTCACCTGGTCTTCTTTCAAATGGAAAAATAGGCGGCATGTATGATGGTATGAGATAAACTTTAACACAATTTATTGCAAGTTCAAACCCCAAATCCAAACATCTTCAATGTTTCAGGAATGGGCAGCTTGCCTTTTGGAGGTCAAAATCCCAAATTTGGTAAGTGGAGAATGTACTACAGTAACTTTTCGCTATAATTTCCTTTCCTTTATCTGCCATTATCTCTAGCCTTTCTCAATGCCTCATTTTAATCTTGTTCAGGTATTGGGGGCTGGCAGTTTGGTGGGAGTCCTTCCAGTTTAGGAACTAATGGTGCTTTGTCTATTACAGTCACAATGTCATAAACCTGCCTTCACTACCAAAGAGTGTAACATTGTGCTTTGTTCAATCATTGGTAGGATATGGTGGTACCCCGTATGGACCAGCTACTGGTGCTAAACCATTTGGAAAATATGGTAAAAATATTTTGTGGTAAATTTTTATAAATAATGGAAGTGCAAAGTGTTAAGTACCATATCTGCTCCAAGGATCTGGTGGCTTATTCAATGGAGGAAAGCCCCTTGGTCTTGGCAGCAATGCAAATACACCAGGAAAATATGGTACGAAGCATTTCCCATTAAATATTATAACTTATAATCACTAATAATAATCATTCCGCACACTTTCACTTCAGGTTATGGCAGAATGCCTTATGAAATTCAAACAGCTGGACAGAGTCCCCAAGTCAAATCAACTGGGAAATATGGTAAAGAAACAAGAAGCAGGTTTTGTATAATCAAGAGTTATGTAAACTATGTCCATTCTTTATAGGCTCAGCCTACCACCCCGAACCTGCCGGAGTTGGACAAAATGAGAAGGCAACAGGAAAATATGGTAGGATTCATAAAACATTCCAATGGCATTAAGTTATAAAAATAAAAAATAAATCATCATTTTGCTGGTTTAGGTGGTAACCAAGTCCCTCTTGCATCACAAGCCCTTGGTGTCAGAGATGAAGCAAAATTTGCTGCAAAATATGGTACTTATTTTTTGTTCCTTGTCCCAAGTGCCCATTCTATTTCCGTTTTTTTAATTTAACTTCTTTACAGGGGGACAGGGTGCATATAAGTCAAAGCCAGAATCTGCATCTGCTCTCAGAACTGGTATTTATATTTATATCCTTTATATCTCATATGACTTAAGGTTGTGCTCAAGTTACCCTGGCAGAATTTTTTTATTTAAATAAATATATATATTTAGCCATTTTTCAGAGAATATGAATAATGACACAAAAATCTTTTCTTTCACTCGTAGTTAATGGTTGGGTGAAGTAATTTATTGTCAAAAAACTGTGTTTACTCTTTTTATATCATAATGAAAACATAAACTACCCAAATTACCCTGATCAAAAGTTTACATACCCCAGTTCTTAATACCGTGCATTGCCACCTTTAACATCAATGACAGCTTGAAGTCTTTTGTTGTATTTGTGGATGAGGCTCTTTATTTTCTCAGATGGTAAAGCTGCCCATTCTTCTTGGCAAAAAGCATCTAGTTCCTGTAGATTCTTGTGCTGTCTTACATGAACTGCACGTTTGAGATCTCTCCAGAGTGGCTCAATGATACTGAGGTCAGGAGACTGAGGCCAGTCCAGAACCTTCACTTTATGCTGCTGTAGCCAATGACAGGTAGACTTGGTATTGTTGTCATGTTGGGACGTCCAAGTACGTCCCATGTGAAGCTTCCGGGCTGATGAGTGCAAATTATCCTCCAGTACTCCAGTACATCCCCAAAACATCAGTGATCCATCTCCATGTTCACAGTAAGCTATCAAAGGCCTTGATGACTCCTCTCCAAATGTAACATTTATGGTTGTTGCCAAAAAATAAAATTTTGGTTTAATCACTCCAAATGACTTTGTTCCAGAAGTTTTGAGGCTTGTCTCTGTGCTGTTTGGCGTATTGTAAGTGGGATGCTTTGTGTAGTAATGGCTTTCTCAACCATGCAGCCCATTTTTCTTCAAGTGCCTCTTTATTGTGAATCTTGAAACAGCCACACCGCTTTTTTTCGGAGAGTCCTGTATTTCTGCTGAAGTTCCATCCATCCATCTTCTACCGCTTAACTGGGGCCGGGTCGTGGGGGCAGCAGTCTAAGCAGAGACACCCAGACTTCCTGCTCCCCAGACACTTTCTCCAGCTCTTCCGGGGGGATACCGAGGCGTTCCCAGGCCAGCCGAGAGACATAGTCCCTCCAGCGTGTCCTAGGTCTTCCCCGGGGTCTCCATCCCGGTGGAAACATCTCACTAGGGAGGCGTCCAGGAGGCATCCGAAACAGATCCCGAGCCACCTCAGCTGGCACCTCTCGATGTGGAGGAGCAGTGGCTCTACTTTGAGCTCCTCCCGAGTGACCGAGCTCCTCACCTTATTGCTAAGCGAGCGCCCCGCCACTCTGCAGAGAAAGCTCATTTCGGCCGCCTGTATCCGGAATCTCGTTCTTTCGGTCATGACCCAAAGCTCATGACCATAGGTGAGAGTAGGAAAGTAGATTGACCAGTAAATCGAGAACTATGCCTTACAGCTCAGCTCCTTCTTCACCACGACAGACCGGTACATCGACCGCATTACTGCAGAAGCTGCACCGATCCGTCTGTCAATCTCACGCTCCATCCTTCCCTCACTCGTGAACAAGACCCCGAGATACTTGAACTCCTCCACTTGAGGCAGGAGCTCTCCACCAACCTGAAGGGGACAAGCCACCCTTTTCCGACTGAGAACCATGGTCTCAGACTTGGAGGTGCTGATCCTTATCCCAGCCGCTTCACACTTGGCTGCAAACCGTCCCAGTGCACACCTTAGGTCCTGGCATGATGGAGCCAACAGAACAACATCATCTGCAAAAAGCAGAGATGAGATCCTGTTGTCCCCAAACCAGACTCCCTCCGGCCCCTGGCTGCGCCTAGAAATCCTGTCCATAAAGATAATGAACAGGACCGGTGACAAAGGGCAGCCCTGCCGGAGTCCAACATTCACCGGGAACAGGTCTGACTTACTGCCGGCAATGCGAACCAAGCTCCTGCTCCGGTCGTACAGGGACCAGATAGCCCTTAGCAACAGGCCCCGGACCCCATACTCCCAGAGCACCCCCCACAGGTCGCCACAAGGGACACAGTCGAATTCCTTCTGCAGATCCACAAAACACATGTGAACTGGTTGGGCAAACTCCCATAAACCCTCCAGCACCCTGGAGAGGGTATAGAGCTGGTCCAGTGTTCCACGACCGGGACGAAAACTGCATTGCTCCTCCTGAATCTGAGGTTCAACTATCGGCCGCATTCTCCTCTCCAGTACCCTGGCATAGACTTTCCCGGGGAGGCTGAGGAGTGTGATCCCTCTGTAGTTGGAACACACCCTCCAGTCCCCCTTCTTGAAAAGAGGGACCACCACCCCGGTCTGCCAGTCCAGAGGTACTGTCCCCGACCGCCACGCGATGTTGCAGAGGCGTGTCAACCAAGACAGCCCTACAACATCCAGAGTCTTGAGGTACTCAGGGCGTATCTCATCCACCCCCGGTGCCTTGCCACCGAGGAGCTTCCCAACTACCTCAGTGACTTCGGCTTGGGTGATGGACTGCTGAAGTTATTTGTGTGTTTTTCTTTGCATCCTGAACAATTTTCCTGGCATTTGTGGCTGAACTTTTTGTTGGTCTACCTGACCTTTTTATTTTCCACTTCTTAATTAGAGTTGGAACACTGAGTTTTGAACACTGCTGATTCTCAATTCCTTTGATATCTTTTTCTTTATACCTTCCCTGTTTTATAAAGTTCAATTACTTTTCCTGCAGATCCTTTGCTTTTCCAATGATTTAGAATACAGAAACATTAGTGCAGCACTGGATGAAAGATGTGAGGGTCTGTCTGGAGCCCAGAAACTCTCTGACCTTTGACACACATACACAGAATACAAACAAACAGATAGTTAGTAGCAGGTAGTAGCCATTCAAACCTGTTTGTGTCAACTTTTGTGCATGTTATCAGGCTTAAATCACCAGGGTCATTTGGTTAGTTTATGTTGGCTTCACCCAACCACTAACTATGAGTGAAAAAAATGTTTCTGTTATCATTCATATTCTCTAAATAATGGCAAATCACAAATTCTGCCATAGTATGTAAACTTATTAACGCAAATGTCTTTATATCACTCTATTCAGAATAGACAAGTATATAAATCTTTGTCTTTTGCTTTCAATAGAGGCAGCTGGTTTACCTTATGATTCCTTGCCTCTTGAATCAGCCCCAGGTGGAAAATCCTATGGTTAGTACTAAAGAAAGGCTGCCACTGCACAAACATCTTACACACAACACTCTTTCTCAATTTATTGCCTTGTTATTGCTCTTGATCTTTTAGTGAAAGGAGAAACACCAACTCCAGCAGTTACTGCAGTAGAGGGAGCATCTATTGATAGATTTGGTAAGTGCATAAGAACACATTACATATTACTGCTGGTGAAAACTGTTTTGGCTCAACTGCATTCATGTGTATGTTTCAGATAATGTGGGCTACATTAGTGGACAAATACAGCCAGAAGGTAAGAATGGTAAAACCACAGCACAGGTTTTAGATGTAAAGCTAGCACAAGCTACACTGATGATTACAAACGAAACAATTAAACCAGTTTCCCCTTTACTACCTCTAGTTGTTGCATTCCCCGCTGCTCCCACCCGTCAGCCCACAGTACCCTACCCCTCTGCTGCATCCTACCTGCCTGTAGACTCTGCTGTAACTCCTTATGGCGCAGGTGTTGACACAGCGGCTAAAAGCAGTGTTGAGTTTGCCTCTGTCACAGAGTCACAGGCTGCTTCTCAGGGGCCCGGGCAAACGGACGATGAAGAGCAGATGCCACGACAGATTCACATTCAGCAGCATCTCAAACTGCATTTTCACCCACAAGGTATGTTCCCCGAGCTGACAAAATACTCTTGATCTGGTGATATCATAAAAACTTAAAAGGAATGTATTTTTTGCTTTCAGGGGGAAATAATGGCAAATTTGATCTAAATGGCTTCTTTGGAAATGGGAATGGAAATGGTGGCTACAAAGGTTAAAAGAAATGTTCAAACTCTTGTCTCTTCTTTACAGGTTAATGCCTACAACTGAACAACAAATAGTGTTTCTGCATTTGTATTATATAATATATTATTGTGTGATTATTAGTTTAACTTTTTTGTCACTACTGTTGTATTTGTGTCCTTGTTTTGTTGTATTTTGAGTCTTGACGTTTCCTGTTTTTACTGTTTTGACAGTGAGTGTATATTGTGTTTCTTGCATTTCATTTTGTCTTGCAATTACTGTTCACTGTACATGCAAAGAAAGCCTTGTTAGAAACACAGTTATCTGCAGTATTTGGTCAGTTTGATTTTTGTACAACTAATTTCAGTCTAATTTATTCCACATTGGAGATTTTTTTAACTTCTGGGTGCAGTCTTCTTTGTATTGTTGTACAGCGTTTTCTTGATCAAAATAAACTTACCTTCAGGACTGCAGTATGTTGTGTCTTTTAAATCATCAGTAATATTTTCAGTTACCTTCTATGTGTGACAATACATGTAGCTCATGCAAAAGAAATGAGAAACACTGGTGTATAACTATACCATTAAGTTGAGGTGTACTCAGTCACAAGCCACGACAGGGAGCAGCTGCTTCAGTGCATGTGGCTGTTTGTGAGGATTACTCCTGCTTTATCCCTCAGTATAAGAGCCCTGTGCTGATTGGTCCTATTGAAAGCATGCCACTTGGGCGTCTCAACAGGTTGCCTACTTTCTGTGAATTACACCTGTGCAATGATGGCTTTCAAAGACCTGAATTTCCAGCTCCAGCATTTATGGTCATTGCCATATGGAGTGGAGTCCTGAGTGTGGCCTTTAGGATGTGACTGTAAAGAATCTCAACTGTCAACTCAATGTACTGACTGGAGAGGTTCATTATGGTGCTTCACAAAAGACCACGGTTGCTGGAGTTGGCAAAAACTCCACCTCATCTTCAGTTCAACAAGTACGTCCTGACGGGTTATCGGCCAGTGTCCACAGCTCAGGAATGCCTCAGGAGCATATTCTACATGCACAATGAGCTGGGGAACATTTACACACACGGTAAGCCCAGTAACTTTTGAGTCTTTGCTTTTTTTGCATTTCAGAGTTTATACGTTTGTGCAATTTTCTACTAAACTAAGATCTTAGTTACGGCATTTTATTGTATTAAGAACCATGCAAAACAGGCAAACAGAGCACAATAACCACTACTCTCACTTGTAACCACTTAGCAGCAACAGTGTATAATGAGGATATGTGGCATTAGCTTTAATCTGCCCTGAGAATCCTTGTTCTCAAAATATCCTCCACTTAACTGGGTCTTTAAAGGACTTCAGGGACACTTTTTATGTTTCTTCAAAATGCGCTTGTGTGTTGATAATATACAATGCAAAAGGACTTTTGAGTACAGGCATATGTAGTTAGAACATGGGATTAGCTGTGTGCAGAAAATGAACTGCTTGTGCCAAACTTGGAAGCAGCACAATCTTTAACTTCCAAAAGGTGATTAGTCCATTTTTCTTTCTAACACTTTTGCTAAGACGAAGTGAGTAAGCATTTGGGGCGCTCCTCAGTGTCATGTCAGTTGAAGTGGATGTAGGTCTTTTAATACTGTGCATCATTGTTTTTGTTCATTAAAAAAAGCCTGAGAGACAAAACTTAAAATCTACAATAGTTCTAAGCTCTATTGCTGCAAGCAAGTTGTAATCTATTTATTAAAAATGTTATAACTGCACTGTCCCCAAATAAATGCTTTTGCGATTTATCTTACTATACAGGCATCCCATTCTTCTTGTTCCTTGTGCTGCTGCCTTTTAGTATTCCCTGGATGGAAGTGGACTCTATGTGGCTCTGCGTGGCTCACTACTTGGCCTGCCTCAGTCCTACCATAGGCTCAGTGTTGTACCATGTGTTCATGAACCATGTCGGAGGAGAAGAGGTGTACGACACACTTCTCTCCCTGGACATGTTTGGGGTCTGCTTGGTTAACACTCTAGGTAGGTTTCTTACATTTAGCTTTGAAGTGACTCTAATGTAGACTACAATACATCCACTTTTTGAATTGTTTATGAGCAATAATCTTTTGAAGGTCTGATTTTTATCTGCATCTTTTAGTTCAAACCACAATTGGGTCAGCTAGAGAAAACTATACATTGCCTAAAACTGACAACTCTGCTATTTACTCAAGACTGACATAATGTTATAGATCAAATTTTACACAGCTTCGTACCTGATAACCGGTACAATTGCCTGAACATTTTTCTTTTTCGCCTTTAGGAGCACTTCCCATTATCCACATCACTCTCCTGTGCTACCCCAACCTGCAGTGGGCCGCTTTGTTGGCCTACATCCTGTTGTCTGCTCACGGCATCTACTGTGCCACCACAGCTCGTACCAATGTGCTGCGCCTCAAAGCATTCGTGTGGCAGGCCCTATTCCGCTTTGGGCTGTTCTTGTTTCGGTTGTTCGGCAGTGGCGTGGGCAGTCCTAACTCCATGCGTCTCTTTGTGATAATGGATTCCCTGGCTGTTCTTGGAGGTTTTGTCAACATCATTCAAATTCCAGAGCGCTTCAGCCCAGGCCTTTTTGACAACTGGGGTAACAGCCACCAGATCATGCACATCATGGTTATATGCTCTATCATCTACCTGCACTGGGGCACACTGGAGGATTTAGCCTGGATTAGGACCTACCAATGTCCTGCTGACTGAAGCCAAGTGCATAATGTTCTTAACTGAGACTGAAGATTCAATTAGGCACAAGGAATATATGCAAACATAAGGCTATTTAAAAAGGTCCTAGAAAGACAATGAATGTAACTGTTAATATTAAGAGAAGTTTATACCTTACAATTTTTCAGGGAAAAGTGAAAGAAATAAACTCCTGAGCATACTTGACTTTTAGCTTAATAAAATACAGTGGTTTGGGTCATAAAATACCAAAAACCAAAATAAGATTTTCAACTGTAAATCAAGAGTACTGTATTTATTAAAATATATATTTTTATATATTGTCTCCATGTTTGATTTCATCTGTGTTTAATGAGGTTGGCAGATCTGTGGCAGAAAAAAAAGATTAAATAGATAGGTTAAATGGTTTTCAGTCACACACGCGCACACACACACACACACCTTTGCTTTGATGAAATTAAAACATTTCATTTAATACGTTTTATTGGCATGAGGTGCACTATTTGAAAATCAAATTTACATCAAAGCAACAACAAAAGGAACTGCATGAATTAATGAATAAATTATGTTAATTAAGGACACGAATGTAATTGATGTAAAAGATGCGTGGCCGTATCACAACAGCTTTTACACACCACATCAATGTATTTATTTTTCCTTTGCTGCCCTTTTCCTAGAACTAGTCTCTGTTCTTCTTACTTAGTTTTCCTCCGAGCTGCTGTCATCCTCGGGTTCTGAAAGATCTGCAATGGGAAACCGCAAGATTGCTGCCACTCCACTCAGCTGAGTCAGTTCTGCCAAGCATCACAAGTGGAGACAGACATTTATCAAATTTGCACTTATTTTTCACTCTCCTCAAAAATTTTTTTTTTTTGTAAAGTGTGCTTTACTTACGTTCACCAGAAACATGAAGGCTTGAAAATATTCTGCATGGTCAGAAAACACACATGTAAGATAAAAGATTGCACTTGTGTCTGCAGCTCTGTTACTGCACAATATGGGTTTCATAGGACATCTATAAATCAGCTTTCAAACACTGTTCATACCTGACAGTCCCACCATTATCTCTCACACTGTCCACCAGTCGCACATAACGGCTCCTTGTGGCAATCTCCTGATGTCTGTCCAAGCACAAAGAAATACCAGATATGCAGGAATGGACAAAACAGGTTAATGATATATTGGCAGAAACGACACCTATTTAACCAATATGACTAGACTTGAAAGCAAAAATGTATTCATCTGATGGTTTGAATAAAAGTACATCTCTCTTTATGTACCTGAATAGTTTATCACTTATCAGCAGGGTATCGATTGCCAGCGCATCAGCAGCTTTCTCTACATGAGCCAGACTATTAGATAAAGTAAAAGTTAACATGTTATCAGTGTTAAAGAAAGACCATACTGCATTGTCATTCATCACTTACCCATAAAAGGCTCTGTCTGGCTCATGCTGGAGCATTTTGTAGAAATCCTCCAGGGCTTTCACTTCTCCAGCTGCCTGAGTATTTTACATTAGTTAGGGTACTTTACACAATTTTTTTTGGCAACAAATTACACCATCAATAGTTACCTTCGTATCAGAAAGTCTACTGGTCACTGTGGGATCAGAAAGAATTTCTGAAAAATAGCAAGCATTTTAGTAGGTGTTCAAAATACAATATAAGGATTCCAATTTCAAAGCAGCTTGTACCTTTGAGGGAGTACTTATGACCTGATGATGAATGGACCAACATGAATTTTGGCCTGTTTTCCAGTAAAGTCTTGTTGTCTTGTCGTACTGCCTCTTTGAAGAGATATGTGATAAACTGGTCCTTAACAAACCCTGGACTCCCCACAAGGATACACTTCACCACTGTTCGAAATGAGATAACACAGATGAAAGAAAATTTAAGCAACAGTAGAAAGTACTTATGACAACAGATAAAAGCTTACCATCAAAATTGATGTGGCGAAGAATTGCCTGCATCACAGCCTCATAGAACCTCTCAAGTGCCTGTGCATAAAAAAGTTATGACATCAATAAATTAGTTGTGTAATGTCTTTCTATTTTACCAGCATTAAAAATAGGAACCTTCTCATGCTGGGTGCAGCTTCCTCTCCTTTTGCGAGGAATATTGAGCTCCACCTTTGCCCTGAGAAGAGTCATGGCCGGTGTCACTAGCACCAGGTTGGCGAGACCCTCCTGCATCACAACAGCTGCCACATCTGCCTTCTGTGTCACATCACAGGCCTGTTCTAAAGTTCAGATGATATAAGCTGTTTAATTAGGGTGTTCTGGCAGGGGTTGTGTAATGTTGACACAACAAGTGACATACAAGTACTGACACCAGTGACATGTAAAGAAAATTACATTATTATTGACTAGAAAAATATCCTGCCTGAAAACACACGTAACACACACATATAAAACAATAATGTGAGCTAAGCCAGACAAAATAGAAGAACAAACAAATTTATGACTCACCAATTCGATCCAGGTCAATACTATCCCAGTTCTTTTTGGCCAGTGTGAACTTTCTGTTGAGCTCAAGCTCAATTGTGTGGTAAGCCCCCATCTAAAGAATGAAAGAAAATAATAAAAAAAAATGTTTTATTTAGATCACTGTATATGATAGGAGTAAATGTGCCTATATCACACCTTGACATACTGGTTCTCCTCTATGTTAGTGCCCTTTACTCTTAGCTGGCAGGCCTGTGAGTCAAAGTCAATAGTTTCTACACATAAAGTCAGAGTAGTTCGCACTCTGGAGCTGCCCACACTCCCAGTAGTGGACTCGGTCTGAACCTTTCTGTCAAAAAAGAACAAACAAGACAATGACTCCAGTTTTAATACTATGATTGTTTCCGTAGAAAGTGATTTTTTGACTTCGTGTTTGTCTGTTTAGCCTTTGCGTGAATACGTACCTTATAGTGGATGCTCTCAAGCTGTCTCCAACTTGCAGCAAGTTGTATGTGTGCCACATATCCTCTGACTCCTCTGGCATCAAAGTCACCTGACTGAGAGTACGAATGTGTTATCAGTCATATTACTTGCATCTTTTGTCGGAATTTTACAATATTACAGCGCAGTACAATAATAACCACAAAATGTGCAGAGTACAGTAAAGATAGCTTACAACGCATTCCAGGTAAGTGTAGTAAAGCCGGTATATTGTATAATTTGTGTCAGACTGCTATGATAATATTGGTTGAACAATATATAAAGCCTACAACACAACAGCAAATCACATGCTGGTTAGCTCGTTAGCATTGGCCAACACTAGTCACTTACCCGGTATTATCTTTTTCTATGTCTTTCTGAATCAACTTCATGATCGGATGTTTGTGTGTCAACTTATTATAATCAACATTACTATCATAAAACCGCGCCGTCGGCAGTCATCCGTGTTCGAGCCATAATCATTTTACAATAAACTATCAAAATAGCTTTACCATCTCTAAACTTCAGAATGAATCACACTGTACCAGGCTTTACGACATTGCGTCATGCCCAAAACGTCGACTAATCTTTCCGTTTGATCACTTCCGGGGAGTTGCTTTACTGCGCAACAAATACAACCAAATACAATGCCATACAAACACACACAAATGGTTTGATGTATACATGGGTATTTTTTTGGTTATGTGTTAGAATCTTTACGTTTTCGCGATAAAGCAGCATAGTTAAATCAATGAAATGTGTTTATTTTACGTTCGTGTATGAGATAAGAAAATACTGAAAGACGTTGCAAACACCCAATCAGCTGCGAGACTAAACCCTTTACGAACCCGCCTATTGACTGAAACGACCAATGGGACCTCGAGAACGGCTGTGCACTTCCGCTCAACCGTTCTTGGAGCTAGCTCTTGTCTCGGCTTTTTTTTTGTCGATGGCGTGGTGCTAATAGCTACGCGGAGACAGAATTTCTCCAAGAAAACATTCGTATAAAAGTAGATTTCGGTTTCTAGTTTGACATAATTGACAAATGCAAGTTTTTAAAGTACATGGTAGCCAACAGATATTTAACAATACAGCAAACAGCCTCAACTTTTGAGGTTGCCAATTCTGTTCCAAGGTTAGCTAGCTAGCGGACCACTGATAGCCGATTAACGCTATACTAGTTGAGCTAACGGCAACATTGACCGGAATAGTTTACAGGTTTCTACGTATTTTATTAACTGACTTATAAACTTACACACCAGCTACAGGAATAGCATGGCAGAAGCCGATAAACTTAACATTGACTCCATTATACAACGTCTTTTGGAAGGTAAGTCTTTTTTGCTTAATATTTATCAATCGGTGTAGCCATTTTAGCTTAGTTCACTGAGTACAAGTCCTGCTAAACACAACTAACAGTCAGTGTTTGCCTTAACTAGTAAATACCTCCATGATCGCGCAACTCCCCCTCCCACCAATCGTATTTCTAAATAGTACTTCGTAATGAATCTAACTGTAAAATAAACCAAATAATTAAAATGCGCTATGCAATATTTCCTTTGACCCCGGCTCGGCATAGTTAATATTCCTAGTTTTATTATTTGAATGCCAAAATGGACTGCATAATTGCTGGTTTTGATTATATAATTAACTTTAGCAATGCAATAACTTTTGGGGTAGAATGTGCCTCATTTATCAGAATGCTTTTAATAATCTCATCCATCCCTCTTGAAGTGTCTCAAGTGAGCCTTAGTCTATAAACTAAATGGCTGGAGTGATATTTTTGATGTGATACATTATGATGTATTACTAGCAAATTAAGAGTTATGTCTGTACAGTCCATTGTGTGGTATTGTTTTGCAACACTGACTTTGTATTTTCCTTTCAGTAAAAGGCTCAAGACCCGGTAAAAATGTTCAGTTGACAGAGAATGAAATCCGAGGACTTTGTCTCAAATCCAGAGAGATCTTTCTCAGTCAGCCAATTCTGCTTGAGCTCGAGGCTCCTCTGAAGATTTGTGGTGAGGACACCTTGTGTTTTTCTGATGTCTTTGATATTATCAAAAGTTTTTTAAGTAGTTTTATATATATATATAATTTTTGGGGGGAGGTTCTTGGAAGACGAATGAATACTTCTGTTTAACAATTTAAGACGCTTGTTCTTACTACATAATTAGTTAGTGGGTAAACCCCCAAAGATTTTGTCTGCTATACAAAACACTTGATTAGGAACAGCAAAACATTGTGATGTTAAATAAAAGCCTGTCAGATGAAGCTGCAAATTGTTTTGCCTCACTTGGAAGGTTTTCTTAATTTTTTTTTATTTATTTTTTGTGCACATGCACACAGTATTGTAATCACACCTCAGATCCATATTACTATTATAACGTTGATGTTTCTAATGCTATTTGTTTCACCAGGTGACGTTCACGGGCAGTACTATGACCTACTGAGGCTCTTTGAATATGGTGGCTTTCCACCCGAGAGCAACTATCTGTTCCTCGGGGACTATGTCGACAGAGGCAAACAGTCCCTGGAGACCATCTGCCTGTTGTTGGCCTACAAGATCAAATACCCTGAGAACTTTTTCCTGCTTAGAGGAAATCATGAATGCGCCTCCATCAACAGAATATATGGCTTCTATGATGAATGTAAGCAGTTTTTGTCTAATTAACAAAAGTTTTCATTTCTTGCCATTCACATTATCACACTTCCACAAATCAACTGTCTTAAATATTTTTTTATTAGCTATTGAAACACATTCTCCCTTGAGGTGGTTTATTGGTTCTTTTACATCAGAAGTAAAACTGTGTGCTCAAAGATCATCCGATGCATGACCCAGAGGTGAAAGAGCTAAAATACGGCTAAACAGTAAATTGGTGTAGTAGGCTTTAGACGAATAAGCATGATCAGGCAGCATGTGCAGTGATTGAACCCATGTCTTATTTCCAGAGCCTAGTTATGTAAAGTGTTAATTCTACAGTGATGCAAACGACACAGCAGCAGAGATTTTATAGTTTTAAGATAAGATTGTGACACAGTAACTGTTCCCTTTCAACAGGTAAGAGGCGGTACAACATAAAGCTATGGAAGACCTTCACTGACTGCTTCAACTGTTTGCCTGTGGCAGCTATTGTTGATGAGAAGATTTTCTGTTGCCATGGAGGTATATTCAGCAGTTCATTTGGCTCCTACTCAGAATGCACGCCTCTGCTCCGTTGTTACCGTCACTTTGAGTTTCAAAGACCTATATGCTGGTTATGAATTTCTTTTTCTGTTTGTTTTATACCAATTTCAGTTAATATGGCTACACAAGACTTTTTTTCTGTAATGCACTACTAAGAAATACAAAACACTTGTAGGTGACGGCCTACTATTTTTGCACCTGTGTTGCAAGTCAAAACTGGCAAAGGGTTTGACTGATGTATTATGCAACAAATATTGCATGTCACAACAGCTTTGCATTATTGTCAAAATACACTCATACATGGTCCTGTAGTTTTATTTTAATTTTTTTATCAGAAGTGACTGAGTAATTATAAAAAGATGTGTTACATGACAAACAGACAGCCTGGTTAAACAAAATGTTTAGTTTTTTTATTATTTGAGAAAAAACTTTATAAGTTAGCAAATGGGAATCATCTGTAAAATGCACACCCTTAGAGTATCAACATTGATTTAACTTTGGGTGATGCAGCTTTTAAGTTTGTATTTGTCTTGTGCAGGCCTGTCCCCCGATCTTCAGTCTATGGAGCAGGTGCGACGGGTCATGCGTCCCACAGATGTGCCGGACCAGGGCCTCCTGTGCGATCTGCTTTGGGCGGACCCAGACAAAGATGTGCTGGGCTGGGGTGAAAATGACCGCGGTGTGTCCTTCACATTTGGAGCTGATGTAGTCACCAAGTTCCTCCACAAACACGACATGGACCTCATTTGCAGGGCCCATCAGGTAGGTGCTGGGTTTCCTGGCTAATGAATTAAGAACAACGTGCACTGATGTAGGCACTACAAGGTTCATGAGGGTCCTTAAAGAGTCTTTAATTTATTTTTGGTCCAGTTAAGGTCTTAAATCCGAACACTATAAATTTAAAGCCTAGTAATACTGTAACAAATATTTGTTCAGCACATAGTCGTATTTTGTTTATTTAGCTTTTGCGGTATTTTTTAGCAGTTTTACGGCAGCTGCCCATAAAGCCGTTATGGGTGAGTGGGTTGTTCACTTATCTGTTGAGTGACCCACTTACTGCAAATTTAATGAGAGAAGGTTAAAATATTAGAAATTTGAAGGGTGGTTGGAGGTGGTGGAAAGCAGTGGGGTACGTAATGCTGCAACATGTTTTCAGTTTAACATGCACCTTGTCTGAGTTCAACCGGGACCGGTTTCACCATCGTTCACTCCTGTGAGTTGCAATGCTGCTCAGCCACGTTGTCTGCGCTCCGTCCTCTGTCCCTCAATGCTGCAAATCTAAAAGTTTGATGTGTAGATAGAAGATTATTGTTACCATAAAGCAACTGTAAAAATGCTTAAAATTACAACAGAACAAATTCACTGTGTAAGACCTTAACGGCTTCCTGTGATAAAATTGTGACCGTTTTGTTTCATTAGTTTACTTGTAGATGAGAGAGAACTTGGTTTAAAAACAAGGATCTGTTGTGTCGCCTGTAACGTATGTCCAGCATAAGGCCCAGGGGCCAAAGCTGGTCCTGTGCAGTTTACTATTCACTCCTCACAGACTTGAGGTAACGTTGAATAAACTGGCCTGTCGCAACCAACTTTGAAAACAAAACAACAATCTATAACGGTTGGTATCACCAGTGCTACCAGTGAAAATATTTTATTTTTTGGCAATGATTATACACTCATTATACACTTAAACTTATCGAAGCCCAAAGCTGGCTTGTGTTTATTTAAATTTTTAATTTTTTTTTTTAGTTTTGAGGGTTCCTTTTTTATTTGGAAAAAATGATTTACTGCTCTGTAGCAGAGGCAGATTTTGTTTGCCATCTATCTTTATGCATTTAAGATAATGCAAGGGCAAATTTTGGGTAATAGGGTCATAGCTATAAGGTACTGTATGTGCAAGTTAACATTTTATTTATTACCTCAAAGCCTTTTCTTTAAAACATGCTGTAAAACATTTTTGGGGCCTTAAATTAGGAACTTGGAGGTCTCAAAAAGTCTTAAATGTAATTTGGACAATTGTGCAGGAACTCTGCCCTAACAATTTGTTTATAATTTGTTTCATTTGCAGTATACTGCTGTATTTTGTGTCACATCTTTGATAGATTATTATTTAAGGACTTGAAGAGGTGTAGAAAATGCCAATAGTCTGCTGACTTTATTAGTACCAGTGGACTGCTGATAATCATTTTAGCTTTAGCAAAGTTTGATTTTTAATTAGTTTAACTAATAAGCAGGTAGGCAGGTTATGGAAGAGGTTTTCATTTTCTAAATGGTTACACACGTGTTTAAAAAAATCCATTATAAGTCATTAATTTAAAACATTGCAAATTAAAAAAAACAAAAACAAAACATAAATTGTGACTTATCTGAAGCTTAGTGTCACTAGGACACTCAAAGCTTTATTCTGAACAGCGGAAATGCAGTAAACCCCATTAAATTTTAATCTGTGATTTCAGGTTGTTGAGGATGGGTATGAGTTCTTTGCTAAAAGACAGCTGGTGACACTGTTCTCAGCACCAAACTACTGCGGAGAGTTTGACAACGCAGGGGCCATGATGAGTGTAGATGAGACGCTCATGTGCTCATTCCAGGTAGTAGCAGATCCTTTTCTATTTGCTGTGACATTTTTGTTGTGATGTGTAGCTCAGTTTTGTTCTTGTGTTCTCCTTTTTCAGATTCTTAAGCCCGCAGATAAAAAGTTGTTCTACAGCGGCGGAGGAGGCATGGGATCTGGTCGCCCTGTTACTCCGCCGCGCAAAGCTAAGAAATGACACCAGTAGTTTACCCTTGACCTCAATCCTTCCCTCTTGTCCTCTCTACCTCTTTCTCCTTTTTTCACCAAACAGCCAGAAATCAAACCTATACCCAGGGCTTTTTTCCTTTTTTTTTTATCTGTACTTCTTAAAACATGTAATGTTACAAGTTGTCTGAGTGAGAGTGTGCGTGCAGACAACAGTGGTCTGCTTGTGAGCATCAAAATCATGTGTGCACATGTACAATTTGTGTGAGAGTATTAGAAAATTTATACTTTCCCCGTCTTACCACTCTTCCTGTGGAAAGGTTGAAACCACATGTATGTCTGTAAAGTAATTGTGACTGAAAAAGCAGGGTTTGAGAAACATTGGGAGATTGCAGACCTCTGCCAGCAGATTGCGTGAGTGTATTTGTGGAGGGGAAGTATTTTGTTTTCCCTTTCCTCTGTACTGTAAAATCTCTAACACAAGAGTGTACATGTCTGTGTTGGGTGCATGCTCGGTTTTGCCCAGGTGTGACAACTCCCGAATGTCACCTTGTCTTAGAGAAGCAAGGATGGGCCTATGCTCCCAAACACACATGTATACTACACTTCAGATTCATATGAGCCAGAGCTGTAAAAAAACAAACAAAAAAAACATACAGTTTAGGTTTGTACAGATTTGATTACTTGAAAGAGATTTTTTGTGAATTCGTTTTGTAGTCTTTCATCAAGTTGACCAATAAAGCGAGAATCAAGCCACGTTGTTTTCTGGTCATTTTTACTTACTTTTACTTTTATTAATTTAGCTGACTCTTTTATTCAAAATGGCTTACATTGAGCTTCTAATTACCAGTGTTGCACCTGGAACACCACTGGAGGCAAGGTGGGTTAAGTGTCTTGCCCAAGGACACAACGACAGGAGAGCGGGAATCGAAATGCCAACCTTCCAGTTATGGGATGACCGCTGTACCACTGAGCCGTGCAGTGTTAATATTACTTCCTTACTTTGACTGATATGCAGGCCAAAATAGACTGGTTGTAAATATTTTCCCCTCTTTGTTTGATCCAGCCTTTCTCAATGCTGTGATGGACAAGCAATTGATTGTTTTAATAAACACTCAACAGTGCAGCTACTCTTGAAACAACTTTTCACTAGTTTCCCCAGTCTAATTCTTATTTACCCAATTTTGGTTTAGATACATAATCGGTATATACTATAATAGTATTGTAAAGAAAATAAAAGTATAGTTTTACAACCTAGATGTAGTATAAGCTATAAATAAACATTAAAACTAGTGTTCATTACCAGAACATTTTGTTTCTGACCATTCTCAGCTGTAAGCCACAAGGAGGTGGTGTTGAGCTCTTGTAGGTTAAGTCAACTCGTTTTGTCACAAGCAGTTATGCAGTAGGTGTGAAATAATATCTTGGGTAAAAAAATTGATAACTGGGGAATTTTGTTTGTACTATAGAATAAGATCACAGTAATGTGCATACATGATTGTAATAAATGTAATCAGCCTTTTGTCAAGTTAACTTGCAAGTGTTTTTGTTTTTTTTTTCAAAATAACTTTCTTTAAAATTTATATCCTTTTGGTGGGGCCCAGGCTATATTTGTCAAAAAAGGATCTTGTTTCTTTCTTAGGCATTTCTCTCGGCTCTGTTTACATTCATTCATCTTACTGTCAACACCTTCCTTGAGACACTGCTATTGGTTGGCCTTTCTTTTACCGCTGCAGTGAGAGTGCTTTGTTATCTAAAATATAAATATATTATTGATATAAGTTTTACATCCAACCATTTACACCAATAACAAGAGGAACTTTCTAGCTGTGAATGAAAAATATTCATCTTTTTTGTGATAGCTG
The DNA here is from genome assembly GCA_024349245.1 of Neodontobutis hainanensis. Classification (NCBI taxonomy): domain Eukaryota; kingdom Metazoa; phylum Chordata; class Actinopteri; order Gobiiformes; family Odontobutidae; genus Neodontobutis; species Neodontobutis hainanensis. The sequence goes on from JALDNG010000017.1 coordinate 9,475,450, forward strand.
CTGGTCAGCTTGACTTTAAATTGTTTCTATGTGAACACTGAGCAGTCATTTTAAAAGCAGCCTTGGTCATAACACTATTTGTCACTTGGAGGCTCATATTCTCAACATTGAGCTTCTTCTGGATTATGTTTCAAAATTTTCTGTTGCCTGGTGGGTCTTGAGAACTCAATGTGACCTTGTTCCTGAGGTATCGGGTGTGCTGTATGTATTACACTTATGAAATAAGACAAAGTACCCTAACCTTTGAGACATTTCTGCCAGAACATCAACTAGTAGAATAACACGAGTCAGACAATACAAAATATTGGTTTGTAGACCTGTGTTTTGCTCTCCTGAAAGACTAAGCTGTTTAATTTATGACTAGCTGCTCTGATTAAAGAGAAAATACACAACCAAAGCCCAGTTTCTGTGCAGTCTGAGTTTCCCCTTTTTATTATTTACAGTAGTTGGTAATATTGAAACTAAAAAAATTACTATAATTATGCGGATTATACAGCTTACAAACTACATACTATTACACATTAGGCACTAAGCATTAGCAATGCCTAGTATTATCATACACTTTAGCTGCTACTTTCTCATTTATAAAAGTATTTTAAATGTGTTCCTCTATCAAACATGAATCATTGTTTACAAATTAGTGGTGAGTATTTGAGGAGTAATGATGTATTAATTATGTATTTATTAGAGAGGTAGACAGGTATTTTAATTATCAGCTCCACAATTGACTGTACAAAAGAGCAAGATGCTGAATGTCATTGGCAATAATTATCAACACTATAATGTGCATTGAGCCAATTGAATGACACCTTATAGGTACCGGGAACACTTTTGGACAACCAGCTCACTTTACCGGGGCTCCCCTGCGGCTTCAATGTCTAAGTGTAAAGAATGGTGTGAACAACCAGGAAACCCTGGGCCTATTGGTCCACACTGATACCAATGACATGATGCTGTCAAAGGCACCCACCAATAGGCATAAAGTAGCTAAAAACGACACTTACAAGCCTTAACACAAGGCCAGCATTCTGAAATTAAAAAGCTGCAAAGCTGTCATGGTGCCATACCCAGCAGCATAGTGTCACCTGCTCTATTTTTATCCCAAGAGGAATTCTGGATTCAGAGACTCAGCTGCCACTTCTATTATTACTATTAGCTAATACTGTAACAAGTACCCAGCTAACACCAGTCCAGCACTGTAGCGCCTTTATCCATTGCCTTATTGCCCACTCTTAATTATGACCTCACTGTCAGTGCTGCACATCTTAAGTTATTAAATATGTCTCAAGGGCAGAAATGAATTTGTTTATTAATTGTATTAATCATGCTGTTCTGTCTAGTTATGATAAATGAACAATATTCATTTTTTATGCTTCCTCTTTAGCTGAAATGTTCTCAATTCATCGATACGCTGATTTGAAAAAGCATCTGTAACTACATGACACTTCTTCTAATCTAATATAGCCAAACAAATCATAAACTGATCAGTTGCACATTTTCTCATGTGTAACTTAGAGCCTGTGTTCATGACAAAAACCTTAGGTCTGCAGGACTAAATAAGTCTTTCCTGGCTCCACTTCTTTGAGTGACAAATGCCACCATGTCCCTCTCACTTTGCTTGTGCCGTGCAAGTCAGCAGACAGACTTAGTTGCATAAGATAGCCATGTGTACAGCTGCAACCCCATAAGTACTTAACACTTGTGTAGAACTGGGAACACGTATAGTGTTCACAGGCTGAAGAGGGAGGGTACAACCGGCTACGGAGCACATGCTGCTCCCTCAGCCTGGCACAAGGGTGTGGCATGTTAGCGCCACAGAGGGGCTGAAGGTGATGGGGGTCCCGGCTTCATGGGATTTAGTAGTAGTAGTAGTAGTAGACCCTCACATAAGCTACTGACACTTCACCAATATACCGAAGCGGAAGATGGAGGGGAGCAAGAGAGAAACCTTATCCTTCTGGGATATTGAGTTAAATGTCACTGCTCTGCCCTGAGGGAGATACTGACAGGCTGACCCCTATCCACAGCCCCCAAATCTCAGAGGTCAAAACGGCTGTACAACAGCTGAGCCTAGGAAATGGCTGGGTGAAGCATAAGATTGAAATGGTATAGTAAGGAAAAGTAACATTTATGTATTTGGACCAAACTATACCTATGTTAAAAAGTAAGGTGAGAGTATTTCTGTCCTGCATGTTTTTTTATAAACAATTTTTGAAGAATTTCCATTTTATAGAAATGAGCACTTAAGAGTTGACAGAAGGTCTGCGCTTTCTGATAAAGCAATAATAGCCTCTATTTGTTATACATATTTCTTATACAGTACTTGTGGTGGAAACGTATAATGGTAATTAATCTAGAATTACTTCCACTTTTGTTCAGTGAACGGGTTATCTGTTTGTGGCTGATGTTCACCACAGTGACCTTATTGACAAAATGCTGTCTTCAACTTTCAGCTCTGTAGTTTAGTATATTCTTAATTTGTTGGGGACCATGTGCAAATACATTAATCTCAAACAAAAACAGATACTTTGAACCAGATTTAGCTCCAAGCTAAATTCCATCTGCAGTCCCCCAGGTGAGCACAACAATAAAAACAAAGCATCAGGACAACAAAAAAATCTGAATCGGTTCATAATTAAACCCCAAATAATAGTACATTTTTCAAACACCGCAGAATTATGTTTTCCCAAAAGTGTAAGTGATACTAACAGTGTCAATGTCATTATAAAGAAGTGAAGGGTGAGGAAGTGTGTAAACTGAAAATGAATTAGCAAAATTTACTTGGCCATCTGTTGTTTATAATTACACTATTGAACTGTAGGACAAAGTCACACAAAATATTGGTCACTGCAAAAAGTGTTACCCATAGCTGTCTGTGAACTGTAACCACTGCTGCTGAAAGACCCCCGTTGTCTAATTGATTAGCTACAATTACTTGGATTCCTTTGTTGAGCATCGTTAGCACCACTCTGCCGCCTGTTTTCTTAAAACAAATTGTAAATAAAAGATTGCATCTTGCCCATGTTTTTTTTCATGTCTAAATATAGTAGTTGTGTCTGTGACTCTGCTGGAAGCTAACTACAAACACCAAAAACAGTAAAAAAAAAATATATATATATATATTATGTGACGTTTGTATCCTTAAAATGATTTTCCTTGTGGCTTATTGTTTTAAACCAAAATACAATGCAGATAAACTGTTCTAAATTCTATCCACCACAAGAGGCCATTGTGTCTCAGTAAATTGCAGTGTCTGGATCATCTGTTGTCCCAGGACTTAAGCCAATGCCATATCACCCTTCCCTCTTTCCTTACCCATAAAAAAAGAGAAATAAAACTTGATCCCGACATATCTGCAGCGGAGGGCTTCTCCAATGCGGTGTGATAGTGTGACAGGCTGGATGCCTGTTTGGTATTCCTGTCCTCTGGCTGCCATTCCTTTACTATACTAGCACTGTTTTTTTTGTTTTTTTTTCTTTTGCTATTCATTTATCTTAAGTAGGTATGATGTGTTGGTCAGCCATTGATGGGGAACTGTAAACAAATACATGCATTTAATGATGCGTTTTTCTTCCCATATTTTTTTTTCTTGTGCTTAACAAGAACTCCCTGCGCTTCAATAGGATGCAGTGAGTTGTAAAAATGCCTGGTAATTCTTACTAAATTATTTTGTTCACTGTCAGGCCCGGGTGTCTCTGGCCTGGACACCTTCCTCAGCAGAAACCAGTTGAGCCGTCACTCACTGCACCCCTCCTCTGGATGTTCTCTGTCCTGCTCTCTCACCTTCTCCCTTCGTCTTATTCCACTGACCATGCATGTTCCAAAAACAGATCTCATTTTCATCCACGGTATGACCCCCAAGCTACACCCCACCCCTTCTCCCCAACACCCACCACTACTCCATGTTACCTCCCTTTCCAAATCCAAATCTCATCCCTAGTTCCTGTCCAAGTCCAATGTCTCACCTCCCCATTGCTCCACCTCAAGACCCTACCCGTGACCCCCCACTATGTGTCCCGTAGTGGAATTTAGAGGCGTGTGTCTGCAGGGTGTCCGCCAATCCTAGGCCTTTTGCCGGTATATAATCCTGAGCATGCATGCGCCTATTCGCTCTTTCTATCAGACCAGCACTCCTCAAGCAGTGAGTGCCACACTTTCAGGTGAGGGTGGTGGACCAAAGGGTAAAAACTGCAGACAACAACAAAGAAGTAAAAGGAGCGCGGATAGGCACGGCTAGACGGCCCATCCCATATCTATCCAGACAGGATGGAGAACTCACACACCAAGACCCCGCAAGAATGCCTAACCTTCTTCGGGGTGAATGAGATCACTGGTCTCACTCCAGACCAGTTCAAGAAGAACCTGGAGAAGTATGGATTCAATGGTAAGGGCATGGTCACCCGGGGATGGGTAGGATGGGCCTGCTAAATGAACACAGACAACTGTTTGGCACCTTGTTTGAGAAATGTATCACTTCACAGTTGAATGAAAGATCAATCAAAGTGCTTGCTTCTAGTAAGGCCTAGACAGTTTCTTGTAGGGTTGTTGTGAGTTATCATAAAGGGGGCTCTCTGTGACACTGCTGAGAGCTAAAGACTGGATTGAGATTCTATATGCAATGCTTTTAAAAGAGGAGTTGCAACAGCTGGTAGAAATGCAGAGACATTGAGAAGCAGAGACTTTGAGGGCTTTGAAGAGCTATTTAAAGATAGCCAAAGAAGATGGCTGGAGACCGAGAGAGACAGGTGATGGCTCAAGAAGCTTCCTGGGTGATATATGGGGCGGGCATTAACAGGAGAGGTGGATAATTTTAGGATGGTTTAAAAGGGGTGGTCCTTAGAAGGCTTAATTCCAAATGGTCTGTAATATGATTGCTAATCAATAACAATGGGAACGGCTTATTAGCTAATGGGGCATTGTTTTATATGGCTTAACGGCAGCCATTTGTTTTCACACTTATCTTTGTGTTGTCTTACTTTTTAATGAGCTGGTATAAGATTAAGCAACTGGATGATTCCAAAGTGATTGTATTATATCCAGCTGTAGCACAATGCATTGTAAAAATACACATAAAAATAATATAATCAGAAGTACTGTTGTTTTATTATAATAATCTAATAAATATTTATTTTCTCTTTTCTCATCAACACTTTGTTCACCTTTGTGTCCAACCCCAGAGCTGCCTGCTGAGGAGGGTGAGTATTTATTCAGCAACCTATACTATTTACTATATTGCGTGTATCTTTGCTAATAATTTGTCATGCTCTGTCTGTCCTGACCTCTCTCAGGTAAGAGCATCTGGGAGCTGATCATTGAGCAGTTTGAGGACTTGCTCGTTAGGATCTTGCTGCTCGCTGCCTGCATCTCATTTGTAAGTGGACATGTCCTGGTGTCATAATTATTGGCCCTTTCATTTCCCTCCTCATGCAAGAGGGACAGTAAAAACATTTTCTTACATTATTACCTTACATTTTGAGCATAATTAGCATTATAATTTCAAACCTTTTCATTGCACATCAGACAGGTTTATTGCCTTTATCCGTGGTACCCAGCTGTTTTAAACTTCCCACATACACTTATTGGAACATGACTACATTAATCACTTTGGCCTTATCACTCTGTCCAAACAACTTGTCCTCTTCCAGCCCTCTATGTATTTTAGAAGATGACAACTTGAGAGGAGGAAACAGATTGCAAGGGCTTGTAGGAGGTGTATTAATTCCAACAGCCAGCTTTCACCCGTTTGGGCAGCTGTCAGGATGGCCTTAGAAGGCGAATATTGAGGAGCAAGTGAGAGACTGGGGGTCAGACAGGCTGAGGGGCAAGGGTTTATTTTAAGAAAGGCCCAAGCTAAGGAGAGAAACTGAATCCTTCGGAAAAGGTCAGGCCTGAGAAGTGGAACGGAGGGCTTCCACTTCAAGAGCAAGGAGTTATAGAAATCTGAGATCAAATTAATAATTATGTAACCATGTTAATACACACACATTCTGTTTGCCTTCTTATATCTTGCTAGTAACATAATTTTAATCTTGAAATTTCAGGTTCTTGCCTGGTTTGAGGAGGGCGAGGAGACCGTCACTGCCTTTGTTGAACCCTTTGTCATCCTTCTGATCCTCATCGCTAACGCCGTTGTAGGAGTATGGCAGGTCAGTGACTGGCGCATTGTGCAATGGCAAATAACCTTTGCAACAGTGACAGAAAGGACCCATGTTCTGGTTACTGCCATGATTTGAACACGGATGTAGTTGCTCAAGAGGAAAATTCAAAATGGTTTATGCTATAACAACACATTGAATATAATATTATTAGTTCTAGTTGTTAATATAGCACAAAATAGAAAACCTCTTTCATACAATCCTCAACGTGTGAAAGTTGAACAAATGCAAAATTGAGAATTAATTTCATTACATTTAATATTGTCACACTGTTGTTGTCATAACAAGCAACAAATAGTTCACTACAAGCGCATACCCTTCGTCATGTGTGCCACTAACTTATTTGCGTTGCCATCAGGCTCAGCCAGGCAATATTATTGTTATCACACCAGTTATTGCTTTTTTTGTCACAAAACTTCCTTTGGGAACCTGCTTTATTTTGTTTGGCTCAGATCAAATTTCATCACTTGATATGTGATATCTGAGTTTGGCCAGTGTTTACTACTACTTGTGTAGTAGTAAACACTTGTACTACATGTGTCTAATTGTTGTGTGTTTTGTTTATGTGTCCCTCAGGAGCGTAATGCTGAATCTGCCATTGAGGCTCTTAAAGAGTATGAGCCTGAGATGGGCAAGGTTTACCGTTCTGACAGAAAGAGTGTGCAGATGATCAAGGCCAGAGAAATTGTCCCTGGAGACATTGTCGAGGTGTCTGGTAAGAGACAGAAAAATAAATGATTATCTTGAGCTGCAGTTAGTAGGAAAATAGAAACAATAACAGAAAACAAAACTTATTTGCTAAATATTTACTTTATTATTTATACAGACACATATTCATTAGTAAAGGCTGATGACAAAGCCTTGTGTCTTACGGCAGTGGGAGCGAGGGAGGACGGAGTAGCACTGCTGTGAAAACATGCTGACTGAAGGAAAACAAAATCAGGAGTATAAATACCCTGCCTCACGAGCACCTGCTGCACCCCTTCTCTCCCACCGCCACTGCCCACTTGTCTTTATTTGTCAGAGTACACCTGTCCTCTGCATGTTTTCTCCCCCACCTGTGCTTCACTCTCATTTAAGCAGGAATGTTTCACTGTATGTGTATTAATTTAACAGTGTAACAAGTAAACTGTTAGGTGTATTTTTTTACTAAGCACAATACAAAATACAGTCATACACAGTAAACAATTAGTATTAATGGGGAATACTATTTGTTACCCACAGTTGGTGACAAAGTCCCTGCTGACATCAGGATTGTTTCAATCAAGTCCACCACCCTGCGTGTCGACCAGTCCATCCTTACCGGTCAGCATTTGTCTGTTTCAAATATCTTTCTGTCATGCATTTCTTGGCAATATCAGCTAAATTTTCTGCTTGCTCCTATAAGGTGAGTCTGTAAGTGTGATCAAACACACCGATGCTGTTCCCGACCTCAGAGCCGTGAACCAGGACAAGAAGAACATGCTTTTCTCTGTAAGTACCTTGTAACCACTAATATTTACCTTGTTCAGGGCTTTCCCATGTTGTACTTTGTAGGAGAAATTTTGATCTCCTGTCCTTCACAGGGCACCAACATCGCTGCTGGCAAAGCCATTGGTGTTGCTATCGCCACTGGTGTCTCCACTGAGATTGGTAAGATTCGTGACCAGATGGCTGCCACTGAGCCTGAGAAGACTCCTCTGCAGCAGAAGCTGGACGAGTTTGGCGAGCAACTTTCCAAGGTTATTACCCTGATCTGCATTGCTGTATGGGCCATCAACATTGGACACTTCAATGACCCTGTGCACGGTGGCTCCTGGATCCGTGGTGCTGTCTACTACTTCAAGATTGCTGTCGCTCTGGCTGTCGCTGCCATCCCTGAGGGTGAGAGCAGCAAACAACTTAACAGTTTTGTGTTAACTGTCATGTGTTTCTTGCTGCATCTTTGTCACTCACACTTTTCATCCGACACCCTAAAGGTCTACCTGCTGTCATCACCACCTGCCTGGCTCTTGGTACCCGCCGTATGGCTAAGAAGAATGCTATTGTCAGAAGCCTGCCCTCTGTGGAGACCCTGGGCTGCACCTCTGTCATCTGCTCTGACAAGACTGGCACCCTAACCACCAACCAGATGTGTGTGACCAAGATGTTCATCATCAAGAATGTTGATGGTGACCATGTTGACCTTGATGCCTTTGATATCTCTGGCTCTAAGTACACCCCAGAAGGCGAGGTGTAAGTTGGCTTTTCATATAATGTGCCTGTTTTGGAAAATTGGGACCAAACAAAGATGCTAAGGAAAAATATCTTGTTTTAACATTTTTACAGTTCCCAGGGAGGTTCTAAGGTCAACTGCAGTGCATATGATGGCCTTGTAGAGCTGTCTACCATCTGTGCGCTGTGCAACGATTCCTCTCTGGACTACAATGAGGTAAAAATTATGTTTCATTGTATGGATTGCCTATTCGGCACACCATAAAGGTCTTACCAGTTTTCTTTGTTATTCTCTCAAGTCCAAGAAAATCTTTGAGAAGGTTGGTGAAGCCACTGAGACAGCCCTGTGCTGCCTGGTTGAAAAGATGAACGTCTTCAACAGCAATGTCAAGAACCTGACCAGAGTTGAAAGAGCCAACGCCTGCTGCACAGTATGTTAAATTTTTGTTAACAAGATAAATAGATTAGTTTACTGCTCTGAAACTCAAACCCTCTGCTCTGTTCATCAGGTGATCAAGCAGCTCATGAAGAAGAACTTCACCCTGGAGTTCTCCCGTGACAGGAAGTCCATGTCTGTGTACTGCACACCTGCCAAGGGCGATGGTGGCGCCAAGATGTTTGTGAAGGTTAATTTTCTTTGTTTGTTAAACCAACCAAATATTTATTATAAACAGCTTTGTTTTTTGCTTTTTGAGGAGTGGCAGTCTGAGCTTCTCTCCCATCTGTCTGTAGGGTGCCCCTGAGGGTGTGATTGACAGGTGCACATATGTGCGTGTTGGCACCACCCGTGTCCCCCTGACTAATGCCATCAAGGAGAAGATTATGTCTGTCATCAGAGATTGGGGTACTGGCCGTGACACTCTGCGTTGCCTGGCCCTGGCCACCCGTGATGCCCCTCTGAAGATTGAGGAGATGAAGCTTGACGACTCTACCAAATTTGCTGACTATGAGGTGAGAGCCTAAACCTGATGAATTTTAAACAATCATGTGTGCACAACAACCAGGACTTAACCTGCTATTCTTTTCCCCTAAGACTGACCTGACCTTTGTCGGCTGTGTTGGTATGCTGGATCCCCCTCGTAAGGAGGTCACTGGCTCCATTGAACTGTGCAGGGCTGCTGGAATCCGTGTTATCATGATCACTGGTTAGTAACATCTGTCAGAAGAGAATACTATTTTACTTGATTCAGCTAATTGTCTGTTCTTTATACAGGTGACAACAAGGGTACTGCTATTGCTATCTGCCGTCGTATTGGCATCTTCTCTGAGGATGAGGATGTTTCTGGAAGGGCCTACACTGGACGTGAGTTTGACGACCTGCCCCTCCACGAACAGGCTGAGGCAGTCCGCAGAGCTTGCTGCTTTGCCCGTGTTGAGCCAGCCCACAAGTCCAAGATTGTTGAGTTTCTGCAGGGTTTCGATGACATTACTGCTATGGTAAGAGCGTTATAGAAATGTGTAAAACGTTTTACAGCATGTCAAAGTTGGGGCACAATAGTTAACATTCTGCTTTACCTCTTCAGACTGGTGATGGTGTGAACGATGCCCCTGCCTTGAAGAAGGCTGAGATTGGCATCGCCATGGGCTCTGGCACTGCCGTTGCCAAGTCTGCCTCTGAAATGGTCTTGGCTGACGACAACTTCTCTTCCATTGTGGCTGCTGTTGAGGAGGGTAGAGCCATCTACAACAACATGAAGCAGTTCATCCGCTACCTCATTTCCTCCAACGTTGGTGAGGTCGTCTGGTGAGTGGACACAGGATTGTTAAACGTGTCAACCCAATATGGCCAATATGTCTGAGTAACTGTGGTTCTTTTTATTTCTTTTTTCCCTCAGTATCTTCCTGACAGCTGCCCTGGGTCTGCCCGAGGCTCTTATCCCCGTCCAGCTGCTGTGGGTCAACCTGGTGACTGACGGTCTGCCCGCCACTGCTCTGGGCTTCAATCCCCCGGATCTTGACATCATGGGCAAGCCCCCACGTTCCCCCAAGGAGCCCCTGATCTCTGGCTGGCTGTTCTTCAGATACATGGCCATTGGTGGTAAGTAGAACTGTAGACATTTTTCTTTATTATACAACACTAGTGCTATCTGCATTGATGAATTATCTTGCTTCTGATAGGATATGTTGGTGCTGCCACTGTTGGTGGTGCTGCCTGGTGGTTCATGTACGACCCTACTGGCCCAGGGGTCTCCTACTATCAGCTGGTACGTGGCTCTTTCTCTCATATGACTGTTTTCATGAAGACATTGTAAATGCACAAACAGTAATCACTCTTGTTCTCTTTTCTACAGTCTCATTTCATGCAGTGCCATGATGAGAACGAGGACTTTGCTGGCCTTGAGTGTGAGATCTTTGAGGCTTCTACCCCCATGACCATGGCCTTGTCTGTTCTGGTCACCATTGAGATGTGCAACGCCCTCAACAGGTCTAACATTAATTAACCATTCAGCTTATGACATACTAAAGCACATTCAAACCAACAGCATGAACAAACCATAAAAAATATACTTTTTCCAAAGATTTAGATTTAAATTTAGAATGTTACAGACTTAATGGCATTAGTGAAATATCTCATTCTCGTTTTGATTCTTTACAGCTTGTCTGAGAACCAGTCTCTTGTGCGCATGCCCCCATGGAGCAATTTCTGGCTGCTTTCTGCCATGACACTCTCCATGTCTCTGCACTTCTTGATCATCTATGTTGACCCACTGCCCGTAAGTCATCCAGCATTTCTGCACAATCCCTAGTGTTTTCTTCTGGATCTTTTTTTGTGTTTTTTTTACCTTGCTCTTGCAGTACTGACATTTTACCTATTTACCCCTCAGATGATCTTTAAGTTGACCCATCTCTCAGTTGATCAGTGGATGGTGGTCTTAAAGCTGTCCTTCCCTGTCATCGCTATTGATGAGGTGCTGAAGTTCGTCGCCCGCAACTACGTTGAGATCTGTAAGTGTCCACATTGTTTTATGGATAACATTTTTTTTGTAATTCATCTTCATAACACTGTTCATTTTCTCTTTTCCATTATGTCTCTCATTCTTTTTCATTCCTTTAACTTACTCACTCCTCTCTGTTCACCTTCCAGACTAAATCACTCAACCTACCACCTTTAGCCTGTAACCAAATCAAGGTATCCCACAGCCAAAGCTACTAGCGGCTCTCTGTGTCGGTTTTTGCTCTATTTTCAGCAGTAGCACGTCCATTATTTATTGTTGTGTCCTGGTCTGGGATCTCCAACTTACATCTAAAGATATTTTGTGTTGTGATATAAGTGAAAAGTGATTTGGCCGATGTAGTGGGAGATCTCCGTGTCCTGTTGCTTTGTGATGCGTGTTGTCATTTTGGATTATTCGGATGTGAGCACTGTGAGATGCCTCTTTAAGTGAACTGATCAGCTCTGAGACGCTGCTGTCTGTGCCAGCATCACAGCGTGTCTGTTGTGTTTCAAGTCTGGAGTAGTGCAGTAGTGTGCCCAAGTGACAGTGGTGTCTTTTTGCTATTTGGTATACGCCATGCTTTTCATGTTCAGGCTATTAGCTCAGGTTCCTAAGTGCACTTCATATTAATAAAAAAAAGATCTTAAGAAATCAATGTGAGGTGAGGTGGCATCTGATGAATAGCAATGATTCAGTTTGCCACATTGAGAAGCATAAATATTTGCTAATATTCTCAAAATATTTAACAACAATTGTTTGTCAATTATTCGATATTCTAACATTTACCTTTTGTCTAGGTTCAGAACTTAAATAAGGGACATAGAAGAAGAGGATCTTAAAGGTTGGAAAGAATGATGCGGAGACGAGAGAGAGGGAGGTCACATCCAAAGAGGGGAGCTAAAGTGAGCCAACCAATAGAAGAGAGAGAAGAAAACAAATGAAAAACATTAAACATGTTAAAAAAAAAAGTTTATAAAATAGCCTCTATACGAGGAAGCATATTAATATAAAAAGGAGTATCCCTGTCGATAAACTATTAAAATATTTAAGATTTAAAGTATGTATTAAAAGTGTTTTTGTTTTTTCTTTTGTTAAACTTGGATATTCTCAACCGTTGTGTTTTTGTGTCCTCTGTCCATTTTCATATGATTGACTTTCCAGCTCGTTACTTTGACATTAGTCTGTGTTGCTCTTGCTTTGACTGGGCACTGTACGGCGTGGTGTAAAGTTGCATAATGCCTTCAAATGGGCAGAAAAGCCACATGCTTTCTGCCGCCAGTGCTCTCTGTCAGCTCCATGCGCTCGGTGGACTCTGTTGAGGGTCTCAAGACATAAATGGACACATCCACTCAGTCACAACACTTTTGGTCTTATATATTGTTTACGTGATAAAACTGCAATAAATGATGATTACAAACTCAAAGACATGTATGGTGTAAAAGTTTTATTATATAATTTCTTACAAATGTCCAATTGGCAAGCTTCACATGTCAAATAGACATTAATTCATATTATTGCGAGTAGTTCCTCTGTCTTTGGTTTGCAGAGCTGTACTGGTTCTATTAAGTCCTTTACACAAGGTCCCTAAAGGGTATGTCCACATCCTTCATTTGCTCTTTGTAATCTTCATCAAACTTCTTCGACTGCTCAGGGGTAAAATGGTTTTTCCAGTCACCAACTTCACCTGCACAAAAATGTAATTAAGTTAACATTTCGGATTTATACGAGGTGCGAGTAAGAACAGCACCATCAGATGGCATTGGTCAACTACTTGTGAGAGATGTCTGTGAAGGTTCTCAGTCATCCAGGTCATCTTGAAGAAAAGGTTAAAGCAAAGGCTGGACTTAGTTTTCAAGGTGAAGAAGTTTTGTCTCTTATTCTAAATTGAGTGCTGAGATCAACTGATACTAGAGCTGAGCTTATATCTCACTTGAGCCTCTAACAACTCTCGCATCAGGAGTCACACTGCCCTTTCATAGTTAACTATGAGACTAGAACAGCCTGGTCTAATCAGGTTTGGTTTCAGGTTAACCCTTTAAGCCTGAGCCGGTTTTTTGGTGTGTCTGCTCGAAAAGGACATGTCCACAGTAAATTGACTATATGTCTGCAATTAACTATTTCAATAGTGCTGGTGTCAAAATGAAGGGCGCACTTGTGGGATTTCCCAGAAGGAAAATTTTGAATGTGCAATGGTATAGTTTCAGAATAAATCAAGATGGAAAACGGCAAAATAACCCCAAAAACAACAAGATTTGGATTAATATCCCTGTAGATGTCTTGAATGTCTTGATGTCTTGTTGAAGCTCAAACACTATTTGAAATTACAGCCCCACATGTCAATATCTGCACCAATAATTGTGTTCTAATGTGAAGCAAACCTCAGGCGCAGTCTCCATGATAAAGAATAGGGCAGAATTTGCATATTTTGGTACCACCTGAATTTGTTTGTTTTCTTTTTAGTCTGTGTTTGAAAAAAAAAGTCTCTGAATTCCTAAAGGCTCCCAATTTGTTAAACCCCCCCCTTTAGAGATATAAGCTCTGCTTTCTTACCAGTTAATCTCAAAACTAGTAAAGTTGTAATGTCATCACCTTATAAACTAAGTCCAAAGGCTTTTGCTTAAACCTTTTCTTTACTAATGAGATACCATAAAGCATTAGTGTCAAAATACCAACAAAGCAAAACTAGTTCAATTGTCTAACCTTTATGAAATAGGACGTCTAAATGTAATGTCTGTTTTGGATATGCTGTAAATTATGTTTCTTATAATAACTTGGAAAGATTAGAGGACCTTTTCTCATGAATGGAGAGATGCTGTGATTAAAAACAGGAGCTGGGATACAGGAATAGTTGGCCATGGGATTTTCCTTCATGTTTTTAAACGATGTGAGCTCTACAATCCGACCGATGACATCGTCAGAGAGGGACAGGTCCAGGTATCTCATGATGCGCTTCACTTCGCGCCAAGGGTTCTGCCGACACATACACATGCATTTGTACTCTTCGATAATTTTTTTTTGTCTTTTCTTATAAATGACCTGAACCATAAGCCCCTTATATTCCGGGCCTCACCTCCTGCATGTCCTCGTAAAACAGATATAGGATATTCTTTTTCTCTTTCTCAGCCCAGTAACCTTTCACATGGTCATACCAAGAGCCCCAGGCCACTGTTGAGTACACTTAATCAGATACTCTATTACACAACCCCAATACTGATTGCAGGTTTAGGTTTTTGCATGCTCACAGTAACAATACAAAGGGAGTAAATGAGACATAAACCATTTATTCTGAGTGTAAACAGTGGAGCAATTTGATTACAGTACAGGAATGTGTGATAATCTACTTACCCTCTCCTCGCATGAACTTCTGGATGTAGCCGTCCCATGGGCCTGGTTCTGGCTGTGTCTGGTTCATCCGGTCAAAGTGGAAGTAGCTCACCAGGTTGTCTTTGGCATTGCGAGCCACGTAGATTGTCTGAACAGCGAGATCATATAACACAAGATTTATAACAACAATGACAGAGGTCTCAAGCTCATTTAGCAGTATTGGGGCAATAACCTGGTTTCGGTCGAGTTATAAAGATAGAGTCTTACTTTGCACTTGTTTACCCAGAATCCAGGAGGCACCAGCTGAATGGGAAGGTGTGTCTTGATCATTCTTGGGGGATCCATTTTCTTCAGAAGATCAAGACCTAAAAAAAAACATCAATATAAAAACACTACCCTAACACCTGAGCTTGTCTATTTAATTAATCTACTCAAAGTGAGCAGTAAATTAAAGCTTGTAGTATGTTAAAGCTCTGTGTTGTAGAGAGCCAGTGTAGATATTTGGAACTGAGTTAAATGTTAACAGGTTGATGACAGGCTTATTGGCCCAATTTAAAGTGTCACAAACCTTCCTTCATATTCAAAATCTAAGAGTTTTCACTATATGCTCAGTTTGCGGAGCCAGTAGTTTAAAATTTAATCCCAGGCAAACATCATCAAACATTATTGGACATCACTCACCAGAGGGGATTGGCTTGGGGGAACAGATCTCTAGGAAGGGACTGCGGACCGGAGTGGGGGCTCGCTTACAGGCCTCAGCATCTCCATTGTGAAGCAGCAGATCAATTATCTCTTGGGTCCATGTCGTTCCTTTCGTACAATCACAAATCAAAAACATTGGAGGACATTTATATACCTCATTAAAACTGAATGTTCATGCAAGAACACTTTTTTTCCCCCTGTAATTTCTTGTCTTAATTTCTTACTTCAATCGATGCTACTTACACTACAATAACTTGGTGGTGCAATAAATTGAGAATGGTCACCTGCTTTCGGGTATGTAGCAATAAGTAGGTCTGAAGGGTGTGGGTTAAAAGCCCAGATGTCTTCCCAGTTGTCTGCAATGTGACACATGAGAGGAGTCCCCCTCACAGAAACCAAAGGGAAGCGAGTGAGAGACTTGTATGCTTCTAGTATGGCAGCGCAGTAGTCTACCTCTTCCACCTCTGACATGGCTCCAGACTCAGAACAAAAAAGCCCACAAAAATCTAGGTCAGTAAAGTAATTCCTCAGTTGGCTCTTAGTCCTGTTGTGTCAGACATGAACTGTTGCTTTTGTTGAAGAAGTCTCCTCCTCCTGCTTTGCCAGACCCACTGTGAATGAACACCTCTGGATGCCTGTCCTATTGGCTGCTTGGCTTGTGACAAATCTTCACCGAAGCAGAAATACCTAGTTGTCTTCAGGTAGTCCGTCTCCTTTTGTCCTTCTATATTGTGTATGTTTGTAACGCTTGTTAGTCTCTGTCTACATACAGGACCGGTAGATTTTTAGTGTTTACACTAGGGTTTATCTGTCCACAATCACTGAAACTTGCACAAGCAGATCTCAACTAAAGCGCCCTTATGTAACCTTCCCACTTACGTATGAATTCCACTTTTTCCTCACAATACTATCGGACCTTCCTCTGTAATTTGAGGAAGGGACCTGGGTGGGTCTTGAAAAATCTTTGCACACCACAGAGAAGTGTGTGACAAAAAGCTCAACAGTTGGTGATTGCAACATGCCAACTATTGATTTGTTCACTCAGATGGTAGGAAGCATCTAGTAATGTGATTCATGTTAAATAGTTTATCTTTTATGAGTTTAACAGCAGTTGCATGAATGAACTTACTGTATATGCAAATGGGAATTTGGGAGTACTGCTCTGGGGGCACATTCCAGGATCTCAATATTAAATATCCAGCCAAAGTAATCATAGTCTGACAACATCCTTAAACATTTCAAATGTAAACATCCATACAACATCTTTACATTTTATTATTATACTAATGACCTGGATGACTTTATTATTATATTAGTTGTTTTAGGAAAATGCCAGTGTAACAAAGACACATTCTTTCAGGTTTATACATTTGTTTTCAGGTAATAGTGTGAAAAAAGTACAGGAAGTTGAATGTATACATTGAGGCAATGTACTTTGGTTCACCCCAGATTTGTAGATAAAGACATGAGAAACTCTTGACTCCAGCGCCATGGGACCAGTAACATGAGCACAACAAAAATATGAAGTATCTAGGAAACTGTTCCACCCTTTCTTTTTTTTTTAATAGTTATATGCCAGTTTTATGTTAGCGGCGGGGATTAATACAACACAAAACTAAAAGCTTGCTAAAATGCATGGTAAATGATTGTTACCTAAGTTCCAAAGTTCTCATTGTCCCTATCCTATTGTTGTCACATTGATAGGGAGTGTTCCCTTTACACTAAACCTGACACAATGACATCAGAGGAACATGTTTTGAAAAAAAGCAATGCAGAATATGTGTCGAGTACAGTGTGATTCAGCAATTTCACTGAATCATGAATAACTATTATAGTACTATGAGTAACCTTCGGATAAAAAAGGAGAAAACAACCTATTGTATATTGATGATGTGTTTTTGAACTACTTAATGAATTTACATTTTTCTTCTCTTTCTCGAGGTTAAGTGAGGTCATGCATGTTAGTTAAGTTTCTTCTGCCATGTACAAGTCTCTTTTTTAATGAAAATGTTTGTTAAATTGCTTGATGTACATTGCATACTCTGTCTTACCCTGCACGCCACAGAATGCCCATCTTGCAAATTTTATTTTGTTGGTGCTCTGCTATAGTGACACTGCCCTAACATACAAACAGTAATTAACAGAAATGCAATACAAAACTGCCCAAACACACACTTTATACAAAAGCACAAGTAACTGCTGATACTTTCTCGTGATTGGCTGCAACAAAGGTCCCCAGTGTCTCAGCAGAGGCAGCTGCCCTGATGTCAATATTTTTTGTGAAGTTGCAGTGCACATGACCAGGAGAATGACACAGCCATGACAAACACCTCAAACCTCAGCCAAGACTAAACCAAATAAACGTTCTTGATGTGCTTATAGCTGGATCTCATACAGAAACGCCAAGCCCCACATGTGTCTGACTGACCCAAACTTTTGATCTGGGGGTGAATGGGGCCCCAAATCTGTCTCAATTGTGTAACTGTGATTTCTGAGCCACAACAAAGCCTGATCTCAACCAGAACTGTCCCAAATACAAATGGTATAATCTGACTCATAGCTGCCTCTCTTAGTGAATGATTACATGGCTCAGTGATGGAAACGAAAGCAGCCGTCTGAGGCACAACTCGTGCATGATGGGAAAACACCAGCCTGTCAACAATGACTTGACATGTGATTGAATTTAAGTTTAGTGTGATACCTGAAAAACTAATTTTAGAATTCTTTGAAAACAAAAACATTAATCTAGAAAAACAGCTTATTTCTGTCTGTACACACTGAAGCCAGGACAAGATCAAGCCAGGACTAATGATGTTCAGTTTACCAACCTAAACAGGGTTCTGTTATATATATGAAATTATAAATATATATAAATTTAGGGATACAAGACAGTGCTCTTTAATTGTAATTGGCAGAAGTACATGTTGAAGATCCCAATCAGGACTATGAGACAAAATGTTTGAAGACAGTGGAATGACTAGGTCTGTGCTTTAGTTACTCTCTTGGGTCATAACGTCTTAGTTTATTGAACAATAACAGGGGGATTATGAAGGTGGGTCTAAGTTAAAATTATGTCTTTGGTGTTGGTCTATGAGGTCTTCATGAAGGATGGATAATTATTATATTGTGAGCACACGTTTGAGCATATGAACATTAAAAACTATGTATTTCCGTAGGAATACGGAAAACGTTGCATTAACACTGTCTGGGTGTAATTGACACAACAAGACTCGTGGACGGCAGTAAGCACAGCACCCTAAAGGAGGCGGTAATGCACCACGTTGGGTAGCAGCCCCCGTAACAGCACTGATGAAGAAGAAAATAACTTCCTTGACAACAAGAAACAAGAAATGTATCCAGCGTTAGAATGTTTTGTGTGTTTGTTTCGCAAAGCGTGTACATGCAAAGCTAGATTTAGATGCATTGGTGTGTAGGAAGAATTCACATTTTAGTGCGACAGGGACAGAAGAGAAACTCGGTTCATCTAAATATTAGCAGTGGGTGGATGACATAGTAACGTATTACGAATAGAATGGATTATCCGTTTTCGCGCCGTGTAGTTTATATTTTTATTGTGTATTGTGTGCATTTGATTCACGCAGTTACTGACTCGGGTGTCAATTCAACTCAACCAACATCCAGCGAGTCTTTCAGCTCTCAGACCGCGGCTCCTGAACGCAATGTAACAGAGGATTTCACCAGTCCCACAGAAAACGGCACCGTGGACTCCTTAGCAACCACCGTACCGTCCATAGCAACGGAGGCCCCGTCTGTCCAGCCTGTGGTCACACAGGGTACATTAATGTTTCTTGCCATTAGTAAATAGAATTCTCCAATAGATTTTGCCCTGATGACTATTATTCTCATGTGTACATTTGCCACTTAAGTTCTCAGCAGTAATGTGTTGCAGGTTGTCTGTGTGATTTAACGCCTAAATTCTGTGACATTGGCTGCTGCTGTGACACAGTGGACTGCGGTGTTGCTAACCTGAGTACCGTCTTTACAGGATGTCCTCAAAAGACCATGTAAGATTTACTTTATTGTCATTCTTATAAAACATTAGTCATATCTTTTTAGTTACTCTTAGCTTCTCTTTAACTTTTATAGAGCAGGGGTTTGCATTGAGAAGTGGCTAATGTTCAGGGCCAATGTGGATTTATCAACTGTCACTGTGACTGACTCCTTGTTTTGTGTCCAACCTAAAGGTAAATTAATGTTCAATTAAATTTATAGTTTGTACTTTATGCTAGGATTCATGCAGTGTCTGTTTTACTATGTGTTTATTCCAATAGATACTATAGTTCCCTCTGTTGAGGCTGCCACTCAAGATCAAGCTTTAGGAAATTCCTACTACTTTGTCCCTCCAGAACCAACCACAACCACTTACACCAGAGATTTTTATAGGGTAACCAATACATATTTTGCGGCTTTTGTGTGACAGTCTTTTTTAATAATTCATCATTGAATCTATAACTTTGTAGGTGGATGATGTGCTACTCACTTACTTCTCCAAGACATCGGTCCGGGGTCTCCTTCGTCAGCCATCCCCTGGGGTGGGCTCTTCTTTGTGTGCTTCCCACAACCCTGCAAGTAAGTCAAAGCCTAATTAAACCTACTTAAAAGACACAGTGGATGTGAACTTTCTACTTTATATTTTTTATAGTTTTCTTTGCCACTTGTTGTGAGCTTTTGTATTAATAATCTTTAAACCAAGAGACAGTGATAATGAGAATGTCAACAGTTTCAATGTTCAATGTGCATTGAGAAGGTTGGCACCTTAACAGATAATAAGATCAAATTTAATATACATACAGAGGTTTCTATAATGCCTGACAGGACAACCATATTGGACAATACAGTGCAGTAATTACAGCCTGCATCCTTATCTTCACATGTTCTTACTTTCAGAGTTCTTGAGGTCTTTGTCTCTTTCTTGTTCTCGTGAAGTAACACTTCAATCATGCACCAGAGACCCCAGTCTCAACGCTCTCTCCTACTTCAATGATCTGAATCTGATCAAGGTTAGCAGGTCACATGTTTATGTTTCAGATCTGCATTACTGATATTTTTGTAATTAAAAAAATGTTTTTTTTGTGCAGAATCCCATACTTGACACAGATCCAATGTCTGACTTTCTGGTAAGTGTCAAATATATATGAGCACCTTGATAATGTTGTTCCATCATAACAAATATATTTTAATAGGCCCCATAATCTGACAGTTGCACAAACACAGAATTTACTATAGTTTATATCCTCAAGAATTGTGATTTGACCTTTGTAGTTTAAACTTTATAAGCAATTAGATGCTTTATTTATTGGTGCTTTGACAATTTCACTGGTGATTATTATGTTTATTGTTAGATTAACACAATAAAGTAATTAAATTAGATGTGGATTCAAACTAAATCTTGTTGACTACTGTTTGTATACTTTTTTAGATTCCAGTTACTCCATTGTCTGATTGGCCTGCACCAAGTCAACAAAACAACTCTTGTGTTAATGTAGTGCAAAAGGTAAATTGATTGATGGTTAATGTTTATTAAAAGTGATTATTTAATTTTAATGAATCCAACTCTCATACAGGTGGAGTTTATAATTGGATACACAGGAAGAGGGGAAGTCTTGTCTGCAAAAGTAAATGTTGTTTTAGTGAATGTGGACCCAGATCAGTTGCTGCTGCAGACACACTCAGTGCAGTTTGAGGTAGGGTTCTCATAGAAAGATATTTTCAAATGAATGGACTTTTTTTCTTTAATGTTAAACGTGAGCAGCAAATGTCTTGCAGCTGACTACAACCAGCCCTACTCCTGGTAGAACGATTCCAGCAGTTGGACTCAGGGTGGGCTCTCCAGTTGTTGGTCGCTATGAAGATGCTGTGAAGCCTGTATCCCTTTTAATACCTTCAAAACTGAGTCCAGATGCTTTTATTTTAACCTTTTTTTCTTTTTAATCATAATAACTGCAATAAATTTTATTATAATTTTTTTTCAAGCATGTTGTTGAGTCCATTAACGCATAATCAGCTGACAGTAATTGGTGTGCCACAAAATGGAGTTTGCTCCTCTAATCCCAGCAGCAGGACATCAGTCCTCTTTGCACACAACACCATAAGCGGTTGTACATTTACGTGAGTCCATTTGATTTTTGCTTAATGCAGGCCGTCCCCTTAATGCTTTAAAAGAAAAATACAATGCATTCTTTACATCACTGTCACATTGTGCTCTCCAGTTCCCTGCTAACAAACTGTACAGCACTGCGGACACAAATTTATAGCATCCTGCAAGGACTGGCTGCTCCAAATGCAGTTGCCATGAACTCAAATCCACAGCCGGACTGGACAAGAGTAATTACTGAAAAATGCCTCATTAGTTCAGTTAAGGTACTGTGTATCTTTTTTTTAACAACAAAAGATATTGTTGGTTTCCCATTGTCCTATAAAATGCAATCCCTTTTATCAAACACCAGGAGCCATGTGAGTCAGGCTGCATCCTTCCCCACACCCTGTCTGTAAGAGTGCTTTGGGCTCGCCAAGGTCTTCTTGAACTTCCTCAAAACTACATTCTGGGTGTCAAATATGTTTTCTATTGTAGCACTTTTAAGGTAAGCAGTAGAGATTCTCCCATCTTTGTAACACTTATTTGTTGCCAAATATTATTGCATTTGTTTTTTCAGTGTCCCGTGGCATCCTCCCTGGCTCTGACTACTGAGGTGACTTTTGTTGACACTACAGTTTATCCCAAAGCTCCAAGTGGTATGCCTCAGCCTCAGTGGAAGTTTCCATTTGGATTTTTCACCAGAGGCAGAGCTGAGCTGGATGGGCACATTGTTCCAAACAGTAGTAAATTACAGAAGATGAAATGGAGCTTAATAATAAGCACAGTAGTCTTGAAAACAGCTTTATTGGTCCTATAGCAGTAGTTGCACAGAAACAAAACAGTTGTACAGTAATTGTTAGATCAGGTGTTTTTGTAAAGTTAATGACAGTGTCACTGTAAATTATTTTGTAAATTTTTAAAAATACATCACATTTTTAAAAAATATTTGAGGATTTTATTATTTTACTTTGGATATGTTTCTCACACAAAGCTCTTTTTGTTCTTGAGTTTTTTTTATTCTTTTTTCCTTTTGGGCTATGGACTGTACATAGTTGAGAAGATGGACTATAGCAGCCGGAGTAATGCCTTGTAAACGTGTAGCAGCACCCAGCTGAAAGATAAAACATAAAATTTGAATGCATTTTCATTTGTAAAGCATTTTGAGCAAAAACAAACTATTAACATTCTCTATAAAAAAATGGCAATACTTTTTTATTTCGGACACTTACACTGCTGGGTCGGACCCTATCAAGTATTTCTCTGACTTCTTGAGACAGAGACACTGGCAGAGAGAAGTAGTCTATGTCCTGTGGCAGAGGCATGTTCTCTTCCTTTTTAATTCTCTCTATCTCTCTCTTCTGTAAGTCACAGTGGGGCCTGTAAACAGCTGGAAGACAAAACATTAGACAAATTTTAAAAAAAAAATGCTAAAATATTGACAAATCTGCATTTACCTTCAATGTTGAGTCTTTGTGAGAATTCTTTGTAAGGTGAGAGGTGCTGTGGAAAGACTGATTCTAGCATTTCAAAGGACACCTCATTGTATTGAAGAACATCAATGCCACTGAAAAACAAACCAAGAGTGTCACAGAGGCTTAAAAATAATTAAAAGAAATTTTATTATTATGCTAATCTTTATAAAGTGGTTACTCACGTCAGAACAGCGCTCTTAGACTCACTCATTCTGATGTTGGGCAGTTTTTTTCTCCAGCTGTGAGTTGACAAAGTGAGGGCCTGAAGAGCAGAAATTGCATCCTGGAGATGAGTTCTTACTCTCATAGCCTCCTTGTAACGCAGAAGGGACACACATCCCACATCCTCAAACCCTGAAGGAGGAAGAGTTACTTTATTATCCTTTGTTAGCAGAATGGGTCACTCAATCACAGTTCTTTCTGGATGACTGATTTTGATCTAATCCATAACAAACAAATCTCTAGAAACTTGATATCAATAAAAAATAAATGACAAGGAGTGACATGCCAATACCTTTGAGAGTGAGGCGAAGGTCTGCATTGTCTGGCCGTAAAGAGGTTCGAAACTCTGCACGGCTGGTGAACATGCGGTAGGGTTCTGTGACTCCTCGACTCACCAAATCATCAATGAGGACTCCTATGTAGCTCTCAGTGCGGGACAGCACCACTGGTGGCAGAGAAAGTGCTGATCGTGCAGCGTTCACCCCCGCCCACAAACCCTACAGTGTTTTAATAGTAATCTTAACTTCCTAAAAGCTTAATACAAGATAAGAAAATAAAAGTAACTACCTGCGCAGCAGCCTCTTCGTATCCTGTTGTTCCATTAATCTGGCCTGCGAGGAAAAGACCTTGGGTACTTTTCACCTGCAGAGCAGGGCTGAGCTGAGTGGGACACACAAAGTCATACTGCACGCCATAACCTGACAAGCACAAAACTTAAGATCAGGCAACTCTTTCATATCTACTAGACCTTCAACAAACTGAGCACTGGTTGGAAAGTGTTATCTAATTATTATGATATTGTGTTAATAACTGAAATAAAAGACAATGTACCTGGTATGTGGATCTCAGCTCTGTGTAATGCAGGGATCTCTCTGATGAGACGAAGCTGGATTTCTGGTGGCATGGTCATGGACAAACCCTGAGGATACACCAGATCAGAGCTCACACCCTCAGGCTCAAGCCACACCTGGTGCCTTCGGCCTGGAAAGCGCAGCACACGTGATTCAATGGAGGGACAATACCTGTTGGAGAAACAAGATCTTTTTTTCCCCCCACTACACTTTCTAATGTTTAAGTTGAGTTTAGACTTCTTTGTACCTGGGACCTTTTGTGTCTTGGTGTATATGGCAGTTAAGATGAAGGCTGTCCTGCACCACTCTTTCTACACCTGGAGTTGTGTAGGTTAAGTAGCATGGAAGCTGCTCTTCGGGCTGTAATGTTTTGTGTTAAAACATTTCAGATTCATTTAATGGCTTTAATAGTAGTAGAAGTTGATGTGCTGATTTTACTTTGGACTTACTTTGCAGTGTGTGGAAGTATTTAGGAAGCTGAACGGTGTTGGTTGACTGTCAGGTGGATGATGCTTAGCCTGGGAAAAGTCCACTGAATCCTTTATAATCCTTGGAGGCGTGCCTGTCCTTAGTCTTCCCATCTTCAGCCCGAGCCTCTCTCTAAGTGTGTGGGACAGTCCTGCGCTGGAAGGAGCATCTCCAATTCGACCCCCAGGAGAGGTGGTCTGACCCACAAAGAGTGAGCCAGATAAAAAAGTACCAGTGGTGAGAACTACAGAACTGGCTAGGATTGGATGAACTCCATTTGCTGAAAAAGATAAGGGTTGGAAAATGACTATTAAAAAGGTAAACAACAGCCTAGACTAAGTTTTATTTGTAAAAATAAATTTTAAAGAGCCTTTAATAAAGTCTGGATTTAAACCTAAACGTATCCCAGTGACTTTGTGATGTCCAGGCTCCTCTGGGTTTGCTTCTGTTACCAGCAGCTCGCCCACTGATCCCTCAAAAAGTGTTAGTCTGGAAGTGTTAAACAGCTCTGACTGAAAAATAATCAACACAAGACAGATACTTGATAAGAAATAAACAAAAAAAAAAAGGAAACAAATTTGGTATATGCAAAAAGATAATATAAGAATATAAGAAAGGTGTTACCTGAATGAAAGTGCGGTAAAGCTGACGGTCCAGTTGGGCTCTCGGGCCCCACACAGCAGGGCCTTTGCTTCGATTCAAGATGGAAAAATGAATGCCAGCCCAATCTCCTGCTCGACCACACAAGCCATCTAGAGCGTCAACCTCCTTTACCAGATGTCCCTTCCCTACTCCTCCCATAGAAGGATTACATGACAGGGCACCTAATGGATGGAGTGAGATAGGAAAAGGGGTTTGAACTATACACAAAATACTGAATTTAAAACTTAAGAAACACTTCATATTGTTGAATCTAATATAGAACGTGTATGTTGTATGAAGATGGAAGTGTAATGTCTATTTTCTCACCAATGGTCTGTATTTTCTGTGTGACCAAAAGTGTCTTGGCTCCCACTCTGGCGGCTGCCGCTGCTGCCTCTGTGCCTGCATGACCACCTCCAACCACAATGACATCATACTGCTGAGTGGCAAGGTGACCTGTGTGTCTGCAAACCAAGAACACACAGTTCTGCGCGACGGCCAGCTTCTTGGTCAGCATGTCAACATACCTGTCAGAAATGTACAACAGAAACAAAGTAAGAGTAAAAAGTCCTTTAAAAGGTGAAATATTAAGTTACATCAGCAGACAATGAATGCTCAAACTGTGATGATGGTAGTCGTTTATTAAAGGTTTGTCAAGCTCGTAATATTTTATTGGTTCCTTGGTCCAAAAAGACCTGGATCCAATTCTAGTGCATCTCCACAATGACATTAGAGATATACTATATAATGCCACCATAACGCCTCTCAAATACTAATTTAGTAGGCTACTAAAGGTATATAGGAAACATGCTTTTTCAAATGTTACAGTCGTGTATGTCAAATTGTTTACCTAAATTTACCTAATTATGAAGATATACTTACAACGTCCTATTCTCGTCTTGTTTTGTAAGGCGGTCTAATATAAGACTGAATTAAAACGAGAAAACTCTTGTAAAATCCTACAAACGCCTGCCGTGGCTGTTTCACAGATGCTGTTTATGGAGGTCGCCATACTGCTCTTAGATTACTGTCGTAATGACTGCTGTAATGTCGCACCGACAAAGGCATTAGCAAGTTGATTAGATTGAAACTCGAAAGTGACCTAACTTACGTGTTCAGAAAAGTAAAGTAAGCTCAAGTAAGATTGTAACTTTGTTACAGCTAACTATATTTGGTAAATAAAGTTATAGTTGTGTTTATGTTTTGAATGCCACGTGTACAATGCACGCAATCACTCCAATGAATTTTCGAAAAATCAATCATAGCCCAGATAGATTTATATTGATTTCAATCATGTATTTCAATGATTATTTTGTGCACATAGATGTGTTGATGAGGAGTGGACCAAAGGCGGACATGAACGCCCCCTCCCCCTTCAGCCGGTTGGCAGTAAGCAACGCGCGGATTGAGTCAAGTAAACCTACCGAGAGGTGGTGTTGACCGACCGCACCAGGTTTTCACCAAGAAACCTGAAAAATAGGACATAGAAAGTCAACCGACAACAAGGCCTGGACATTAATTTTAAAAAGAAGAGTGGGAGACACCAGAGTCACGGCAAGGAGACAGAGAGAAGAAAGTAAATCCAGGAGATAAAACGCCTGGAGTGAGCGTCAAGATCAAAGCTAATGCTAACACGCATAAGCTAGCAAGCTACTGCTAAATAACACAACTGAAACTCGTGTTATTTTACTGGATTGATTTGACAGAACAATTGTTGAAGTAGACTGCAGGAATATTTAATTGACTTGATTGAATTTATTTGTTACACGTATTTAAACGGCAAGTTTTGGGTTTACATTTTAGGCCACAAGCGACTCATATTGAGGTAGCACCATTAGCTTCTGTGTTGGTGTGATACCGGCTCAGTTGTAAGTCCGGAGATATTACTCAAGAGGATAGCCTCCAAAAACTTTGCATCGGTGATCAGTCCTGTGTTTGACAAGTTAGCTGGTAGTTTCTGCTATCTAAGCGTCAATGCTAAAACAACAGACTCCTGGTTCAGGCGGGAGGAAGGCGTCAAACGGAACCACGGCCCCGGCTGGGATGTCTACCCCTGTCAGCGGCGGCAACAGCGTCAACAGGACGCCCGCGGGGAGGTAAGCGGCTCCGGGCTGTTCTATTAGGACAGTCCGGGGATTGTCTTGTGACCGAGAGGCCTACCGGTTAAAGCTATGTGCTCAATGGGCGTGGTTGTCGAATCTTGCTCTACTCCAAACCAATGGGCTTGGGTTTACTTTGATTGACTGTGAGGACGTACCAATCAGAACGAGATATTTCGCTGATAACAAACAAAAGAGGTGGATCTAAGTTAGGTAAACGCAGAAAGTGCTGCAAATAAGAAATAAAGACGATTAAAGTTTATTCGGTGTGTAACTGTTTCGCATACACGAATGGCAGCCAAAAGCAAATATAGTCCTCATCTTAGGTAAGGAATGACCTTAGATATTTTGCCTATATTTTATTGGTTACTCGGGCCATGTTTGGTCTTTATCTAAGATGGACCGTGTTTACCGAGCTGTTGTCACCCTTTGTTTTGTAACCTGTCAGAGGCTGGGACTCTCTTGCTCATATCTTGGAATATGTTGCTAAATACACACAATCATAGTTTTTAAACTTAATTTTGTCATGAATAGTTGGTAACTTTAGTTTAACCCGGGATTTTAGGGTTGTCAATAAGGCGATTGAAGTAGTACTCTTAATAATTTAAATTGGCTTTAAAATAAATTAACCACAAATTATAAGTAACTTTTTGATCCCCTATTAAAAGAATGAGTATTCTAATATTATATTTTGTAGAAGTTAAATGTTACTTCTAGAAAAAATGTAATGTAATACTGCTTTGCAAAACAGGCTTCCAAACAAGTTATACTCCTTCTGTTTCTAAGCTAACAAATGTGTTTAATTCTGTTTCCCATAGGAATAGAACTTCCGCAAAACCCTCCTTTCAGTCGTCTCCTGTAAGTACATCTTAAAGCTGGGCCACATACGCAAAGATTTTACCGACATGAAATAAATAAATATGTAATAATTTTATTTTGCAACAAAGAGTATATTACAGTTGTAATAACTGTTCCAGTGTGTTTGTAGTCATATTTCTTTTTCTTATACAGGGCTTTGACGGTGTATACAATAATGCCAGAATGCTTCATTTTCTCACAGCTGTTGTGGTGAGTCTTATCTTATTTGCCTCTTTCATCTATTTTGTATACTTTAGTATTTTATATGACTTATATAAATTGATATGACTTTCAATAAGAAATACTTTTCTTCTTCAGGGTTCCACCTGTGACATTAGAGTTAAGAATGGCAATGTGTTTGAAGGCATTTTCAAAACTCTTAGTTCCCGGGTAAGAAACTTTATTAACATGGAACAATTTCACTTACATTGAATTGAACATTATACTTTACTGTTCAAATGTCATTTTTTAGGTTATAATTATTCATGTTTGTGGTTGTTTATTATCATTAGTGTGAGTTGGCTGTGGATGCTGTACACAAATGCACAGAAGACAACTCCACATCAGCTCCACCTCGGAGAGAGGACATCACTGACACCATGATTTTTAGCCCCCAAGACCTGGTGACTATGATCTGCAGAGATGTTGATCTCAACTTTGCCACAAGAGGTACAAACACACATTAATAACTTGTAAGGTTATGGAGAGTACCATCTTATTGTAAAAAAATGTGACTGGTGTACTTAAAAATTCCAAAATAAATTCTTTGTTTTAGATACCTTCACAGACACTGCCATCAGCTCCACACGAGTCAATGGAGAGCACAAAGAGAAAGTTCTGCAGAGATGGGAAGGTGGAGATAATAACGGAGAGAGTTACGATCTTGAGAATGATGCAGTGAGTGCACATAAAAGGCATATGAAAAAATATATAATTTTATTTGTAGAACCATTTATGGAGGTAACTGAATACTTGAACTGGTAGTTGTTAACGGACACATTATTTTAACCGTATAGATTAGTGATCTTAACTTGCAAATGTAAAATTGCTAATTAGCTGTAGTGCATCGTTTTTATTAATGCATTTTTGTAACTTTTTTTTCTTGTACATCTGTTATTTAGTCCAATGGCTGGGATGCCAATGAGATGTTCCGTTACAATGAAGTAAAATATGGCGTCACATCAACATATGATTCCAGCCTCTCTATGTATACGTAAGGAATATGTTTTATTTTTTGTATACAGAAAACCTATTTAAAATGAGTTAATCTAACTAATAAGTTTGTCTTGTCTGTTAGTGTGCCTCTAGAAAGAGGCAACTCAGAAATGTTTCGCCAAAGAGAGGCCCGTGCTACTCGCCTTGCCAGTGAGATTGAGTCCAGTCCCCAGTATCGCCACCGAGTCAATCTAGAAAACGATGAAGGAAAGAGTGAGGAAGATAAGTTCAGTGCTGTGGTGAGGGAAGGGAGCGATCGGGAGAGGGGAAGAGAGAGCCCCCGGGACAGAGAGCGCGAAAGGGGCAGAGACAGCCCTGGTGCCAGCAACAGGTAACGGACTATCATGAAAAGGAAAAGAAGCTGTTTAAAATTCTAAAAATATATCTGATTAATATACTGTTTGTGCCTTGATTAATGAACAGAAATGTCAGTGTTCCATTAACAATGATTTGACTTTTGTCTCTGTCTGACAGGGAAGGCAAATACATCCCTTTACATCAACGCCAAAGGGAAATAAACCGAGCTGAAAGAGGCTCTGGTGGGCCTCCATCTCACAATCGAGGAGGTTACCGCCCCACCCCACCATCTTCTTCTTCCTCGTCCCCTAGACCCCCGTTGCCTTCAGCCACCGGCCCCCAGTCTGCTGCATCCCCCTCAGAGAGGAGTAGCCCTCTGTCGGGCCGTGGTGGGGCCTATGTTCCACATCATCCTCAGGGCAGTCCCAGTCCGGGCCCTGGCACTAGCCCTGCAAGTCCCTACACTCCTGCCTCACCTGGAGGACCAGCCCCCATTACACCTACCGCTTCTGCCCCATCTTCTGCCAGTCCCCCTGCTCCACACGGAAACACAGTTCCTCATTCCCACTCTCTTCCCCATTCGCTGTCTGATGCCGGTCGTCCCGTTAATGGAGGTAAGGACATGAACGTGTTTTGACAGTATCTGGGAAACAAATTTTTCTTATAGGAATCCACATAAAACTTTGTGCTTTTCAGTCTCTGCAAGAACATCTCCCAAAGCTCAAAGACCTCCACAGTCCAGCCGATCAGCTCGCATTCTAAATTCTCACTCTCAGTCCACAGGTACGTCCTGCATCTTAAACAGTGGCTGTCTTTTATTGTTGATGCATTAAACGTTTTTTTCTCTTGTTGCACTGCAGCTACACGCTCTCCTAAATCAGGAGCCTCACTGGACACACCATATTTAGATACGTCGTCTGTCTCTCTGCCTGCCCAGAAGACATCTGGTCCTGCTCCTCTCTTCACTGTAGATGGTACAGCCATCTTCTGCATTTCTCTATAACAATTATTTATAATAATTAATGAGCTGTCACAAGATAGTTATTTAAACCATTGCTTTGATGTTAAAAGAGAAATGAATGTTTATTTATCATGTCTATTTTTTGCAGTGAATGAGATCCTTTCTGCGGCTGCTAAAGAACGCTCAGTTGAGAGTCCAAGTAGCACTGATGAAGGCAAAAGTGGTAAAGGTGTGCATTTAAAGCAAATGGGAAGCTTGGTCACCATAATCTGTGTCCTAACCCCAAGAGAGTTTGAAATTTCCCATGTTCCTTAAACTTCATTCCTGTTTCCTTCACTAGCCCCATCAGTTCAACAAAGGTTGCAGATTGAGGAGCTGCGTAAATTTGGCAAGGAATTTAGGGTAAGAGTCCAACTGCCTTTCCATGGTGTGTGAAGTGGTCATTTGACGAACTGAGAAGAAAATGTATTTGTCCAAAATATGGCCATCTCCTAAAATGTATTATTTTTTTTTTCTACCAAGATTGTATTCCTCCCTGGTTAACCTCTTCTTTTCTTCCAGCTTCAATCAAGTGGTGGCAGCTCTCCAGGCTCTCCAGCTACAGTGACCCCTTCTACAGTTATTGAGGTCAATCACCCCAGTGCAGGAAAATCCTTACCAGATGCAGCTTCAGAGCCAAAATCTCAGCTTCCTGCATCTGTCCCATCTCAACCCCAACCTCAGCCATCACCTGTCCCAGCTGAAGAACCTAAGGAAACCGCTGCTACACCTGGTGCCGCCACAGCTTCGGGAACCGTTTCTGACAGGCAGTCACCAGCCACCCCTCAGCCCGCCAGAACCCCAGGAAGTGAAGAGGTCAGGTCTGAGCTAGAGCAAACGGAAGGAATGACAGAGTAAGTAAAAAATCAGATGCATCATTTACCATTTTCATTCTGGTAATGTATAGTCTACAGAGATTTTATGAATTGATGTGTCTTTTATTAATATTTTTAGCCAAGTAAAGAAATCCACTCTAAACCCCAATGCTAAGGAGTTCAACCCTATTAAACCACAAATGCCTATGGTAAGCAACATTAGTTCAGTTCATTAATTACAAAAACATGCTTTGTTGAAGTGGTTAAATGTATAAACAGTATTTTGTGGTGTCTTTCAACTCAGTTGACGGTTATAAACATTTGAACTGATGATCAAGTGCTTAACTAATTTGCTTTGTATCTCAATTAAAAACAAAAAATGACTGAAGTCTGATCGATGTACTGTTTTGCAGACAAAGCCAAACACGGCACCGACCCCTCCTCGGCCCACACCCCCAAGCCCCGTAGTCCTTCACCCTCCTGGACAGGGAGCGCTGTACAACTCACCCTACCTCTCTTACGTCCACTCTGTACAGGTATGTCTGCCGTCACTTCTCCCAAACTGTTTGTTTTTGTAATACAACAACTGCAGCGGTTAAAAGCATTTGTAACAACTAACGTGTGTTGCATGTTTTTGCAGACCCAACCAATGTATCAGTACACTATGTCTACAGTCAACCAGAAATACACCAGAACCAAAGGTAAATGCACTAGTCTTAAGTGTACTGTTTTCTCGGATATGTTTTGTAGAGATTATTTGAACATTTCTGGAAAAATATCTTCTCCAGGCTCAGTTGTTGCTTCTCGTTCTGACCACGCTACAGTGCCTTCCATAATACCTGCTTCAGCTGCTGGGGCTCCTCTTGTAGCGTCCCCTTACCCTCAGTCTTACTTGCAGTACAACCCACAGCAGTACGGCCAGCAGCAGGTTATTCAGACCATGTCACCCTACCCCGGACAGGTGCTATGCTGTTCTATTTTGACTGTTGTGGAGTTGAATTTTAAACTCTTATTATTCCCTCTACATATTTCTTACTAATTAAGTCTACTCTTTACCTCAGCAGATGTACTCCATGTTACAAGGTGGAGCTAGGATGATAGGGCAAGGTGGAGGTCATCCACAAGCCTTAGGACCTGGAGGCCCTCAGTTTTCTGCACAAGGTGAAGGACCACAGGGTCCACAACAAGGCATTTATGGTGAGTAGACCTTAACCCAGACAAACACATTCTCTTTTTATATGTGATTAAAATTTCCTGAGTTTGACATTTGTGTTTTGTTTGCGGTAGCTCCACAGTCCTTTCCTCACCACACAGGTGCAGTACATCAGCCACAGCCTTCTAGTACTCCAACAGGAAACCAGCCTCCACCGCAACATACTGCGCCGAGTCCCGGACAGGTAACCAGCCTGTTGGCAATAAAAAAAAATGGTCAATAAAATGAATTAAAAATTAGTGTATTGCATACTTCTATTTTGGTACATGATATATGAACAAAAGTGCAATAACATTTGGTTTGCAAACACTTTAAACATATAAGGTGCTTTTTACAGCAGTTAAAAGTTAGTAGCAGTTAAAATATTTATTGTAAATCTCAACTTAAGCATTAATGTAATCAAATTAAATATTAAAATAAAAGTATTTGCAACTGCCAGGGCATTTATATTTTGTTTAGTTTGTTATAGAAAAAACAAGTTATGTCCAGAGCCTCGATCATAACATTATAACAGGCCAGGCAACAATATAAATGTCTCTCTTGTGTTTTCATTACAGTCAGAGCAGTTCTGCTGTTCATAAATATAAAACACTGTAACGCCGAGCTAATTATGTTTGCCTATTGATGTCCAGTAGTCTCCGGTGAAGCTAATAGTTGGTGCACGTTGTAACGCCGTTACTTTTGTAGTCTTCCCCTTGTCATACAACTTGTGTATTCTTCTTGTGAGGGTGCGTGATGAGGGCGGCTCATACGTGCAGCAAATCATACACACACACACACTTCTTAACCTGCATTTTGTGTTTTATTCATTTCAGAATGCTCAGACAGGCCCTCAGCCCCAGTCTTTGTACCACTCAGGTCCCCTTTCAGCCCCCACACCACCCAACATGCCACCAGGCCACACGTCTCCACAGGGCTCATACCCCATTCAGGGCTACAGCATTCACAGCCACCAAGGGATCCCACCTACGTACCCTCTGGGTCAAATAGCACAGGTATGATTCTGCCACCTGTTGTGTTGTTGGTGCAGTTCTGCAAATGAAGGCTGTATGTATGTAGGACATGTTTTTTAAGTATTTAAATCTATTGTCTTTCAGGCCCATGTACAAGGGCCCCACCATTCTGGCAGCCATGGACAACCACAGTTGTTAATGTTGCAGCCTCCTCCCCAGCAAGGTCCTGGCTCCGTGCCCCAGCACCCACAGCATGGCCCGCAGCAAGGAGCACACCAACACTTCTACATAGGACATCCTCAAGGTACAAGACAAACCATAACGCAACAATATGAAAGCTTGAGTGCCCATTAAAAATATATATATATTTTTTTCTTCTACAGCAATGCAGGTACAGACGCACTCTGCTTCATTTCATCCGCCTGGAAACTGAAACCAAGTGCTCAACCCCTACCCTGCCAAACTGTCCCAGGAATGAGCCCTAACAAACCCCACTGCCTGCTGGATGTAAGGCCAACCCTTCTTTCACTTGTACAAAACAAGTCTGACAGGACGGTCCAGGGAGAGAGGAGGAAAATGCCATATTATAGCACCTTATTGTTCTGCTGTAACATTTCTTCATCAGTACAAATCTCGGTTTCAACCCCAGATGAGGAGAATATTTCTAATGCTAATGATGAAGAGGGCAGACAACAACTGCAGCGGTGTCCGACACACGCTGCTATCCCACTCTCCTCTCTAATTTCTCTTTTCAGAGACATAAGGCACCTTGCTGTGCGGACCAGACGGTGAAGAAAAAACACAGATGATAAACAGCAGCAGACACTTTATCTTCCAGCATTGAGTTTTTAGCCTTGTGAGGTTTTTTCAGTAACAGAAAACAAATGAGGAACTGAATCAAGCTTCTTGCAGAACAACAAAGGAGGGATTTGAAGAGGAGGGAATTTTTAGCATTTTTTTAAAATTAGTTCTGTAGTTAAAGCCACCCCACCACCCCTCTCAGTAGGAAAATATTAAAATAAAAAATGACATGACCAAAAAAACAAAAAAAAAACAATGACAAAAAATAAAGTTTTCAACTCAACTACAAACATTGTTTATTTTACTTTATTAATTAATTGCATTACAGTTATTGTCTGCATTATGACACTGCTGACATTTATTAAATTATGTTATACAATTGAATGATCACTAGGGAGACCTATGAATACAGTGGTCTTACGTTCCCAGGTGCATGAGCCACATGGTCCTACCCTGGTTCAGAGGCAAAAAAAAACTTCTCAGTCATGTGGTTTCTCCTCATTGCAATTTGTTTATTCAGTCAACATTCTTAATTCATAATAATGAACTAATAATAATGGAAATATAGACTAAAATTCCCATCATAGTCAGTCTGGATGTGACAGGGCATAAAGTTTCTCTGCACATTTCTCCAGACGGTCCCGGTACTCCAGGTTGCAGTAATTTGCCTCAGGGACACCCTTTGTGCCACAGAGGACACCCCAGCAGCAACAGGCAATCACAGCTGTGCTATCACTGTCACCTAGACAGAAAATGGGGAATTGAGTAGATAAATGATAAATTAGATAAAGATAAATTTTAGATAAATGTTTAAGTCATCTTATGCAACGTAAGGGTTTTAATTACTTGGCAGGTCTGTTTATTAAAGCAGAATTCCACTCTCAATACAAACCCTCTGAAACATATGACTGATACTGAAACAATTAAGAAAAATTAGGACCAACTTTCTATAAGTGAACTAATGGATGATAAAGGGGCTCTTATTTTACTGTTTGTCAATTAAATAAAAATAGTCTGCCTGAGGCGTGGTAAAGATCTGGTAGCATTACTGTACATAATATAAGTTTCTTACCACCGTGAAAGGCTGCTCTGCTCATAAGCTCTTCCCAGTCCGCCCCCGCCCCCAGCAAGGCATCAAAGGCTATCATAGGAGCATCATGGCCACTGCGTCCGGCCCAGCCTTTTAAACTGAAGCTCTTGTAGGCTTCGTCTCTTTCAGCTGGGCCATAGGAGGTGGGCCAAATCACAGGCCCCACCCCATTAGAGAGACCGTGCAAATCTAGGTACCTGTTAATATAAGAAAAATGTCCCTGAATATATCCAATGCCTTTGTAGAAAATACATTTTAAAAGTGTGGTTGAATAGGTAACAGAGCAGTGGCATTATCAGCTCTGGAACTGATTAAGAATATTTGTAACTAAAGCTGCTTGTCTGTGGCCCTGGTGTAGGTTTGGCGGTGGTCACAGAGGCTGTTGATGCAAAATGGCTGCCATTTCTCTGTCACTCTGCCCCAGGGCA
Organism: Neodontobutis hainanensis; assembly: GCA_024349245.1. NCBI lineage: Eukaryota > Metazoa > Chordata > Actinopteri > Gobiiformes > Odontobutidae > Neodontobutis > Neodontobutis hainanensis. Next base: position 9,511,281 of record JALDNG010000017.1, read on the forward strand.
GCTGTGTTTACAGTTGTAGCTTATCACCTTCAGTGTATGACTGTGGAGTGAATGAATGTGAACACTTTTGAGTCCTTTGGGAAGGTAAAAAAAAGTGTTATTATTACCACTGCCACTTCTCACAAAAGTAGTCCCAGTCTCTCTCGGTCTCCTCCACGGCGAAGCCTCGACCTTGAACAAAGCTCTTTGCTATTGGACAGGCTTCATTGATCAGGCCCAGTCCCCAAGTCGTGATTGGCCTTCTCTGGACGGCATACGAAGTAAAAAGAGCAGAAGCCACGGCACCCAGGAAGCCTGTGGGGTGAGGATGGGTCATTCTGCCTGTCTCCACAGCAACTGCCACCAATGACAACAGCTGGACGGGTTTTGGATACCTGGTGGGTACCATGTGTTATCTGTTAGCATGTATATGAGTTCATTATGAAAACAATGACAACCTAACAAGGTCCATAGCAGAGAATGTTGTGTGAGAGCAATAAAAGTGGATTCTCAGGCATTGTATTTTATTATTTAAGTTTAAAAAAGCTAAAATTTAAATCATCTGTCTGTCATGTATTCATTGGATTACTGACAACACCAGTAATAACGTTCCAATTAGAAAAGTCCATAAACCTGCTCCACTCAGCACTTACCGAAGGCCAATACACATGGCCCTCATGGCCGCTCCACAGCCCGTCCCCTCAGGGTTATAGGGCACTCGGTAGCCCCCTTCCTCCCCGGGTTTCAGCTGAGACACCCCTACAGGGTAAAGTATTTTATTATACGTTAACGATGGACTGTGTAGTTTCCTTGTTATCTTTTATACATTGTTTTTTTTTTTTACCAAGGATGCTGGATGGTCCTGGTTTCCTTCCTTCCATGTCTTTCATCCCCTCGACATACCGAGCAGCCACTTCATGTAGCAGTTCCTCTCCTTCTTTCCCTGTTGCAAGTAAACAGTACATCTTAGTAGCGTTTCCTAATGAGACCTCAACAGAGAGTGTCAGGAGGGACCTTTGACCTCACCTGTCGCTAAACCTTCAGCGGTTGCTAGATGCAAAACTGTGTCATCGCTCACAGGCCAGTCAGGGAGCTCAGCTTTAATGTTCTTGAGACCACCAAGCTCCTTCAGCTCCTGTAAAGACACACAGTTGTCTATAATTAATGGAAACCTTGAAATTCAGCTTTGAAGTAAAATGAGTCCACCCTCTGCCCAGGGCCCTTTGAGCACCTCCTCTGCCCCATCATTACTGCAGCAGTGTGCCCTCTCTGAACTGCACCGACCTGATGAATTGCTGGGCCTGACTCATTGTACTCCCAGAGCTGGTTTCTGTATCCCAGAGCATCACCCACACCACTCAGCAACATGGCCGCCTTGTAATGCTCTGCTGTGGCAGGTGTGCTAAAAAAAAAAAAAGAAAGAAAAGGGAGGCACACAATTTAAAGAGCCATAACAGTCATCAAATTCTCACATGCCACTTCTTTGCATCATTTTATTTTAGAGCCTATAATAAAAGTAATAAAGACTAATGGTATGGTCCTTGCATTTATGTAGCGCTGGACAGCCTTGAGGTCAGAAAGTTGCACTTGCTACAGCTGCTAGTTCTTGCTAAGCCCCGCTCTGTGCAAGTCTCACTCACCGGTCCATTGCAGCGTGTCTTCCCCAAAGAACAGGCTTCCCCAGGCGGCCACACGCTTCAAGTGACACCGGGGCTTCGATCCGAGATGCGTCAAAACAATATCATTCAACTTTTGCGCTTTGTTGCCAGAGTTTACACACCGTCGAAAACTGGGCTGTCGTTTTTTTGTATTGCAGTTCAGCTGGCCTAACACTGGGCACCCGACATGAGAGGGCTAAAAAAAACTCCCCCTCCAACTGGACTAAGGGGATATTTCAGAATAGCCTGTCAGTGCTTTGCCCGGATAATTATTAACCCTGTAAAATTAATTTCAAGGCTACATTTTGGAAGACGTGTAAAATTATTTTGTTATGTTAATTTAGGCTACAGGTTCTCAAAACATAATTAAAAAAGAATTTCTTGATCTTAACCTTGCCCTTGTCCCTCTCTGGCCCCATCCTCTCCTCCAGCGTGTGTCTAGTGCTAAAGCCAAATCTCAGGTTGATTTGTTCTGCAAAATCCTTTCTCAAGTTTTGTTGACACCCAAATGTGACAGAAATTAGGTTTTGCACTGACACGAACTCCTACACAGTAAGTCTTTATGTTAAAAAAAAAAAAGCCCAATGGTCTGAATGAGCTTTTAAAAATACACTTGTAATTAATGTATTGTATTAATGTGATAGCACAAATCATAGACACAGTACAGTTTTTACATTACACCAGATCCTGCACAGAAAGGGCTCTTGTGTTATATTATATACTAATACTCAAGACCAGTCTTGTATCAACTACTGCTTCCGCCCTGCATTCCTTTCCAACCTCCCTTGAGACATGAGGCATTGCTGAGTGGACTGGACGGAGAGGGAAACAACAGACAAAAATCAACAGCAGACACTTTACTTCCCAGTACAAGGTTTTAGCCTTGTGAGGATTTGTTAAATATAGATTGTTCTCATAGATAAAAAAAAAAGTCACAGAGTAGAAGTGATTATAGCATTTTAGACAAGTATGTAGTTATGACCATACGTACAGTCAGTGCAATATGATATAATCCAAAATAAAATCGAATTACTTTATAATTGTGTCTAGACTCTAGTTAATTATCGATTGCTATGCAGTTGCAACAGGTAATTACTCTGAGCGATTTACATAATGAGCAGTGTACATTTAATTTGAAGCCTGTCAAGTATTTACATCCCACTGGACTTCTTGTAGTGTCATTATGTTGAATTTGTTCTGGTGAGCGGTACATTCATTTAAAATGGTCACTAGGGCGATCTCTAATGAAACAGCAGCACTTATTTATAAATGCCTGAGCATCAATGTTCTTTACAAAAGTCACAGCGGACACATTTCACAGATAGCTGCATAAACCATGTTACATTGGCATTGAAAAAAAAACTAAAAAACATGCAGATACCCAGCACCTTGTAATCTTTTCCATAAATGGCTTTTTTTTTAGGTTAGAGTAGTGCTTCTCAAACCTTTTTTTGCCATGCCCCCTTTTTTGATGGAAAAGATTATCTGACTCCCCTCCTCTACACTCAGAAATTATATAACATTTAACTTTGGAAATGTGCTTGAAAATAGCATTAAAATGATGTAGCAATAAAACGGTGCAAACCGCAAGCTTTAAAATAAATAAATAAAAAGTCAAATATGTCATGCTTGTCCTTGCCAATAGTGTCATTAGACAGGTTAATGGACTTTAGTTCTAGATCGCCTCTCGTCTATTACAGTAAGTGATAGATGGAGTATGAGCTCTTCCGCAATCGGGTTTTTTGCATGCAACTTTATAGGACACTAACTGTTTATGGCAGCCACCTTTGTAAAAGTACTTTGCTGCTTGTTATATTCTTCTAATTTCCTTTGGAAAAACTCAAGTAGTTTGTTGACATATGAGGGATGCAATGTTTCTATGTGCCTTCTTAAGTTACAAGGTTTCATACTGTCTACAGCGAGTGGTTTTAGACATGGGCTAACACGCACAGTTAAGCCCCAAACGGGCGTGCCCCACACCTTCAGAAGCTCTGGGTTAGAGAGACTACAGGACATGACAAAAAAAACATACAGTACTTTCTATATTTTCTTTATTGTGTGTCTCACTGGTGTAAGTCAAATCAGACTTATGCCCTGCGCGACAGGGCATACAGTTTCTTAGCACATTTCTCCAGACGATCCAGGTACTCCAGCTTGGTGTAATTTTCTTCAGGGACCCCCTCTGTGCCATAGAGAACACCCCAGCAGCAACAGGCAATCACAGCTGTGCTATCACTATCACCTAGACCGAAAAAACATGGACATTAGTCAATGCCATATTCTTAAGTTTGTGGCAATAATGGATATAGATTAATATTGCTTGTCAATGTAAATTTCTTTACCCCAGGTTCAAAAGCAAATTTTGTATAATGCACAGCTTGTTGAGTAAACAACTTTCCCTTAAACTGAACCAATCATCAATGCTCTGTCTCTATTCTCAAGACTGTAAGAGATGAGGACCAGTTATTGTAAACCATTCAGCTAAAAAAATCAATTATTTAAATAAATCATGACTCCCTTTTGACTTTTGACACCAAAAGTCAAACTTATTGTCTTTGGCATTATTTATAGCTTTGTTTTTTCACAACCCGAGCAGCTATTCTTATTCATTCACACTCAGAAGACATACCGCCATGAAAGGCTGCTCTGTTCATAAGCTCCTCCCAGTTGGACCCTGCCCCTAACAGAGCGTCAAGTGCGATCATTGGAGCATCATGGCCGCTGCTTCCAGCCCAGCCACTATAGCTAAAGCCGTTATAGACTTCGTCTCTTTCAGCTGGGCCATACACCTTGGGCCAAATCACAGGCCCCTTTCCATTAGAAAGACCACGTATATCCAGATAGCTGTGGAAAAGAATAAGAGAATGAAAACTCTGTGAGTCTGTGATGTAAAATCTTCAAAAAGACAATTGAATGTGTATGAGACAATGAACAGAATTGACATAAGTGGTTATTCTAAGCACTGCGTTCTCAACTACATAAAATTGCAGAGCCATTTGTGAAATTGCCTTAGTAGCATATCCATTTAACACCATTATCTGCAGTTATTACCATTGCCACTTCTGAGTGAAGTAGCCCCAGTCTCTCTCTGTCTGTTCAACGGCATAGCCTTGCTCTTTTATAAAGTGCTTTGCTATTGGACAGGCATCGTTGAGCAGGCCAATGCCCCATGATGTCATAGATCTTCTCTGGACGGCATACGAAGTAAAAAGAGCAGCAGCCACAGCACCCAGGAAACCTGTGGGGTGAGGATGGGTCATTCTGCCCGTCTCCACAGCAACTGCCACCAAAGTCTTCAACTGGTCGGGATATGGATATCTGTTGGATACCACATGTTATTTGTTATGTAATATATTCAATTTTAATGAAGATAATATAATCTGGTTAGAAACTGGTTCAAAGACTGGCAATATATTTTTTTCCGGAAACAATACTTTTACTGGAAAAAGTATTACTGAAAACAAAGTATTACTGGAAACAATACTTTTTGCTGTCCCATTTAAAAAAAACTGTTTCATATTTTTTAAATTCCACTCACAGTTATTAGTGATTCTTTGAAAACATTTTTTTTTTAAGTTACATATAGGTCAAATTAACTAACTGAGAGTCATAAACACATTTTCTTTTACAAATATTATACAACAAATAATACAAAATGTTTTTGAACAGTCAATCACTGTAACCTGTTCAGCTGCACTGTCAGTGTTTTATAAAAAGACAGAAAGCTCACCTAAGGCCAATGCACATGGCCCTCATGGCCGCTCCACAGCCTGCTCCCTCAGGGTTATAGGGGATCCGGTAGCCTCCTTTCTCCCCAGGTCTCAGCTGAGACACCCCTAAAAAATAAATAGTAGTAACAAAGTCTCTGCTATATAATCTACGTATTTGATGAGTTTTCTTTTTTTATATTTTGTTTCTTTTTCTCACCAAAGATGGTGGCATGCCCTGGTGCTCTCCCAGTCATGTCGTTCATCCCCTTTTTATATCGAGCAGCAACTTCATGCAGCAGCTCCTCTCCTTCTTTCCCTGTTGCAAATAAATGGTATAATTGAATTGTAGATGGTGATCATTTTACACTAATTGTGTCATCACTGTATAGTAAAGGTCAAGAGGAAACATCTCCCTTTTTGCTGCAGCTAATCCATAAATGGGGTAACAAATCAAGACAAGCCTGGAGATTAGATTTAACCTTTATTGTGACCATGTCTTGATCATAGATTGTAAATAAAATGGATCTAATCCGCCCATTGGTCCCCTATTCACAGATATTGTCATTATGGCTGGGCAATAAAATGGCTCACATCCGGGCTTTTCTGCTTTTACTTCATAAAAAAATACTCAAAAATTCAGAGTTGTCAAGTAGTAAAACGTAGCTCTAGAGACTGGAGTCTTCTTTTGTACCAGGCTGTAAACATGATTTTTACACTTAAGTAAAGTCGCCATTGGGTTTCACCTTATATTTCCGCTTTTGAAGTCTGCCCTCTGGTGGACGGCGGAATATTGCTGTATTTTGTATATCGCCTCACCAACATTGACCTCACCTGTCACTAAAGCTTCAGCAGTTGCAAGATGCAAAATTGTGTCATCACTCAGGGGCCAGTCTGGGAGCTTTGCCGTGATTTTCTTTAGACCACCCATCTTCTTCAGCTCCTAAATAAACATTTAAAAAAATAGGATTACCTTGGAAGTAAAAGCAGCCCAGTTAATTCCTGTTGCAGACCCTGAGAGGCCCCATTAATGCAGCAGTGTGCCCCCTCTGAACAGTACTGACCATATGAATATCTGGTCCAGACATATTGAACTCCCATTTCCCTTTTCTGTATCCCAGAGCATCGCCAACGCCACTCAAGACCATGGCCGCTTTGTAATGCTCAACACTGACAGGTGTGCTAAGAAAGGGCATAAACAGAACCTAATAACTTATTGTACGACACCCATGTTATCTGTTATGTAATATATTGAATTTGAACAAAGATAATATAATCTGGTTTATAATCTGGTTAGAAACTGATTCAAAATCTGGCAATTAATTTTTTTTGGGAAGCTGCTTACTATATGTTACTGGAAACAATACTTTTTGCTGTCAAATTAAGAAATCTGTATAAATTTTTTTATGCACTAATCACAGCCTCAGTTATTAGTCATTCTTTGAAAACAGTGTTTTATAAAAAGACAGAAATCTCACCTAAGGTCAATGCACATGTCTTCCATCCCCTTTTTATCCCGAGCAGCAACGTTATGCAGCTGCTCTTCTCCTTCTTTCCCAACAACGCATTGCAAGACCATGGTCTGGTCAGTATTCTCAACTTTGACAGTTGTGCTAAGAAAAAAGGGCATCAACAGAACCTAATAACTTATTTTACAAAAACCCATCAGAGCCATAATGATGATAAAAATATATAACAAAAAAAAAGTTAGGCCAAGGTTTTGGCCACTACAAAAAAAATGTTAAAACAGATTTTATTTTTTTACTTGTTTATCTGAAAATTAGTGGAAATATGTTATGGTGTTTGACTTTAGATTAGTTCATTGATCATCTATTCACCATCAAGGCGTTAAATTATTATACATTATGTTTTGCCCTTTTGCTAAGTATAAACAAACTATAATGTGTTGCATTTATGAAATCAATGAAGGACTGCAGAGAAAACAAAACTACATTTCTGCAGCAACAAAAACATTTTGAACTCCGAAAAAAATACGTTTGGTTGAACGATACTTTTAAGTACAGTACTCAATGTCTATTTGAGTTTTAATTGTATTTATGAAAAAAAACGAACCGAAAAAAACCGAACTTAAATTATCCACCAGCAGCAAACCAAAAACGCCGTCCTCTCTCTGTGTGCGGTCATCCTTTTACTGACGCGTACAGTCAGCTGTCAATCTCAACAATACAAGTACTATTTCACTGAACAATGAAAAATATGAATATATGTAAAATAATAGACAATTACATATTTATAATACTTAGTTAATGTGATTTCTGCTCCTGAACCTCATCACAGCGTCTGCACATCAGGGCTGTCACCTTCATCTTTACACGGGATCGTGAGGCGTGCGCGATGTTTGCTTTTAATAAAGTTTAAGTTGGAAAACAACTGCATATCTCCTCATCACATTCTTCATATGAATTCTCCAGTTGGCCTACCTGGGATTTGAAAAGTTCAAGAAATCGCGCGCATTTGTGACGCATAGTAACAACGACAACATAAAAACGAACAAAATAAAATAAAATACATATATATAATTAAATACTCGTTAATTATTTTTAAAAGCCACAGGGAACCGCGCGTTGCCGACCGCTGCCCTAAACCTAGCAAGATAATGGCTCGTTCAAAGTAATTTACAGGAACTCTTGCAACCGGAAAAAAACGAACCAAAAAGTAATAAACTTGTTTTTTTTTTCCTATTAGCCTATAGTCAGTGTTAGCACCCACTATAAAACTTAAACGTATCCTACAAGTAACAATAAACTATAACTTAATGGTTACTTACGCCATGGCAGGGTGTTTCCCTCAAAACAGTCTTCACCGGGTATGACACATGATTCGTGGGTCGACCCGTCCCGGCGGCACTGTGCTAGCCTGGCTCCGCCCTCCTACGTACTTCCGCTCAATTTCATTTCGCTTTAGTACAAATGAAATGTACGAGAGTCTGGTAGAACCAGGCTAGCACTGTGCAGCCGCAACAACAAAACACAGGGTAGTAGGTGGCTAGAGAGATGCCTGATCAAAACACTCAAGTCGCATGGGTAATGTTCGTGATAATGGTAAAAATTCTGTCCCAAAGATAATATAATTGATCAAAGATTAAGTATTGGTGGAAAGCGTATACTGCAGTACAGTAAGTTTGAGATTAGACAGAGTCGTCTGTGACTGATAGCGTTAAATCTCAGGTTAACTTGTGATGCATCGACATCTGCCGCTGACTTGACTTTACAATCCTGAAGTTTTACTACAATAACTTTGTCTGAACATGTGGTGTAATGTATGTAAGTAATCATGGCCATTAAACACGCGATTACCGCATTAGTTTCTCTGTTTGGCAGAATAGCTTAGCCGTAGCCTTAACAGGTACAACATTACGTTTGTTTTTCTCTGAACTGAAACAGCTAAAGCTTACAAGGTGAAGAAAAATATATTTTTGGCAGAGTGCTGTTGATCAGACTGTGTAATAAAAATTTGAATGTACAACATATCCTTTAACTAACAAGTCTTTTATTTTATTTTCTTCAGTCAACAGTTTCACTGTGACTTCTAAGTATGTTTTACCTTCTCATTTCAGATTTCATGTCCAGTCTGCACCACGATTAGAGAGTTCAGCTGTACTTTCTTGGAACCTTCAGCTTTACTTGCATCTGGCACAAACTGTTTGTAAAAGTATCAACCTGCTGCATTTGACAGATGCTCTCATTGTGAATACAGAAGAAGGAACACACTGTGACATTATAATGAATTCAACCTTTCCAGAGGAATGAACAGTCTCACAAGAGCCACTACTATCTGAACTGCTCAAGTACCTTTAGCAAATATGACAGTGCTTAACATTCACACAGGGCATACATCAAATGTAGATCGGCAGTAGCTCAGTGGTAGAGCAGTCGTCCTTAAACCGAAAGGTAGGCAGTTCGATTCTCACTCTGCCCACAGTTCATACTGTCATTGTGTCCTCGGGCAAGACACTTAACCCACCTTGCCTCCAGTGGCTGTAACACTGGTAATTACTGTAGAACAATGTAAGTTGCTTTGGATAAAAGCGTCAGCTAAATGAATAAATGTAAATGTAGACATAACATCAATATGTTTACCATTACTGTAATAGTGAATAGCATTCATTCATACTTGTTCAGGTCTTTCTGTACATTTCTTTTTTTTTTTTTTCACGTCTTAATGTTTATGAACAACAGTGACAAAACTATGTTTAGTACAAAAAGTAGCCCCTCACAGCAAACAGGGCTTTAGACATCCTTCTAGTTTAATATTTTTGTGTAAACTGGGGAAAGGTGACTGTGTCGATGCCTGTTCAAAACAACTGTAGCTGGAACATGGTTGATTATGCGAAACTGCTTCTCGCTAAAGTTTGCTGTTAATCTGATTTCTAATTGATTATTTCTAATAGTTTGTGTTTAATTATAGTGTGTGTAATGAACAAAAGAGAATAGAACTTGACTTTATTGTGTACCAAAGTGGAATGTTTCCTGCAGCTCACCAGTACATGAGACAAAGACAAACATACAACATAAAGCATAGTCAGTCATAAACACATGGGACAAACAACTTTTTAAAGACAGCTTCAGTTGCCAGTATGACTCCAGCGCTGACCAGAGACAAGAGCTCACACAATAACGGTAAGAGTAGCCTCAACTGTTTTATTCTCATTATACTGAAACATATTATGTTGCGATGATTGCAAGTAGCTCAGTTACACAAGTTGTTACATGCAGGGGAGATTTGTCTGTGCCTCTCTGCTCCTGTCTTTGTTCCCCTATCTGCTCTCAGGTGCTGTGAGTGGAACCTGTTTGCCAAACCCTGATTTGATTTCACCATCTGCAGCAGCCAATCAGTGCCTGGCTCAAGATTTATGGTCTCTCTCTGTTTGACTGTTTTTGTATTTGTAAATTACAATTTCTGTTTAGCCCCACTAGGTTTATCGGTTGTTGCCACCCTTGTATGTTTTGGAGTACAGACCTTGTTTAGATTAGTTAAGCCAGGACTTTTGTTTCTTATATTTCCCAGAGTAGTTATTCAGTTAGGCTCTGTTTTGTTATATATGGTTCTTTGATTTTTGAACTGTTCAGCCTTCCTCCCTCCACTTGTTTGGGTGTTTTATTTTGTTTGTGTTTTGGACAACAATAAAGCCAAACATCAAAGCCCTATGACCTTGACTCTGAATGTCTTTTACTAAAATCGTCTTCAAGTTTTAAAAGAAGTTGCACAGCATGAGCAACACGTCCACGTCATTTTTGTTTGGAGTAACATCTATCCCTGTCAATGTTGCTGTTGCAGACTCGGTTCCAGCTACAAAATATTTCTAAAATGTGGGTCCTGCCACCCTGAGATCAACGTCCATTTTTGGTTTAAAAAAGTCCTTTTTGCCACTCTTTGGAAAGGGAGTTAAAAAAATTTTTCTTTGTGCCAATTAAAAGTTTGTGTAATGTTAGAAATGTAGATTTTTACATAGATTTAGTACTAGAGATGTGTCACCCACATTTGGGGCTTAGGCTCACAGCACATGTTTGTAATTAATGAACAATGATTGATTTCAGCAGGAGATGATTTTTAATTAGTTCAGCAGTCTTGTCTTTGTGCCAGCTGCTGCCCAGAACAGGTCAAAACCACACGGGGTAGAGCTGACAGTTGATATACTTAGTCATGGTCTACATTTGGTTAACAACTTTATTATTGAAAAAACACTATTTCCACAATAAACTCTATTTCTTGCCAGCAGCTTGTCCAGGCTACTGATGTTAGTCAGACTCAGCTCCAAGCTGCAATGTCAGCAGCCATCCATGCTGCGTTCATGTCCTTGGGCAAACACAGGTTTATTTTATCTGACCAAATGCTCTTGACCCAGCGAAAACAAGAGTATCCTTTCACTGTGAAAATGAAATAATGCATTTCATTGATGATGTTGTTTACAGTTAAACCCTGCTCATCTTTAAAAGGTGATGGACCCTACGATGTTGTAATTTGCCTTCCATCCACTCGGTGGCATAGTTTCTCCACAACACTATGCTTTGAAATGGGCTCAATCATTACACTAGCTGGTTGTTAAACCCTGTGCCATAAGGTGATTCCCAATGGGACTGTCCTGGTCAGTCTCTACCTGCAGACAGTTATCTCCAAAGAAAGGTGCAGATTTTGGTGGGAGCTGGTAGTTGGCCCGAAGGCATTTTGTCACATGAGCTGTTTCAGGGGCCATAAAGAGTAAAAGAGTGGTGTTAGAATAAATGGTCCATGTGCAGATATGGCTGGAAAGAGGCAATGCCTTTTCAGAGTTTGTTACTATTGTAGCTCGGGGACTTTGCTGTAGAATTGGGCCTCTGTCTTTGTCTGAATAGCAGAATACATCAGAGGATAATAAAAATGCATCAGCCAAATAGACTAGCTAACTTTTACCTTAGATAACATAAAAAAATGTTTTTTGGCATAATGCTGGTTTTTAATTTGCACAGACTAAAACAATACAGTTCCTCACATCTCATAAAGGTGCATACTTAATTGGACACTTCATCATAAATGTGTGTAGGACTGTTGAGAAAGCTGCAAACAGGGTAACAAAGAGAAAACCCATTATTGTGTTGCAGCTAATTATCAAGCAAGAGACATTTCTACTCATGTGATTATAATGTTTTTAAATTGCCCCAGTGAGTGCTTCTCAAGAGGGACTAGTTTAGCTCTGCTTGGTGACAGGCAGGAGGAACAGGGCTAACACAAACATCTACCAGGTTGCTTTTTAGGGACAGGTGATGAAAGGGGGCACTGACCTGAGAGTTTCTTCTGATGTTCAGCTGCTTTGAATTAATTAAATAAAGACATGCGATATATACCAACATCTAAACTACATACATTGAAGTACAATGAGAATAGCAGCCTTGGCGATACTGATTCTGTAAAGTTTTTTGGGACTCCAGGATAAAATTTGCAGGGGGCCTCCCCCACCCCCATTATCTAATAATCACCACCACCGCCATTTATGGTTTGTAAGGTAAGTTTGTTACATACCTTGTCAACTATTATTCACATTCACAATTATAATTTTGCCTTTTGGGCAAATTTGGTTTCCTACTGGCTGGAGCTCTAAGCAGACCTAGTACATTTAAGTTATCTTTGGACACCAGTTCAGCTAAAAAGTCACTTTTTCTTACATGTTTTAGTTTATGACACATAACAAATAAATCCTAAGCAAATAATATAAACTGTCTTAGTTTTGAATATAATTGTTTTCACTGACAAGTTGCATGTTTAAATAAAAATCACAAACATAAGTGTATCTTACAGAACCGTGAACCCAACGTTTTTAAAATAGATCATTCACAGCCATTAGGCCAACACTTTTTATTGTCAAGTTATAAAAGATAGAATTGAAAGTACTTCCTCATCTCTTCTCACTGCTGTGGCCCTTCTTACAGAACAGTCCCTGTCAGGAATAGCATTAGTGTTGATGCTTCTGTCCCATGAGAATTGGAGCGATGGCTGGGGCGGCTGAAGGAGGAGTTAACAGGTCTGTGTCCGTCAGAGCCGTTCCCCCAAACACTCCCACTCAAACAAATAAAACCCTGTATAATGTCTTCACCCGGCCCCCACCCACAGTGGGGCATGAGACCCGAGTGCTATTACAAGTTCCAGTGTTGCCTAGCAACTGACTGGCAGATTACAATTGGGGCTGTACATGGGGAGATTTAGCACTGTTTATGGGGGTGTCAGCGTGTTTATGTGTGTGTGGAAAGTACTTGGATTGGGTGCATCTGTAATGAGTGACGTGGGCACAAGGATGTGTCATTGTGCTCGCTTTCTTCAGTTTTTATGCAATGTACTGTAAACTTGTCCTCATAGCTCTGGGGTGATGTCTCAACATGCATCACATCTGCAGTGTAAGTGCGTGACATTTCAATAATACATCTGGAAGTGCAGTTTAATTTTGCTATTCAACAACATCTCCGCTCACTGAGATAGTCTTCAAGTTTTTCTCAGTGATATGAGCTCAAGTAATGTGTGTTAATGGGATTCCAAGATTTTTCCTGACTGTCCAATCTGGACATTGTCAGATTTAATGATAAGTCACACTGTGTGTTTGGGGCATCTGTTTTTGCTCAAATATACAGTCCCAGAAGAATCTAACCATGAGCAGTGATAAATCAATAATGTTCTAATAATGGTAGGCTTAAGCAAGTGTGGCTCCATTAAAGAAACCTACCTCATTTTCACTGTTCTTCATTCTGAATGAACACAAATGTAGAGCTTGACTCCTCTTACAAGTTTCTGCTGCCATTTGTCTTATTTACTGTATATTCCTCTTAAAATAAAGACCTTAATTGTTTTACAAAGGTTGACATTAGATGACAGGGCTTATTGTGTCTAAGAGGTAATCAAGGATTAGGAGGTTGTAAATGTTAAACAGAATGTAGAGTAGAGACAGGGCCACCCTTTCCTTGATAGGAGTAGTGTTGTTGTATATTTTCCAATCAAACCCAAATCCCAGTGGACAATCAACACTATTGTGCAAATCAAAGAGGTATTCCTGACATGTCCAATCAATATCTGCACTGGAGCCAGAATAACTCAGCGCTACATTATTGTGCTGTTTTCTACCAAAGCCTTTATTCTTTTATTTTCCCCCCCAGATATTTTTGGAGATTAGAAAGACAATTTAAATTTCATAAATTGATCATGATAACTCCAGGCTTGAGAAATGCTTATCTTACAGAGCCATTCCTCATTGCATATCGCTGCTTCGGTGTTATTCCTCTTTCCTCATCATGTCATATCTTTCCTTATATTGCTTCAATTCATTATTAACAAACTGCAGATTACCTGCTACTGTTTTTTTTATTGCTTTGGTTAAGTGCAAACTATAATGATCACTGCAAGTTTTGTTTGCTTGTTTTTAATCCTACTTTTTGAACAGAATATCACTTCAGTGTTTTTATTGCGTTAAGCATTGTTATGTTAAACTGATTTAACAACAAACCAACATTTTTCTAACAAAAGCTGCCCTTTCTATTCCCCTTTTGCATATAAATGTATTTTTAATAGTATTCAGTTTTTATTGCAGTTCACTGCACATCACCTGAGGCCGTACAGATGCACTTTAAAAGAGAATAAGCCCGATGCCACGCTCCCATTACTAAAAGAACGTTTTATCTCAGCTCACACACTAAAACTTAAATCCAGTCATCGCTTCTGTGTGTTTTGAATATATCCAGATTCAGACATGAAAACAGCAATACAGTAAGTGTTTTTATTCATAAAGTATAAAGAATTCAACTCTGTGTTTTTCTTTTATATCTAAACTTTATGTGTCTTGAACCACATATTTCAGGCTTTGTTTTATCTCGACAAATCTCAATGATGGAGTCAATAGCGGCAGAATTTATGTGTATGCCTTTCTCAAAAGTAAGCTGCATTCCTCTTGTTTGACCTTGGAAAAAATCTCATCCAAACAAAGAATAGTAAACAAACACAGTACAACAATACAGCCATCACAAAGGAGACATTGTTTTGGCATGATCTACAGATCCATCTACGGACATAGATGTGGATGGTTCAGTGGGTTTGAAAGCACATATTGCTTGGTGTTTGAAATATTAGAACAGGCAAAAACTGGTAACAGATAGCTTGGAATAAAGAAAATATAGAAAATGTATTTGATTTATAATAAACAATTTGCTAAAGAGGCTACAATACAGCCCAAAAGAGCGACGTGGGACCGACCTCCCGTGGGCCCACCACCTGCAGGAAGAACCGTAAGGGGCCGGTGCAATGTGGATTGGGTGGCAGTCGAAGGCGGGAGCCTCGGCGACCCAATCCCCGGACACAGAATCTAGCTCTAGGGACATGGAATGTCACCTCGCTGGCGGGTAAGGAGCCTGAGCTTGTGCGGGAGGTTGAGAGATACCGACTAGAGATAGTCGGGCTCACCTCCACGCACAGCTTGGGCTCTGGAACCCAAATCCTCGAGAGAGGCTGGACTCTCCACTACTCTGGAGTTGCCTGCGGTGAGAGGCGGCGGGCTGGTGTGGGTTTGCTCATTGGCCCCCGGCTCAGCCGCCATGTGTTGGAGTTCACCCCGGTGAACGAGAGGGTCGTTTCCCTGCGCCTTCGGGTCGGGGATAGGTCTCTCACTGTTGTTTGTGCTCACGGGCCAAATGGCAGTGCAGAGTACCCAGCCTTCTTGGAGTCTCTGGGAGGGGTGCTGGAAAGTGCTCCAACCGGGGACTCCATCGTTCTACTGGGGGACTTCAACGCTCACGTGGGTAGCGACAGTGACACCTGGAGGGGCGTGATTGGGAGGAACGGCCCCTGATCTGAACCAGTGGTGTTCTGTTATTGGACTTCTGTGCTAGCAACAGTTTGTCCATAACGAACACCATGTTCAGGCATAAGGGTGTCCACCAGTGCACGTGGCACCAGGACACCCTAGGCCGGAGGTCGATGATCGACTTTGTAGTTGTTTCATCTGACCTCCGACCGTATGTCTTGGACAATCGGGTGAAGAGAGGGGCGGAGCTGTCAACTGATCACCACCTGGTGGTGAGTTGGATCCGATGGCGGGGGAGAAGGCGGGACAGACTTGGCAGACCCAAACGTACTGTGAGGGTCTGTTGGGAACGTTTGGCCGA
Source organism: Neodontobutis hainanensis (assembly GCA_024349245.1). Lineage (NCBI taxonomy): Eukaryota > Metazoa > Chordata > Actinopteri > Gobiiformes > Odontobutidae > Neodontobutis > Neodontobutis hainanensis. The sequence continues at coordinate 9,527,259 of JALDNG010000017.1, forward strand.
GTCCCCTGTCAGAGAGATCTTCAACTCCCACCTCCGACAGAGCTTCGACCAGATTCCGAGGGAGACTGGAGACATTGAGTCCGAGTGGACCATGTTCTCCACCTCCATTGTCGACGCAGCCACTCGAAGCTGTGGCCGCGAAGTCTCCGGTGCCTGTCGTGGCGGCAATCCCCGAACTCGGTGGTGGACACCGGAAGTAAGGGATGCCGTCAAGCTGAAGAAGGAGACCTATCGAGCTTGGTTGGCTTGTGGGACTCCTGAGGCAGCTGATAGGTACCGGCAGGCCAAGCGGGCTGCAGCACGGGTGGTTGTGGAGGCAAAAACTCGGGTCTGGGAGGAGTTCGGTGAGGCCATGGAAAAAGACTATCGGTCGGCCTCGAAGAAATTCTGGCAAACCGTCCGACGCCTCAGGAGGGGGAAGCAGTGCCCTGCCAACACTGTTTACAGTGGAGGTGGGAATCTGCTGACCTCAACTGGGGATATTGTTGGACGGTGGAAGGAATACTTCGAGGATCTCCTCAACCCCACCGTCACGTCTTCCACTGAGGAAGCAGAGGCCGAGGGCTCAGAGGTGGACTCGTCCATCACTCAGGCTGAAGTCACTGAGGTAGTTGGGAAGCTCCTCGGGGGCAAGGCAACAGGGGTGGATGAGATACGCCCTGAGTACCTCAAGTCTCTGGATGTTGTGGGGCTGTCTTGGCTGACACGCCTCTGCAACATCGCGTGGCGTTTGGGGACAGTACCTCTGGACTGGCAGACCGGGGTGGTGGTCCCTCTTTTTAAGAAGGGGGACCGCAGGGTGTGTTCCAACTACAGAGGGATCACACTCCTCAGCCTCCCCGGGAAAGTCTATGGCAGGGTACTGGAGAGGAGAATGCGGCCGATAGTCGAACCTCAGATCCAGGAGGAACAATGCGGTTTTCGTCCCGGTCGTGGAACACTGGACCAGCTCTATACCCTCTCCAGGGTGCTGGAGGGTTTATGGGAGTTTGCCCAACCAGTCCACATGTGCTTTGTGGATCTGGAGAAGGCATTCGACTGTGTCCTCGTGGTGCCCTGTGGGGTGCTCTGGGAGTATGGGGTCCGGGGCCCTTTGCTAAGGGCTATCTGGTCCCTGTACGACCGGAGCAGGAGCTTGGTTCGCATTGCCGGCAGTAAGTCAGACCTGTTCCCGGTGAATGTTGGACTCCGGCAGGGCTGCCCTTTGTCACCGGTCCTGTTCATTATCTTTATGGACAGGATTTCTAGGCGCAGCCAGGGGCCGGAGGGAGTCTGGTTTGGGGACCACAGGATTTCATCTCTGCTTTTTGCAGATGATGTTGCCCTGTTGGCTCCATCAAGCCAGGACCTTCAATGTTTACTGGGGTGGTTTGCAGCCGAGTGTGAAGCGGCTGGGATGAGGATCAGCACCTCCAAGTCTGAGACCATGGTTCTCAGTTGGAAAAGGGTGGCTTGCCCCCTCCAGGTTGGTGGAGAGCTCCTGCCTCAAGTGGAGGAGTTTAAGTATCTCGGGGTCTTGTTCACGAGTGAGGGAAGGAAGGAGCGTGAGATCGACAGACGGATTGGTGCAGCTTCTGCAGTAATGCGGTCGATGTACCGGTCTGTCGTGGTGAAGAAGGAGATGAGCTGTAAGGCAAAGCTCTCGATTTACCAGTCGATCTACGTTCCTACTCTCACCTATGGGCATGAGCTTTGGGTCATGACCGAAAGAACAAGATCCCGGATACAGGCGGCCGAAATGAGCTTTCTCCGCAGAGTGGCGGGGCGCTCCCTTAGAGATAGGGTGAGGAGCTCCGTCACTCGGGAGGAGCTCAAAGTAGAGCCGCTGCTCCTTCACATCGAGAGGAGCCAGCTGAGGTGGCTCGGGCATCTGTTTTGGATGCCTCCCGGACGCCTCCCTAGGAAGGTGTTCCGGGCATGTCCCACCGGGAGGAGACCTCGGGGAAGACCTAGGACACGCTGGAGGGACTATGTCTCTCGGGTGGCCTGGGAACGCCTCGGTATCCCCCCGGAAGAGCTGGAGGAAGTGTCTGGGGAGAGGGAAGTCTGGGCTTCTCTGCTTAGACTGCTGCCCCCGCGACCCGGCCCCGAATAAGCGGTAGAAGATGGATGGATGGATGGATGGCTACAATACAATAGCATGCTAGGTGCCATTTACAGTTTCAGAATGTATCTGTGAGTTAAGAGGTAAGCAAGCATCTATTATAACGCGTACTCAGAGGTATAACTACATTTAAGACGCTTTTGTGCATTAACTAACAAAAAAACACGTCATACGTGGCTGGACGCCCTCTGGTGGAGACTGCCAACAGTGAATTTACTCACTGGGATAATAAAGTGATAATAATAAATACAATTAAAAAGCTAAACAAGTACACTATCTACCTTCAAAGCACTGTTGTTATTCAATCACTACAAAAGCAAATATTAACATAGTCTATGTATAGCCAGGGCTCAGATTCCTCTACAGACTCGCTGTGATATTACAACAGCAAGCGTAATATTTACCAATGGCAATTATTGTGTGTGGAGACTATCCTAACCAGTAAGTTTGGTAGAAAAAAAATACATTTTAGTGCCTTTTGTACAAATTTGGCTCCAGTGTATTGGCCGTAAAGTGCAACAGTCACGTAATCTCTTGCAATAAATCCTCATCTCTGGCGACGTAAATTTACATAAGAGGCTTCTGTCCAGCTGAGGGTCCTGTGTCAGTGAGATAGGCATGATTCCACAGATCTCATGGCTAAGACCCAACTAAATGATTGGTGTCCCTTTAAGTTTGAAGCTTTATAAATTCAACCTCTACTTGACACGCCCAATTACATGAGGTGAACCATAAAGGTTTTACTGTGAATGGTAATTGTCAGTCATTTGGTGTTTTTACGAACAGTTACAATCAGAGTGGACGTTTAATAAATTGAATAAATAGAGAGAAAGAAAGAAATGTTACCTGTTTAGTTTACTTAAATTTTTGGAAATCATTAAAGATCTGTCCTTAAGGAGAATATACTGGACACTTACTGTATAACTCCTTAGGTGGAAACATTGCTAAACAGTCATGAACTCTGCTGTTCCACAGTCAGATAACTCTTCTGTCTGTTTTTCTCTACTCAACACGTTTGCCTTGCCAACATGAGCTTTAAATAACTAAAATCTTTGAGAAATATTTTCTCTGCATGACTTATTTGTGCCTGGGATATAAAAGCTCTATAGGAGACAATCTAGGAAAGGTAGCATGTTAAAATGCATCTATATGCTCTCAATAATCCAACTCTTATTTCAACCTTTGATCCTCAGGGCTACAGCTTTGGGCTGTTTCCATTTATTGTCTCACACTTGCTTGACTGAACTCAAGCTTGACTCAAGCTTGTGCTTACCGAGGGTACTCCCAGAATTACGCAGTCATTAAACTTTACAAACTCTACAAACACGGATTTCTGAGACGTCTACTGCTAAGTCAGATATTGTCTTATTACATATTGACTGAAAAATCCAAGAGATACAATTTGTATGAAGTGTTCAGTTGTATGGTATTAATCAACTTAATTAAGTCACAGTGTTGACATTCTCCTCCAGATTTGTTATTTATCAAGAAATGTCAGCCCTTCACTTTCACTTCAGAATTATCTCTGCAAAGATAGAAAGAAAAATATAATCAGCCAACAAAACAAACTTCAAACACAGGGGAAAAAAAGAAAATGCAATTAGCAAAGCTGTTTTTTTCTTCTTCCACTTTCTTGGCTCCACCTCAGGTAGATCTCGTCAGTCAGTTTTCTTTTTGCCAAGTAAATCCAGCATTTCCATTTCACACGTTGTGGACCAGTGCAGCTTACCATATATTATCAGGTAGCACTGTCTCAACCAAAGAAGAATAGAGGAAATGAGTGGCCATGAGGAGCTGCAGTTCAGCCTGAAAACACAGCGTCCTTGTAGATCTCAGTCATTGATTTTAGCTGGGTGCTGGCATCATGCAGTATGTGCTCTTTTGAATATTTTTGATTCTGGCAAAACAGATCCATTGTATTGTACAGTTTTGATCATCACCTTTCTAACCTTGTCCAATATCTTAATATCTGTAACAAAAAAAAGAACAACGTCCAGCAAGCATTAACACGTTTGTCCACTCAGTTCAGCAATTCCATTCAATAAAAGGATGTTCAATAGCACTGTGTGTGTCAGTGGATCCTTTTACAAGCAATGTAAATATAAAGTTAATATAAGTAGTCCTTTTCCTCTGTTCATTTATATAAATGACCAAGTTAAAAACATAAAATCAGGCATTTTAGAGGTGGTCAAAAAACGAGTCGTCACAGATATCACAAGCAAGGACAGGGCCACAACTATGTAGAGTAGAGTTTATTAAATTGAAATTTGGATGGAGGTGATAAGATGATGGAAGTGTGGTAATGGTTTTGGCAATGATAGCTGAGTTTGATGAGATTCAGTGTGGGGGGTTCCATCTCTGGTAGTTCACCCAGCTGAGAGAGGATGCTGAAAGAAAATTGGTAAGGAAAAAATGAAGGGCAACAGGGAGTGGGGGGTTGAAAGAAACAAAGACAAACATTGTTGGATGAGTTTGCCAAATAGGAATATGGTTTCTGTGAAATTAGAGGTGTGGTTTAAGTGTAGCAAAGCTTATCAAATTCAATTTATATGTTTAAAAACATTAATGTTGTTTTATTTTGGACTCAAATTGTGCAATTGTATTCTGACAAGATCTGGACAGACTTCATCGGAGGCACGGGGCCTCTCTGTGTGGAGTTTGCATGCTCCCCGTGCTTTAGTGGTTTTTTTCTCCAGGTACTCCGGTTTCTCACAACAACATCCCCGGTTAGTAACATGACCGGAGTACCTGGGCGCCCCTTAGTGGTGGCTGCTAAGAATGAATTTCCCCACAGGAATAATAAAAATATGTTATTAGTATTAGTATTAGTATTATTGCACAGTTCATCTTGTTTATGAACTGTAAATGAGTCCATAACCAAAGTATAAAAGGTATGTAGGTTTGGAAAGTGACTGAGGTTTCTAGCCTTTACTACAGGATTTGTCACTTCTATTTAATCCTGAAGAAGTTTGGGATCAACAGCCTGTAGTTCACCCCATATCCTTGCCCTCAATACGCCACGTCTTTTGAATATTTTTGTTGGACAGTACTATGCTTCTTACATGGATATCACCCAGAATAATCAGGCTTCCCTGTCTGAATCTGTGCTCTAAAGTGACTTAGAGAAACCCTTCCTGTCAGTTGTCATCTGTGTATAACAAGGTTGATAGCTTTGGCCGGATTCATTTGTTCTCGTCAGTGTCGTTGTGTACTCTTGTTGTGGTCAGCTGTTTCTTTGTTCAAGGGCCATATAACACTCCTACCCTGGCACTATTGAATCGGAGGGCCATAACCACTGTGCATTTCTAATTAGCAGATTTTAAGCTCTTGTCAACAGAGGACAGAGGAGATATAGTGGTAAGTGGCAAGCGGTATAAAACATAAAAGGTGATATAGGAAATGAAGGGTCTTTTGACTTTTAAATTGCCAGAGTGTGTGTGATGGTCTGAATGTATAATCCGTTTGCGTGAAGGAGTCACTTACTCTAGAGGCTTGTGCACATTATATTACCATGTTAAAGCATTCATGCATATCAGTGGTATGGCAACAATGTAATGTGCCCAGAACATACATGACTGCGTGTGTGTGTGTGTGCGTGTGTGTGTGTGTGTGTGTGTGTGTGTGTGTGTGTGTGTGTGTGTGTGTGTGTGTGTGTGTGTGTGTGTGTGTGTGTGTGTGTGTGTGTGTGTGTGTGTAAAAGCAAAAGAGATAGTCCTTGAGAGATGGCATGAGATGAGAAAGGACAGAGACACCAAGAACAGCACTGAACGAAGATGTGAGGCACATTTGTGGTGAGGAGCGTAAAAGAACACAAGGAACACCAATTTTGGCCCTTCAGTGGTCACAAGGGGGAAATAGCATGTTCCCTTGTCCGTCAATGAGTCAAGAACCATTAGCTTAATTATATGGAGCATTGAGACTAGAACCACATGTCTGTTTGAGACAAGACAGAGGGAGACAGAGATTTCGCCAGGATGTACTAATTTGAAGTTAACATAAAAAGACAAAGACAGAGAGAGGTTTAATGAGGTCTACTTTTAGAAATAAGTTCCCACACAACAGACAAATTTCTTCAAAAAGTAATACATGCTGCACCGCTGTGTGATGAAATGCAAGACCTCCAGGCCTTAACCTTTGACCACAAAACAAAAAAACTATATAAATCCCAACTAGTTATTTACTCAGATGTTTGACAAATCACATTCTCTCATCAGGAGTTCAAGAGACGCTTGGTTGTTTAACTTGAGAACTTTGCTGCTGAGTAACATTTGGGCCATGTGCTACATTTCCTTCTGCATGTATTCCTCTCAGCACTGCATCTGCCATCCGAGATGTTTTATCTTCCTTTTGAAATGAGTAAGCCCCAAAAAACAAATAACAGCTGTGTTGGAAAAAGGGTAAAATAAAGGTCTCAAAGGGCTGTTGGCCTGAAGCAGAAGAATCCAACACGTGTTTGTATGGTGAAAAAGTATTTGTAGGTAGACATCAGAATACAGTGACATTAAGAAAGAGCACAGCATTATCATCCTTATCCTCAAAAGGTTAAGGTGGTATCTTGAGGGGGAATAAATTCAAGTCAATGAAACGTCCCCCAAAGTGACAGAAACTAGTCCGTGTTTGTCTGTGTGCTGTGGGCGGGAGGGAGGCAGGGAGGAGGGGTTGGAGAGCGCGGCTGTACACTCACACGCACAACACAACACAACACAACACAGTGCTGCAGGAATATCTGCCATTCCTACATCCTCCTCCCGCTGTCTGCCCTCTGCTCCCCATTTTCATCTCCTCTTGAACTATCCAGGCATTTCAATTTTTAATGATACGCGTGAGGCCGCCTCTTTTCTGCTCCTCTTCCACTTGCTCTCTGTCTCTCTCTCTGCTTCTCCTCTCCACTCTCTGTGTCCCTGTCCGCCACCTGTTAGTTAGTCTGCCTCCTCTGTCCGCGCTGGAATCCCTCGCTTTTATATGAGGCGTTTGACTGTTGCGCTCACACTCAGGTAAGCCAACATTTACCCGTCTTTAAAGACAATTGCTTTGCTTTCCTTGTTCCTGCAGTGTGCAATTCATGTTTTGTTTGTTTGCTCAGATTCTTCACTTTTGCCTTGTTAACCTTTACTTTTCCATGCTATAATCTTAAGCCAGGGCATAATTTCATTTTTTATGCAATATTTTCTCACAGCAGGCAGGTGCAACATGTGTCAGTATGTTTTTTTTACACTCCTACCTGCCCTGTCACTTTGCTTTCACGCCTTCCACGCACACACACAACTGCATGAAGCACACGCTGTCACAATGAAGTTTACTCACCCCGGCTGTCCTAAAATAACCGGGCCCTAATTGACAGGGGCTCACTGTCAGTGCGCTTAGCTATTGATGTGCCGAACTATCAAGAGCTAATGAGTGGCTCCATTGAGAGGCACTGTACTATACCATCTGCCTGTCAGCCCCTGGAGCTTGTTATTTAAAGGTGCAACGCTGGCGGACCGCTGCTGGGGGAAGAAGGACAACCAGGTAAAGAGGCTGCTCTACAGGTGATATAACAGCTACGCCAATGCTGAGGGGCCGAGGTGAAGGAGGGGCCGTAATGTGACTTTAATTTAAACTGAAGGAGCTAAAAGTGGAAAAGGAGGGGTCGCATGTTGCACAGTTTAAAGATATTTCTGACTTCTAGCTGCTTTTTTCCTCAACACCCCAGACCTTTTAAATACAACACATACTGTACTCCTTGTGGTTGCATAACTTTGAGAGCCAGAGGGCTGTATGTATATGGGACGTATGAATTATGTAAAGAAGCTCATTCAGTGGTGCCAGGCTGGGAAGATGTCAAAATAAACATGGTCTTCTTTGTAAAAGAGCACAAGTGAGCATAGTGCCACATGTCCCTGTTATAAGATAATGATGAAAGGAGAAGATGAGAAAGCTCCAGCTGGCAGCATGAGAGTGATCAATCATAAGCTTGCTGTGAGCTTCTGCTTCCCCGCGGGCTGCGAGCCACCAGGCCTCCCGGCTCTGCGACTGCTGGTGGTGGAGGAGCTCGAGTTGCACCAGCTCTTGGCCACATCTGCCAAGGCCGGAAGGCTACTCACTGTGCATATTATATCAACAAGCAGCAGCGTGCCAGCCAGCAACAGCTTCAGCAACAGCTTCATAGACTGCGGAGTGCGGAGAGGAATTAATGAACTGCGTGTGACTGTATGCTCTCTGGCATGTTTGTGTGAATTGTTGTTAGATGTAAAGATTTGTAAATGCTGGCAGGTGCATGGCTTGAGGAAACGTGTGAGTCACTGCAGACATCATTACCCGCTGAGAAGAGTCAATGATTCTTTTAAATGAATTGTACTCAGTAATGTTATGATCATTTGGAAGTTTCATTAACACACAGGAATTGCCATGAATTTCCACTCCGGTGGTTTAGATCATGGTCATCAATTAACACTAGGGTAACCATATTTTCCAAACCTAAGAACCGGGCCACTTAATTTTTTTCCGCAATATTCAACAGCATCTGAAAATTAACAAATGAAAAAATATGTCACAGAAAATCAGTACAACATCAGTAAACAATTAAAAATTATGAACTGGTAGGCCTAGCATTGATTAGCATTAAAACAGTTTTTCAAACAGTCTAAATAACGCAGCATATTCATTTCCATGTAGTCTACTTTTCTCAGACAGTTGTATTGTTTCTGGAGCTCGTTTGTGAGTCACAACTTTCTTTTTGGCTGATGGTCAAACTGTGAACGCTGGAGAAGGATAGCAATAGCCTTGCGCTTATTATTGAGTAAGACCTGCAGAACACTCTTTTTCAATTGGTTAATATTGCCATTGCCATGGTAACTCTGTGATTGAAGTTCAGACAGAAAAGTTGCCAGCACAACGGGCTGTTTTAGCTCTAGCTTTGGTTAAAAACAGGGACATTCGGGACAGGGAGATGGCAAAACTGGGATAGTTTAGTGTTTTTGTGGAGATACACCGAGACACGTAAGAGAGGGCTTAAAATTTGAACTGTCCTGGGTAAATCGGGACGTAAGGTCATCATAATTAACACTTATGTAGACTACTGTATCTGTAATATAGGCTACATGTTGCAAAATACTTCTTTAAAGCTCCACTACCTAATTTTCTTTTTGCTGTCTTTGTCTCAGATTCCACTGACCCCCAAACACTGCCTAGCTTCCCTTTTATAAAAATAAATAAAACCAAACCAATTATTCCTCCACAAAATATAACACCAAACTGAAGTTAAAAGCTTAGCGTTAGCTTTTCTGCAAAGATGGCAGTGTTAAACATTAGCCGATCTGATTGAATTGACAATACAGTATTTATCCACGTTTTACGCTGCCTCCTTTTTCTCTGTTGATGTTTTTGTTTTTTGAGCTGTTTTGTTTTGTTTAAAAACTTATTCAGTTTACTTCTGGTTTTAGCAGAGACAGTCCCATTTTTAAGTCCCATGTCCTGGGGAATGTCTGCAAAAACCATAGGCAAAAACACAAAAATGTCCCCGTTTTCCCCACTTCTGCCACTAACTTCTTTTTTTTTTACTGTCAATGCCAATCATAAAGACAAAGCAGGGCAACTGGTCTATACTTGTTTGTCAGTAGACTGTCAGTCACAGAGTTGCCGTGGTTACAGCAATATTAACCAATTGTAAAAGATCAACAGTGTTCCACATGTCTGTAACTCAATACTGATTGAATTTCCGTTAAGGTGCTGTCCTTTGATTTGCGCTTATAAAATTAAAGTGTCCCAGTTTTGAGGTCACCTATAGTTTAATGGCAATAAATGTTAAGGTGTTAAATTTTTGCTTGTTCAAATGTTTGCCAAAACAGATAGACGTTATTCCCAAGGGAATGTCCTGGTATTGTGAGTTTTATTATTATTGCAATAATCAAAAACTTTGAACTCGTGTGTTAGACTTGCAAAACAAGCATTTGTCCAAAGGCCTATGGTCTTGCATGGCTTTTTAATAACATTTTGTAGTGTAAAACTTACAACTACCAACCAACAACTTTACATTAACATTAGCAAGTAATGGCAGAGTCTACAATTGAGATATTTTCCATTAAGTATCAAACGTCTATTGCAAGACCATAAGTATTAAAGGCGTCTATGTGCAGCAAAATAAATACCATAGTATAAAGGTAGGCCTACAGGAATTATGTTCTTTTCTTTGACACACTTTTCAACTTCACTTTCACAGAAGCCATGAACCTAATTCTAGACAAGGGAAGGTTCTATGCTACACACTGCACATTTAAAGTTTGGACCAAGTTGAGTTTTTGTGTTGGCCATTAATACTGGTTTAGCTTGTGCACATTGCTAAGAAATTATTATATCACAACATCTTGTGCTGCAGGGTGGTAACGTCACTGGGAAGCTTAATTAAGCAGCAATGAACTCTGACCGGTAGCTTGGGGCTTCTGAAGTCATTAACTGTGCTAGTGCGCTCCTCCATGACCCCAAAATGGCTGCCGCTGATGTTATCACTCACAGTGCCAGAGGTCTGTCAGAGTCTTTTTCACTTAGATGAGTTGGGAAACTTTGCAGATGGTGCACAGTACCACTGTGTTGGAGAAATTTGTTTTATGTGGTGCCAAGGAAAAGCTGGATGATGTGGTGGTGAGTGTTGCCCACTGTTCTGCTCACAGCGAGAGGCTGGACCAAACATGACAAACGACCCTGACTCTCTGTAATTCAGATGAAGGTCAACAGTCAGAGGCAACAACCTCACATGCACTTTCTCTCTGGGAGTCATGGTCATATTGACTGTGTCCTGTGTGGAAATTAATCTGTTTACTTGTCTGGCTTTTGAATGGTGGGAAATGGAAAGTGGGCAAAAACAAATGAACCAGTAAGCTGTAAAGCACTTTAGCGTTTCTTAGCTTTATAGCCATGGGCAAACAACAAAACCCTCTTATTTTGAGCACAAACAATGGCCCAGTTTCTATCGATTAATGCAGGGAGAGCAGTAGGAGTCCAGGCGGGCTTCTGTCAGTATTGAAGACGCCCCCTCAAGGCCTACTATCTTTAGAAAACAAAAGCTCCAGGTTATTTGTAATCTACCTCCCTTTTTACTTTATGGGGTAAGCATACGTCACACATTAGTGGTGCTTAGTGGTCAAGTCGTGGTCCACTCCATACAATCACAAGGACTCTTCTCTCATTTCCACCCTGTACAGGTTTATCACATAATTGCCAGTAAGTCTGAGACTGGGCTAGGATTGGTACTTCAGATATTATTCATGCTTGAGCAGCTCATACACACTATTCCTTCTGGGATCATGGGATTCAGGGGAGACCCCTTTTGTGCATTACCTTTTATCTTTTCAGATAGACAGACTTGAATATATTCAAATGTGTCCAACTGAAATGCTAATTTGTGCACATCCACTGTCTTATTTGTTCATTTTGTGAGTAATATCTCTCTTCTTTAAAGCGCCCTAATTATGATGAAGAGTTTTTTAGTGTGTGAGCGATAAAAGCCTCCCTTGACAAGCCCTTATTTTTCAGTATATGGCAAATGAGACAGCTCTGTTAAATATGATGACATCTAGGGGAAAACAGAAAGGACTCATTTTCTCACCAAGCTTACAAACCATATTTTGTTGGGTATTACCGCTGAGAAAATATAATGATTGTTCAGTAGAAATGCTGCTTAAGTCACGAATAACTGTTGTGTTGTTCAAAAACCATTATATAGAACATATGATGTAAAACGTACAGACTATAGACTGTAGATTAAAATGACCAAATAATAAATAAAAGCCAAACATGCACATAATGTTCAAAACTTACTATTTATAAATGGACTCCTTTTTATGATGCAATCTCAGGTTGTAGAGATTTCAGTTTTATGTACCAATCACAGTCTAGTATGTATTTCTGTAAATGTAAAGTACCACTGTTTGATTACAGAAACAAACATTGTTACACTGAAGCAAACTTTCTCCAAGACTGCATTCCCCTTTGTCCAGAAAGAGAAAGAGAGAATTAGTGCATTAACTACTAAACAGGCTCATAAGCGCAGGCCTACCTGTTGCACTAATTTGAAAGTTGGCCTCTGGGCCTTGTCTTTAACTTTAAAGAGATTAAATCAGTGAACTCTGACTGTTGGTCCCTCTGTGTTTTCCAGCTCTATGACTGTGCGAAAAGGAAAAACCATAGCCATCTCCATCCAGGAGCACATGGCCATCGATGTCTGCCCTGGCCCCATTCGCCCAATACGCCAGATCTCTGCCTACTTCCCGCGTCTGTCGCCCACTTCCTCCTTTTCTGAGCCCCTGTCGCCCAGTCATGTGGATGTCCCTACAGCTCTGAGTCCCAGCAGTGCTGGGGGCCGAGGGAGCACGGCCTCAGGAGCGGGCGGCGGGACGAGCAGCGGTCTGTTGTCGCCGTTACCAGGGGCAGCAGGGGGCGGGGGCTCACTGTCTGCCATGAGCAGCATGGACACCTCCATAGAGATCGACAGCTGTGACAGCGACGATAACAGTGAGTCATCTGCATAAGCTGTCACCTGGTGGCATTAAAATGAAGCTCATGAAGCTGAATGTGAAGTTGGGAAATGTCACACAAAATTTAAGAAGAAAGCAGGAAGCTTAGGTTTCAACACAGTGACCGGTGCAAGGCCTTTGCGGTGGCAGTAATGAATCTGCATCCCTCTGCTCGAGCCGATAACAACATCAGCCTCCCAGAGTGACCAGTAATCAACTGTTGTTTGCCCGCAGCTGTTTATCTTGAATTAAGCTGCAGCAGTGATTTTATACCACTTGTGTGTCTTTACACGTTGTAGTTAAGCCCAGCATAATCAAACAGGATAAAACAGAAAACATCTAGGACCTTGTTCTGTTGCAGTGGTCTGTTGGAATCTTGTTGTTGTCATGACGATTAGAAAGCACCTGAGCCCCACTGCCTCCAGACAGAAATAAATCACCTATAACAAAAACATGTCTAATCTCAACTTTTAAGAGCAGCACAAATAATGTCCTGAATTATCTTTGTCTTTATCCTGTTTTAACAGACACATATTTGGACAAACTAAAAGTGTAGCCTAGGGTTTAGATTATCTCTAAATTTAATTATTAGTTCTAAATAGCCTGAGGTTCCATCTGTTATGTTTGAGTCAATGAGGTTGGTATTGCATGTGTTGCTCTGACTTCTTTGCACACAGCACCTTTAAGCTTTACCTTAATATAATCCAGTTCCATAGTCACTTTCTTTTGTATTATTACCTAGAGCAAAGCTTGATTGTGCATCATTAGGTCTTTTTTTTCCTTTTTTTCCTGTTATTCATTTTCCACATCCAGACAGTAAAATTATCTGTACAAAAGCAATTACTAAACTAACTGGCCCATAATTGTCTTTCTTTCAGCTTCCTTAGGGACATTAGAGTTTGACCTGCTGTATGAAAGTGCCACCAGCTCGTTACACTGCACGGTGCTTAGGGCAAAGGTACGTTCACTTGAGTGTAAAAGTTTTAGTCTTATTAGTAGGAGTCCCCTTTCAACTGTGAATCAAGAACAAATTTTATCACTTCATGTCATTTACTAATTTGCTGTTGGCTCCGTCTAAATTCTTTTCTTATCTCTTGTCTTTGTCTCTATAAGGGCCTGAAGCCGATGGATTTTAACGGTTTAGCTGATCCTTATGTCAAGCTGCATCTGCTGCCAGGAGCCTGCAAGGTCCCATTTTATTATTAGAACACTGACGTTTGCAAATGAATATAATCCCCACTACACTGTAGCGCAGTTTCTCAAGTTTGCCTTTTAATTCACTATAGCACTTGAAGAATGTGGACAAGTACAACACAGCTAAAGAAAAAGACCTTGCAACCAGTGAGCACTTAGTAACTGCTCTATCAATAATATTTTTTTTTCTGCTGTGTCCAGGCAAATAAATTGAAAACAAAGATTGTTCGCAATACTCTGAACCCAGTGTGGAATGAGACGCTCACCTACTGTGGCATCACGGAGGAGGACATGTACCGCAAAACCCTCCGGTTAGTGGATGCTTGGTTATTTTGGTCCTATTTACCTTTCCTTTTTTTTTTACCACCACAGAGCTGACAATTTCTTATCACCTTCATCGGTGGATCTTCTGTTCAAAAGTCCTCTTGTGCAACATTGCCACCGTCTGCTAACATCAGAAAAGACTTCCACTATTTCCTGCTAAACTAAACCGTCTGCCTCCATTCACTTTCTCTGAACGACGTTGACAGATTGGGGTCAGACAATGCTTTGCAGGGTGATGTAATTTCACTGACCCCCTCTAAAGGGTGACAAAAGCTGTGAATTGTCTCTGCCTTTGACTAAAACTTTGCCATAATACACGTGGGAGTTTAAATAGGGTCGTTGCGTGCTCTCTCGGAGGGAAATGGAGAAAACTGGCCTAACACGAGCTTGTGCTTTGAGACGGTGTTAATCCAGCAGAGGCGTTTTTAAATGCAGAATGCTTAACCTATTGGAATGTGTAAAAAAACGTTGACGTCACTTACTACAGTGCACTCGGGGTTTAAAATAGAAAGTTATTTTTAATGGCAATTGAACTGTTATACTTTCCTTTTCAATAATTCATAGTGTGGATTTATTGTATAACGCCGGTGGAAATATGGGGCTAACCTGAGGAAAAACTTTCGATTTTCTCACACCAGACTCTTCTTTGAGTTTTATGGCATTTTATAAAAAGAAACTTGAAGGAATATGTCAAAGAAAAGTGAGACTTTCAATTTCCTCAGCAGCAGCCGACCAGAACGCAATGTAATAGGGAGATTTACCACATTTTGAAAAGTAAGTATTTTGCCTCAAACCCCACACAAAACAGATTGCCATACACTATACATTCAAAGCAGAGGCTTCTGTAAACGGTAGGTCTGTGACTCAGCCTATATAATTTTGTTTAAGCCTAAAATTAAAACAAAAATGACTCACAAAGTTAGCTGCAGGCAATGTGCACTGTAGCTAGTGATGCTAATGGCTAGTTTAGCAGCTTTCGTGATGTTTTACGTTGCCTCCATTTTCTCTGTTGTTTTTTTTTTGTGTTGTTTTATATTTTCATTTTTATTCTAGTTGTTCAGTTGTTGAGCTTATATTCATTATTACATGTGTATCTCTAACCAACCTGAGGCCCAAAATGCCCATGGACTATGACTAAACATAATTTGTGACATTATTGTAGGAAACACATTCCAATGGCACTCAGCCTCTCACTTGACTCATTGACCTATGATAATCTCACCCACCGCTCCAGTCTCCGACGCTCTTGTTCACACCGGTTTGGCACAAAATGTGTTTTCTCTCGACCATAGCTCAGATTGACGTGTTCGCTTCCTCTCAGCGCTGTCGTCTTTTTCTGTCTTTTTCACGGCTGTTCCATTTTTGCAGTGCTGCCCTCTCCTTTGGCTTAATAAACAGCTCCATTAGCAATTAGCCCCAGGGATATTAGTGCATATGCCCGTCCCCAGTTTACAAACCCTATTTCTGAACATCTGAACACACATCTGAACACACATCTGAACACACATCTGAACACACATCTGAACACACATCTGAACACAGCAAGCACCGGCACTGTTTCCAATGTGCAGTTTGTAAATTAAGTTAGAGCCAAATAAAACAGGCTGCACTTTCTATCTTCCCTCCATTTCTCCTAAAACAAATTGCTTTCTTCATGGGACCCTTTTATATTTCCGATTCTTATTTACATATAACACAGCAAAGACAATCATTCGATGGTTTCAAGAAAAACTACAGCATACTGATTCTTGACATTAGCTCACAAACACGTACACATTTGCATAATAGGAGCTCCATTCTGTTCCTCTAAGCGGGATCAGTATTCTCCATGTCAGAGTAAACACATTTACATCCACGAAACATGAGAGGTACACAGTAATGAAGGCTGGCAAATAAATTCTTCCATTTTTATCTCCATCACTCAAGCATCCACCCACCCCATACATTTATTGGGGATATTACAGCCTGTGTACAAGTTCCTCAAGTCCATAAATATGCATTGCCTTAACCTTGTGTGATCCACTTTCACACTGTTTAAAATCCCAGAGGAAGAGGACTAGTAATTGCTTTTACGGTGCCCACATATAGATACTTGCTCTTTAGTGTGGCTCATGTGCTCAATGTGGTGCACTCTTTAATTCAGGTCAGATTTGTGTCAACAGTTGCCTTCTGCCGTTATCGCGTTACTCCCAATGTTGCATATAATTAAATGAGTCAGACACAGCATTGTATTAATAGCCTTACATTGGTCCCTCTTATGTTGAAGACGGCTCTGCTTAAACATCGTAACACAGTAGTCCTGGACCTACATCTTGTATAGCTTTAGGCCTGGTTTTAACTTGTTTGCTGTTTAGTCTATTTTCTATCTTCCTCAGCTTATCAGGGGCCGGGTCGCGGGGGCAGCAGTCTAAGCAGAGATGTACAGACTTACCTCTCCCCAGACACTTCCTCCAGCTCTTCTGAAAGGATACGAGGCGTTCCCAGGCCAGCCGAGAGACATAGTCCCTCCATCGTGTCCTAGGTCTTCTTCAGGGCCTCCTTCCAGTGTCCAGGGGGTATCCGGAACAGATGCCTGAGCCACCTCAGCTGGCTCCTCTTGATGTGGAGGATCAGCGGCTCTATTCTGAGACTAAGTGAACTCCTCACCCTATCTCTAAGGGAGCACCCAGCCACCCTGCAGAGTAAACTAATTTCGGCTGCTTTTATCGAGGATCGTGTTCTTATGATCATGACCCAAAGCTCATGACCATGGGTGAGAGTAGGAACATAGATCGACTGATAAATCTTTATCATAGCAGACAGGCACATCGACCGCATCACTGCAGAAGCCAATCCGCCTGTCAACCTCCCGTTCCATTCTTTCTTTGTCTGCAGTTTAGTTTTGGTTTTAATTGCAGATGTGGTCCTGTCTCAGTCTTTTAGATGGTGTCCTGGTTTGGTCTCTGCCTCTGTCATTATACTGTGGTTTCCCAGTATTTAAAAAATAGATGATTCATTTTTAATTCAGCCAGCCTGAATTATAAATGCATCCTTGAGTGGAAGAATATTTCTGGTGTGAAACCTTCTGCTTTCTACCGGCATCATTAATTGTCTCTCTTCTTATGTTTATTCATGTTTTCCCCCGCTTTTTCTCTTGTTTGTGCCACTTCCCATCTACTGGCTTACCCCCCCTCTATCCCTTCTTCCCACCCCCCGTCTCTCACTCCCAGGGTGTCCGTGTGTGACGAAGACAAGCTGACACATAATGAGTTCATTGGGGAGTCACGGGTGGCCCTGCGCCGCGTGAAGCCTGACCAGACCAAACACTTTAACATCTGTCTGGAGCATCCTCCTCCTGTGAGACGCACACACTTTCGCACTGAAAACAGGCTCGACATGAAAACTAATCAGAGAGTCTCACAGTCAAGTAGAAGTAGAAGTCCCCTTTAATAGCCCTATACTATAACACTGTGCTCTCAAATATATATCTACAGTTTGAAAAACTATATTATCTTGCTCAAAGTGAGGTAGGTTGGGTAGATGGACTTTCTTATTAAAGTATAGAGTTCCCAGCCATAGACAAAGCTTTACATTTGTCCCATTAGGCTTAACTATGCAAAGCCCATAACAATGAATGTAAAAAGTTACAAAGCCATGTCAAAAACCTTCTGCCTTGTTTCCATATCTGCAGCTGAAGAGAGAAGAACAGACAGGGGTTGGATAGAAACATAGAGTCAAATAAACCAAGGGACGTTTGCACATTTAGGTTAACTATGTTTTCTTGCATATTCCTGTGAGGAAAGAGCTTTGTTTTTATTGCCGCGTTAATGAGTTCAGGGTGTGAAATAACTGTGACTGTAGGGCCTTGTTTTTAAAGAAGAGACACGACTAATGGTATGCTCACATAACAATGTATAGGCCGTGTGTTCCTTGAAGCATAACTAAGAGGTAAAGCCACAACAGAACATCACATCTCTTCATACTGTCCAGAAATAGCTTTTTGTGCAGGCTAAATGTCAGACGGGTCACACGTGGGAAAGGCTGCTTGGAGAGTGGAAGAATATAAAAGGAGAAAGCATCGATAGTGAGATCGAGAGGGACTTGGATACAAATGGATTAAAAAAATAAAAGAGATGCAGAGCGGCAGGGGGTGGGGTGGGGGTGGGGGGTATGTGAGTGTAAAAGGGACGACGGCTTGCTGCGTTTTTGTTCTTTGAGAGCCTGTTGGTATTAGATTGGCTGTATGAGGCCAGTGGCAACTCAAAGATCAAACAGAAGTCTGTGTGGCATTGCTGTAAAACAGATGCTGTGTCATTCTTAAAGTGTTCTTAGACTAAATCTCATTGTACATGTCTGTCTCTCTTCAGGTTTTACCTACCTGCTTGTATTATCCCTGTATTATTAGTCCTCTCACATAATTCCTGTTCTTCTTCCAGCTGCCTTCGCCAACTGCAATGAGCACAGCGCTAAGAGGAATCTCCTGTTACTTAAGAGAGGTGACCAATTTATTTTTGTTTCCTGTCTTTTATCAAGTCCACATTCTCTCAGATTCATTTATCTTTCAAAGCTTGTGCTTTTTTAGACTATAGGGTGCTGGAGCCTGACCCATCAACAACCTCTCTCTTTTCTATTCTTGTTTAGATTATAAAATATATAAATAGCATAGGCAGGGATTAGTTGTGTTGTTATGTATTCAATCCTACAGTTTATTATATTACGTGGAATAAGTATCCTTTTAAATTATTCAAATAATCAAGTTGATATGACAGGGTCTACAGTTAAATTGTCATAGGTGTATAATAAAAGGGGTTTTCTAATAGGTTATGATTAATTTTAAATGCTTATTATAGTTCAAAAACCATCAAATGACGTCAGTGACATCCATTGATGGGCTTTATATTGCAGTTTAATAGGTAACATAGAAACATTCAATGGCGAAGTGGTTAGCATTGTCGCCTCACAACAAGAAGGTCCAGGGTTTGACTGGTGGGAGTTTATGTTTTCCCCTTGCTATGGTGGCTTTTCTCTGGGTACTCCGGTTTTTCCCACCAAAATCAAAGCATCCTGGGTAATAGTGAATGTCCCCAAGGAGCTAATAAAGGGATAATAAATAAAAAAACAAGATAAAAGGTGAGTGCTTGCTTCAACGTGTAATCCCATGACTGGCCACTAGGGGCTGGCTTCAGTTGAATTGCAACATTTCTCCAGTGATCTACACAATGCTTTAAAAGCTTTGATGTTTGCTGAATGAGTGTAAACTGACAAGCCCTGATTTCATACTCAAGGTTTGCTTGTAAAGCTACTCATTCCTTTAAACTTCCGTCTGATATGACTTTGCAGCCACTCCTTCCATCACATACAAAGGTCAGACCAGGGCTGAAGTCCTTGCTCAAAGCCTCAGTGTAACAGCTGTGCTTGTGTTTCCCACCATCTTCAAGGTTATTTGATGCCCACTGATCTCTTTGTCTATCTCAGTTTTAATCTGCCTACAAATTGATCTTCTTACCACCTCACCCATTCGTCAGTCTGCGTGCGCTTGGCTTCCCATTGATGCTCGCTTATTCCAACCTCCGTAATGAGTCAATCTCTATCGATCTGTGAAGGTCTGATTGTTTTATTACCAGATACCTGCTGCAAAATATCCACACTAATTGCGAGTTTTTAAAGTGTCCCGCTCATTGACGACAGATGGTGGGCTTGCTGTTGGCAACTAATGATGATTCCCAAAGAAAAACAAAGACAAGGCCAGGATATAAGGGAACAGGAGAATTAGAGAAAAGAAAACGTCCAGTTTGTTGAGACAATTAGAGACAGTGGGAAGGATCACGAAGAACTTTGGGCCATGTGGCATATTGATCGCCTTGGCTGAGTCCAGCTCTCGCCTCAAGATAAGACTTAATGAGAGATTGAGAGATATAAATGAGAGGACACACATGAAGTGCGGAATGAGTGATGGCACATGAAAATGACATTAAAGGCAATAAAACAGCCATTTTCATTGGCAGTGCTCAAATGACACACAGTCAGCATGGACCTGCAGTGATGAAAGACAAGCATAGAAAACACGTGTCTTCCTATAAATAACAAACATGTATGTGTGCTCTTGGCCACGAGCGTGAGTCACGGTCCTACGAGAACATCGTCTTCCCCTTCCTCACCCTCTGCTGTTGCCTGCTTGCTTTCTTTCATCTGTCACTTCTGATTTGGTCTGTTGTCACGCCTGTTGTCAAATGTTTTGGTAACAGTTTGTCGTCTGTGGGAAATGCATTGTCCAGGAAAAGTCACAGGGGAGTAAAATGACTTAGAAGTGGATATTTAGACCAAGCTGCTATGTTACATGGAAGTCACTCACAGCTCTGTAGGTCTTTAAATTACATCACGGAAAGAAATACACAAAGCACTTTTTGGTTTGTGCAGTGCTGTGGGAAGAAAATCTAATTACCCTTGCAATATAACAGTTTTCCCCCTGCGGCTCTGAGTAGCAACCTTAATATTTCAACCTGAATCATTGTTAGGCAAAGTTTCAGTGGGTAATAGTAGATTATGAGATCAAACTCTGGTGTTAGAAGCTCATTATTTCAGCTCATTGTGTACAAACATGCTGCATGCAGATAAATGTGTTACTAAATTCTTTATCCTGGCAAAACAATAACATTAGCTGTAATACTTTACCCAGCAAGGTGGCTAACCCAATAGGTAGTTCGAGCCATCTGTTAATTAGACAGAAAGGACAGTTTTGAAACTGATGATATATATTTATGTTCGCCAGAGGCTGAGACAGACTGCACTGATATTGGTCGCTGCAGCAAAAGTACATTAAAATCAGTGGGCTAGGTTTCTAACTCAATCTTTCAGCACTTTCTAGCTCAAGTGGCCTGTTCAAAGTTCAAAGTTGCACCAGGGGAAATTCAAGTTGTAACAGTATAAGTATCAACACAGTGGCAGTGAGGAATGTAGAAAATTACAGCCGATATTAAGAAACTGTGAAGGTGTATTATGCAAAACATTATTGTGAATAGCAGAAGTGCAGTAGACATTGAGTTTAGGAGAGTGTTCAGTCTGTACATACTAAAGACACGGGGGACTTTGATGAATCACTGTCTTGTCTGAGCTGCACTGATATACAAGCCAGTGACAGACAGTTAAAACGACTTGTCTGACATCAGTGGCATCCTCTGATTCATTAGGTCAAAATAACATGGCAGCTCTGATGTTTTGAAACATATTATTTGATTTCACTGACAAGGAGGAGGTTTTCTGGACTTTATTCAGCTTTTCTTAGTTAGTATAAGGTCATATGAAAAGCCATACCTGTACTGTAGACCACTATAGATGAAATAAAAACATTTCATTTAGGGGTGAGCACTTAATGTTGGCTGTTATCAGAAATTCTATTTTACACAATATAACCGAAACCTGCAGCTTATCTTTGCCTGTGGGTATTGATTTCTGTCAAGTCCCTCCAAAACAAGTGAACTAATCAATATTTTATATTATGAACAATCAAAGTGGTAGAATTAATAAAGAATTCACATCTTAAAATGTTGACTGGAGTCAGAAGATCTTTATTTGTAATTTCCTGTATTCCTCTGGTGTTTTAGTGGGAGACAGAGCAGCAGAGGAGTTTGGAGGAGAGGGGTCGCCTGCTACTAAGCCTACAGTACCTGCCCCCAGCCACAGAGGGCGACCTGAAAGGAGAGGCTAAAGACAGAGCTCGTGGTGGGCTGTGTGTCGGAGTCAAACGCTGTGCCCACCTGGCAGCTATGGACGTTAATGGCTACTCTGACCCCTATGTCAAAACGTAAGCACCCAAACAGACACTTCTCTAAAAATTTCTAAAGAAAGTCAGGTGAAGATATTTTTTTCTCCTACAAGTTTAAGCACTGTCTTTCAAAAAATAATTAGTGACATTTTTTTTATTTTTATCTAGGATCATAACAATACATTTCTGCAGAGATCACATATCTCAAAGGCTAAACTAATCACATTTTAACAGACAAAGAAACATCTCTTTTATGCTTGACTGAGGGCAACTGCTGACCCAGTTGTTTGCTGTGGGTTTCTTATTTTGGAATTTAAATTTTTTTATTAAGTCCCCAAAACGTTCTGTTGCATTACCTTTAAACCTTAACTGAACCCATTTTTGATAGCTGCAGATAATTAAACCCATTGAGCATCGCAGTTAGACTGATTGACACTTCAGTCTCATTTCCACATGTCCTCTGCTGCCCTCACGTCATTTCTCCTGCTGCTTTCTACCTGTATTTGATCCGTAATGGCTACTGGCTTATATTGACCCCATGAATCACCGCTCTGCATTCTTGAGTGACAGACAGCTGCAAAAGGTAACTGAGACAAATGAGGGCAGCTGTCTCATAAGTGGGAGCCCTTGTGACACAGGATAGTCATTCATCACTAAAAGGTTTGCATTGATAGTCTTCACAATAGCGATGTCATCTTATGGGCATACAGAGGTGAGATAGGAGCTGAATGATAAGTGTCGGGGTGCCTTATTACACACGGAGGAAAAAAGCAATGAGCGTGACGACAGTGTATTTGTGTGGAAGGTCAAAAAGGTCCCAGTATTAAATGATGAAGTCTGACAGAAACTGGACAAAAGAGCGGTGGTCTCAGTGGTACAGCAAGACAGATGGAAATGTGCACATCTTTATCTAGAAGAGATATAAAGTTTAATCTAAAATATTTATAAGCAGTGTATATATACAGTATATATGTATTTTTAAATAAATGAACACTGCTTGCCAAAGATGCCAGTGTGTCCTATTACATCAACAAACACTCAGGGGTTGTTTACATAGCAATGCTTGCACTAAAATGTCAGTAGTCTTACATAAACATATAATTCCTTCAGCAAATGCTATTCTTGTTTTTTTCCATACATTCATCACTTTCTAATCCACAGGAATGCAGCTCTTTTATTTTAGATGCACGTATTTGCCCTATGGCGGGGGCTTTTTTTATTTTTTGGTTCCCAGATGCTCAGTTGTGTTTTAGTGTGTGGGAACATACGGTCCTCGAGCTGTGGGTGGTGGGTGGAAAGCAAATGTGTGCCTTGGTTTTATCCAGCTGGCTTAAAGAAAAGCAGAATTTAACAAAAGGATGCTAAGGGGTTTTAAATCTGCACTGGTGTTGGTGAGAATTACTGATCCCAAATTAAACACGGTAAATATCCTCTAAGTTTATACCTAGTCAAATCATAAATCCAGGTTTCTGCACTTCCAGTATGTACCATTGGAATGTGTGCTTTGAGTTGAAGATGACAATGATGTGTCTTGATTATGTGACATTTCTCTCAGGTATCTCAAGCCAGATGTACAGAAGAAATCCAAGCACAAAACAGCAGTCATAAAGAAAACCCTCAACCCGGAGTTTAATGAGGTATGCATTCATGTTCATGTGTCTGCGTGACTACAGGAGCCTTCTTTGTAATAAACATGGACATATAGGGATGCCTTATTTGGACCATATATATTTTCCCAAGTTAGTACAGTGCATGCATATTTGCAGAACCCTCCTTTAAAAAGCTAATTAAAGCCTGCATAAAATCATATCCCAGCTCATTAGTACTGACTTTTACAGAGGTGATTTGTTGATCTTTGACCTCATTACCTTCATTTGTCTTTCATCAGGAGTTCTTCTATGAAATTTCCTTCTCAGAGCTGGCCACAAAAACTCTGGAAGTCACTGTGTGGGACTATGACCTGGGGAAGTCTAATGACTTCATAGGTAAGAGCAATTAACTATAGTTGCTCCTTTTTTCCTTTAAGGACAGCAGCTATGAGTTTATATGATGGTTTCCAATGTTATTTTAAGGGCAGTGCAATTTGTATATTCAACACAAATGTGTCACATTTTGGGTTTTAATAGCCTTTATGTGACATGAAGTGAGTGTATGTCATGTCTATTTAAACAAACCCATAACAAGCCGAACATTAAAGTCCTGTTACTTAAGAGTTTTATTTTTAATGTTCTGAGGTAAATGTTGAGTAATTTGAGTCTAAATGACAAAAACCCAAACAAATGATTGGGATGAATGACCAATTCTGAAACAATGGAGCAACCTAGTTACTCTAAATAGATAAAACAGCTCTGATTCTGGTTATTTCCTTTGAACACTGTAAGCCTTTTTGATGTCAAAGAGATTGTCAGATGGCGTGTGCTATCCCTGTTATCCTTTTAGAAATTCCTTTTGTGCCTGTGGCAATTGTCAGAAATGATGTAGGTTGGATTTGCGTAGTATTTGGCAGTAATGTTTCTACTTTGAGTGGGTTACATTTAAGTCCATCAAACTCCGATAACAGTATTATCCATTTGAATCCTTCTCTCGAGACATCCAATTGCTTTGTTTTGTTTCAGGGGGTGTGTCCTTGGGGTGCCACTCACAGGGGGAGACTCTGCAGCACTGGATAGACTGTCTGAAGAACAAGGGGATGAAGGTGGAGAGGTGGCACACGCTGACCAATGAGCTGCCCGGCTCCACCATGCAGGAATGAACACCAAACCATATTCTATTGTACTGACCCTGGGAGGCTGCCTAAAGACAACTTGAAATCAGAAATGTTTCCATCGCATGCTCTTCAGGACTTTGTGCATGACTTAAAAAGGTTCATCACAACATCCCAAAGGTTCAACAATGAAAACAAGCCCACCCCAGAGCAGTGTGATTATAAGGATTTTCATAATTGTGTGCATAGGTTTAATGACAATTTCAATATTCACTGCACTGTTGCAAAGTGACACTCAGTCAACAAGAGGAAAAATTTAAGCCGTGATAAAGTGTGGTCAATTATTCTTCAGCATTTCTCTCCCTCGCTATTGAACATGTTTGCTCCTATTAAATTTGTCCACTTCCATTCATTCAAGTGCTGACATAAAAATCCCACGCTCCAATCTCCAGCGTACATACCTTTCCTTTGCAATAATGTCTTGCCTAATGCTTCCGAAGATTTCCAGGTGGTCTTAACACTGTCACATGTTTTGTATGTAACCATCTTATTCGATTTACCGGCAAACAGTCCAACCATAATATGACAACTGGATCCTCTGCGTTAATGCTTTCTGTTTTGCATGTTTGTTGTCGAACTGAACGAAGTAAAATGGTTAAAGAAATCTTAATTCAGGATCAAATGCTATCATTGTGTTCTCCCCAACTTCTTCTGAGGTGTGTTTTTGTTGTTCACATTAAAGCAATTCACATTTGTAATAACATGAAATGATTTTTATTACCGAGGTCTTGATATTAGCGTCAGTTTCTTGTTGATGTTTCTGATGTTTGTGGATTTAAGCGAGAGGATTCAGAGCATGGTTATTTTGAATGATGTATACTTAGATGCTACTTCACTGCAGATTTTATGTGATAAAGAGGCATGCTAAAAACACCACTGGCGTTTATATGTAAATATATATTGTATTTCGCTTGACATGGGCGGGACTCTGTCCTTTACAGATTAATGTGTGCATGTTACTTTCCTTTACATAAAACATGAGTGTATGCCTGATTTTTCCTGTTAATTGGCCTCTGAATAATCTGATGTTGACAGTGAGGCTGTGGTCTAATAAAGCCAACACTGCCATCTAGAGTTCACGATTGGAAAACGTGTCTGCAAGTGCTGGAAGAGCAAGGTACAAAAGCAGATTGGGTGAAAAATAAATAATTTGAGGCCGGCACAACCCAGATGTAATTTGGTCAATAATGTTTTAAAATCCTTGGTCTTTTTAAAATTTAGATTCAGACCAAATGGTTTGTTTGAGACCAACAATCATCAGAATTTATTGATAAATACTAACATACTGCAGCTGTATACATCATCTGAAATATAAACTACTACAGCAGAAGTAATAAACTCCAAAATATCAGTATAGAATAATTTAATACATAATTAAAAGCCAACAGGGTAGCTACTTTCAGACTCGCAGCTTTTGGATTTAAAATTAGATTAGGCACTCTTTGAATGTGTGATGTAGGCGGATGAATGACAAATTAATATCTATTTTGTGCTGCTTTTGAAATGACACGCAGGTTTTTATAGCCAAACTTAAAATTAAGATTATGGCTGTGTAACTGTGTCATATCCACTCCTTCTGTAATATTCTTCCTTCAACCTCTGAGATAAGGTCAGACCCAGGGTCATTACATTGGGGAGATTTACATCCAGTGTCCAGTGTCTGAGTGTCACGTTTTGAGGCTGACTCAGAACAACTGTCACGATTGTCGGGATACGGGCTCAGTAACGATTTAAATAGATGTGGAGGTCAAAAAAACAATCAAAACAGTTAAACACTTTCTGATTGTTTTGTGTTACGTCACTGTATGGGCAAGACGTTCTTGTGTGAAACTAGAGGAGGCTGCTCGAGTTTCCTGTACTCATTTGGTCTGACAAATACCAAGAACAGCATGCTTCTTTGTCCTCTACAAAACAGTAAATTGAAAAGTGCATCATGGAGTGAACACGATATGTGAAAAGAATTGACACCTACTGGAAAAAGATAAATATGTGTTGTTTGTTCCTGGTGCGAGGTCTGTGGAGTCTGTCGAGAAGCAATTTTAAAACCAGATAACGTGAAGAGCAGTAGTCTAGACCAGATGTAAACAGTGTGGCTTACAGATAACAGACAAAATCAAACATTTAATAACACCTACATTAAAGAAAACAGAACATATTCTACACCACAGAGTATAGTAAAATGGATGAACCTATTTTTTGTTAGAATTTATCTAATATCACCATTGAAATAATAAGAGGATTAATCATGAAAGGAAGAGGTTTTAATAAAATATTGCATAGCCTTAAAGCATTATACATCTGTCTCTCTCTCATCAGACATATAAAAACATATTTACTACCATTAAACAACATAAAAATAAACCACTTAAATACTCACCACTGATGAGTTGTTTTCATTAGAGTCAGTGAGGAGCACTTGGCTGACACCTAGAGAGGGCTTGGTTGATGAAAACCCATCAGGTGCTGCAGTGCTCAGCAATAAAGGATCAAAGATGAGACAGAAACACACATTAGTTAAATTACTTACACTTGTGTGAGAAGTATAAAGTTTATCATGTAGCTATAGTCTGGTTATAAGTAGCCTATTACCCAGGATCATAGGTGAAGTAAGGGGAGCATGTGTCTTTATTTAATACTGACTGTCCCACTTTCACACTCTTTGTCCCATGTCCCACAAATAGTAATTACTGCTGCAAACTTTAAAAAAAAGAAACTGTCCAAATACGTTTGTCTCTGAAATAATTTTTACCCTGGCTTTTACCCATTAGGCTTACATTCAACCTGAGGCTGTAACTTCATTGCAGACGCGTGGTGGGTCCATTTTATTCTCAGGAGGTCATGGTTCTTTCTTCTACTATTGAAAGCGCCAATAATGTAATTCAGGCTTGCGTTTACGAATTAGTTAGTGTTTCCTTTTTACTCAAGACTGTTTAATAAAAGTAGCCTACTTTATTTACCTGGCTTTATAAAATATATTTCAATTTGCACTTTAAATACAAGAATGTGCAAAATGTTAATAGAAAAAAATACATTAAAGTTTGATAAATTGGCTAAAGCTTAAAGGGAAAAAAGGACTCACGTGACAATCCGAGAGCGTTCACGTTAGCTGCACGTGGACACAGTCGTATGGTTGACAGAGCACCGTGAAGTTCATCAAACGCAGATTGACTTCAAAACTATCTAGATCGTTTGTGCTGTTGTGGTTTTTAGATATTAATGATTATTTTTGAAGGTAGCTCTAGTCTAGCCTATATCTGGGTTCACCGGGCCCTGAATGCTCAGAAATGATCACAAGTGGTATAGTTCGTTTGTGCTGGTTTATGATGTAAAAAATAGTTTGTGCTGTTAAGTTATTTAAGATAAAAAAAAGTTTATTTTTTAAACGATCTGACGTCGTTACCACCCATCACCAGCAGGGGGCCGGTTGAACACATATGTAGGCTAGGGCTATCTATAAAAACAATCATTAATATCTTAATAACCATAACAGCACAAGGGAAAATGTATACGGCACAAACCAGCCGTATAAAAAAAAACTATCAAATGATCTAGATAGTTTTGAAGCCAGTCTGCGTTTGACAGGGGGCATTCTTCACATATGTGTTTAAGAGGGCCTGTTTTTGCTCTTACAAATGAAAACATCTAAAGACGGTTTTCTTTCCCTGCTTGCTCCTTGACACAGACTGTACACGAGCAGCAGAGAGCAACAGGTTGTTTCTCATTATTGTCGTTTGTGCAGACTGGTAGCATCAGCACGATGCCAAGCTGACTCAGACTGTCCCAGGGCTGATGTGACCCGGCTGAATAATCCCTGACCCACTTACAGCAGCTGGATGTGACTGTCTGGTATGTCGTCTAGCGCTGTCAAATTAAGAGAACTCAAGTCACAGAAGCTCGTTACAAAACAGTTTGGACATTCATTTTTGTATAAGGCCTACTAACGGAGCTTGTTATAGCTTGAAGCTTTAATTGGAAGGATACTTCTAAGAACATAGTATTACAAGTGAGGAATCGAGGCTTGATTTGCCTTTGGCCCTTCCCTCTTTCTTTGGTCTAGTGCTTGACAAGAGCAAGTGATTTATCCCTCACCGCACTATCAAGTCTTTCCCTTGTAATGATCTCATCTGGTAAATTGCACAACACAATCCCTCTTCCTGGCCAAGCTTTGTATTTTGACACCGACTCCCACAAAACCACAAATCCCTTTAATCTCCAGCGCTGCTGCCCCCTTACACTTTTGAAAAACACTGTAAACACAATACACATGCATGTGTCTTTATTAAGAAGGTACTGCAGAGTATACCACTGCCAGATTATAATTTGACAATTTCTGTTATCATTCCATCATCATACATGAATAAAAATCCACAACATGCCAATAACCACAAAGATTATAGTAGCCTGGTGGTAATACAAAGACTGTCAGAGGCTTCCCAACAATGTGTGTCATTACTACTTAATGCTAACTCATGTCAACTACAATCCACAATATTAAAGATTAATTTCTGCAGAATACATCAACTGTTGATTACAATTAAACTACTCAGTACCAACATAGGAAAAGGCCATATTAATAGTTGTAAAAACGTTACCGCAGGTGTGTAGAGCCAACAAGTCATGGTGAGTTTGTGTTTCACAAAAAATGCAGTAAAAGTTAAATTTTTTATTAGCTATTCTTTGCGTCCCAATTGTGTCACATCACAGTGAGGATTGCACGGTTATTTGTGAAACTAATGTTTTAAACCCTTTCTCCAAAGTAGGCCTACTGCTACTCACAACTACAAACCAAATAATGTATCTAAAATTATTATAGCTACAGTCTATAGTGACAACATGTTTCCGTAATTACATATTCAGTTAAAGTTCCAATTAAAAAACAATTAAAAATCTCTAAGAACTCAGGCTAAACTAAAGATACAGCCACAAGGACAACATTTGACAAGCTGTTTAATTTGTTAACCAAATGCAGTGATGCCCTTATGAATACCATATGACCATTGTTTAACTGAGACACAGTGATTTAAGAGCATCACTTTACAAATGACAGATTGAAAATCTTTAGTTTCAAAATGGTCTTTTACAAATATATCAAAAGACATGGTATAGCTTACTTGATTTTACATAAAGTTAATGTCTTGCTACAGTGGTTTTAGAGAACAATTCACAGTGGTGTCGAGCAGAGGAGGAACACACCATTTCCTCTCTGCAATAGTAATTTGATGAGTTAACCAGAAAGCATGACTATGAATTTTAAGCGCATGTTTCCTTGAAGTGACTTTCCATAATCCTCTTCATTTCAAGACGCATTGAAAGTCCTTGTTAAGTCCCATTCTCATCCTCTTCTCAGCTACAGTCTCATAATCAAATTGTAGAGCAGAAATGGTACATCTGAAACAAGGTTATGATTGGACCGATTTTTGGAAAAAAAAAAAAAAGAAGTTTTTTTCTGTCCTCAAATCAACACAAATCCCAAAGCCTTCCCATGCAACTGAAAGTATTTAATGGCAAGCTGATGCGACTTGTTGGTGGTGCAGTGAAGGATGGGACTTGGCAGACATTTTGTTGGAGTTTGCACGTGGCACTAAAGCTGGGAGGAAGTCCTTCCATTTTTGACCTTCTCCTGATTTTCAGTCAGAATCTTTCTGAACATATAAACCACAAAATCAAAGGGCTGGTTAGATTGACCCCTTTCAACATGTACCAGCAGTTGGACAAAACCTCCCTGATTCAGAGCAGCAGTGTTGCATATGTGATTTTCATCCATTAGCAAAAGGAGTTTGCAGACATATTGGTAAGCACTGATTAATAGGTGCACATTTGTCACACATCCAAGGTAATGACTAGGCGATAAAGACGGTGGTGTAGGTGTGGGCCTGGTGGTCAGTTTCCTTATCCAGTTTCATCCAGGGATGAAACTCAGGTTCTCACATTTACTATAAAAAAGAAAAGAAAGCATATTAGTGTAAAGCTATATATTCTGCAACGTAATATGGATGTATAAACTTTTACAAACCACAGAGAATAGTTACATAACCAGGGGAAAAAGGGTTGTTGAGTCACAGTGCCCTTAAACTCAAGTTGTCCTTCCAGTTGCTCTTCAAGTCATTATGTTAATGAGGACATCTCTTGGCTTAATGAGACCCAACAGGCTGAGACTGTGCTTTCATAAACAAGTCCTATCAGATTAAACTAAAATTATATGTACATTATTTACTAATTGCTACAGACTCTTGTGTATCTGGTCAGATGTGGTCTAAAAACGTTTACTGAATAATTTCTTCGAAAGTCACTGTTCTGTTAAATGAATCCCTTTATTTACAAGGAACATTCAAAGTACAGACATTTGTCTTCGGGTCTTTCACCATGGTATACATTATCAACAAATGGTACAGGACAAGAGGACTTAACATTTTGTACAAGCAAACAGAACGAGACAGCAGACTACACATATCACTCTACATATACACAATCTGGCATGCAGTTGTTACAGCTGTGAGCACAAGGCCGTCGGTGCAAATAGAGCAAAGTGTTATTAAATAGAAGAGGCAGATGTACACATGATTTGTGTGATCTGATTTTTCTGTAGCACTAACACAACTCCTCTGGCTAAATGCTGCAGTGGAACTAGTGTTGTTTCTTGCAAACATGGACATTAATACCCATTGATGTCACATTGTGCAAATAAAGCAATTTTGTCAAATTGTGACAGAATAAACAATGACAGTAGTAGGTTTTTGGGCCAAGGATAAAGAGGGGCAGGGCTATCCAGGCTTCTTCATGTAATAGGAATATGCAAGCTAAAATAGGGTTGTCAGGGAACAAAATGAGTAGAGGTAAAAAGGGGAGTAAAGTTTTAAAGGTCAGACTCGGGACACTCACTAGCCAAGTTGACAATGCAGGCGATGATAATGACCGTCCCTCCTACAAGAGACACCATGGCGAGCATCTTGGCCACACGTCCCAGGCGCACAGCACCATCCAGGTTTCCCTGCTCGAGACTGTTCTTGGACTAAAGAAGAGCAAAGCATTTGTCAGCTTTTTTGTTGCACTATACACATGCATGTCTAAAAATAATACCCCTGTGAAAAATGTGCTTACCATGATAGAGTAGACAAAACCCACAATGTTAATAGGCCACACAGGGCAGAAGCAGGCCAGCACAGACAGCAGGAGGTAATCTTTAACCTTGGTCCGGTCCAAAGGGGGATTGGTGGCGATGCTAGAGTGGCGAGATAGCGATGGCCTGGGCGAGAAAGCTGTATAGCCGATAGAGCCTGCTCTGCTGCCCTTTCTGGTTTTGCCCGGATGGGGGTAAGAGATAGAGTGCTGTCTCCTTGGAGGAGAAGAGATGACCGGAGAGGTGCCGTCTGCAATAACTGAGTGGATTCCATTACCTATACAAAGGACAGAAAGGACAGGTAATTGAAACAGTGGAAGTGCACACTTGTAAAGCTTTTTTTTTTTTCCCCATGCACTGGAATTTAAACTTCCCCCGAGAAAGCCGTCTAAACATCTGCTATGTAGACCCTCCACACCAGCTGCTTTAATATGACGTCAAACTCAGTCACTTACTGTTTTTAAGCTTCTCGTTGATAACTATGACTAGCTCTCCTCTGGATTTGCTCCGGGGAGGCCTGGTGCGGGCTGGGCTGCTGCCATTGATGAGCTCTTCACCTATAACCGGTGGGCATGGCACAGAAACGGGGGCTTGGCTCGACAGAGAGCCATCCGGGTCTAGTATTGATGGCTGATCGTCCCCTGGCCAAATGGCAGTGGATGGCATCATGTTCACAGCCGTCATGACAAGTTGATGTAGGTATACTCCAGTCTCTGTCTATAGATACACCTGGGGGGCAAAAATATTTCATTAATATACTCTAAATGAATTTCACTATAATCCACAGATCATCCAATAATATCTTTATTTTGTTACTTTTAAATAACAGTTGTTAATTAACAAGCATAGTGTAGAGATGGGACACACCTGTCAATAAAACACAATGGCAGAGCTCACAATAACTAGACTGGATCATCTTAGAAAAGCAGGTTAAAATGATGGGAGTACAAAGACATGGCAGATGGGGGCAGGCTCCTTTGAAACCATGGCCAGTGTCTCCCTGCAGGTGTGTACATACCATTATTTCATCATGTGTACACAGACTGGCATATGGCGGCTGGTTGTTACGCACGGAACAATACAGTGAGGGATAGTCCGGGAGAAGGACACGGACAAAAAAGAAAAGGCAGGGTGAAGGAGGGGTTTGCTGTTTATTAATTAGCCCGCTGTTGCTGATGTGAATGCACTGGACGTGATGAGCTGAAATACTCGATAAACACTAGGCGATGAACTGAAATCAATTAGACAAACGGAAAGCACACAAGAGACGAGTAAAATGTGGCAGGAAAAATATACAAAACTGACCTTTTTGAATCCAGCGACTCTTCAACACTGCCGGAGCATCCCAGGCTTTATCATGGCGCTAACGCAAGTCTCAGGTGAATAAATCTGTGATTGATCAAAAGCGACAAATCATCGTCGACAACCGGAGGCTTTTTTAAAGGCGTGTGTAAATCCGGGGATGTCCTTTGTTTTGCAAAAACTGAGAAAGAGCGGGCGGCTGCGGGAGAGCCTCGTTTACAGTGCAGTGCTCGGATGGGAGTCTCCTGATGAGAGTGCATCCGAAAGGAGGGGTCTGTGAAATGAAAAGTGAAATCTACTAGACGACGGGCCGTGGGGCAGGGCTCAGATCACCTCGACCTGCTGTCCTCAAAAGCACTTGAGCTCAAAATACCCCGTTATACCCAAAGTACCCACAGCTGCCAGTTATAACAGTATACTCTAAAGAAGGGCGACAAAATTTGCCCACTTATGAAAAAAATAATTACACCGGCACTTAAGAGGTTGGTTTGATAACGTTATTGTGTGAATGTCCGAAGATACCCGCCTAGATGTATTAATGATTAAAACAGACAATTAAAAAGCTGCCACTTTTTTATTTAAAAGAAAAAAAAAAAAAAAAAAAGCAATAGTGCGCCATCAATAGGAAACATTGGTAACTACAAAAATATCGGTAAAAGGCAGAATAAAGATAAAACATGTCATAGTATAAAGTCATTACAATAGATTACACACACACAAAAAAAAAAAAATCATTTTCCCATGGCACTCAAGATGTTCGCCTGAGAAGAACAAAAACAAATATGAATGGGTGAAAGTAACCATTGTTACACGTTAACGCCACAGATAAATGTTCATTTTAATGCATACCTTCATGAATGAAGAAAACCTCTTTGCCGTCATACCCTCGACCTTTGTCAGATCTTCCACCTGAAAGATGATACAAATCAGACCGCTTGACTTAAGACCAAAACAAAGGAGGACCCTGGTTAGATTATGCTGACCTTTGTGAAGTCTCCATGGATCTCCCACCACCCCAAAATCAGCTTGGCTTTTTTGTCCCCTATCTGTTGCAGACTTTTTAACTCTTTAAGGGCTCCACTGTTGAGAATCTGTAAGATTTTCTTTCGCGAATGTTCCAGGACTGATGTATCGAGTTGGGACTCCCAGCCTTTCTCCATAATATTCTCTTTACCATCAGGCGGCTAAATGGGGAAATAAAATTAAATATTTAACTTTCATTAGTCATGTTAAAGAATCCAAATATAAAAACACACCACACTGTAACCTTATTGAACACATGAGTAATAATGGCCCTTTAGAACTTCAAGCTTTTTCCAAGCTACAGAAACAAGATGGTGCATCATAGCCGATAGCGAAAGGGCATTTTCCTATGTAACAAAAGGATCTTTTAATTCTCTGCAATTTCTGTAGGCAGATTACTTCCATCCTTCACACTAGACATAAAGTCAACTATCTAAAGCTAATGCAGTATGCCAGCTTCCATCTGATGCTAGCAATTCTGCAGTTGTGTTGTGCTCAGCACAACAGTCAAGACTTGAATGCTGACCTCAAGCTGGTCCGCAAGCTTCTTCTCTCTCCTCCTGGCACACACGGACTGTTTTTTGACAACAGCAAGCTGCTCAAGAGGCTGAATTTGGGAAACTGCAAGGAAGAATAGTATATATATATTTTTTAATATGTAGAAATTTCATTGCAGTGATTTCTATGTATAGTATATAGTGCAACTCTATAGGGCCAGATGCCAGACATAGGTACAGTAATAAGGAAATGTATCAGAGTCACTCTCCAAGCTGCTGAGGCGTGTAAAACAATAATACAAACTCATCGTCATTTGATATATTGGGCTCATATATTGTAGACAGAGCTTTTGTATCACGTTGTTGCTCATGTATAGCTTTTCTGACTCAACAGGACAAAAGCAGTGAGTAATTACCATTTTGTTAAGTGAACATTAAAGCTTAAGAGTTTTTTTTCTGGTACATTCATCGTTTCAAATTCAATGCAAGTTTACTGACCTTGCAAGGGCTGGACAACAGCCTGCTGCTTATTTGGTTTTGTATGCATTATTGGTTTCTTTTGCAGAGGTGCAATGCTGTTGTTGAAGCTGGATTGTTGACTCACACCAGAGGTTTCACCAGCCAATCGACTTAACAGAAGGGCTTTGCTCTCAAACTCCCTCTGCTTCTCTTTCAGCTCCTGAAGGGAAGAGTTACATAGTAATCTATAAAATATCAGGAAGAGTAAAGAGACACCTAAGCCTCGTTTACACCGAGTCAGTACAGGCAAGTTTCTTTAACCAAAAATAGCACCGTGTTGCCAAAAAAAAAAAAAAAAAAAAAAAAAAAAAAAACACACAAAGTGATGAATTTTTGTGGGACAAACAGTATATTTCCAAATATACTGTGTGATAACTAGCTGCAACAGCTGCTTTTAGTTTCAGACGACATTGTACAGCACCACCTTCACATCTACTATATATATATATATATATATATATATATATATATATATATATATATATATATATATATATATATATATATATATATATATATATATATATATATTTCTTAAAAGTTTGCTTCAGATGCAATCCTATTCTCATATAGAAAGACAACTCGTGAGGTGCTTATATCATTTCACAGTTAATGCAGCGGACACTGCACTCATGTACGCTGTAAAAACGTGAGCCTCCTCTGTATTCCAGTATCAAACTATGCCGTAATTAGCTGACCCATAACTTATACTCGCCACTAATGAAGTATTTAAATAAGTAATGTCATAAGAACCTGTCTACACAGAGTAGCTTCCCATCTGTGCTCAAGGTTATTTAATAAAGTTTGTTTACCTGGATCTCTTTGCGAGACTGGGCTACGTGTTTGAGCATACTGACTCTATCTTTGTCTTGGCAGCTCATCATGAGCTTCTCCAGGGCAATCAGTCTGTCCATCACTGAAGGCTCAGGCAGACTAAAGGAATAAATCAAATCAAAATCATCAAGAGATGTATAACAATATAGAAGTTTTGAAACAAGAAAAAAAGCTAAACCAAAGTGGAAAATTCAGTTCAGTACAACACAAATTTATATGAACACAAGTCCCACTGACAACCTCCAGGACAGGAGGAAGTCTGGGGGGAATTCTCCCGACATCCTGTGTGTGAAAAGGGCTCAATACATCACAAGGCAGACACTGCAAACTATGGAAGACCGGTGGAGGAAAAGTTGCTTTGGGTAAACAAATAAGAAAATCTAAAATACTATACTTTTTTCCAATTCTCAAAATGTCACAGATCTTAATTTAATTAGCTACACAGATTATCAGCACATCTCAGCGTCATGTTTAACCTGTGAATATGCAAAGGTGAGGATTGCTGCTCAGAGTTCTTATCATCTTTTTGCCTTTTCTTCTGCGGCTCAGTACCAGACCCCCCTGCCTCGTGGTCGTCCCTGGCACGCTTTACTGGAGATGAAAGGAGATGAGTTAGACAAATCAGTATACATATTGCTCAAAGCCATCATCCTAGGACATGCCACTGGTGCCTCCTACTGGTCTTTGCTTGAAAGTGTATGAGCTCTATTTTTTTTTTTTTATAGCTGACAATTCTATTTCCAAAATAAAGCCCTAAATCCAAATACATTTGTTTTAAATTAAAATCCTTAGCATTCAACACTGCAAAAAAAATAAACGTTTACAATTTTTTACTTACCGTGAATGGGGGGCATCGTCACAGTTTCTCTAGTGAAAGGCTTGTTAACAATAAGCTTGGATTTGGCAGCAAAGTTTAGAGCACTGAAAGTATCAAAATAGTATTTGTACTCCGGAGCTATGTTTGTGATCATGACTGAGTGTGCAGTGCCACCCAAAGAGTCTTGCAAAAGTCGAGTGAGTTTACTGTCTCTGTATGGCACACGGCCGGATGTGCCCGAGTTCAGGGAGTCCACAACTTTGCTAAGGGTGAACAGAGACAGATTAATGGCGCCACTTTCTTTGAGTCGAATGCCTTGGTTCCCTGTGCGACGGTTGTCCTCTGACCCGGCCAAGTCCACCAAATACAATTTTCCAGTCTGCTGTCTGTAGGGCAGGATGCGCTGTGTCCTCACAACCTAATCATTTATGTGCATGCGTTATGTGAGGTTGTAGTGACAGAAAGGAGAGAAACACAAAGTTAGATAAGGTAAAAGTTAGAAAAGTACTATTTATAAAAAACTACATCAGTTTGTCTCTCCCAGTGTAGTCCCAGAAAGCCCATAGTTTGCTTGTGGGATTGTTGCAGAAGAGAATTAGTCTTAGCACCAGCTACCAAATCCTAGCCTACTGCACAAAGGCTACAACCTGTTAAGGTGCTGTTGGACAATCCACTCGCTGTTACATGCAAACACAAGTGAGTAAAGTAAAGCAGCAACAACAACAAACATGAACAATTTAAATAGCAAACCTTTATCAGAAGAATTGCATGGCTGCGGCTAGAACGCTGATTTAGTTTTGTAGATGCAGTGGTACGATTAAGGCTGGCTGGGACAAAGTGTTTGTCAAATTCAGCAAAGGATGAGATGGCTGTGTGAGTAAGGCCAGGAATAAGAATATTCTTGTCCTTGTCCTCTCTGATTGGAAGATCTTGTGAGTTTGGTGATAAAAGATCTAAAACCTGACAAGTAAAAGACAGTGACAGGGTTATGATGTTAAAAGTAATAAGTAAATAAGAGAAAAATTATTAAAATCTACTGCGTTTACCTTCTCATTGTAAATCTCCAAATAAGACATTCCAATACTGTAGTCCCATCCTTCTTCCTCATTTTTTGACTGGACCAGTTTAAAAACCTCACGGACAGCTCTCGGAATCACACCTGGTTGTTCTGCGCTGCCCAGCATGGTGTGAGTTTTTCCTTTTGAAAAGACATTTGGGGGAAAAAACAGGTATTAATTGAGTTGCTTCAAGTATAAATGGAATCTGAAAGGGGGTATAAAAAAAAGCTTGAAGTGTTAAATGGTATGAAGTGTTACAATAACTGTGGAAAATGAGAGCTGTGAAAACCAGCATTTTTGATTAGACCCAGAGTGCCCAATATCTGCTTGTGAAAATATTGATAAGAATTTGTTTTAGCACTATATACTAAATTCCAGCTTAGCACACAGAGGCTGTGACTTGTCACAGCTATGCCATTTGATTTACTTGCTTTTACGTTTACACACAAGCCTTATAAACACAACACCCAAATGAATGGAAATAGCTATAGTGTGAATGCAACAGAAAAGTAGAAAAGTGTAACTGAATGCACAATAATGTCAACTTACCTGCTCCTGTTGGCCCATAAGCAAAAACACTTGCATTTTGCCCATTTAGTACGTGTGGTAGGGTTGGTTTTACTGATAAGAGAAATACCTCTTGCTGTGTCGTTTGTTCTCCGTGAAAAGCATCAAAGCTAGAGAAAAACAAATCACACGTTAAGTAATGGTGTATTAATGATTATAGCCTTTTATAGGCCAAACATCAAAATACATTATCTCTCTCACTGGTATTTGACTGTTTCTGTGGCGTTTCTCCAGTTGATGATTTCCAGGTTTTGGGAGTCTATGCCTCTTACACAAGGCCCTTCATCTTTTTCATCTTGCTTGCCCATGTACGGTCTCAGGCGAACAGCAACACGTACACGGGATGTCTTCTTGGTTCCTCCATCTGATAGCGCCACACGCTGAGCCATGTTAAAAATCTAAACACTGAGGCCTGTAACCATACGTTGCCAATTTGTGTTAAGTTTTCACTGTATTTTCAAGATCAATATAAATTTAGCCCAAAAAATAACTATATAATAGATTGTATCAAACGAACTTGGTTTGGAAAAGCGAGATAGCTTATTTAGCTAGATCACGAAAGTGTTATCAAAACATACCAATTAGTCTACGTTGGGATCTCATTAAGATCAAATATATACATTACCTGTATATTATGCAACTTGTGCGTAAAAAAATAGCGTTTTTCTAATAATTCTATTTAGTAAACATTGCAGTCGTGGTGTTTAATAATGGCGCCCAGGCGTTCAGGTTTTAGTCAGCCAACTGAAGATTTTCAAATGAGGAGCGCTGCGACCGGAAGCAGCGGTTGACCAATTAGATAACGATGACGACCTGGCGCCGTTTTAGTTGCATATATAATTTTTTTAAATATAAAATCGTTTTCAAATACAATTATAATCTTAACATATAAAAGATAGATTTGACACACAACCTAAAGCAATTCAATCACTTGAAAAATAACTATTGCGTTATGAAGCGGAACAGCTCGCGATGGGATTGGCCATCATCCGGAAGTTAATCAAAGTGAGAGTAGATCTGTAAATACACTTCCTGTAGCAAAATCGGTTTCTTGCGCTCTCAAACGGGTAATCCAATGCTCTATGTATCATGGGGCATTACTGCGCTTCTGACAATGTCTTGCACATCCGTGGCGCTCTTCCTCTGTTTCAAAATGGCGCTTTGTTTATATCTTCGCTTAATCGTATATTAACTGTAACAAGGATCAAGGAGGTTTTGTCTATTCCATTGGAACGTTATTTCGATTTAGTATTTTCAACATCAATGTAAAACCGGATATCAGGTGATAATAATGCTCGGTACATATGTTAACGTTAAAAAAGTATGAGCAACTTGTCCTTCATTGAAATTGCTGTTTCCCTGAGGCCTGGGGTTGGTTTAGAATAAATGTAAAGGTTGCTTTATATACGCGATTGTACGCATGTGAATTTATGTTTCCTATAGTAGCCAAAACAGTAAAATTTACGTGTAGGCATTAGCGTATTTCGTATTCATTGCATATTAAATTCACTCGTTTCGTGGCGATACCATCACCACTTTGCAGAAAGATGCAGGCAGAGGCACCAGACTCCACGCTGAGAGAGGGCATTGAGGCTCTTGGCGTTAAAGATACAGAGCCGCCTGCAGCAAGTAAAGTTGAAGAGGATTCAGAGCTGCCTGACACAGATATGACAGCTGCCCCAGAGGAGGACACAGAAACTAAAGAGACGGGTAACTTCATTATCTGCATCACAACAAAATAAATGGAGGAACCTGAAACTTCAAACCTATTTTGTAACCAAATAATTTAATTATAACATGGTTAGCTTGATGTAAGCATGTTTGGGATGTGCTTTTCAAGTGTAAAATGCTTTTTACAGTTCATCTATGGAATTAACATTTGGAAAAGTGGGCTAAACAATAAATAGATAAGTACATTTAAGGAATGGAGTTTAACATGTACAAAAGGCACAGCAGATGGAAATTAGGCATGTGTTTAATTGAATAACTTTCAAGTGTTTAAACACTCTATTTTAACACTTCTACAGATGAAGACACAGATGCACTAGAAGCAGATGTGACCCACAAGGATGATGCTCAAGCAGATGTTTCAGTGGAGGGAGACGAGACAAAGCTAGCTGCAGAAAACAATGAATGGGAAATACCTTATAGTGATGATGAAATGGAAGATCCCAAAAACTGGATGCCGCCTCCAACTGAAATTAAGAGACTCTATGAACTCCTTGCTAAAGGCGAAATGCTGGAAATGAACTTTGTGCCACTTCCGAGAAGGCCGCCTACTCCTGAGCGAACACCTTCACCAGATAGAGACGATGATGATGATGCTGCAAGGGAAAGGGAGAGGGAGGAGCGAGACCGCAAGTCTGTATCACTGTTTTATCCACCATTTTATCATTTGTATTGTTTTACTGTTATATTATACTATTCATTTTTCAGGCCTCCAACTCCTACTGAATTTGATTTTGATGAGGAGCAAACACAAGCAACTCCTAAAAATGCCTTCATCAACAGACGCAGAACACCAGGTTACACAGTTAATTAGTATAGCTGTAACAGTGGAGAGCATTTATTAAGGTAATAACGTTACTTTATTTATCCCTATAGGATCTTCGGCACGCTCTTCAGTGAAAAGGGAAGCCCGACTGGACAAAGTATTATCAGACATGAAGCGCCATCGCAAAATTGAGGAGCAGATCATGCGCACAGGGCGGGATCTCTTCAAATGTGATAAAAAACTTGAAGAAGCCTTGTCACCAAACGCCCAGAAAGAACGTGAAAAAGAGAGGGAGAGAGACAGCAACCCAAACACCATCTTCTCTCCAAGGCAGAGAAGATACTGAATATTTACAAATGAGGACTTATTTAGAGGCAAATACAG
Organism: Neodontobutis hainanensis; assembly: GCA_024349245.1. Classification (NCBI taxonomy): domain Eukaryota; kingdom Metazoa; phylum Chordata; class Actinopteri; order Gobiiformes; family Odontobutidae; genus Neodontobutis; species Neodontobutis hainanensis. The sequence continues at coordinate 9,568,485 of JALDNG010000017.1, forward strand.
CCAAAACCCTTCAAGGCTGTTTAAACTTGAATTTTTTTATGTAATAATTTTGTATGTTTTATATGTGTGTTTTGTATAATGGCAATGTAACTCTGGACAAATAAAAAAAGACACTTTATCATATATAAAATTGCTTTTTCTTCCCAGATCATTGTCACATAAAGCAAATTTAAATATGCTGAAAAAAAAAACAAACAACACAAATAGTTTAGGACAGAATTATATTTTTGCTAAGTTTGAGTAACAATACAGCCTTCACATAAGGCTCAGAAGCATAGAGTATAATATGTATGCATAAATATGCATTCAAAACCACAAATAAATAAATACTTACAAATAAATAACAAGCATTTTTGTGAAATATACAGTACTTGAATTGAAATGTTTTAGTATTGTCCAGAAGCAGTATCTTGATAAATGGATTTTCTGTGTTCAACATGCCCACAGCTGTCCATATGTTTTGGCACGCTGTCTCAATAGTTAGTGAGCTGTGTTATATTTTATTTTTTTCAGTGTAGCTGCATTAAATTAACAAAACAAACTTGTGTATTTAAAAAAAACATGTCGCAGTAATGTGGCTCAATGATTTGAGCAATCCATACAGTGTTAGAGGCTTACACTTTAAATAGTAAGAATTCATTGAGCTACATTAAAATAATTGGCAATGGACAAATGTGCTGCATGTCAATCAAAAACTGTGTCCCTGTTTGTTTGGTTTCCCTTCAACATGGAACAATGCTAACATTACTCATTAACTGGTTAATGAAATAATCCAGGCAAATCAAATAGATATTTTTCAATTAACATAGCACTAAACTTATAAACAACAAATCTGCTGCTACTGTGCATCACTTTCTTGTATGCATAACACTGTGAAACCAGTAATTGGAATGAAGTCATATCTACATTGAAACAATAAACACTGCTGTTAATGTGTGGAATTTGCATACACTAAAAACTGTAAAACTGAACATGTTTAATGCTGAAATGTATTTGTTCTTAAGTTTGTAAAACAAATGCAGAAACAAGACAACCTAAAAATAACACTGACATGGAAATACAGACAATTATGCATCAGCTATGTACACCCATTACATATTCCAGTCTGAGGATCCTTTTCTCCTCCCAGGATTAAAAATAAATAAATAAATATAAAAAGAAAGTAAAAGTTTTAAAAATGTGAATAGGGATAAGGCAGCAGAATACAGTCTTATGAGATTATCTCCCTTCTAATGATGAGTCTGCAGGTTGGTTACATTTTGTTAGAGTGACAGTGACTACATAGAGGATACAGATAATAAACACTAACAAGTCAAAATACTGCTTAGCCAGGAGTTTTTTTTTTCTTTTTTAGAAGATCTTCTTCATTACTAAATTGAATTAGACCTTCCATCTACAGCAAATGTACTAACATACAATATAATACATTCCTATTTTCCTGCTCTTCTTAAACCTCAAGGCAGAGAGGATTTAATTTGATCTACGTGTGGGAAATAGCCATCTATGCTTGCTATACATCCAGGCAATTCCTCTTAGGTCAGTGCATGTTCCCGTCTGTCACAGTGCCTGATGACATCTATAAATACTGAGTGCACAATCCCTTTTGTTCTTACAAACCATAAAGCTGAAGTCGCTATAGGCCAGAAATCTAATCAATAGATATTGTGATTGCTGCCCAAAAATACTTCAGGACCACGTTAGGCCAGAGTCTAGCATTTTTTATATTGCAACTGGTTTCAAGTCTAACGTTTTCCTAAAGTTTTCCTTTCCTTTACATACTCATTGGTACATTCGCCCTTCTAACCCCGACCCCCCACCCCCCACTCATCTCAGTGAGCGGTCATCTCGGGCTCTGTGGACCGCGTGCTGTAGCCATTGGCAGGCTGAGGCAGTGCGGTGCCATCTGCTTGACGTTCCTTAGCTGCGGCCAATGTCCCAGGAGGCATTCGAGAGCGTGAGGTACCTGTAAATAGTCGCAGGGCGCCCCTGCAAATCAGCGAAAACCAGTAGAGCTGGGGTGCCATAAGTAGACCAGCACCAAGGTTACAGTGCCAGGGCACCGACAAGGGTACCATGTAGAACGGGATGGATGCATACCTAGAACCAATAGCCAAGACAAAGGATTATAAACCTGTTTTACACTGATTCTCCAAAAAGAAAGCTAGAAATCATGTGGCTGAGGCGCAGTGAGACAGAGGATTATGAGATAACAGATGAAAAGAAACGCCCTGTTTCACCAGACGGCAATGTCCAGTTCAGTGCAGCATGATGAGCCCTTATCTTTCCACTAGGGGGTGTGTAGCCACATAGTCACAGCACTGTGAGCCATGCAAGTGATGTCATTACAGTGTCACACAATTAGTTCATAATGTAAGTGAATAAGAAGGAATCAGTGTGTTGTGATTTACTAATTTGAAGAAGCCACATTAATCTTAGCAGGCTCTAGTGACAAGAACGGTGTAAAAGGTGGAAAGGGTCATGATGTTAATTCATAGGCTCCAGTTTCCACAGACTTGGACGCAACAGAGATATGTCATAAGCGGGATCATACAGGACCCTTAATTGGAGACCCTTCATACCACTTTTAACTAAAAGCATATATACTATACAAAACTGAACCATACTATTTGGTGGGAACAGGGCTTTAGACATACCTTCCATAGGCGTAGTAGAGGTATGGGAAGAGGAGGACTCGACAGATGAAAAAAGTGATCAGCATAAGAGCTCCATTCACTTTGTGCAGGAGAGTGTGTTGTTGTTTGTACTGAGAGCAGAAACAACCGAGAGGTCCAGAGAGAGAAAAGGGGAGAAAGAGGGAGAAAAAGGAGGCAAGCAGTACAGTTTGTTGAAAGCCAACAATGTTAATCACAATTGTGGTTTAAAAGTTAGTACTATCAAAATGTTAATGCTACTCAGAGCACAAATGGTATACTACATGTAACCCCGAAAGACACAAACTATGTACTATATAGTCTTTTCCAAAACATGGATTTAATTCCACTTCATGACTTATTTGCGGCATGACAATGTTATTTAGTCTGGATGATGTGCATTTAAAGCAACACTTTACCACTTAGTAGAAAATGTGTCTGGCACTGCACTACATCAAACTCAGGATTAAAGGACTGCAAGAAATATATATGCATTACATGTATATCAGATGTGCTCTTTCACCAAGCATTACAGGGGTTAGGGGTTATACTTTCTTTTCAATGTTGGGGAGCCATCAAAATTACTTCAAGGCTACACATTGCAATGGCTTAGAGGCTTTGCATTTTTATGTTTTTTTTTTTATTCCTCTAAAAATATAAGAACAGGACAACGCTCTGACCTGTTTATAGTAGGCACTCAATAGCCGCTATTTAGCTTAGATGATCCAGATGCTTAAGACTAAATACCTAAAAGCAGGATATTAGCTAACATTTTTAATAGTTAGTTAGTTATTGGTTAATTGAAGAATGTAGTCAAAGTCGGGAAGCATAGATTCTATTACAACTCCAACACCACATGCAAACTTTTTCTGAAACTGAAAAAAGATAGTGATTTTTAAATAAACTGAAAACAATACAAGATTTGATTTCCAAGTTGGGGTTGTAGAGTCATTTTGCTGCTGCTTTGGTAATTTACAATTACCTCCACCCGGACAACACCAGGCATTCCATTCAGAGGTTTTATCTCCCATCTCCATACATTTTCTTTGCTATTCATTGTGTTTCCTCTAGAGGTGTAAGGGTGGCTCTATGAGAACTTTAGGTCATTTGTTTATCTCCCAGCCACACTCACTGTCGTCAGGGACAAGAGGGGCAGAATGATATGTGGGGAGGGGGGAGGGGCAAGCTGATACCGAATCTAGTGAACATCACGTCTAAATATTAGGGGCTATATTCAGAGACAAACAGCTGTGGGAGATTTATAAAGGGAACATGCACAAAAAGGGGAAACCTTTAAGTCAGGCAGCTAAACACACTCACGCATATCCCTGCCAACAACAATTTAATCAGATAAAACATATTGACCAATGATTTTGTTGCCGATTGTAAAAAAAAAAAAAAAGAAAAAAAAAAAGAAAAAAGCTGCACAAAAGAATAGTCATAAATAAAAGAATGAAATGACAAGAAATGGAAGGACCAGTATACGGCATGCAAAAACACTGTTAAATCCACTTGTTGAAAGTTGAAGATACTTACCTGGATGAGTATTTTTCCTAAGCAGACAGATGGAGTGCTTAGCTCAGCCATGAACATTACACCCTGGAAGTAATCCCCCTTTCCTTGCCGCCAAAACTGAAGAGAGAAATTATTATTATTATTGGACATCATGCATGGCAAATTAGCAATAGACTGAAACTGAAAATGAGTCTAATAACATTACTGCCAATAGTAGCAGTTCAGCTGAATGTAGTGCAGCGGTGTTGGGACCAGTTTTCAAATGTTTTGTGAAAGTATAAACCAAGGTGAGTTTCGGTAAAAAAATAAAATCATAATTGTTTTTTTAGGAGTACTGCATAAATTTGCAAACTGGAATGCATTTATCAAATAAAGTAAATACAAGTTAAACAACTTGTAATGTTTCTGTAGTTTTCTATAGTTATAGTTTCTATATTTTTATAGATCAATATATACATCTTTGTTACAGTGAATTATCTGCCTTCATCTATAACTGACCTCTGCATCCTCTTCTCTCAAACCAACTCACTTTATGTCCTCCTTCACTACATTCATAAACCTCCCATTTGGTTTTCCACTAAGCCAAAGCTAATGTTAGCATCCTTATCAATATATTCACTATCCCTCCTCTGAACATGTCCAAACCATCTCAAACTGGCCTCTTTTACTTCAAAACATCTGACCTGAACGGCCCCTGTGATGTACTCATCCTCATTACTCCCAAAGAGAATATTATAATTAAGTTAAATACACGCCAGAAAAAGACAAAATAGGGTCTAGATCAGATTTTTGCATAAAAAAAAAAAAAATATAGAAAAAAATAAAGAAAAGAAGACTCAAATCTGATCAGAAAGAGCAGTGTTTGACAGTTACCACAGAGACTGGGAAGCAGACGGTGACCATGACAACATGGTGCAGCACCATAAGGAACTCACGACGCAAATAACTGCTCAACACTGAGCTCATGTGCTTTGGTGCTGCCGAGGCCTCCTCATGCCCTTTGACCTGAAGCTTGTACCAGTAGCACATGAACATTGCGTAGATGTCATATACAAAGTAGGGAACAGCAAACATGATGTAAGTGCTTGTCAGCCAGTGCCTGTGTAAGAAGGAGAGAAACTTCAGAATACAAACAAGAAAAGATAGATAAAAGCTTTTCCACTGCTTTGTATTTAACGTTTTTTGGTAAACCATAGCAAATACTAATCTCAATATCCAGTACACAAAATGTTCATTGCCAGCATGGCTTAAAATTTTCTGAATAATTGAAATGGCAGGTCAGTGTTTCCAGTAACATATGTACCTGATATATGTAGTCACATATATCAGTTTGTGAGGAAGTAACTTTATTGTGGTGAATTTATGCTGGAACCATGAGAAGCATGTTTCCTGTGCAAAACACTCCTGCCTAAATATAATTGTTGTTGGTTGTTACATTATGACAACAGTATAGTGAAGTGAGAATATTATGGCTTACTGGTCCTCAAGGATATCTTCACAAGAAGAAGAAATTATATAGCCAGCTGATGAAGCCATGACTGCCTGAACCGTTGACACCAACCTAACAAAATCACAAAAACAAAAAACATAAAATTGTATTAAAACAGTTGACAGGATTTATACTGCGTAGTAAAACAAAACGCTAATATTATAATACAACAATGTTCCCTAATTATTAATTGTAGTATCTCACCTGGCAGATACAATGACTGCGTCTCTTTCGCTCCATCTCAGTGCAGGGAATGATTTTAAGCATTGCTTGGACAAAAGGAAAAGTCCTGGAAAGAACACAGACCCAGCAGCTAGGACGGTCAGCATGGTCCCTGGTGTTCTGTCTGCAAGGCAAAAAGTTCCTTCGGCAATCTGATTCTTGAGCTCCGTCCTCTCTGTGAAAAGCCAAAGACACACAGCGGTAACTGCACAGGCCTTATTGACCATATCGCAACGGCAATTCCTATCTCTGTGCATATGTTGCACTCTCAAAGGCGGCAAAGGCTCAAGATAAGTGGTAGTGTAAAAAAAAAAAAAAGATGTAAAAGATGTGGGAAAGATGTAAGCAATTTGAAGTAAAGGTAAAACAGGACATGCAATAGTAAGGCACAGTGGCAAGATGTCAGAGGGCCCTTTGTGCTGCTTATTGCGCTGTCCATCTAATGACAATGTAAGCCTTATTCACTCCCATTTATTTCTAGAGCAACCATGTGGTAGTTGCATGCAGTTTAAAAGGGTCCTCACAGTAGTCTAGCTGAGTCATTAAAAAGTTCAGTCCATTAGAAAAATACGCATTGCGCTATTTTAAAATCTTCAATGTTGAAAATATCAATATAAGCAAGTACTTCTTGAGCCTACTGTTCCAGACAAGACAGTAAGTCAATATTGTCTTATAGGAAACAATTAACATGAGAAAACTAATTATATATATATATATATATATATATATATATATATATATATATATATATATATATGCAATGACGACCTGCCTATAGCTATAGTAATAGTTTATGGCAATGTGAAATTTGGGGGCTTTCAACCATTCAATTGCTTAATATCAATCTACCACCAACACTGCAGAGTTAAGAAAAGACAAAATGTCCTGGACAATATGGACCACTTGTCTCACATTGGATTTTTGTTTTATTTTTTTAACTTTGGACGCCTGCTCTTTGATTATGTCACTAAGTAAGTTGACAGCTGACAATGGAATAAAATAAAAATCTTAAAATTTAGCCAAACAATGAATCAGTCATATCAAATACATAAACTAACAAGGACTCCTGGTGTTAACCTTTGAGTTTCCAATACGCAGAGACAACAATGCAATTTATATGTCATTCTTCATCTGCTACTAGCATGTGATTGAACAGCGTATGACAATGTGAAGGATGACAGCTATACGCTATAGCTATACGCTAATGTCTAGTTTCTTCTAAAATGTTACGTTACCAGCAGCAACTATCCATTTTAATTTAGCTAGCATGTAAATGATCTTAGAAATATATCAAATACTAGTAAACAGAAAGCTACACACAATTAAGTTAGCTGCAGCTCTAGCAGTTTTTGTTAGCTTCTTATTTGTTTGTAGCAAGTAGCATTAGCAGCTAACGGACCCTAATCATATAGCTAACTTGATACAATAAAATTTAGCTAGAATTCTTGATGGAACGCGTTAAGAAAAAACTACTTACACAGAGCCTCTGGGAGGTCCAGTCCACGGCCAGTTAAAACTTGAGTCCAGGAGCAGGATGAGGTTAAAGATGTCCCAGGGCTCTCTGCCTCGATGCTCCGCATGTTTATGTGGCCACTTCAATGTCTGCAGGGTAGCACCAGCGAGCTAACGCTAGCCTGCAGCAAGTTACATCGAAATCTTTGAGAACAGCTCCGTGTGAGCATTGGTTACAAACCAGTTAACGCACATGGATATTTAGTATGTTATTAAGGAGTTTTCTCCCAAAGTACAGATAATGTGAAATAATCCAGTCGCTATGCCATGTCATTTGTCTCAGCAGAGAGATGCTGGTGCACCGTTGACTCAACACCGACCGAGCTCTGCTGCGCCAGCTATTTCCTCCAGCCCCAACAGCAGCGCAGGTCATCAGCCACTGTTACCACTCACTGCATTTGGTAAATGGACTGTTGTTTTCCTTGCATTAAAACATTTAATTGATTTCCCACGGGGTCATTTGCTCTAACTTCTTTGATTGTAAATTATAAAGTTTGGTCTTACAAATTAACAATTTATTTAATAAAACGTATGTTATATAGTTTGTTGCAGTCGCTCTTTTTTCAAATTCACCCACAACCTATCGAGATTTTGTTCAATTATTCATCATTAAAACCCAACTTTCATTCGCCCTGCTGTCACCCGAGAGAAACCGTTTTAAATTGTAAAAATGTAATATCTGGTTTATACGTACGTTAAAATAACACAGAATGGCCTTTTGCAGATCTGTTGGAACTTAATTTTGTTTTGTTAGCCTCGGCAAACAATCTAATTTACTGAATGTACCATTTCTAGATTGAGTCACCAGTATTAGCTTTGATTGCTTTTCCTTTGTAAACACATTTGGCCTCAAACGAAAATGTTTGCCTTTTTCCCTTTTCAACTTTGTTGTTTAAAACATAGTATACAAGAGCAGCCAGCACAAACATGATCCATTTACCCATTTTACTTTAAATTGTCAAAATTACAAAATAACATGAGCTCTACTTACTCTACAAAATAACATTTATAACTGTAGTAATCCTTGCTGCATTTTTTTTGCTCTTAACCGTTTAGACATGCATACTGTTGAGAAATATAAAAATATAAATATAAATACATCCCATTAATATTCTTAATGAACTCATGACTAAGATCTGATTTTTTCATAAACAAATTAAAATGTAGCTGCTTACAATAAGGCATTAAGATGTTTTACAATAGCTGTACAGAATTCAAGAGGTATTATTTTTTTCTTAGTGTAATGGAGTAAACCTAAAATTACTATCCATAACAAATGTACTACTTTTCTCAACAGGAAAGAGAAAGAAAAAAGAAGAAACAACTCTACAAGGTAACATATCAACACAAACTTGAAAAAGCACTCCAGTACAAAACCAGGGTTTGTTAACAGCATACTCAGTGGTGTTTTCATACTTGGTACTACCATTTTACGTAATTGCTCAACTTAACAGTATAAGCCCTTCCTTGACACCACATCACTCACAGTAAAATTAAATGCAACAAAATGTTGAAACAGATGACAATTTTTCACATGATTAATGAATTATGATAGCGAGTTAAAACATAACATCCTACATTGAGGGTAAATTCCTAAATCTATTGCATAAGTTTTACTCATTGTACTGGTACACAAAAAAAAAAAAAAAAAGTAAAATAAAATGACTATGGCAACAAGTACAATCAAAGTGAACAGCCGCCAATGTTTTCTTTTTTTAATATATAAAAAACACCTTCACAGCCGACTAAGTCTTTTTGTCATGACAGCTTTTTAATTGGCATGGCTGAGCTATTGTGTTTGCATGCAAAAGGTAGTTTCAGGTGCAAAAACTGCCATTTCAGAAGCTAAATTTGTTGATTATTGGATGACATTATTTTATAAATGCCAGATCTAGAAAAAAAATACTTAGATTATGAACGTCCAAGATCCATTTTGATTTCTTTTTCCACCATGACTGAATGAATTTTGAACAATTTTGATTTATAAAAAAGGTGCTTGAAACTCCTGAACACAACCCTATTCTTAGTACTTTTAGAAACAGAAATAATTGTACACGTACATCCCAATATTCCACAATGGCCACACAAGTCTCCTGTCCAAAACTTAAAATGGCCATCTTGGAACTAAATAAGCACTAACATTATTTTAGTTTGTGAAAGAGGCTTATAAGCTAGACGGCTTGCATAAGCCTAAAAACAAACATTTTTTTTACCTTTATCACAATCTATCCACCATACCACTTACCCACACAAGCAGTTTGGATTTTTAGTAAATTAGCGGCAAAATGGAGGTAAGATTATAGCTGGTGTGAGATATACAGTACTTGGTGCACTTGCAGAGAGCAGCCAATGCCCGGGTTGGAAGAAGAGAAAAAGCAAGAGAGGGAAGAGTAATACAATAAATGTTCACAAAGCCAGATTTATAAAAGTCTTAATTGCACAAACACATCAGGGTATAAATGACCCATTCAGGTTTGCCATCAGTGTTATTGTAACTTCTGCATTGACAAAAGGTTCTTATCTTTCATTAACTTTCATTTCACCAAGGGCAACAAGGCTAGAGAGCTCTTTTTACCTTTTTTCTGCTGCACGATGATGATATCGCCCGTGTGCCTCTATCTTTTAACCTAACATTACCTTTTAAGAGTTAATGTTACAAAAACGGAAACTGGGTCAGCATCTATGAGTAAATTCCACCTTCTCCAACTTTGTTCTCTGCTAAGGGACTGAGGATATTATTTCTGTGATCTCTGCTGCTAACTTTGTGACTGTGGTACTGCAATACTAGAGCAGTCTGTGACCAGCAGGTCCACCACTGTGTTGCCTGTGACATAGACAGGGTGTGCCGTCACCATGTTGCTAAGAGAGACAGAGCTGCTGGAAGCCACCCCGGAAGTGACCGGGCTTGGTGTAGACTGGTTGTTGTTGTGGGTGCCCATGTGACCCTGGAGTTGGGTTGGTGTCTTGCAGTGGACACCACACAAGTGGCAGACAAGTACACCACCAGAGGTTGTACCACCAAAACCCCCTGGGCTGTCCTTCCACTCCTGGCCATGGTGCTTTTGGGCATGGACTCTAAGGTAAGTCAGTGTGGTGAAGCCTGGTAAATGAGAGAGGAAAATAAATGAATAAAAAAAATTAAGATTATTACAGTAAAAGATTGTTATACATTAAAAATGTTTAACTTTTTAACTATTAATTTTATGATGATGGCAAATTTGTATTAATAGTATAAAGTATGTGCATTGTAATAAACAAAAAAAGAAACGAAAATGGACTACACTAAATTAACTAATCCAGCAAAATATTAGCATTTACTGCGGTTGCACAGATGGCAGACGTGGTGCTGTGACTGGTTGTGCACCCTCATGTGATCTGTGATGTAAGCAGCAGACAGGAGTTTTCCACAGATGTGACACGGGACCTTCTCTTCATGACGAATCATATGTGCACGCAAACGATCCTTTGTGGCAAAGCTTGACTCACAGGTCTGGAAATTAAAGAATCATTAATGTAATTATTAAAAGGGCAGTTTATTGTAATAAATTAAGTGCAAAAGATAAATATTTGTACTTTATTAGGCAAATAAAAATAAATAAATAAATCACGTACTGGGCATTTGAAGGGTCGCTCAGAGGAGTGCACCTGTCGGACATGACTGTTGAGGTGGTCAGGCCTATGCAAAAACATGTTTACAATTTTTGTATAGTGTGTACCTAAAACATACATTTCATTACCATCTATTGTAATTAAACTATGACACTTAAACTGACACTTTTCTGTATCCATCTTTATTGCTCAGTATTTTATGTGCTCTCCCCAGTTCACACTGTTGTTTTGTCCTTGGGCAAGACACTTAACCCACCTTGCCTCCAGTGTCCACTGGTGTGTGATTGTAGAGGTGAGTGCCTGCCCCGGGTGTGAATGGACGCATTATGTAAAGGGATTTGGTTGCCAGAAAAGCACTATATAAAATGCACACCATTTACCATTTAAACATTTTTGTAATACACCAGTTAAGGGACATTTTACCTGGAGAAAGCCTTGCTGCAGTGTGGGCAGACATAAGGCTTTTCTACCCCGCCTTGATGTGAGCGCACATGGTGGCTCATGCGGTCCTTTCTTTTGAAGCGCTGCTGGCAAATTGGACAAGAAAACGGTTTCTCATCCGAGTGGGACAGGCGATGGCGGTTGAGATGGTAGACGTCACGGAAAGCCTTTCCGCAAGTCTCACAGGCATGGTTCTTTCTCACTGGATTTGGGTTAGAGTTTGCAGGCCGCTGAGGGAGAACGGAGAGATTTAAGACAGTGTGAGAGTCTACATGTAAATATGAAGAGTGTTTCAGTAACAACAAAAGAGGACTTGCATATGTTACCAACTTTTACATTTTTTGTCAACCGTGCAAATACACAAGAGGCATTTTAATAAAATTAACATTTTAACAGCATTCATGTGTTAGACTAGCTAGGTTCTGTTCAGTTTTGAGGTGGTTGTGTTACAAAGAACATGCAGGGGAGCATGGGGAGCTTCAAAACACGTTTCGCAATCCAAAGACTCGAGTTAAATTTACTTGCCCCCACCCCTAATTTATACTGCATCCAGATAAAAATACAAGACAAGAGACATGCAGCAATTGATTCAACCCTTTTTCTTCCCAAACAGTAAGACAGTAACTATCCCAGGGGCCAGGCGCCTAATGAACAACATGCTTGAAGGTTTGGGGTTGACAACAGCCATCTCCACAAAGCCCTGACCCACCTGTACTGTCGTCCCTGTAGCCATGACGACAGCAGCAGGAGGCGGAGCATGGGGGTTAAGATTAGCCATTACATTTGGCATGGCAACCCCTTCACCGTCCTGACTAACCAGGGGGGGATGCTGGGCCCCCGCCAGCACGCCGGGAGGGTCGAGAGTGGGAGGTACAGAGAGGTGTAGCAGGGAGAGGGGCACTGGGGTCCTCTCCGCCCTCCCTTCGGCCCCCACCGTCATCACCGGCGGGGCTACCGCTGCCACCTGGCCCACCACTGCCTCTTTTGCCCCCTCCGCCTGCTCTCTGGCCCTGTCCTTCATGCGTACCCCAGTGTGGACCGACTGGTGCCGCCGCAGGTTGTAGTTGTTCTTGAACTGCTTGTTGCAGATGGCACAGATGTGGGGCACGCGTGCTGGCCGAGACACAGGCTTCACTGAACCAAAGGAAAGCCAGGATAAAGAGGGAGACATACCACAGTCAAAACTTGTGATTTGAAATAAAACCTTTTTACATGCATTCTTATAACGTCACCACTGCTCATGTGAGCTTGCATTTTTAAGTTGCCATCAATCTAACACTTTCTGATATGCAAGTATAACCATACATTTCTATTCTTGAGTAATTGCATAGTCATTACCCACAATACATCTATATTTGCTACTTTTGAGCCCTAAGCAGTGTCCCTCACCAGGCATGGGTTCCTCATTGAGGGCAGCAGTGTCCACAGTTGAAGGAGGCTGTGCAATGTGCTCTGTGGGTGGGGTTTGGGGAGAACTCGTCTGCACTTGCATGAGCTCTGATTGGAGACTCCCATCCACTTGGTTTTGGGTGGGAGTATTCTGGAGAAGCAAGTAGAAGGCCATCACCAAATGTAAACATAAGACAGCATTATCAGAGAAGCTAAGAAAAAAGCTAGGAGCGGTAGGACCACTGGACATTCATGCAACAGGAGAGGGACAATGTGTGAAAAATGCGCATTAATAAGTTTTTTTGCAGTTAGAAAGGCTGATCACGTAAAGCCTACCTGGAAGAGAAAATTGGTCCAAGCAGCATCCATTTTGCGCCCCAGCGATGAAGATTAATAAGTTAGCTCCTGGTTGAGGCAGAAGAGAGAAACATTTCTCTCTTTTGAAAACCAAAGCTTAACAAACACCTCTCCGGCAGCAGAAATAATAGTTTCCTGGATGTGCTTAAGACCAAAGTCGTTGGGAAAAATATGTTTTTGTCATTGAGGTAGCTGCTGTTAATTAAAATGCACGCAGCTGTTGTTTTTACGCAGGCTGCAGTGCACAGGCCAACTCCAATAATGGCCTGCTTCTCTCTTACTTTGGTTTCCAAGTTTAATAAAATACAACATAAGCGAAATAACTATGCCGCCAAATCACTGTCTACAACTGTCTACAAAAACACAAAAGCATATATTCCAGTATTACACTTAGGCTAAAACATAAACCACTCTACGTGGAAAAAATGAATTTTAAGCTACATAACAAGTATGGGTGACAACAACCGTATCTATTAGCACAGCAGGACATGCTTAGTTTTGTATTTCTAAGTCTGTTTGTCCGTGTTCCCGATAGGCCTCTCGGGTGTTTGTCGAAGCCTCGTTGTTGAGTCAAACCCTGACCCCGGCTTGAGGTACTCTCGCCGGGCCGCAGCCTCTCGCTCCACCTCGGCCCTTCAGTTGCGAGGATGTCATCTTTCTTTTTTTATCGCCCGCTCTCCCTCCTCCCTCCCTGTCTCTTTCTTCCTTTTCTTTTTTAATTCCTCTTTCTTCTCCCCCTCCTCTCCTTTTCTCGCACCGCTATGTCCCACTTGCTCTTAAAGGGATAGCCTCTCTCATTTCCGCCTAGCCCGTCCTTTCTCACGTCCCTCCCTGGGATTTCCGGCCGACACAAAATGCACTGCTGCCTTTTATTCCCTCCAACTGGATCCACTGCACAAAACGTCGACATTATGTCATTAAAGGTGGAATGACATTTTAAAGGGCAGTGCTCACATTTCCCATTTCAGTCTGTAATGGTAAAAATTATGCCGGACACACTGCGCAGCTGCAGCACACAAAGACAAAAGATAGGAAACAGGAGTATGCACAGCATATGTTGTCTAAAATAAAACCAACTATTAATTACCCAAAGCAAATAGATCAGTGTGGGTCTCCACTCTGAAACACTGTAAGAACATGCATCAACACGGTTTTGAAAGATTTGTATTAGGACCTAATCAGGACTTTAATTATGAATAGGCTAGATGAAAATGATCAGTGTATGGTCGCAAGCTTTGGCAAATCATATGCTCTCATACAAGGAGGCCAGCAGCGGTTCAAATAGGGGACGCTCCCATTGGCTGGTTAGTCAACACTGCTAGTTAACTGAATCAGTCAAAAGTACTTCGGAAGTTCTGATGAAAGATGCTATTCTGAGCTGGGCTTGCTACGTCTGCCTACACAACAAAACAGCAACAAAAAATAAAATAAAATAAAGAGGAAAAAATAAAGAAAAGGGAAGCACAGTAAAACATGCATATATAGTCAGTAAATTTATGCTATGTTAAATGAGGCGGAGATTACCGCATCAGTCTAAATCTGAACGCGGACAGACATTCCGTTTGATGTTTGATATTATAAGATGAGTGCAAAAAGACTTTTATGTTGCAATTCATTTAGAATAGTAGTAAAAAAAACAAGTCTTTGTGTGTTAATGTCAATTTATTATCTTTTTAAAATTAATTCTAAATAACCACCATTTCTTTTCCAATGTAGTGCCACAATCCATCTTCCTTCTCTTTAAGCTTGGAATTGCTTGAAATGTGTGATTCATCACACCCCCCCCCCATCACAATTTTTTTTGTCCACCTTCGTCTAGACATTATGGTGCAGGAAATCAAAAGGCTTCCTGTTCCTGCCGCCTGGGACACTGACAACAACCCAACTAAATAAAAAGAAAAAAAAACTACCACATCAATCCAACACAAATGGTGAGGCCATCCAGAAACCCTCCTAGTCTTAGTTTATATAAGGAGTTTATGCATGCACTGAGATTCCAACCAAGCAAGTAGTAGATTATACAAGGAATTGTCTTGAGCTGGTGTTTCTGAGTCATACAAACAACAAGATTATCTTTTCTTGAGTTTTAACAAAAAACAAAACAAAACAAAAAAAAAAACAACAAAATAACAAGTCCTTCAAGTATTTGAAGTATGAGAGGAAAGAACCTTTGGACCTCGTGAAACACTGATTGGTCGCTTTCAGGTGTTGGGACAGGGCTATTTCGGTCACTGCTACTGTGCAACACACAGCAGCTCAGTCAAGGCCCCTCCTACACGTTTTCTTCACACTTCGAGTTTAGTAGCACTGGTTTCATAAACACGCACCTCTCCCTTCAGCAGTTAAGATTATTGACAAGGATTGTTCACTTCATCTCTGCCAGCACAATAACATTAGAAAAAAAGAAAACCAGCGTTTACATTCCAGTGGCCAAATGTAAAAAATGTTGCAGTCCATAAGAGTTCTTTTGAATAGTGTTCTTCTTCTTGAATATGTCCTCTCCAGTGGGGTGTAGAGTGTCTTTAAAATTTTAATTTTTACTAAAATGTGGCAATATAACTAGACTTCACCGCCTTGACACACATACATAAATTGTTAATGTTTATTAATTCCTTATTAATAATCATTAATGTTTTGAACACGCACCATACCACCAACAGTTTTTTTTATTGAAATCTTTTTACAGCTCTCCAACTACTGTGGTCAAAAGTGGGCTGCTTTCTCCTCTCAAGATAAATGTGAACATGTTTACAACAACAAACACATCAGGAATATTTATGGTAATATTGACACCCATAGAAAATGCAGTTGGAGTTGTTCCTAAATCTTGAAGTCAATACTTATTTCAATATATCAAAATTACAATTATCTTTGTAATCCTATAAAACCAATGGCTCGTCTTGTTTTTTTTTTTTGTTTTTTTTTATATTTTCTTAAATATATACAATAAAGATTAAAAATGTGGGACATGTGATTTTAAATGTCAGTGAAACATGTATAGGTACAGTACATTTCAAATGTGTTTGGTCATGTTTACAAATGTCTTGTACATCTATCTCATGCATTTGAGTGATTTCTGTAGACACCTATGTTTAAATACTCAATATGTCCTGAATGCCCAAAAGCGTTTTTCTTTAGTTTTTGTACATGTCCACATAAAATGCTTTTTCTTATCCCGTTGCTTTTTAAAAACAGGGTCTCTTACCTTAATAAACATTCTTTACATTTGTAATAGGTTAATCATCTTGTAGTCATCAAAGCAAAGGTTTTGATGGCAGTACATCCCTTTAAGAACCCCTTAAAGGCATTGGTGATGATCCAAGCAACTTGTTTTTGTGTTTTTTCCACTTAATACAAAAAAAAGTAAAAAAAAAAAAAAAAAAAAAGGTTCTCAAGTATATGATTCACTGCGGACTAAAGTAACACATCTTTTGTGATTCGACCATTTCCTGAAGCCCAAGTACGAGTGCTCGCTTAATATATCTGGACACTACAAACTACATACAATTACATGGACAATGCAAATACTTAGTTATCCCTTTTTCATCTCTCTGTCCTCAGTCATTCTCCATTCCAGCAAAGAACATCATAGAAGACATAGCTGCTCACGGCTCTCACTGCAGCATTCAGAGAAAAAAAGCTAACGTCTTTGTTATACTTCCTAATATTTTTATACAGGCAATAAGATAAAAACACTAAACACAAACCTTTTTAAATCTAAGCTCACCTTTGATTCATTACAGGTGTTTACATTCCTCCATTCAACTAATGTTGCTTAGTGAATGGGAGAAAACCTCTCTACCCACCCTGAGTCTAGAGGAGCAGGCCACAACTCAGTTGTTCCAGTTTGCCATCTTGCTGCAACTTTTTGTGTATCTAAAATGAAAGCTTATTAGAAAGTGCTCACTGTAGAGCCAAATGATAGACTTTCATCTAAAAGTATGGCAGTCTTAGTGGTACCTTGTCTTCTGTAAATTTCTGTCATGCAATCAATCCCTTTGGCTTTTCAGTGAGCACTGCTCAATTATTACATCTCCTCTTGTCAGAGTCAGGTGGCAAGCTGAAAGTATTAAGATGTGACCAACAGCTACCTACTCCTTTTGCTATCTTGCAGCCCACCATCCTGTCTAAGAATAGGACAGGTGGGAGCCATTGGAGATGTGTGAAGTGACAGAGGTGCTTCTACTAAGGACTCCATCGCTGCCCCCTGCTCCTCCAGGTCCCCCGCCTGACGCCGTCCTCCTCAGGGGCTGAGGGCTGTTCCGTAGAGCCATCAAGCTAGGGGCACCACGCACTCCCAGGCCACCCCCCCCACCACTATAAATGCCCCCCTGTGACGAAGAGGAGGAGGAGGAAGAGGAGGACGGACCTGAGATGCATGGGGGTGCGGGCGGAGGGGGTGGGAGCATGGCCAGGGACTGGGATGAGGAGCGCGAAGGCAGATGGTGGGAGAAGGGTATGGGGTGCGGGTGGGCTAGGTCTCCCCCTGAACCCCGCACTGCTCCCCATTCCCTTTCCTTGTCCCGTTCCCGTTCCCGCTCCCGATCCCTTTCGCGCTCACGGTACAACTGGGGTGTGCTCTGGTGGTGGTAGTGCTGGGGCAGCTGGTGCCGCTGGTGGTGCGAGGAAGACGAGGAGGATGAAGATGAAGAGGAGGCTGAAGAGCGGGATGAGTGGTGCACCTCCCTCCCGTCTCTGCCCAAAGCCAGAGCCAGGCCCAGGGCATGTGAGGAGGAGGACTCGCTCCTGCGGTCGCCCCCGCTGCTGCCGCTGTTGTGACTGCGGCGGGAATGCTGTTGTGGCAGCTGTGAGGCAGGGTTCTGGGGGTGTATGCCATGGCTCCAGTGGCCCCCTGATCGGGACCCAGAGGGGGGGGCATTGGCGTATCCCTGTTTGGGATAGGCCTCACTGGGAATCCCAGACAGTGCCATGTTACCAAAGCCCAGACGCATACTCTCTGAGTCAAAGGCCTCGATCTCACTGGCCTGCCGCTCCAGGAGAGTGCGGATTCTTTCTGAGCGCTCATTTTGCAATGAGAGCATTTCTTCCTCAATCTGGCAAAAAAAGAAATGGAACAGAAATTAAAAATGTTTTTTGTAATTACTTAATTAGTGTAAAGAATAAGAATCATTTTAACTTCTAAGAACACTGATGACCTAAAGGTAGGCTGCAGTTTAGTCTGCCATAGGTCCAGATTTTAAAAAGCAATTGCTGTCTGCTGTTATACAAGTGCATATTCAAAACTGTATGTCATATTCAAAAAGAAAAAAGTGCCATCTTGCTCTTCATTTATTTATTTGACAACCTTTCAGTCCATCTGGTATTCTGATGATGAGGGTCAGAATGTTGTCTAATAAATTAATGAAGAGTGAGACATTGTGACAGGTTTAAAAATATTCATCACTAAGTAATACGTTCAATTATACATCTTAAGAGTGTTAATAAATAAGAACTGCATTTCTAATACACCAGTATTTGAAATTTTGAGCTAGCACCAGAATTTTTAATGTTTTACTACTGGTGCATATTTGTTGTTACAGACCAGTATCAGTGGACTCAGTTTTCACTGAACAACTGTAAACCTCACAATAACCTCTGATTTATGCTTTGCGCGCTGGCTCTGAGCTCTAAATTAATATTGTTATCCGGTATAGTTGAGTGGAATGCATGATACTACGGACGGTGTCTAACCCTCTGCTCCAGCAGGGCACGTCGGATTGACACCCTCTGCTCTAGGTCTTTGACCTCCCTCTCGTGCTGAGTGTCTGTGTGGATCTTGATTTTGCTCTGGTAGGCATTCAGCAGCTCCAGCTCCTGCTGCAATTGCATCCTCAGAACCTTGTACTCTGCTTCCTGGGTCTCATCCAATCGCAGCTAAAGAGAAGAAAGCCAAAGGTGCAAGTGTGATGAATAATGGATGTGACACTATAAATGTTGTGTATAAATGTTTTGATTTATAGATGGAAAAGGTTGAAATTGAAGAGAAAAAGGAATGAACATGAGAGCAGGGAGTGGAACAGGTCAGAGTCGATTCAGAGTTCAGTGTTTTTTGAAGCATGTAATTTGTTTTTGCTGTTAATGTGCGACTGTGAGTGCCTAAACAAAATGTCAGTGTATATAATGTGTTTGTACTAGGCGTTTGAAAAAAGAAATAAAAAATGAAATGTCACTTTTTTGACATCAGGACTTAGTTTAATCATTGTCTGGGAAGCATTCCCAAAGAGACTTTAACCACAGTATGAATACACTTACGGACAAACAAGGGCAGTAGGGATTTGGCTTACTGAGCTTATGTAGCAATCCAGACATGCAAGTCAATTTCATTAGCACATTGAAGGAAATTAGACATTTTGTTTTGTCATTTCCCTTACTGCGACGCTTCATTCTTTTGAACATTATATTTACAGTATAAAAGACCAAAATCTCAGGTTCTTTGTGCCAAATTGGCAAATAAAATTAAGTTTTTGAGTAATATTTTTAATGACTTGCAGTTCTAATTTTGTATATCTCAAGATTACAATTCCAATAATCTGTTAAAACCAATTTCCTCAAGCTAGATAATAGTAATTTTACAGAAATTATTTGAAGGTAGCTGGTCTGGGGAGTATTTAAATGGGCAGATATAAACACTGGGGAACCAGGAGGAAGCTGGCTGCAGGGCAGACAGGCAGGCAGTTGGATGGGCAGGCAGGTGGACGGACTGGACAACCCCCAGGTCAGGCTGTGGTGGTGTGGTGCGAGTGTGAAAGGAACGACGTCTCCTTGCCTTACTCACAGCCTGTGTGGACAGCATATCATTGATGGAGTGGTCATACTGCTCAGCCAGGATGGCCAGCTTACGAGTCTGCTCATCTTTCAGCCGCTTCAGCACAGCCTTGTGGTCGGACTTGGGCGTGTTCTCGAGCAGGTGGTTGCGCAGGGCCTTGTACTGCCGGGTTTGGATCTTGCAAGTGTCCTGGAACTGGCGTTTAATCTGAAGCTCTTTGGACTGAGGAGATAAGAAAGATGGAAGTAGCTGGGCAAAGCTCCTCCTGTGAGCATCATTTCAAAATTATTATAATGAAAAGTGCTGGAAAGGGCAAGAGGAGAGACACTTGTGTTTAATATTTTAATGCTCATACCTACACTAAGGACTAACTTAAATAAAATGACAATGTTTATTTTAGAAGTGGTGCCAGATAATTACATATATGATATGCATCTACCTTTTCAACAGAAATGTAACAAATTGAAAAAAGCCCCCCACCCCAAAAAAAAAGTTCTACATTAGTGATAATGTTAAAAACTGTGGTTACTTTAGTACCTATAGAAAAGAAACAAGACATGCAAGTAGTTAATATTGGAATGTACTTACAGTTATGTTTAAAGTAGAATCTGCTTAAGTTATTTGGATGGATTTGTGATGAGGAAGGACAACACATTACAAAAAAAAAGTATGAAACAAGAGAAACAGCAATTGAGGAAATAAACAAATGGAGAAATAGTAATAATGAAAACAAAAATTATAAAAAAACAAACAAGACAATGATTTTTTCACATTTATTTTTTGTATGACAAATTTTTAAGTTCTGATGAACGCACAGCAAAACACTGTGTCAACACTTGTGCCGCTAAATTGTGGATTAAAGGACACAATGGCTGCCAAAGAGAATGCAGTTTCATAAAATACTGCATCAATATGTATAAAAATCAAGGTAGGAACTCAAACACTCAAATGGTGCCACAGAACAGAAAACAAACATGTAAACTTACACAAAGAAAGGAAACAGTTGATATTGGAAACAAAAATAAAAGCAAGGGGAAAATAACTTACATTCAAACCAAACAAAATGCACATTTTAAAGCTAGATTCCCTAAATGTAGGTCCCAAAATAAGAGAGCTACATTCAACTTTGGATGCAACTTTCAAGATTGAAAATCAAATGCATACTAAATCATTTCTGTAAATGGCTTCAGAAAGCCAAGTGATTAAACTATTTTCAGAATTGACTTGAAAGATGTTAAACACCACAAATCTGCAAAAATGCTGCACATTACATAAAATGTGTTGGTCCAGCTGTTTGCCTGGATTTTGTGTTTTGTTTCTGGGGTTTTCTTTGGAAATGTTTCTGTGACTTTGCAAAATTCCAGCTGATTTGAACAGATAGCTGCTCAATGTCAACTTTCACATTCAGTAGTTGGACCAATCTTTGGACTTGATATACTTAGCTGTCCCAATAGATTGTCTATATATATGGCTTTAATAAGGCTTTATTGAATAGCATAGAAAATACATCTGACTTTACCTTTTACTATTTTCTAACATTCCTGCTGCTATAATTGTGCAATCAGCTGTTTTTTAGTTATTAGGCACTTAAGGGATTTACACAATATCTTTAAAGATTATTGTATGAAGTGCAATAAAACCAGCATCAATAACTACTCCGTCAGCTGAGGATAAAAACTTCTTCAATGGCCCTTAGTTTCTCATTTGTGCCTTAAAAAGACACAAATCTTCTAGTTTTCTACTTCCACTAATAACAGAAAAATATACCCTTAGTTACGTTTCAGCAATTGTCTCACAATTTTATTGCACTTTCACACCATATAAAATCTAGTGTTTAGGAGTGTTATGGCTATCTGACATGTTTCACAGCTTTGAAGAATGAATTAGCCAGGAAGCCATTCAACACTATATTTGTTCTTTGCACTGTTATAACTGTGCACAATAAGAAATAAAAATAAAAAATTGCACAAAATTGGTTTTTAAAATAACCATAAAATCTTTGTCTTACAAATTAAGAGCAAAATAAGAAAAATGTAACTTTTACAAAAAGCACAATAATGTAATGATAAAACTTCACTAGATTGTTGTACAGTAACTGGATTAACAGTCTCACTGATTGAACTGTACAGCTTATGAGAATTGGTTTATGTATGCTTCATTTTCAGAGCCAAAAGAACTTTTAGCACATGTTCAGTTCACAAAATGTGCATGTGTGTTGGATAAAAATGGGTCTCATGTGTCAAAACAGTTGGGAATCATGTAACAACACAGACATGTTGGTCCAAAAAAAAATAATAGTAAAAAAAATAAAAAGACACAATGACTGATGAATGATAGGAACACATATCATTATCACACATATGATTAGCATGTTATTTACTACACTACTCCTCCCTCATTGGTCTAAATGTTGACTATCTCCATGGTCGAACTTTAGCCCTAACAAACCTCCCCGAGGAGGTCCGCCTTAAAGCACACTCCCATCGAATCTCATCTCGAAACATTCTCACCCTCTCCTCCCTTCTTCTCCTCTCCCTCTCCCTCCTCTTTCTCTCTTTCTGTCTTCTCTCTCTGACCTCTCTAGGCAGCAGTCGAGGCAACCTGCTGGGAATCTCTTTCTTTAGTAAGCCTAGACTTTGGAGTTTCATTTGGCAGCTAGGAG
This sequence comes from Neodontobutis hainanensis, assembly GCA_024349245.1. NCBI lineage: Eukaryota > Metazoa > Chordata > Actinopteri > Gobiiformes > Odontobutidae > Neodontobutis > Neodontobutis hainanensis. Next base: position 9,591,098 of record JALDNG010000017.1, read on the forward strand.
GCAGCTTTCGCACAACCTCTATGGCTAGTTTTACCACGGCAGAGTTGGCCAAATCTGCCAGGACTCCAATGGGGCGTCTAATAAAATGCTTTACCCAGATCAGGCCTTTGGTCAGTGGAGAAGTGTTACTGCAGTGAGCCTGGTATTCCAAGGGCAGACTTTTGATAGAGACAGGGATTTTGGATTGACGCGCCCCCCAGTTACGGCCTGCTTTAGGAAACATCTCATAGAGGTTCCGTTCAGCCATCCCTCCCAGAAAGAGCTGGCACATGGCAAAGAGTGGTCGTGGCAAACGGAAAAGGACGCGCATACAGAGGCGATTCACTTTGCGAGGTGCATTTTGGAAAAACTCTCGAGCTGGCCTGACAATCACAACTACCACCAAATAGAGTGAGAGAAACAGAGAGGGTGAGCTGAGGAAAGAAGCTGAGATTAAGATCATAGGGACATAATAAATGCCCAGACTGAATGAAAGACCTAAACTGAAGAGGCCACTTGCCCAGAGACTGACCGACAAGAATGTGGACAACGACAACGAGCAGCATGAAAGCAGGAACAGGTACGAGAAGAAGAGTGCCAAGATGGCAAGTTCGGCCGAGAGCAACAGTGAGGCCACTGAGGGCAGGGGAGGCGAGCGCCGCAGCGACAGGAGAAAGATGGAGAGTAGCAACAGAGTGAGGTTGGAGGGCTGGGCCGCAGCAGAGAGGGACAGCAGAAGGCAGATGGCGTGGGACAAGAGTGAGGGGAGAGATGTCTCTGCAGGTTGGGATGGCGGAGGGGTTAAAACAGGTATGGGCTCAAGCTCGTCTGTGCTGTCAGGGAAATAAAACTCTGACAGCTCATCGATATCTCGTTCACGATGTCGCCGCTTTTCTAGAGCTATGGATGATATGAACTCTGAGGGACAGCCATCAGCTATGCCTCTACCTTCATCTTCTTCTTCAGAGTCTATTAGAGTAGTTGTACCACCACTATCATCCCACTGCACTCCCTCCACTTCCCTCAGCTCTGTCCCTTCACCATCCACTTTCCACTGCCCTCTATCATCCTCACTGTAACTTATCTTTGGACTATAATCTACATCTACGCTCACATTAGAAAGGTCACATGCATCCTCAGTCTCCTCTGTTTCAGCAAAAACTTTTTCTCGAAGATCTACTGACCCACCATCAAGCGCCTCACCATCAAATACTTCCTGATTCTTCTGTAGTGCACCATCTCCCTCCTGCTCCTCTACCATCCCCTCTTCCCCAGCCCAAACATCACCAGAGTCCTGTCCTGTCTCGCTCTGCCCCTCATCAGGAGACCCCTGGTCTTTCTCACTCACTTTGAGACTCTTGGGCTGTTGGCGGACCTCCATGGCGTGTTTCTGGCGCAGCTCCTGCTCGCGTCTCTTGTTATACTCCATCTGGTTGGTGAGTTCTGTCTGGTGTTGTGTTCGGATGAGGTCGGCTCGCGTACGTTGCACCAAACCTAGCTGACGGAACTCCAGCTCCTGGGTGGACTCGTGGTGACGAAGCAGCATGGCACACTCCAAGTCCTTCAGAGTCTGCTTCTTGTTCAGTTCCTAGTTCACAGAGATGTACATGAGCAGTGATAATGAGAAGACATTCAACTACTAACAGAGTTTTAAATGGAAAACAGTCCCATGTAAAAACACTATGGCATTTTTTGTTTGATTGTCATACTGTCAATTACAAATTACAGACAAATATGAATATTTTAAATCTAAAATTATTTTATATTCAAATCAAAGTTCTGTTTTTTTTCAAAACAACATGCTACCTCTCGGAGCAGATCCTGCTCAAGGTTGTGTCGTGTTAAAAGCATCTTTCTTTTGTACTGACGACTCTGAAGCTCATAATACTGTCTCTGCCTCCGCAGCAGGCCCGCCTCTTCCTCAGCCTGCAGCTGCTGTAGACACTCCTTCTGATGCACCAACCACTCCTGCTTCTCACGCTTTGGTGTCGACTGGTTCTCGTTTAGTTCCTAATTTTGAACACAGTGCAGTTATTGTAAAAAAATAAAAAAAATAAAAAAATAAACTTCCAGTTTCTCTAGTAGGAATACTTCTTTTAGCTGTTCCTTGCGCTGACGATACTGTCGTTTCTGGGAGTCCAGGAGACTTGTTAGCTCCTTCTTTTGCTGGGCCAGTATGTGCTGCTGGAACTTCTTTTCCTCGGTCAAAACTGCCTTTGTCTAACAAAATAAATAAATAAAAGAAATATTGGAATGTATAAACTGAATACTTGTGCTATGGCCATTATTGGCATTCCTTTATTCTCACACCTCCTTTTCTAGAATGGCCTGGTGCTTCTTGGACACCTTGTCTCCCTCCATGGAGAAGTTGTTCCTCTGATTCTCCAGCTCTTTGTCCAGCCTCAGTTGGTGTTCATCCATTTCAGCTTTCAGCTTGTTTTCAAGGCCCATGAGCTGCTTCTGGTGCTGCCTACGCATTCGCTTGTACCTGTGAACAGACACAAGACAGGACTTAATGAGGAAAAGATTTCTCTTTTGTCGTATCAAATGCACTTTTTACCTAAATGTTTTATCTTTTTCTATAATGTAATTTTCATAAAAGAATTAGAATCCTACCCAGACATCTGCTCTCTTAAGGCTGAACCCTGCTCATGTTCCTGGATCTGGCGGGTGACCAGTGAGGCCGTTCTGATTGTGGCAAAATGGTCTCTGCCTCGACGGCGCCTTCCTCCTCCACCTCCTCCTCCACCTCCAGCAGAAGCTTCTCGTTGGGAGTCAACCTCTGGCTGGTAAGGGTCATCGTAGATGTTGTCATGGCTCTGTTTGGTGGAAAAGGAAACAGTTTTTGTACCAGCAGAGGGCAGTAGAGAGACTAGAGTGGATAAGGACAACTCATTCCAAAGCAGCTTAAAAAGCCAATATGCAGAAAAGTATTAAGTACTATAAACTGAGCACTCGTTTCCAAACCATGTAAATTCTTATATTACACTCATTGTGATATATCTTATTTGGAATAAAATACAGTTTAACTCTTGAGCGCTGTGGCATAGAGTTTAAATATTTATCAAAGAGACATTATCTGTGCTGACCAGTGGCTTGTGCAGAACAGAGCTATTGGAGGTGACGGTGTGCTCTCCTTCCTGCATCATGGCCATTTCACCGCTGTCGTCAGAACCGTCTGCCAGGCTGTTGACCGAGCTGCTCTGGGAGCTGGCGCTGATTGACATGGAGGGCAGTGAATGCGAGCTTTCCATGCTATTTACAGTGCCAGTGCGCAACATGTACTGCTCCACATCCTGGATGGAAAGAAAGTTGAGTTGATTAAAAACTCTTCAAAAAAAGATTTCTAAGAATTGAAGAACTCTCCTTTATTTATTTTACTCTTTTGGGTAAATGCCTGTTACATTTGTTCAGGAGAAACATAGCAATTGTATAAAGAGGAATCGGTCATAATGACCACAAAATTAACACAAAGCAAAGATGTTTTCCCAAAATGAGTCTCAGATGGGGTTTCTGAGAAGTTTTGTTACATCAATAAATGTCCACTTTTTTGTCTGTTTTTTGTTTCTTTTGTCTTGTCCTTTCTGTAAAGCGTCGTTGAGTATCTTGAAAAGCGCCATGTATTATTATAATTATTATTTATACAAAGAATGGGCTTTTATTTTGACAACCTTTACTTTTTGTTTGCCAATAATAAAAAGTGGAATAAAAAGAAGACCCTTTGCATCACAGAATAAAAAGATACTCTGATCAATATAGAGTAATGTGTAAAATAACAAGGAAAAGATAACTACTGCAAACCAGACAACAACCTTACATTCTACATGTTCCTTCCTTACCTCCTCATCATCACCCCCCTCTGGGGCTGGACCATTATGTGCCTCGTGGAAAAGGATTTTCTTCATCTTTCGATACTGAAGGTTGTCCAGCTCTCGAACAGCATCCTTGGTTCGTGCAATTAGATCCATCACAACTGTTACCGGCCGCTCTCTGCATAGGAAGTGGTGCTGATGGAAAAACAAGATGTTATGACATTTTAAATGTAATTACCAGATTGTGGACATTTCTGGTGATTGTAAGGAATACATGACATTTTTCTACAAAGATAATTAACATAATGAAACCCTTCGAATCAAATGCCTCTACCTTCAGCAGCACATCAGAGGTAGGTCTATCCTGGACGAGTTTCTGCAAACAGGAATCCACAAAATTGCGGAAATAGTCCGACCTGAAAAATGATATAAATGTGAATATATGAACATTACTTATGGTGTTAAACTAGAAAGAAAAAGAAATGGGTTGATAAAGCAATTTAAATAAGCTAGTTATTTTTGTAGTCTTGAAACTCAAGAAGTTCAATGCCCATAAAGTAGGTTATTGAAATCATTTGTCTGAAAGTTTGATATAAAGTTTGACTTGCTCTCACCAGTGATTTGACTGCAACACAGGGCTCTCATTCTGGGCGATGTGGTATAAGGCACTCATGGCATTCATGTTGAACAGAGGAGGCTTCCTTTCAGCTGAACAGTGACCAAGCACCAAAGAGCGTGACAGAAAGGGGTAGATAAAAAGGAAGAAGACAAATACAGGGTTTGGGTGCTTTCGTGTTTAAGAACACAAAAAGTGACCTTGTTTACAGTCATTTCTTACCCAGCTCTATGCAGGTAATGCCAAGTGACCACACATCCACCTTTCCATCGTACTGGCCCTCATCCATAGCCAGAATCACCTCAGGGGCCATCCTGCATTAAGAAACAAATAAAGCAATGCAGCATTTTCCAGCTCATTTCCTTTTGATCCTGTACCAACATAGCACCGCCTCAGGCACAACCCTTACATCTACACTAATAGACGTCAACACAAAACTAACTACTGCAAAATGAGAACTTGTCAAAAGAAATACACAATAAAAAAAAAAAAAAAAAAGTGTACTTTCCAGAGGACACTACAAATTGTGATTATTGTAAAGAACATTCTGGTTTCAATAAATGTAAACTGCATTTTCTTTACATAGTGAGACATAAAGAGTTGTTTTTGTTGGCCTACTACTTGCATAGTTTAAGCAAATTAACTTTGCTCAACAATCAACTGTTTACATATTACTGTATCTTTATTTATATATTTCAATTACTTTATTTCCCCAGTTGAAGATAAAAATATCTCAAGGTCCAGTGATGTTTAACCATTTATAAACTTAGTATTACAGTCATTTCACAATACTAAGTAACAAATGCTCCATTGACTTTAGATTTATCAGATGATTATCAGCGATTAATCACGATGATGTTGTTGAAGAAAAATGCTATTCTCACCAGTAAGGAGTTCCTACAAAGGAGTTAGCAGGAGCAACAATGGAGGCAGATCCAAAGTCTCCTAGTTTGACCTGGCCAGGCTCTGTTAGCAAGATGTTTCCTGCCTTCACATCCCTGCAAAACAATGCAAAAATAAATAAAACGAAGAGTCAGGAAAAAAAAGGCTGAATAAAATGTGTGTTATTTCACAGTGCGTTTCAGAAACACAGCCTGGGTAGGAGAGTGCTCTCTATCCTGTATTTAGATAGTCTCTTGTTACAAATGTGAGGAATGAGAGCGCCAAAGGGAAAGAGACAGGGGCTACCTGTGAATCATGTTGTGAGAATGAAGATACACCAAGCCCTGCAATGCACCATGGATGATGGCAGCTATTTCAACTTCCTGGAGGGGTTTCTTGTGAACTGTATGAAGAGACAGCAGGGAAAGCAGGCTTAGCTTCAGTTCATGTGAACAAAAGTAAACTGGTTATTAAATATGTTGCTTTATATAAAATATACACATTTTATTTTACCTTCTAAAAGATCAGATGCTGAGCCCAAGCAGTACTCCATCACCAGCTAGGATATAACAACAAAATATTTGAATGCTATTTGAGAAAGCGTAACCCTAGAACACACTTTATATAGAGTGCTATTACAGCTAAACTGGATATGGAAGATTTTCCTAAACATTCAGTACAATTTTTAAATATGAAAGCCTTTTTTGCTTGTTGTGGTGAATTATGGTCTGACATCCAAGCTCAGTTTCATCTGGAATTACTTACCCATGCTGTGTGCTCTCTCAGGTAGCAGCCACGATACTCTACAGTGTTGGGGTGGCGCAGTTTCTGAAGGAACTTTACTTCTTTGATAATATCCTGCCATTTCTGTAACAAGACCAATATCTTTTATAAGCTAGCTAACCTGAAATAATTTCAACAACTGACTTAAACACCTCAAGGATTCAGATTATTATATACCTCATTTGACTGCTTGCCACTGTAGGACATCTTTTTGATTGCCACCACCTCATTGGTCCGGATGTCATGGGCCTAATTTTCAAACAGACATGCATGATCAGGCATATGTTGTTGTATTTTTTATTTACACATTTTCCCCTTTATTTTAGTTGCTTTAATAATGACAACTTACAAAGTAGACTGCCCCAAAGCTCCCATGACCTATTTCCCGCAGGTCCGTGAAGAGCTTCTCAGGATCCTCCCTGCAGAACAACTCAGCCACCTCCGGGTCCTTCAGGCTCCCGGCCCGCACACTCGACGGCATGGCCAGCGCCTGGTGGGCATCGGCCAAATACAAAACCGTAAATGCTTACCAACCAACAATTACATATGTCTAAAAAGTAAACATTTTGTATTTAGCCATTTTAAAAAGGTTAACAATAGGACCAGTGTAAAACAAAAAGTGTAATAAAATCAAATAATCATAAAAGTTATGTCTACCAGTGTCCAAAGACATGCCTGTATAGGTAAAATGTGACTGTAAAACGAATGAACGTGAGTGTAAATAGTTGTGCATGTCTCAAAGTGTTAGCCCTAGGATTAACTAGTTATTGTCCATGGTGTACCCATAATCACGCCCTAAACAGCTGAGATAGGCTCCACCCTACTGCAAGCCATTAAAAATAAGCATGGAAGATCAATGAATTAATATATAACAGTTCATGTGATCTAATTGTTAAAATTTCTCTTAAAAAAATTATAATAAAAATGTGTAAATCTTTTTTTAACATTAACAGAACTTTGGACCATATAAAGGCAAAAGTAATTTATTCAAGTATACTTAAATATACTCCAGTGTTCCTTTGACCTAAAAGAGCTATACATAATAAAATGATTTTATAAGACATTATTATAATTGGGTGCCAATACATCCTCGAACAACAATGACACTCCCCCATTTAAGGGGCCCATTCGTGTAATAACAATTATTTATTTATCTTTGAATATTACTGTATAGATTTATTTCATTTACAAAAAAAAATGCATTAGATAATAAACCATTGTGTTTTGCATTCAATCCGACAACGTGGAAGAGGAAGTTAATGATTCTTACAAAACGACGCCCACACAGAAAAAAACACTGCATTTATACTACGTTCACTAAAGTGAAAATAATATTGACTGTAGATCAGTCTATAAAACATATTTAGCATGTTGTCCGAGAAGAAAGGAGAGAATGTTTTAATGTGTGCGGTTGTCGCCAGTATCACGGTAACTGTGCCATCTCATCTGAGCAGGAAAAAAGGCTTTGCACTTGGCCGGTCAATTAGGCTATCTTTGCTTTTGTTCACCAAAGAAATGCACAATGTATTCTGCAGCAGATAACATCTCAAGGCTGGCTGAATGCTCAGACTTCAGGCCAACAACAAGCCGACATGTCAATGTCAACGAAACCAAGCAGTGCGAATAGCGCAGCTGATAAAGCTAGCTGATGTTTTCCCATCAACTGGCTTTGGGTGAGAGAAGGCCGTTCGTCTGCCGTAGCGTACTGAATGATTTATAACAAGTCTTACCGTGGCTTTTGGGATCCACTGTAGCTAGCCGTGGGCTAGCTAACTGTCCTGGAAAAATAATTGTTTCACTCCCCTTTCCTCGGCACTAGTGGGTTATTCAACAAGAATAAACCACATTGTGTCTCTCGATGTTTTCAGTCAAATCCCTCTCCATCCTTGTGCGCCCAGTCAAATGCACAACCAACGTGTCTCCAGGACTTGACATGGGTAAAGTGCCAGTCAGTTAAAGTGACAGCTAGCTGACAGGCGCCTGCTAACTGCCTTAGCCGCTTAGCTTTCTTTGAAAGCAGTCTCTTAAGAGAAAAATCACAGACTACTGTAGATACTGTTAGCAAAGACGCTAACCAAATAACGCAACGCCTAGTAGGAGCCAAACCGCTGTCAGTGGGAAACGCGTTCATTCACATCAATGCATCCGCACCGTGCTCCACTTCACATTGTCAGTGTTGTATCATTGTTGGAAATTTTCATATTCAGTTTGTGTTATCCCCATTTTGCTCGAATCTCATCGGTTTTTGTTCAGGACTTCATGATGGCGGCGCGGGGCGGGAGCCGAGAGGAAACCGGAAGCGCACTTCTTCTACGCTTCAGATTTCGGCACAGGACAACCTTGTGTTGGCGAGAAGAGGGGATTTTTTTAGGGGAGTGATCCCGCCCCCACTGTTTGTGAATTACTCAAGTACATATAGGCCTGCACTAAGGCAAGAATATACTTCATAGGCAGTAGGCAGACACAGACAAATTTACAGTCAAATTAAAAATGATTTAAAAAAACAGGCTTCCATTGATTGATTACAGCAGACTTGCAGTCTGTTGAATAATGACATTGCTGTGTATAAACTGTCCAATTTGTATGACAAATGATGATTTCATCAATGTTAGTCAGCAGACATTCATTTTTTTATGAATTGTGTGGGAAATATTATGAATTAGACCCAGCAAATGGGGCAGTTCTGACATATATTCCTTTTTTTTTTTTTTTTACTGGACCATAGGGATTTGGTAGACTTAAGAATACATTATAACTCTTTCTGTCTCCATGATTCATTTTGATTTTGGTATTTTTTACAATTGTACATCTGTTTCTGTGTTTTTAATTTGTCTTCTAATTCTGTAAAGCTCTCAAATACAAAATAAATGAATCCACAATGCCTTGGTAGACATTGGTTGTATTGGACGAGTCTTGTAAAAAACACATTACAACACTCTCAATCAGCTTTATTATATTATTATATATTCACACAACTATCACACTTTTTAGGCTGTGCATGCTTTAAGTCATGTTGATGTGAAAAGTGCTGACAAGATAAATGTTTTGTGAGAGGGTAGGGTTTGCTGTCACACAGATTTACGCACTGTATTTATAAAAGAGACTATTCTATTTGATGTCATATACCATCAAATGCTCGCTGTTTTCTGAGCAGTGGTAGAATCCTCATCTACTTATCTAAATGCAACACCCTTTTATATATCTCGGTGGCACTTTTCTACATTTTACACTGACCCCCCCACCCAAAAGATAAAAAACACTACTTCGTAATCCTTGACAACCGAGCTGTCGCCTTGTTCTCTTTGAGTTCCATTCATCCTTTTATCACTCACACTGTTATTTTAAATCTATAGGCAGTGTCTTGTATAACCTGCAGATGTCCCAAGGGAAAAGATAATAAAATAGTTGCTAGTTGCTGTTACATGCCAGGGGGATTATGGATCTTATGCAAAGAGATTTTTTTTTCAAATTTACATAAGTAAATGGCTAGAACAGAGGACGTTCATGCAGACCTCCAAAAGTGTTTCCACTCAGTCCATACCCAGAGCTTACTATACATTTGTGTTGGTATTGCAAAGTTGAACTGGAAGCCATAATCCGCACAACGCTGGGATCTAGGTTTCATCGAGAACAAATAATCCATTTTCATGCATCTGATCGGAATCAAATTATCACACATTTGAAAATTTATTGTAATTCACCTGAAATTCATTAAAAAGAAAAAAAAAAAAAAACGTAACTTTTTTACAAAAGTTTTTACCAATATAAATAAAACCCTTTCTGACAAAATAGCATGTATTTACTTGCTTGTTTTATAGTATTTCTTGCATCTAAAATCATACCTATCATGCCAGTTTGATGTTGTATAGAAAACCAAGTAAGAAAGCTACACTGTGATTAATGCAGTGTAAACAGAAAACAGTATCCTGTAAAGTGATAGCCTCCTACTTCTCTGAGAGGGGTTCAGATGGCAGTGTAATTTTCCAACACACAGCCCTGGGCAGTGTTTCTCTTCATTGTGAGAACGTCATAATGCTTGCTCCTCCCAGCATGTATACAATACCCAATGCAGCCACACTTACCACAAACTCAGAGAATCCCATCTGGTCAGGCACATAGGGTCTGCGCCACTGCATGCCACAAATCAGGGATCAGGGATCGCCAATTGAGCTCAAAAAAATAAAAAAGGACACCTTCTGTGTCTGAGCTATACCCAATTTTCAGAGGTCGTGGATGATGCGCTTGACTGATGAACTGTAATCACCAGAAGTAGGTAAGCAACTGTTTTAACATTAAAGAAACATTTTTAACTAGTCAATAGGCATAATATTTACGGTAAAATAACTGATCAATAAATTAAATAGTCACAGTTCTACTTTTTTCATCCTATAGAAATGAGCTTTGGAACAGCCTGCATTTTCCTGCGCGGAGGGAAGAATATTGTAAGTATAACATTGACTTCCGATTTAGTTACATGTTTCTGCTCTTTGTTTGCAGTGAAATTAAAACTTAATTGTAATCCTTTAAAAAGTAAATAAGAGCATGCAAATGACAAGCCAGACATTTCCACTTAAATTGTCTTTCTCACAATGCAATTTTAGTTCAATTGTATTATTTTTATCGCATTTGTGAGGGTATACTGTGTTTGAACAGCTACATGTTTAGGTCTAAGTTCATGTTAGTTCTTCTTTTAAATAGGTCAGACGGCTGGCTGATGACGAGATTGATGGTAAGTTAAATGTTCATTGTTGTTCATTTAACAGTTGAAACCTTTGCTATGACTCACTAATTGATTGATTATGTTGTGTGATTTCTGTCCAGAGCTGCGTGATGCATTCAATGAGTTTGACAAAGACAAGGACGGCCTGTTAACCTGTAAGGACCTGGGGAATCTAATGAGGACTATGGGTTACATGCCAACGGAGATGGAGTTGATCGAGCTGGGTCAAAACATAAACATGAATCGTATGTGAAAAAAACTTTTTTTGGCAGAAATGTTTATGAAAGTGTAATTAGTTAGATGCAGAAAATCCCACAAATGAGCTCTGGAAATCAAGACACTGATCCATTTCCAATTAATTTCACCCAGTTGGTGGTAGAGTGGACTTTGAGGACTTTGTAGACCTGATGACTCCAAAGCTTTTGGCAGAAACAGCTGGCATGATTGGAATGAAAGAGCTCAAAGATGCCTTTAAAGAAGTAAGACTCAGAATTGCTCTTTGTTATTTTATCATCTATTTTCCGCTTCTTTCATCACACAATGACCTTACATTTGTTTTAATGAGTAGTTTGACATGGATGGTGATGGAGAGATTACGACAGAAGAGCTGCGGGCAGCAATGTCAAAGTTAATGGGAGAGCACATGAGCCGAAGAGAGATCAATGCCATAGTAAAAGAAGCAGATGACAATGGCGATGGTACAGTGGACTTTGAAGGTATTAACTGCATTTGTGATTATATGCAATAGCATTGGACAATTTAGGATAAGTAGAATGAATAAATGAAGGATTAGTTTGATTTGAGTGATCACTGTAATTTATGTGTTGATGATTATATATTATTCACATAAAACTCCTTTTGTCTCCCACAGAGTTTGTCAGAATGATGTCCAGTGCGTGAGAGCCATGGGACACTCAGAAGTACCTTTTCATCTATACAGACATGCATTTATAATATTACTGTTTTTCTCGGCAGTAGCTCAGTGGGTAGAGCGGTCGTCCTTCAACCAGAAGGTTGGCGGTTCGATTCTCACTCTCCCCACAGTTCATACTGTTGTTGTGCCCTTGGGCAAGACACTTAACCCACCTTGCCTCCAGTGGCTGTAACACTGGTAATTACTGTAGAACAGTGTAAGTTGCTTTGGATAAAAGCGTCAGCTAAATGAATAAATGTAAAATGTTCTCAATATACTGTATATATTTTTGGAAGATCATTTTTCCATCTTTTAAAATAAGTGAACTACTAAGAAGTGACATCATAGAATTTCACAGCACTGTGAAACTGTTCTGAAAATAAATGTATTTTCAATTCAAATATGTCTGAAGTAATCCTGTACATGGGTTTAGGGACTAGGATACTGAATCTTTAGTAGCCATAAAAAAACTAAAATAAGATGTGTGTTCAATCTTTACTCACTCTCTCTCACACACACACACACACACACACACACACACACACACACACACACACACACACACACACACACACACACACACACACACACACACACACAGAGAAAAACGTGTTTTTGGTAGAGATTGTAGAATGAAATGTATGATTTAGCATAGTCTAAATCATGATTTTTACATCATGAGACATGTGTAACAGATTTCAAGAGATTAACTTTGAAGGGCGTGAAAACAGGGGCAAATCTCTTACATCATTGTTGGGAGGGGGGACAATAAACAAATGTAAATCCCAAAACCAATCCAAAGGGGGACATAATGTCATAAAATTTAGTTATCAACTAAAATGTAAACCAATTGGGAAGCTGTTTTAAGAATTGGTGTAGATAAATACATACAGTATAGCCTTACAACACTTAAATAAATCCAGAAATTAATAAAACTATTAACTATCTTGTTTTTGTAATTGCATTTTCACAAAACAGGTTAAGTGCAGCCCCAGAATACAGCCAAAAGTGTGAAATATAACACAAAATTACCTTAAGGAAATTTAGTTATTAATTATATATGAAACCCCTTTTATTTACTCTGTCTGGTTCTCTCTATTAACATTTGTCTGCTCTCACTCAATAGTGTCTAATGTATCAAATCTAAGCATGCATCACATACTGTAATGTTGAGATTTTATTCCTTTTAGCCTTTATGGAAGGACTGAGGACTCAAATGCTCTAAGACAGTGAAGGTAAGCGTTTCTTTATTAAAGCAACCAGACAGACACACGGACAGGAAGAGCTGAGCCGAGGACTGGAGCCGAGCTGGAACTGTGGCCGAGCTAGACACCTGGAACTGAGCTGGAGCAGGTTAGTAATCCACAGCTCAGGCAACAAGACCGGTGAGCCCATTGCAAAGCCAAGCTGATGCTGTATGCTCACACAAGGTATGCTGCACGAGCTTACAGAGAAGAGGTGGACAGGAGAGGTTTAAATACCTCACTGGTTGCAATAGGCTGCAGGTGCTTGGAACAGGTGGCAGTGATGAGATGAAGGGAAGAGGAGAGAAGTGGAGCGGATTCCTGAGAGAAACGGAGAGGAACTGACATTATATTGCTCCTTCAATTACACCAGTGTACTGTACACAGGTTGTGCGTAAAGGCGCAGATTCAAATTCCTCCTTATTGTATGCATATCAAATATGTTTTTACTGTCATTTCTAAAGAGTTCATTAAGATTCCAGAGAGCTACACTAGTTTAAGGCTCATTACAAAACCCCTTGATTATTGCTACAGAAATACGATGTTATAAATATTACAAGAAGGGGACGTCACTTGAGAAGGAGGGGACCTGACTGAATATCAAATGTGGCCTTGGATGATCTTTAGATGTTCTGTAGCAAGAACACTATTGTTAATCCTTACATTTATCCAGCCGCGTCGTTATACCCGAGGGGCACAACTGCACAAAAGAAAAAACTGACCGGAAGCAACAAATAGCACATAGCTTTAAACTGACACACATATGGACAACAATGACTTAAGAAACAATTAAAAGACAAATCTGTTCTGTGTCCTAACATACAGAACTTATAGCTCAAAGCACATCTAGACCTGTGTGCTGGCAGCACTTTACTGATTAGGTGCCACTAGTGGAAGTAGTGATAGATGTCAATATTCTAATGGATCAGCAAAGACCTTAACACGCTTGTGATGTTTATAATGCCTGCTCTTTTTTACAGGAAAGGACTCTAGTGCAGTTATACATTGCTTCCTTACAATGGCACCTTAATCATCTTTCAGTCCATATTGAAGAAAAGTCAAAGGTTAAAGAGTCATTATGTAATGTAGACTGGACAGCTTCTGACCTGATCAGTCTTTGATCCCTCTAGTACCCAGCATCAACCTTTATCGAATTAATCCATGATAATCTCTGTCCCAGTCACTCTCTGCCGTTCTGGCCAGCAGCTTGTAGTTGTGCACGTAATGAGGACTGCAGTTTCAACTCTTTACACAATCCCTTACATTGATGAGCATTAGCTATGTGTGCGTGTGTGTTACTTTGTTTATCCTGACCGTCCTCCTAATCCTTCTGAGAAAGGGTCGCAGACCTCCTGCTGTGAAACTCATCTATTCTTTCCTGTTTAGATTTATCTGTGATTTTTGTTTTATAATATGAATAGTGTTTATGTAATACAGCCGGATAACCACACATCTCTTTTTTAACATGTTTTTTTACTAATTAGGTTCAACCCAAGCTGAAACATTACTTGAGTAGTAAATATATTAATTAAATCATTTAATATTATTTTTTGGTAGAATTCTATTATTTGTGTGCATAGAAAAAACAGAAACAAATACACTACTACACTAACTGTTTTCTCAAGTAATATTTTTGTTCATGATGTGAACAAAATGTAAATAGAATCCGAAATATACATCTGTACAGAAGCCCCATGTATTCATCATTTCTTTCCTCCCAGTTTCTCAATATAATGACCTAATTTAGTTTGTTTTCACAATATAACAACTTAAATTTCTCTTTATAAACAAGAAAATGACAGTTGTCTAGAATAGATGCATTTTATAGGGGCAATATAAAAAAAACGAAAAAACAAAAACAAAACAAAAATTATACTGCTATCGAGTATCGTTATTGAGTCCATAGTCACCTAACACCCTATTTTATATTGTAAATTTTCCTTAATTGTACAACCAATATTAAAACTTTAATAAAAAAAAAAAAAAAAAAAAACTTCAGATAACTGTAGTTGCAGAAAATATTATTTTGAGAAAACAAACAAAAAAATAAAGTCCTAATGATAAGAAAACGGGAGGAAAATAGTTACGAATAAATGGTTGTTTAGAAATGTTGTACTTCAGAGTTTTTGTAAGCTGTATATTTGTGTACATTATAAATTGTCCACATCTACACAAAAAAAATTTTTTTGTGCCAAGGGCAGTAGACGTCATATACATCAAATTTTATTCAAAAGTTATTTTTCTGAATACAGAAAAAATGCATTATTGTAGCTTAAATATTTGTTGACATTAGTGTCCTAATCAAAAACGCAGTTCTGACAGACGGAAGCTGGCAAGGGACGTATTTTTTGCAAACACGAACAAGACCTGTCTGCTGGCAATGTGATAAGTTTGAATTAGGTTTGTGTTTTCGTGAAAAACTAACGATAGAGTAGCCAAGTCATGTATTTATGGAGACGGACAATGATGTATTATTGTGCAATATATTGACAATCATATTAGCACCGTTTGTTTAATATGCGTTTTGCTAGCGAGTTCAGTTAGCATTGCTGCAGGTTAGCTAGCGGTCAGCTGAGAAGTAAGTGGAATAGTTGCCATAAAGCTGTACTGAGAATGTTAGCGATGGCTATAATTATAGCCTGGGCGTATATTTAGAGAAGTGCAAATCATTAAAAAACACTCGGTAAAACGTTCTTAAAGTTTCTTTCTCTTTTGTCTACCTAGGTGTTCACTGATGTTGGCTGCATGTAGGACCCAATCTTGGACATTTTTCTCATTGACCTGTAAAGAACTTTGTTCCAGGAAAAAACTAACATCATTTGTCTCTAAAGCTTCATTCACCCTTTCCCAATACTCAACTGCTCCTTGCACAAGAGCACCAACCCCATCCATCCAGCACTTTTCACCAGCTGATCACCTCCCTTCTGCCTGCAGAGTTTCTCATTCTGCTAATTGCAGCAGTAACATGGAGTTGAAGGAGGTCGTGCAGGTCCTGGAGCAGCTTGCACCCCTGTCTTTAGCCGAGTCATGGGACAATGTTGGCCTGCTAGTTGAACCAAGCAAATTACGGCCCATTAAAACCATCTTACTTACAAATGACCTTACTGACGCTGTTATGGAAGAAGCAGAAGGCCTGAGCTGTGACCTTATAATTTCGTATCACCCACCTTTATTTCGACCAATAAAGCGCCTAGCTCAGAAAGATTGGAAACAGCGATTGGCTATTCGTGCTGTGGAGGCTGGTATAGCCATTTTCTCCCCACACACCTCATGGGACTGTGTTAAAGGAGGAGTGAATGACTGGCTTGTTGCAGGACTTGGTAAGAGGTCACGAAGAATGGAAAATGTGTGACACATTCCACAACAATTGCATATTTGATGAGGCTTTAAGCCAAAGTGTTGACACTGACCAAGTGGTCAAGTCTTCCATCTTAGTTGCGTGAGTGTATTTTTCCTCAATATCAGGTGTCTTTCTTTGACTCTCAGGTAGCGGCCATGTGACTGTGCTCAGTCAGGCTCTTGGGGGTGTTTCCCAGAGACACAGGCTGGAGTTTACAGTCAGGAGCAATGAGGAGCTGAACGCTGTTATGGTGGAATTGAAAGCCTGTGATAATGCAACAACACTCCAGCATTTAAGTAGCAGGTGGTGAAGTTATTAAAATAACAAAAGAGATTAAAAAGACAGTCTCATATTAATTATTTTAGAATAAAGTGTCATTGTTAAAGCATACTGTAATCACAAGTCCTATAAAATCTACTTTTAGTAGACACACACATTAGCATGTCAGCCATGATCAAGTCACATGACCTGTAAAAAACATGTAAAGCAAACATAAGTCCCCAACAACATGCACTGTGTACAACTGCATACAATCTTTTAATTGTGTGTTTTACTGAATTACTCTATCTTCAGATCAGACAACAGTGGGCTGCATGCCAGCGTTACTTGCTCTGACTCAGCCCTGGCCCACAGTGTCCAGACTCTGTTAGGCCACACTGTTCTCAGCCATTCTCTCACCATCACAAAGTTAGAAAAGGTAAGCAATATTAAACACACAGATTATACAAACAAAAAACTGTTTTGTACAAAGGCATGATTGTTGAGCCCCTGATTCATCCGTTACTTGCTACAGCACCCCCTCCCAGGTCATGGCCAAGGACGGTTGAGTGTTTTGGATCAGCCTCTAACTGTAGAAACAGCCATCCAGAAAATGAAGTCTTACTTGGGTTTGAAGCACCTTCGTTTGGCTCTGGGAGGAGGACAGACACTAGGTGAGAAAATATATCACCATTACAAATGCTAATATATTTGACATTTCCTATTAAGTTTTCATACCAGCTCAAAAATGTGTTGTAATGACTCACTTATATTTTTGCAGAGTCTTCAGTGCAGACTGTGGCAGTGTGTGCCGGATCTGGAGCCTCGGTACTGAGCGGAGTAAAAGCTGACCTCTATGTTACAGGTTGGTTTTAAAACATGTACTCTTTCAGACAATAGGCATACAAAAGTCCACAACTGCTCAAAAAAGCTATAAATTTATTTTGCTGGAAAAAAAAAAAAACATAATTTTGGCTTGGACACAAAACAGTAAGATGACATGAGTCACATGTTTGTCTTTTTTCCTTTTGAGCTCATCTCAAGAGATAAAACAAAAGAGCAGTTTATGGCATGTACTGCAGTGGAGCAGTGCCTTACATTAAAGACTTGATTGTATATACAGCCTCTGTTTCAACAAATGTCTGGTCACCAAAATGCATGCATATAAATATGTCCATCCCTTTTGCAGGAGAAATGTCACATCATGAAGTCCTAGATGCTGTGGCAATAGGAACCAGCGTCATACTCAGTGATCACAGCAACAGTGAGCGTGGATTTCTGGCCTCATTCAGGGAGCGTCTGGCTGTGCGTCTTCCTGAAAGTGTGTCTGTGGTGGTGTCCAGGACTGACAGAGACCCACTGCAGGTGGTCTGACATTTTATTTGGTCATTTACAACTAAAAACAATAATAATAATAATAATAATAATGTTGTTAATAAAAATAAAGAAATTGGTGAAATTAACATTTCCTATAACTATTTGTAATAGACATCTAATGTGTAGAATGACTAATAAAACTACTGTTAATATGTAAACAGACAATGCTGTGTCATATTAAAGAGCTTCTTGAATACATATAATACTCTTATTTATTTAAACTTTATTTTTTCTGGAAAGTCCTACTGAAATTACAACTCTCTTTTTGCAGAGGGGCCCTGTGCGTGTGTGTGTGCGTGTGTGTGTGCGTGCTGCTCCTTTGTGCAGTGAATTTTGTTTGGATCATTATTGGTAATGTAGTAAGTGCATTATATATTTTTTTTATCTCAATAACCCAAGGCATCCAGAGTGCTCCCACGGTGCTGATGTAGAGAGATGACAACACCTCCAAAATGAATCCCTGCTAGATTAAATTACACTTGGAAATATTACAATGTCAATGTTTAAGTGATATATCAAAATAAATCAACAGAAACAAACATATAGATAAGTGTACTTTTCAACCAAGTAAAAATATAGAAGGTATAAATGACCTTTTAGCCTTTAGTCAGCTAACATTAACTGAGATCAAACTACTGAGCACACACATGCCATTGAACAAAGCTACTGTAATACTTAACGCATCCCCTTTTTGTGATAATGGCAAAAAAACAAACAAACAAATCAAGAAGCAATTCTCTTTATAGGCTGTTACAGGGTCTGGTGTCTTAAGTGCCTACAACCCACCTGTTAGTTCGTAAAAACATTGAGAAAAGGCACACACCCCACTGCCCCCTGTTAACACCCTGACTTTCCTCTTTACTCTGAATGGCTTTCACACCTCCACTTCCCTTCTGTCCTCATTTGCTTTAATCCCTGCTGTTACACATGCAGACAAACACACACACACACAAATGGAGAAGGAAAACAACAACTACAACAACAAAAACAACAACAGTAATACATTGGTCTTGTAAAGTGACCCCAGCTGTCACTATTCAACTGGCATGATGGTCTACTAGCAGGTTGATTTAGGCTTCATTGTCTTTGCTTTAAATCGTTAAATCACAGGAAATCCTGAACAGACGGACGCGCACAGACATTTGTGTTTCAGCGTTTAAGTTGGAAACTAGTGATGTAACTAATCCCCATGACTCAGTGTAATAATAGTCTGTGTTCCAACTATCTTAAAGCATATTATCCTCGATGTTTATACAGTAACTTGGTCAAAGGAGAGGTTTGTTATGACTATTCAATCCTGATTTTTTTTTACTGTCTACAGCAAAATGTATTATACCCAAAAAGCCTATGAATATCAGATATGTATTCCAAACTGGAGAAAACACATGATTCAGCCAATATGAATTTCTATGCCCTGTATTTGCCCTGTAGTTTTGTACTATACGTCAAAATAACAAAATGTATGTAAGCAT
Organism: Neodontobutis hainanensis; assembly: GCA_024349245.1. NCBI lineage: Eukaryota > Metazoa > Chordata > Actinopteri > Gobiiformes > Odontobutidae > Neodontobutis > Neodontobutis hainanensis. The sequence goes on from JALDNG010000017.1 coordinate 9,610,494, forward strand.
TAACAATGTTACGTGTATTGCAAGTGTTTTGTTAAAGCTGAAATATTCAGATGAGCATGAGACACAGACTGGTATTACATAATCTGCTACATAAACATCACTGCTTAATATATTACAACCTGGGTCAATGAGTCGCCTATTATTCTGTTTATCTTGTTAAATGTTTTATTTCTTACAGTTGTACTCCACTGTAAACTTCCAGACACATGTTGCGTAGTGGCCAAATTGTAGCCATGGCCAAACTGTCCTCTTTTCCACTTTACATTCATGCCTTAGCTTCCTGCTGAGAAAACCTAACAGACAGGCTATAGAGAGGAAGACACATGTCATCAAGTGATCAGGGAGCCACGGGGAACCCGACAATAAATGCCACCTTGAACAGGTACAACAGTCGAAAAGCATTTTTAAGGTCAACTTATTCTGAATTAATTGAAATTCCTTTTTTGTGCACAAGACTGGGTTGTTAAAGGTACAGAGCTATTATGAGGATATGTAAGATAAGATCTATGTAAATGTGGTTCAAATTATAATTATTACCCCAAATTAACAGAAGATTAAACTAAATAAGTGTTATTGTTATAATGTGCACTTTGAGCAGTTATTGCCAGTTGCAGTTGCCAGTTGCAGTGTCCTTTCCAGACTTTAAAGGAAATATGTTGATACTTGTTATTTGTTTGTTGAGCAGGCCTTACAATGTAGGGGGATATGTTGCAGTGAGAAGCAAATGAAGATCAACGTGGAGCCATTTGGCCCCATGTGTGAAGCCCCACACACCTATTTAACAGACACACTCACTACAGTGGGCACTTGAAGCAAAGAAGAGAGAAGAGTTCACAGGACGTTAGAGGAACTTTTGACTGGATCTACAAAATAAGGAGTAACATCTCCTACTCTGTACTTGGAAGGATAGAGGAGTCATGCAACATTTGAAGGAAAAAAAAGACGAGGCGCTCATCTAAGAAATATGCTCAGTGTGGATATGTTCCCCAGTTTGACTCTGGGATCTCAAAGAATCGGAGACTGTTTCTACAGAGGTGAGTGCAAGTTTCAAGGATTAATAAAACAATATGCTTCCAAATATATATATATTTTTTAAATACTTTCTAAATGTTTCTCTATCACAGAACGTGAGCCGACTACCCACATGTCACTCTTTCCCTCAGCCTGTGATGTGTCTCTACCTCAGAGGCTAATGGCTCCTCCAGCAGCTCCAAATAATGCTGTACCCAACCAACTCAAAGGTCAAGATGAGATCAAGATGGAGCTGGAGAATGCTGCTTTATGGAAACAGTTCAGCACAGTGGGCACAGAGATGATCATCACTAAAAAGGGCAGGTGAGAGATAAGTTGAGAAATGAATAATGCATTTATAGATAAAGATTTTTTTTACTTCATTTCTAACTGCATCATACAAATCTTTCCTCAAAGACGGATGTTCCCTGGGTTGAGGATGAAGATTTCAGGTTTAAATCCATCTCTCCGCTACATTCTACTCTTGGACGTTTTTCCAGTTGACAACTCCAGGTATCGTTTCCAAGGTGGTGGCTGGCAAGCTGTGGGGGGCGCAGAGGCCAGGCTCCCAGACCGCGTCTTCATCCATCCAGACTCCCCTGCTACTGGGGCTCACTGGCAGAGCCGAACCATCTCCTTCCACTACGCCAAGCTCACCAACAACACACTGGACTCACAAGGACATGTAAGTGGTTTGTTTGGCCATACTGAAAATTAGATAATGAAAATTAGTTAATTAGATACAAAGTCTTAATTTTCTTATTTGCATTATTTACAGATAATTCTCCACTCACTGCATCGCTATCAGCCCAGAGTTCATGTGGTTGAAGCCAGAGACATTATGAGGTGGGGTGGAGGGCAGCAAACATTTGTTTTCCCCGAGACACAGTTTATTACAGTCACTGCCTACCAAAACAACAAGGTAAAACCATTTTTATAGGGATTTTTATGGAAAAATTAAAATTGAAAGAATGAAAAATAAAAACTGGTTTTGGCTTTGTTTCAGATTACTGAGTTAAAGATCAACTCAAATCCCTTTGCGAAAGGTTTCAGAGAAGATGGCATGAACAGCAAACAGTACGTGATTTTAGAAGTTCACATTTCATTCCTAAATATGTGCACTGGTTTTTAAACCTTTTTAAACGTTTTTTTTTTCTTTAGACAAAGAGATGCAAGGCAGAAGCGTAAAATCAATCAACTAACTGAAACTTTGGATATTGGTAAGATAAACATCCTACTTTAAGCCTAATGTACAGTAAAATGAGCAGTCCTACATTTTCATTCATGGCATTTCCTTTATTACAGAGAACTGTGACCCATGTGACTCTACTGAGCCTTTGCCACAGCCCTCAGTGTCTTCCACCCAAACTACTGACCTGCAGACACTGGACCTGGTCTGTTTGCCTGCACTGCCTGACCCTACTTGTGGCTACAGGCCAGTGGAGACCCCCTACCAGGATACTCTTATCCCAGAGCAGACATTAGACCTTGGGCAGGCCTTCATAGCATCTCAAATGTCAGATGTCAACATGTCCTTGACAAATGGGATGCAGGCGGCAGCAGGAAGCGAGGTGGCTAATGGCCTCATTGAAAGGTGGGTTTTGTCCAGATTGTGCAAATACAACTTCTGTGTGAATCCTAACTAAGATGAGCCTTTTTTAAAACCATAATGAGTTTTATTCAGAGCTTGACAATGAGACCTCTAAACATAAAGAATAAAAAACTTAAAGTTATCGATATAACTATATTTGGGTTTAATTTAACTCGGTGGACATTTTATAACCTTGTATTTAATGTAACCACAACTAAACCATTACAAATACTAATACGTGTTAATAATACAACGTGAAAGCTAGTACCAGATAGACTTTATGGAAGCTGGATTTGTCACTTCAAAGAACAAATGTCAGCAAGTTTTCTCAAAATAATGACTAAGCAACAAATGTGTGGTATTATAGTTTTTGGGGAAAACATTACTTTAATTGACATATTCTAGTATTTGTTTTTTTTTCTTCCATAGGCCTGATGTGCAGCTTGCCGAACCAGCCTACACTTCCAGCTTTGCCCCCACTGCCCTTACACAACTGGCCTCCTCCTACCCCTCCCTCCCCATCCCAGACTCCACAGATACAATCAACCCTCAGGCCCCTCTCCCCCCCATCAACTACCCCACCATGCTGTCCACCTCTCCCACCCTGTCCCCCTGCAACACCACCCCGTCCCTGCAGCAGACCACCTTCACTTTCCCCACTCCCCCCCATTCAAACTCCTCTTCTCCACAGCCCCTCAGCTCCCCTTGTGCTAACACTTACCACAGCGTCCCTCCCATCAACACTCTGAGCCCCCACACCCCCACTGACCCCTCCTTTGCCACACCTATACCCACGTGTGACTCTAGCCTGCAGTGCCAAATGTCTGCTCACTCTTTGCACACTCAGCCCATTAATGATCCAAACTCAACAGAACTTGCCTATCCTAGTTTACTTCCCCCAAATCCTGCTCAAGCTTTTCCTAACCAAAACCAACTTCCTGCTCCCAGTCTGTCATGCTCATTTCCCACTTATGGCAACCATACATCTTTTGCGTTCCCTCCGCACTTGCAGAATCTTTCATTCCCAAATATGACCACCAACCCAGCCCACCCGGCCTTGCACCTCTCAAATTTAAGCTACCAATCCCAGGCGCCATCTCTCGCCGCTTCCTTCCCTCATTCGGCATCCACGCTCTCCCATCCCCAATTCCAGCCTGCTCCATCCAATCCCCAGTCCCTCCCAAATGCAGCTGCCCCCTCTTCTGCTGCCTCTTACCCCTCTGTTGACATAGGCGCAATCCCTCAGTTTAACACTGGCGCACCCTATCGTGCAGACATAGTACGGCACCACCCGTCTCTTCTGCCCCAGCTGGATCTGCCCTCCTCATCGGCAGCCCCAGCCATTTACCCTCCCTTTGCATCCTACCCTCTCCGGCTCTGTCAGGAAACCCACCCGTCCTTGTCCATCCCACTGAGGCATCTGTACAGACAGCACCAGCATAACCTCGCCCAGGGGTCCTACCTGGACATGAGCACAAGAGCTGTGTTTTAAAAAAAAAAAAAGTGATAATATAATTTCTTTGATAGCGCTTTTAGGTAAATGTGTGTTACCATTTCTAGTTTGATCTTGTTAGCAGTTTTCTTTTCTGATTTTGATGATGATTTTTTTCCTACGTTGTAAATAGTTAGTGACATCTTTTCAAAAATCATTCCATTTAAAAAAAATTTAAAAGTTTCTTCACTGGGGCTTGGTGTGCATTATTTGTCATTTGTCAGTTACATGTCTCACAGTGGAAAAATGTCCAGAGTTGTGTTTTATCTTTAGAGTGGACAATATTTGGACCATGTCATCCAAATGCCAACTCAATGCCCAGAGGTGCTGTTGTCATCAAATACCAAATAAATCAATACCACAACTTTGTATCACGTGTTATACATTCATTCAGAATCATGTTGGTTGTTGAAATAGTGTTAAAAGACGCAAACCACCACAAAACATACTGAGTTATTGTCAAACTATGAGAACACATAATGGTTGATGCTAAGGTTCAACTTCACATTGTTTGAATGAAGTCATTTATTAACTAAACGACAGACAAGTAGGTTTTGGCCGACCTGCCTGAGTCCTCCTCACAACTGGCTTTTTCTTGTGAGCCTTTTCTATACAGCATGACACCTGTATCTACGATTCCAGCACAGACATCTCCATCCAGGCTCCTCTGACCATCGACAACAGACAAAACCACACAATGCTGTGCTCGCGTATTCGTCCATCCTTCTCTCACCTGTTGCTACTGAGGCATGTGAGTTCAACAAGGACAGTGGTGGCGTCCAGAGAGGCTGAGCTGCTCCCTGCCACTTTATCCTTTGAAGATCCCAGGGCGTTTCAGGCGAAGACTTTGGGTGAGCTGCTTCGGGCACTGGCTGTTTTCCGCGTGTGCTCTTTCCCTTTGCTGGTTAACAACTGTGGCAAGGTGAGAACACAGAGTAAGACTTTAAATATTTGTAGATTTAAAAAGACAATGACACATCCTGTTTGGTTTAATGTTATTGTTATATTGTTATGACCCAGTTTGCACTGTCTTGTCTTGTTACTTTAGTTGATGTCTATTGCCCGGATGCTCCTGGGCAAGAGGGTGTTTTCCTTGATGCTGCGACCTACTGTGTATGCCCAGTTTGTGGCAGGAAGGAATGAGACAGAAATTGTTCAGTCCATGGAGAAAATGAGCTTGCTGGGACTAAGGCCTATGCTGGCAGTTCCTATTGAGGAAGATCTGGGAGAAAGTACAGGGTATGCTCAATTTTAAATTAATGAATTGAAATGAGGCTGTAAAAATGAGATTTATTTGTGCAGTGATGTACATTTTCAGTTGATGCCACTGAGTGCCTTCAACAGGGAGAAGAGATATGAGGACAATATGGAGGCCATGTTGGAGTGTGTGCGGATGTCCCACAGCAATGCTTGGAGTAAAGATCCAATGATGCAGTTGAAGATTACAGCACTGCTTAGCCCTGAGTTGTGTGTAAGGCCACAAGTCAAATTATTCTTCTTTTCAACCACAACATTATACAATATGGCATTTGGATTCAAACATGACATTTGAATAAAAACTCATGCATTTGTGTGTGCTAGTAAACAGCTGGGATAGCATTTGCCCACATTATCTTTAGGGTCAAAGATAAGTGAGTGTGCAGCTGTAAAAACTGACCGCTATTCCCACCAGAAATATTTTGGGCTATTCCCAGTTTCATTATTGAATAACTTGAGTCTGCAATGTTTGTATCAAGGTGAAACTCACCGACATCATGACGCAACAACCCTACGACCTGAGTCTGCTGGTCAGGGCAATGAACGGAGAGGTATTTCACTGCACTCTCTTTCTTATTGGTGTAACTAGTCTTTTATGTTTTACTGACCTTTTTTGTTTAAAATGTCCCATCAGCCAATCAGCTTCCCTGGCTTAGGTGAAAAAGAAAATGCACATTTATTTTGTGGACTGAAAAGGCTTAACAAAATTGCAGAGGTAAAGTAAAACTAGACATATTGTATATGACGACATTAAAGAACTTAACAGACAACATTGTTAATACCTGTTAAAAGGCGAGTGTTAACAAAGTCCGAGTCCTGGTTGACGCAGAGTACACCTACATGAATCCCGCCCTCTCCTTGGTAACTATGGCAATGATGAAAAAGTTTAACAAAAATGGTGCTTGGATTTGGAACACATACCAGTGTTATCTAAAGGTAGTTGTAGTCTACTTTTGTTTTACCCATTACATATTTAAATCTTGTTTGGTTCATTTAACCAAATGCCTCTCCTCTGACATGCCAGGAGTCCAGGTCGCTCATCCTAGAATCTCTCAGTCTTTCGAAAAAGGAGGGTTTCTGTCTAGGAGTCAAACTGGTAAGAGGGGCCTATATGGACAAAGAGCGGAAGCTGGCAGAGAAAGAGGGACGTCTTGACCCTATCCATAAATCCTGGGAAGATACTAATGACAGGTAAATATTGGGATAGTATATCAAAATGTGGATCAGATACAAAGTAGATTTGATTTATTTTGGTACATTGATTATTGTAAGCAATTTGTTTACAGTTATAATGGCTCACTAAATACCATGCTGGAGGTCATCTCGCAGCAGCCAGAATGCTACAGGATTATTGTGGCAACTCACAACGAGGAGTCAGTCAGACTGGCTGCACAAAGGTTAGACCATATGACTTAATTTTTGAGCAATGTTCCAATCTGGAATAAAATAATTTATAAAGTTAACAATTAGTGCTACATTTGGTGTTAAAAACTTAAGACTGCATAATGACACATTGTGTTATATTTTACCTTAAGGATGGAGGAGCTGGCTATAGACAAAGATGGAGGTTCAGTTTGTTTTGGACAGCTGCTGGGCATGTGTGATCATGTCTCCCTCACTCTAGGCAAGGCACATAGTCTCTTTTTTTTTTTTTTTTTTTTTACAAAAGTTCCATTAAGAATGGTATATTGAAGCAGCATATATATATATATATATATATATATATATATTTTTTTTTTGAATAATACTTTCTCTTCCTGCAGCTAAAGAAGGTTATACAGTTTACAAATCAGTACCCTATGGCTCAGTGGATGACACACTCCCATACCTGGTGCGTCGGGCGCAGGAGAACCGTACCGTGTTGCAAGGAATCCGCAAAGAAAGGGATCTGCTGTGGCGAGAGCTGCAGAGGCGACTACATCAGAAGCTATAGTTTGGAAGCTCATAATTCACTGTTAGACTATTTTAAGCTAAGGGGACTTCACATAGCTGAAGATTGAAAAGATGTCACATGTAAAAAATAAATACCAGTTAAAACAAAAAATAAAGTTCAGGCATTTTAAAAGATGTAAATCAGTTTACTATGGATTTTGTTTGGAAAAATGAACAGTTCATTTTGTAATACTTCTATATTGTATTTCAAATGCCTGCCTCTCTGTACATTACAACTTCCTATTGTATCAAATTTACTTTTTTTGTCGTCAATGGTCGGAAATAACTGCTAGTGACAGAGTGAACCTCGGCTGGTTAGTGACTTTCACACAAGTTTTATGTTGTATGTGCAACAAACTGAAGCAACTCTCCAAAACAAAGTTGTAAATTGTTTATTATATTCAGTTAAACCAACACATTGGTTACCTTACTGCTCAAGTCACAACCCAATCACACACAGCCTTTTTTTTCTCTCAATAACCTTAAAAATGCTTTAGTTCAAAAGGGTTAACTTTTGACTGAAATGACCTTAGCCGTTCCAGGATTTAATGACAAATAATGAACAGCACACAACCAAGTGTCCAGCGCATAAACCCTAAAGATGTTATGGAATGAAAACCGGTTCAAATTGACAAAACTGAAATCCAAGTTAGGCTCAGTAGTTGCCTTGGTTTTGATTTCTGTAGCCACCTCGCTGGTAGCCACCCTGTTTCTGCTGGTAAGAGCCTTTTTGATCTGTAGAAAAAAAACAGCAGTATTAAGCAAGGAAAAACACAAAATAAAATGTTTTACTAAACCTAAAGTGTTATACAACAGCCATAACTAAGGACAATCAGTACAACAGCTTAAATGTAGAGAATAATTAGGGCTTTCATATCACCTTTACCTCGTTGGTAGCCACCCTGCTTCTGCTGGTAGCCTCCTTTCTGATCTGTAACACAAAATAATTTTCTATTTGAGCATTGAGTCTGAAACAAACGCCATCAAATAATTACACCACCAAAACCCCTGAGAAATAGTAAAAAAAAAAAAAAAACTTAAATTATGTTTGCACTGACCTCGGTTGAAATAACCGCCATACACGCCCTGTTTTAGATCAAACACACGCTCATTGTTTTCTACCAGGTTGCCCAGCTTTTCAGCAAGTTGCAGGGCCATGTTCTGCAGGGAGGTGGGCTCTGTGCGGTGCATCACCACAGTCTGTGTGGGCTGGTCCAGAGATGCCTGATTGCACAAGAAAACACTTATTGCACAGTTGCTTATTGTATTATTATTTTTTTTTTTACAGGCAACATCAGGAAAGGGAGATCGAACGCACCATCAGCTCCTCGTTGATGATCATCTTACTTATGATGCTGTGTACTGTGGGGATCTCCAGTTCAAACATATCAGACAATGTGGCCATGCTGGAGGACACAAACAGCATTACAAAAAGCAATGTACTAAAAAGATTCTTTCAAGTTTAAAGTATATGAGCTTACCTGATGGAGTCATATACACTGCTGTAAGTGAATAGGTAGGTCCTCAAAGACTCCTCCTGGATTTTCCTGTAATAGACATCAAAATTAAATATTAAAAAGAAACATATGAATATTTCTAGAAAAAAAAACATTTACATAATATAACAGACAGGAATTTTTCACAAGTGACTAACCTGACAAGCATTTCTCGTACTCTCTGCGTTTCCGGAAACAGGTCCCACACCTTGCAATTCATCTTTTCATTGATGATAAATGAGTGGCAGGTTCGCCAGTCTCCCATCTTCATAGCCTTGCTGGCAGCCACCACATGCTCCCTCATGCTCTCTGGGGGTCCTAAAGGGACAACCACAAAGTTACATTATCTTCATTCCTCTTCTGTTAAATAAATCCCCAGTTGGTGAATACTGTAGTTGACTTGTGCCATACCCAGAAGGGGCTGTCTCTCTCCCACTCTGAGCTGATGATGAAACTGCTTGCTGATCATCCTACGTCTGGCATCAAACTCGTGGGCAGCCATGTAGGGGATTTCCAGCAGCATAGCTGACACCAGGTACACACATTCCAGCAGCTCCAAGTTGATGTGCATGTGGAATGGCACCTGTAGGAGAAGTCCACACAGAGTTGAGATCAGCACTTTTCAACAAAACCTTGTCAAAATCATTAGTATGCTGTTGGAGTGCAATGATAATTAATGTATGTTTTGTCTGAGGCAAGCTCAAAATGTGTACATGGCAAATAGTAAAAATGTACAACTAAAAATCTAAATTGCTTATGCACTTACTTGTCTTCTCTTCTCAATTTTCTCCTGTTCAGCATTTCTCTCTTGCATGTTCCTCATGAGAAGACCCTGACCCAATAGTTCTTTGGCACGACCCGAGGACTGAATGTCCAACAAGGCATTGTGGGCATCTTTAATCATGCCCTGACGAAAAGCGCAGATTCCAAGTTGGACCATGGTTCTGTTATATAGGATCTTAAGAAAAAAAACCCAACAAAAGGCATTGCATTATTTAGATCATGTGCTGTTCATATTCATATGTAGTTCAGAGCCTTTGGGCTATACCTGTACGGGCGGGTCGGCGTGCTGGATGTTGTCCTGCAGGTGGCTCATTAGCATGAGATCTCGTGCCTGGTACCAGCGCGAGTGCAGGGCGTGGTGATAGATGTGACAGAGTATAGCACATGTACGGATACGGTCAGTGCGATCCTTTGCGTAAATAAATTTGCATAGACGGTCCATGATCACAGCGCTATCCTCGCCTTCACTTTCCTCCTGGTCCTGCTCGGACTACATATCACAAAAACAATTTAAAAATCTGGCATCAGACAGAAATAGCACACTAAACCTGAATGACAATTAATGTAATTCTCCAACCTTGGTCTCTCCCTGAAGGCCAAGGCTGCGACGGTGGGCCTTGTAGTCAAACTTGTAGTAGGTGTGCATTATTCTACGCAGGTACACCCGGCAAATTTCCTCTGTGCTACCCTTGTTTTCCAAGTAGGTGAGCAGCCGGTCAATGATGCCACAAACTCGGCCTTCATCTTTCAAATTGTCCACATATTCTGTTGGATAACAATAAAGAAGACTTAACCAGAAGAAATGGCAAACCTACAAACTACATCAGACAAAAATATGTAATTAATTACAAACCTTGTGAGTGGGGATCAGTGTTCTGCATAATCTTTGTAAACTCTTCATCCATCCTTTCTACAAGAGTCAAGATGCATCCTCTCACCCTAAAAGGCTGTAAAACATTCAAGAGCAATTTAATTTTGCCTGATATACTTGCTATAAATAAAATTAAAGAATTGAAGCTCAACAGTAATACCTGTTCTGAGACAGCCAGGTTTTCACTGTCCTCTGCTATATTCTCTCCAATGAAGATGTTGTTGTGTTCAAACAGAATGTCCAGCAGCTCATCGATACAGTCCAGGCACTTCTTCCACATGTCAGCCTGTAAAGGAAAAGAAAGCATTTACCTGATCTTCACATAAAACGTAAACAAAAGGCATCAACCATTAACCAACAGTAACAAACCAACCTTCATAAAAGCTGCCAAATTGGGATTGTAGTCGTACAGGGAAGCAATGATGTTGAACTTGATTTTCACCAAGATGCCTTGGCCCAAGTTATTCTCTGCTGCAATGGCTGCCAGGGCATGAAATAACTCAATTTGGGCAGCCCTATCAAGAAGATTAAGGTTAGGTAAAGGAAACTCTCCTTGTAATTTAATATGTCAACAGTGCAAATAACAGATGGCGTGAGGCGGGAAATCTTAAGTTGGACTTTTGAAATATAGTATTGTTACCTGTCAGTGCCCTTTTTGCCTCTAGCTTGCAGAATCTCATTTAGTTTTTTCACCACAACAGTTGTGTTGATTTCCGTGCCCTTGGCAAACATTTTTGGCTTTTCCTGATTAAAAAAACAACAAAAGACAACCAAATTACAATTCATCATTTTAGTACACTAATAAATTATGTTATTCTAAATGTATCTAACACAATATATTATGTACCTTTACCAGAGGGACACCGCCCTTTACTTTCTCCCAACCTCCTTCGACCTCCTCTCCACCCTCTTCCTCAGGTTCCTCTTCAAGCCGTTCCTTCTTAATCTTCTTTCTTTTTCCAATCTTTTTATCGGTTGGCTTTTCACTCTCTTGGGTCCTTGCAATAGACAACAAAATATATATGTGGCATAATATATGAAACTGTGTGTATATAGTTTCTCTCATTTACTGTATATACCGTTTATAGTACATACATACGTAGTTAGTATGTTTTGTCGTCTCTTTATGTGTTGGTTTGTTTCTTTGTATGTATATTGTTTGTTTGTAAAGAGTAGTAGACTAGTAATTTTCAAATAAAGCATTACTCACTTTTTAAGGAAGACCACCGCTAGTGAAGAGCTTTTTTCACCTCCTTCATCTGAGCTCTCACTGCCACTGCTGACCGATTCTGAGCCCCAGTCCTCCTCATCTTCATCCTCGTCACTGGAGGAAGACTCGTCCTGTTTGGAAATAGAACATCACATTTATCTTCCAAATAGCTGCTGAAAATATTAATTTAGCTGTGTCTTACCCCTGATCCTTTGGCGCCTTTGAGAAACTGGCTGGCATCAGGAGGCTTCTTTAAAAAGCTTTTTGCAGTCAGCGTTTCCTCAGGTGCATCTGTATCACTTTCAGAAGACTCGCCTAAAAAGTTTAAAATGTAAAAGATTGTTTTTTTTCTCCCCTTCCGTTTTATGCATTTGCAGTTCCTCATCCAATAATAAGTTTTAGAAGATTACCAGATTCCCCTGGCTCCTTCTCCTCCTCTTCGTCGGCAGATTCTTGCGGGTTCTAACGAAAATAAAAAATTATAATGTTTAGAAAAAATAGCAATATTTTTTGTGCAGAGACAAGAAATTCAGAATCTAGTATGTTCTAAATTTTAACTTGAAATTATGTACCTCCTTGTAAGCAGAAATTTCTGCCTCAAAATCCCTGTTGTACTTGCGAATCTTTTGACGCAGTGTACTGAGCGCTTTAGCATTGTTTTTGTTCATTTTCTTCTTGCCCTCTTTGTCTTCCCAGAGCTGTAAAGATATTACAGTCATTATATCACCACTTGCATTACATTAATAATCACACTACTTGTTTGCAAAATGTACCTGGTTGAGGTAGTCCTCCAAGTCAGCCAGGAGGCGGATATAAAAAGGAGGAACTCCTTCTTTGTCCACAATATTCTTGCTTTTTATAAATGCCCGGCATAATTGCTCAAACTCTTCCAGACATTTGGACATGTCACGGATCTTCATAGCATTGCGAATAGTCTTAATGAGATTAGTCAACTCTTCAAACCTGAAATAATATAATATATATATATATCTATCAGCAAACACTGCTTGAATTTTTTTTTTACGTTTTATTATGAGACAAAGAGAAGTTGGCCCAACCTTTTGTCTTTTGCACTGCGCACCACTCTTTTGGTATCCTCCTCATCATCACTAAGCATCAAAGCCCTGCAAACAGACAATTATGAAAGTGTGACCCTTTAAAACCAGAGACTCGTGGCTGTGACAGGAGAATTTAAACAGTACTGACTGCTTGAAGGTAGTGCCAGGTGCCTTAGGTGCAATCTCATCAGCGGATGTAGACTCCTCCGACTCACTGTCAGAGCCGGTAGCAAAGAAACGAGACATTGCTGAAGAATAGTCTTAACCTAAAAAAAAAAAAGATAAGCATTCTTTCCAGTTAGTAGGCTTCTGTAGAATAAACAGGTATTATACAAGTATTTGAAGATTCTTTAAATTATTCTCAACCTTTCTCCTTGACCAGCTACAAGCCAAATGTATTTGTTTAACTCAAATGTATTTTCGGGGTGGATATAATCTGTAAACCAGTCGTATTTGGGATAAAGTACGAGGTAAATTGCAAATGTCAATGTTATGGAAATATAACGCTACATGTGCCCACACACAGGCAATCCAAGAAGAATAATATACTGATAATCGATACATTTGTTAATGAATCGGAAATAAACTTTTATTAATGTATATAGGTCATTGAGCAGTAGGCTACTTTGAACATCTTCAACCAAAACTAAAACCGAATTGACAGAAGAATCAGATTATCGGGTCAACAAAAGGATCGCGAGAACTTGTTTCTGTATTTCTTACTTCTGTATTTAAACACACACATACCGTTGGGTCTTATTAAATTAAGTCCAACGTCTTTAAATGTTAGCTGGCATTAGCTAGCTAACATAGGAGCCTGAATCAACATGAACATGGCGCTTTTGCGATGCTATGCTAACTTTAGCTATAAGCCAACGCGCCTGTCGCATGTCTGGTCAGCAAAGATAGTGATTAAAAATTTTTCTCAAAGATTTAGCATCATTTCAACAATAACTCACCTATGTCCTTGTGAAAATTATACTGTCGTGCTTGAATTGACCCTTAAAGATAAATAAATCCAGTTTTGCAATTTTGAGACCACAAATAAAAGCGTGGGGCAGCCTAGCCGGGCGCTTGCGTCAGGGAAAGGAAGTGCGTAATGACGCGACAAGGAGCTATGTACTCACGAGCCTGGAATGGGGTTATGGCGCCGACTAGTGGATTAAAATGTATGGCGTATGCCATGCCTAAATGTATAAAAGTGCAGACTGAGCACCCCTGTACACTCTAGACTGACCCCAAAATATACAGCTCACAAAGTCACAAAACTAAAAATGAACAAAACAGGAAAACAGTATCACAAAATGACAGTCACGTTAATGTCTTTTTATACTTATTAAATGTTTATGTACGGCATAATTCACACTAAGGCTTATTATTTCTATTATGATGACTTTATGGCAGTCCCAGTGTAGTAATAGTTCCAGATTTATAAAAAAAAAAATATAAAAAAGAAAAATGACCCAAACAACCTATGATACCCATGGTACAGCTTTTATTAAATCAAAACAGAAATACATTTAGTAAAGCAATAATTTTTGATCTGTTAGACATAAACATTAAAATTGTTTTATTAAAATCCAATAATATTCCATATATTCTTCACAAATACTTTGGATCTTCTTATTTATTGTTCTTTAGAAGTTCTGAAAAAAAAAAAAAAAAATTAAAATATACCGACTGAATCAACACATGCTTCTTGTTTTCAACATTCAAAAATAAACTAAACTAAAAACAAAGCCCCTTTTGGTGGCTGCCAACAATGAATTTTCCCCAGGGATAATGAAGTCATTCCATGGGACAGATAAACATACCCACATACCTTCTTTCAGTTTTCTGATTTCTTCATCTTTTAATTTGAGCTGTTCTTCAAGTGCACTGCAATTGGAACAACCTGCAAAAGTGGCCATTATTTATGTTCCTTATGACATCCTGTAGAACTGTTATACAATCGTCTACATGATACCATTGAACAACTTACCATGCCACAGAGGTTTAGCAGTAGGGGCCTTAAGACCAGTGGCTGGCAGTCTTATGGTCCTAACCCTGCAGGTTGCTTCACAAGTTGTTGGATTCTCAGATGAAGTGGATGGCACTGCAGAATCTAGAAGCATTATTAGCCAAATAAACAACTTAACGAAAACTATATATTAAAGTTATTATCCTTATCAAGAACCAAACCAACCATTTTTTTTACATTTTGTAGGTAAAGTTCTCTGGCTGTGTGGTGGATGTTTCAGGGATTTTCCTTTACTGGCTGTGTCAGAGGAAAATATTGGAGCTTCTACATTACTGGAGGGACAGGGAGCATCTGAAACAGTTGTAAAAAAAAAAAAAAAATGGTAATAACTTTACAAAATTCTATTATTGACTGATCAACCTTTCACAGAAAAAAAATTAAATACCTGTCTTTTTTTTCTTTGCTGCAGGTAAAGCTTCGACTTTAGTTAAGGGGTGTTTCTTTGCTTGAGTATTAGTGGCTGTGTAAAAGTGGTGAACAAAATTCTGTGATTGACCTGGTAAACACAGAAATGTTTGTGCATCTGTGACTGTGTACCTCCAGCAGGTTTATCAGAGCCTGAAGCAGTGTTTTTTGCAATTGGTGGTCTGGGAGCGTGCACAGGTCTGTGGATGCCGCTCAGTGGTTGTTTTAGAAAACAATAGGCAGGCTGCTTTAGCGCTGAAGATGCAAACAGAAAAAATGAAAGAAACATGTGAAGAGACTTTTATACAGTATAGTTGCAAAATACTTTAATATGATTGTTTGTTTGTTTGTATACAAACAAACAAACAATCATAGTAAAGTAAAAAAAAAAAAATATATATATATATATATATAAATAAACAACTTGTTTACTTGTTTTATATATAAACAACTTGTTTTTACTATGAGGCACTTATAATTTGCATATTTAGCAAACACCGTGCAGTACAACATTTTTAAGACTATAACTACTTTTACAACTGCCAGAGCAGATATTTTTTATTGCAAGCCAGGATTAAAATCCCAATATCAAGTAATAATATTGGACAATATATGTGACCCTAATGACCTGCTTCTGTACTACAATCTTGTTAAAATTAGAATATTTTCTTCCACAATTGTTATAAAAAACAAATGACTGTGTCCTTACCAGTTGTTGTAGACCGCAAGTTGTAGGAGCTTGTTATTTCTGTTGTCTTACACAAACAGAAACAAAATAAATTATTAGGGTATTTTCATTTTTCAATAGGAGATCCACAAGGCACAAATTACCAGTCCATATTACCTGTTGGAGAGCATCAGGGGCAGCATTAGTTTTCAAAGCTTCAGCCATTCTAGTCAAGGGCCTGCCTGATGTACATTTTGGAATTATAGATGCTGGCTTGATTTTTGACAGCAACAATGGTGCTTTCATTGTTGGCAAAAGGGATTTGGTGGCAGGCTGGGGCAAAAAGGTCTTCCGGTTGCATACAATATTAGAAGGTATTTCTGAACTCCACTGAACAGGCTTACTGAGTCCTACACCATACA
The DNA here is from genome assembly GCA_024349245.1 of Neodontobutis hainanensis. Taxonomy (NCBI): domain Eukaryota; kingdom Metazoa; phylum Chordata; class Actinopteri; order Gobiiformes; family Odontobutidae; genus Neodontobutis; species Neodontobutis hainanensis. The sequence continues at coordinate 9,626,709 of JALDNG010000017.1, forward strand.
GCTTTTTCTGTGCAGCTGTCGTTTTGTTACCCTCTCTTTCAATGGTAAAATTGAAAGGCTTACAAGTAGACATTGGTGTCGATGTAAATTGAGAGTCCAATTTAAACTCCAACGTGTTATCCAGATTGAACGTGTCTGCTTTGTAGCCCTCAAGAAACACGTTTTGATGACTCAAAGATTCACAGAGTGCATGCCCACCGTTTAAAGAATCCTTTGCTTCTCCACTACTCCCAGATGCTTCGGAGTTTTCTTCTACAGCTGGGTTTACGTCACAAGTACTTTTAGGAGTGTCAGCTGTTTTGGCATTAGGGTCTGTACTTTCCTGTATCTTGTCATCACCTGACACCTGGAAAGGACAAGCTTCAGTAGTAGTTGCATTATGTACTGGTGAGGGAGAGGTCTTTTCTAATGCATTTTTACACTTGTCACTTGCGCTGGTTTCGGTAAAGTTTATTGTGCCATTTGGTTTAGTTTCAAACGTGTTCTGGAGATTTGTTATTGTGGCCCCGGCTTCCGCTAAAAGTGCATTTCCCCTGGAATTTTGAAGTGAATCCTTTTTTAATGTATTGTTCTGCATATCACAACTTTCAGTGCTGCTCTTTGCACTCATATCAGCCTGTTGGGTTTCTGTCATTGTATGATTGCTATCATTTGAAGTTGGAAGATCCATTGTCCTGTTCTGTGGGTTTAATACTTGATTGGAGGCAGTGCTAAGCTCTGACGGCTTAACAGTGGGAAATGTGTTATTCAAAGATCCAGCTGTGCTTTGGTTTGTCACCTTTAGGCCAGAATTATTTTTTAGCTCTTCAGTACATGATGTTTCCACAGGTTCAACTTGGAGCTCGGAAGTGACATTTACAGAGTTAGAGGCCAAAGACTGAGAGCCATGACACTGAACAGACATTTCATGAGGGGAACTAAGGTCACAGGTAACGTTAACAGGATGGGAAGCAAGTGTGGATTCGGCAGCTATTTGTATATTATCACAGTCCACTGGTGAGGTTTTACTGCCATTTAAAACACTGCTTATGGAAATATCCTGGGTTACTTGAAGCTGAGCATTTTTGACATCTTCCACTATAAGGCAATCAGATATTTCGCTACATGAGTTAATTGAATGAGTTAAGTTGCCAGTAAAAGTAGATGATAATTTTTCCTTAGAACATTGGTCGATTTCTGATTTTGACAACTTTTCCAAGATAATTTCACTAATTTCCGATGAAGGCGTCTCAATTGGGGAACAATCATGAGTGGTCTCTAAGGATGGGGGTTCCTGTTCTGACAGAGGTAAACCAGTCTTGGGGGTTAAAGTGGAGTTCAACTTTGAGTTTGAATTTAAGCCTAAAACCTGGACTGGCTTTGTTTCACACGTGGGAGTGCCAGGCACACTGTCGGAGTGCATCGAGGCATTTCTAGTCAGATGCACAGTGGTGTCACAGGTGTCATCCAAGAAGGTCATTTCTGGAAGGATTTCGTCACACAGCCATCGAAAAGGGGTTGTAGTAGAACGTGGCTTTAAGTTAGGGTTTACATTCAAAATTTGCTTTGGGGTAGTGGGAGGACTGTCACAATGAATGTTTGTTGTCCCATCCATAGGGGTGTCACAGGTTATATCAAGAAAAGTGATTTCTGGGAGGTTTTCATTTTGCACCCAGCAGGTAGAGCAGTCCTTTTCTCCTGAGGCGGCAGAAAGGCTAATGGACAAACCTGAAACACTTGCATTTGACTTAGCTGTGCCATTATTAAAAGAGAAAAACGGTTTGGGAGAGGTGCTTTTGTTACCAATATTGAGGTATTTTAAAACTGGGGTTAGAGCTGATTGCAGACCAGATATCCTCGACTTTCCATTGCCATTTCTGTTTGATGTTGGAGTTGCAGAGCAGGTTTCACTATTCAGCTTTGAGATGTCACTTAATATAAATGCTGGAGGAATATTTTCACATCCTTCATAAGCCTCTTGCAATTCCTGTTCTCCAGGACAGGTCTGTCCAGTTGCCTCATTGGCCATGCCGTATTAGGTGCAATTCCAGGAACAGCTATTGCCGATTCAGACTTATACTGACTGCACCTGACTGCAATAGTCCCCTTTACATCGATGCTGTCTTTATGCAATAACAGCCTGAAAATGAAAAAATACGTTTTAATCGCATTTTCTTATTGTGAGTCCAACTTATGCCACAAACTTCTAACTATGTACACATCAACAAGTAAATAAAGTCACCACATGTGACTGTGATAATTAGCTAACTACTAGTGTATTTATTACTTAACGCTAGATTATTTGTGTCAAAGTTAAATCATGAGAGGCCAAACATGTAAATAAACATTTCAAAAAGAATATAAAATAAATGACTTGTTTTTAGAAAACTTGCAAAATATATTCCCAAAACGGTCATATATTTCAACTGAAGCAAACTCATAACGATTAAATAAATATAAGCAGTAATCCACCATTTAAACAGTCCTCTGCTGCTCCTAGCAACTGTAAAGAGAAAGTATAGTAATGTCTTTTTTTTTTTAAGACAGATTAACGACGGCTACACAAACTAAATCACACTTCAACCATCGCAGAAAACTAACAAAAAGCGGTTGTTTTATGTTTTATGAGCCTTTACCTTCACAGATACTTCTGTAGTGGTAAACTGTTGTCCTCCAGTGTGTAGTTTCTCTGCGTAACTGCTAACATTTCATTCTTACGTTGTATAAAGCTAGCTAAGCTACTTACCCTGACAAACCGAAGTCGCCCTTGGAATTATGTTTATAGAAAGCTTAGCGTCGTTTATTTACCAGTGGTTAAAAACAGGAAAAATGGTAACTCCAAAGCATGACGAATGACGAAAGACACATCTTTTAAATCTGCGCTGTTTTCGTACTCATTGGACAGAAAGGCTCCAATCACCACAAGACTCTGCTTCTTCTTTGTTCAGACTCCAAGGGATGACTTTACTGCCATCTAGTGTGGCAATAAATAAAGGACAGACGGGTAAAACCGCTTAACATACTGTATAGACCTCTAGCACCACTGTTTTTAATTAAAATGACACTTTGTAGAAACAAATGGCATAATGGTTTTAGTTGGACCAACACAGAATCTTCATGTAAATGTTTTGCCACTTAGTCTTTGTTTACACAACACAACGATAAAAATAATATCATATTAAATTTTATTATATTCTTTTCAATATCAACATTTTACTTTAACAGTTTGCCAAAAAAAAGTCCACAACATTGATTGCATCAATAACAAAAGCAATTTGAATAGTTTATATATTACATTTACAATTTGTACACTTGCTATTACTCTTTTGCTGTTTTCTTCAGTTTATTTTTGAGTTCAGACATAAGTGGATTTCCAAAACTGCAGAGAAAAAGAAGGAAGAATATGTAAAAAAATATGTAAAATCTGGAATATCTCAAATTATGGGACAAGTTGTAAAAACTTGTGTCATTGTCATTTACCCTGGGTGTTTTGGTGGCATCCATTTAGGCTTGTGTTGAGAGTCTACTTGTTTGTCCTCTGGTTTGACCTCCTATTAACATTATAAAGTTTGTTACCATGACATTTTGACTAACATTTGTGATGTGATGTGAAGTTTAAACATATTAGAAATACCTGGGAGGATGTTTCTGGGGTAGGTTCTTCATGCACTATCTTCTTTGTCTTTTTTAAAACAGGGAAACCTTCTCCCAGACCTATAAAAACAATATAATGTAAGTGACTATAAAAATACACAGAAAGGACCATGTATTTCTGTAAATAACCTTCTGTACCTGGTAGTTTAACTCCAAAGCCTAAACCTCCTACAGGAACTCCAGCGGGGATATTTCTTGGCAGTTGCTTTGCGGGTGAAGGCTCCAGTGATGGTTTTTGAAGCAGAGCCCGGGGATCTTTAGGTGGTCTCACTCGAGGGTTTTTAACTGCAATTCTTGACTTTTGTGCAACAAAGTCCAACTCACTTGCATCTACCTATAATTAAAAAAACAGAAATGCTACATATATTCTTCAAAGCTGTCTGTGAATAAAAATTTATTGGAATAATACCTCATTGATATCTTCATCTTCTTTTTTCTTGAACCCAGGAAATAATTCCTCTTCTGACATTTGTTCCTCCAGCCATTGACATTCAGCTTGTGTATCAGGCATCAACACTGTGTCTTTGATTTCATTTGAAGAAGTGGACTGAACCATTGCCTCAACTTTAACAAGAGCTCTCATTTCTTCCAATAGCTCATCATCTGTTTTAGTTTGTAATTTACTGTTGTGTTTCATTGCTGGACTGGACATAGCTGCTTTAGCATCAGTGTTTTGCGTTTGAGCGTCATTATCTGTGCTTTCTAGTGATGTATCCAAACACTGGCTTAGATTTCTGCTCGGTGAGTCCTTTTTTGATTGTGAAAATTCAGATGCGTCTTCTGGTTCCGATATGTTACTCCGTTCGCAACCTAGGTCTGTCAAATAGTAAATTTTAGGTGATTTGTCTTCTTCTTTTTTACAGTTATGAGAGTCCCACATGTCCACCAGAGACTGATCAAAAAAACCCGATTCAGCTGTGGATGAAAATACATTGACATCACCCTGGAAACCTAGTTCCCCAGAGTTTGACTCCCTTTTCTTCTCCTCGGGATGCACAAGTAGCATTTCATCAGCGAGGCCTTCTTGTTGTTTCATATCAGCGTTCTCCAATGATGTGTGCTGTATCCACAAGTCGAGAATTTCATCCTCGATCACATCATTGCACTGGGGTTCAGGCTCTTGCTCTAAAATATATTGTATATCTTTTCCTTCATACACACCTTTGATGGATTCTTCAGCTGATACTTTGCTCGTTGACATTTCAAGGTCGCTCATGTCATCTTTGCCGGGTACAGTTTGTGCATCTTCAGCAGCAATTCCTAACTGCATTTCAAATATTTCTGTATTACTCATTGTTTTATCATCTGTTGTTTCCTTCTCAAGTGTACTAAAGTCTTCTTCTGTGTCTTTCAAGTCTAATCCTGTATATTGTAGCTCTTCAGGAGATTTTGCCTCAGTCTCTATTGACTTCTTCTGTGATGAAGTACAGGAGACATTTTCATCTGTTGACTGATGCACAAGGATTGTCTCGTTCATCTTCTGAAATTCAGTCTCAAAACATTTTAAACTGCCATCAGTAAACCCAGCCATACAGTCTATTTCATCTATTCCTGTCACTTTCATTTCCCCTTCGTCGATAACAGCTTCAACTTCACATAATCTTTCGCCTATTTCAAATTCAACCAAAAGCTTGTTTGTGTCTTTGTTTGAGTCTCCTCTTTTCTCTTCGGTTTCATCTTGCGAGACAAAATATGTCTCAAAAAGCTTGTATTCAGCCTCTGTTTTCATGAAGAAATCAGGTCCTGACTTTTCTTTTTCTAGCTCAGTCAGTGTTGTCCTTCTTTCAGTCAGGCTCCCAGCATCATCCACCTCAAAGCTTTTCTCTGGAGTTTCTGTTTCCATATGCTCCGACACTGTAGAACGGTCACTTCCAGCTTCACTGCTACTGTTTTGAAGGGGTTTTGCCTCACTCTCCACCTCTTCTTGTAACAGGGTGGTCTGGACTTTCCTGTAATTTCCCACTTCCAGGAACTTTTGTATTGCACTTCCACCAGACCCAGCTTCATTGTTGTGTTCAGGAACTCCCTCTTGGCTTTCCTTATATGTTGAGTTTAGCTCCCGTGACACAGAATCCTGGCCTTCACATACACTCTGGGGAATATCTTTAAATGCTTTAGCTTCTTCCTGTCCAAACTCTACTTCATGTTTTACTGTAACTGAAAAAAAAAGCTTTTCCATGCCACTTTCTCCTTCAATGGAGAGCCTCTGTAGTTCATCATTGTGACCATTTATATCTGAAATTCCTTCAACGTCCAAAAATAATTCGGTCTTCTTGGTCATTGTGACTAGAGATAAATCCTTTGCATCATGTTGTTCTCCTTCCTCAGCAACTGCAGTAGTTATGTCTCCACTGTCACCAACCAGCTGTGTGTCTTCTTCTTCAAAAATATTAGGACCTTGCCTCTTCAGATCTATTTGACTATCAGGCATGTTTTTTGTATTGTCATCATTTATGTCAGCCATTAAGTGCTCTTTTGCAACAATCTGCTCACCCTCTGGCCCAATGCTACAAATGTCATTGGTCATTTTGAATTTAACATTAGGCAGTTTCTCTGGGAGGGTCAAGCTTGACTTTCCCTCACTTTGCACTTGTATTTTCTCAATGTGTTCCTTTTGAAGCTCTGTTTGCTGGAGACATGTTATTGTATCTTTTGACTCATAAACAAAAGAAGTATGTAATTGATTAAAATCTCTTTCCTTGTCCATTTCATTTATTTGGTCTATGCTTTGCTGTTCTTCTTGAATAATGGTTCCGTCTGTTTCCCCTACTGAACAAATTATCTGTTTAGTTCCATCTGTGTCTACATTCAAGGCTTCGTCTGCAAGATATATTGATCCACTTTCTGTGTCTTCAAGGGTCTTTGGAATCACTTCTGCGTACAACTGCAGATGTATACTTTCTTCTTGTTTGTTCTTCGTCTCATTTTCAGTGATGTCCAGGTTTGCGACATCAATTCCTGTTTCATCCACCTGTTCCTCTCTGATACCCTCATCTTCCTTATGTGTTTTGTCCACTTCATTTCCGCTGATGTGCAGCTGCATATTTTGTGTTTCTGGCTCTGAGCTCGTGTCCCAGAAAACAACAGCTCGAGATGAGCTACTGGAAGATGCTTTTAATGCTTCCTCTTTTGTGGTGCCATGGTTTGTAGGTCCACTGTCCAGAAGCTCATGGGTAACAGAGGCATCCTGGGTGTCTGTGTTTTCGTCATTTTGTTCTATGATGGGAGGCTCGGGCCTGAGGAATCTGCTCACAGCCTCCGATATATAGTTCTAAAGGAGAAATAAAACAAACAAACAGAAACACAGTTGATCACATTAACCAATAGACATACTTGTATTGAACTGGATCAGTCCTTTAACAACACACAGTGGTGGCCAAGAGGTTTCAGTTGTTTTTGTTAAATTGGCCATTATAATACCCATAAAACAAATTAAATATCTACAAAGTCATCATTATGCTTTATAAAAATATAGAACAGAGCCATCATAAGGAGATTTAGGTTATTTTCCTTACCACGAAAATATAAATAAAAATAACCTAGGCCTATTTTACTGTCAATAGAAAGATAACTTAAAACTTTGAAAAGATGGTTTGACATAAATAAACCCAAATTACTACAGACAATGTTCAGTTGGAACAGGTCCATGGAAATACATTTTTGGAAGTAATCAGTGACCATAAATTGTGCTGGTTACCTCATGTAGCTCATGTTAAATCAAAAATGTACAAGTCACTTGGAATCTTGCAAAAACTAAAACATGTACATATACTAACTAACTAAACTCTAATAGTACCATACATGTCATGTTTGTTTAAAAATCACTCCATATGAACTCAGAGGATCATTTAGTCCACACAAATGTAAAACTCAGGAGTCTGTCCGTACAAGGGGTAAATGTGGGGAAGAATTTAGACAAGTTAAAGTTATACAAGTCATTGTATAAATATTTGAGTTCTATGTAGCCGAGAGAAGTTGTGATTAATTAATTATCCATCCAAAACAATATCCATTGTGTTTTGGATGGTGGACATATTAAATGTTTTTCTGTGAGTGCAAAGAGAGAGAGAGGGAGGAAGGATAGGCATGAGGACCATAGTTTCAGCCTATACCTTTTCCGGTCACATACAACATTGATTGTGTTGGATTCTATACATGTTGTCTTGATGATATGTTGATATTGACTTTATAATTTACTGACCAAAATAAAATAAACTAAAAAAAAAATATATATATTTCCTTCACAGAAGAAGCCATGGGATAGTGTTAAAGTTCTCAGGAAATATATTGACATGAAGCCTGTGATGTGCTGTTGCAAAAGGTGGACACACCAAATATTAAAGTTAAAAGTGGGTAAAAACAGTAGGACTCACTTCATCTGATATTTGTTGTGCTCAGAGTGTGCTTTATAAACATTATAAATTAAAATTATGTCTTGGAGCCAAAAAAAACTTAAATATTTTCAGATCTAAAAATGTTGTCCACCAGTACTATCTGTTTTGTCTTTTTTTTTGTATTTTTATAAGTTGCACAAGTCTTTTGTGTTTTAGGTAGCTCTGGGTGACTGGGCACTACAAAAACATATCATAACTGTTTACACATCATCATACATTTATGAGAGTTACTATTATTGGTGTAAATAATGACACAAAAAAGTCTAAGGACTAATGGAGAGACCTTGAAGGTGGCCTCTCCTAAAGAATAACTACATTTCTTGGGCATTGCTAAATGTTCTAGTGTAGCTGTATTACTGACCTCGCATTACATCATGCTTTAGTTTTTTGGCAACAGCAGAGCTTCAACAATATAGAGATAAGTAAATATATGTGGGACTCACCCAAACTGTCCAAAAAGTCCTCTCAACTCTCGCAACGGGGCTGTCTGGGTCCATTTTTCTTCTTCTGCGTTCACGGTAGCTGCAGCAGCAACACCTGAACTAATTTGCAAGCTAACCTCTCTGAATAATAAAAGTGTGGAGGTGTTAGTCTAAATGATATAAAAATGCGCCACAGTGGATAATGTGAGTCACAGCTAAGTTCCTGATTGTGATATGTCCGGTGTAAGTATGATCTTTTTTTTTTTTAGAGGAAGAACTAAGCTAACTGTTAGTTGACAACTGTTGTGGTCAGCGTGTTGCACAGTTTACGGATGCATCATGTTGTCAGGCCACAAAGTTTTAGTAGACCTTTCAACAGACCTTATTCCTCCAAATGAGCAAACACTTAAGTTAAAGTCATTTAGAAATTTAGTGCTTAGAATAGGAAACCAGTTTAGGCTCGAGATAAGGCCTGCAGCTAATTTGCGCTCAATTATTGCATAACATCTTCTAAATATCACAAACAAATGACCATAACAGGCATTTTTGTGCAAAGGAAGTTCAACAACTTTCAGTTTTATATTTAGTGTTCGTGGGCTATTTTGTTGCACCATTTAAAACACCTACTGACTCTTGACTCTGAAATTGCTTTTTGAGTGCCAAGGGAGGAAAAAAAGGAAGTCAAGTTTGAAATGAGAAGTTATTTTGTGGCTGTGGTTCACATAGGTATTGTGTGTAGTCTGAGAGTGACTGCTAATCTAAAGACAACATGATTTACTTTTTATTTTACATTTTAAATGCAGATTAACAAACTAACAGGAAAGTAGACTTGTAATTGTATAAAAATATGAACATTTTGTAAAAATCACTTCAAGTTGATAACTGTATGGATGATTAAGAAATATGAGGTAATAAATAAGGAGTGTAACAATATTAAGAGACCTTTTTATACAAAAAATGAAACGGTGTAAATGTAAAAAAAAAAAAAAAAAAAAGTACTACACAATCTCTTCAGAGATCAAAGTCGTCATGCAGATGAGGAAATTTCCTCACTGGGCTCTGAAAAAGAGGACACATCAGGTTTAGAGGAACTTATTCAGAGGTTTAACATAATTGAATGCTGCAATAGTGTTGTCACCTGTCCAACTTCTGTAAACGGCAAGCTGAAGTGCAGGGTGTGTGATTTCCACGCAGACTCTTAAACGGGCTCTTTCACTTTCTCTCAGGCTGACTCTGTTGATGTGCAGCGCTCCAGAGTCTTGCTCTCCATCTTTGTCACTGTCTTCATCCAAATCTGACTTTGTGTCCTCGTCTTGATTTATGTTGTTGTTTTCTCCATCAGTTATTTCATCAATGTACTGTATTCCTTCAGCATTGGGGTCTGTGACGGCAGCTTTTGTCTCTGTTTAGTCAAAGATGCACAAAATGACACCAGATCACAGACACTAAAGAACATTTTCTAGTCTCCAGTCACTCTTATTTACTGTCCCCAATAACTGCCCCAATATATGTTTTATTTTCCTCAATTGCAAGTTGCCTGCACAAAGGGTGATTTAATTTTAAAGCACCTTTTAGTGTTTTTGTTATAAATGAAAACTATAAAATCTTTTAATACTTTTTTATTGGTATAGTTTGCATTTGAAACTTAATATTTCATGTCTTATTATTAGCTGCATCTATTGTTCATTAAGTTTCTTTGTATAGTTAATCATTATTACTTACTTATGATTTAGTAGGCCTACATTAAATTATACCAAATCACTTGTATTGGTAGAAAGTGCTGATGTAATTGTACTAATGAAAAGCTTAAAGCAAAGGCATCTGGACTGATACGAGAGATGAGCTTTTGTATCAGTTGTAGACAGAATTTAAGTGTCTTGGAATAAGAGAGAAAACGTTTTCACAAAACCAAGTCTAGACGCCTTTATTTTAACCTTTTCTTCAAGATGACCTGGATGACTGAGAACCTTCATGGACTAATTGTATTAATGAAAATTACTTGATGCATGTCCATTCTTCCTTTTCTTCTTTTCTGTCAGGCTCAACGGGTCTTTGGACCGTTCCAGGGCACACACACTTTTCAGCTCCCTCAGTCCATTGTCCCCGATGTCCTCAGTTTCACTGGACACCAGTGGCGACAGTGTAGTGCCACCTGCTGCCCAGACTAGTTTGGCTTTAGGATGTCCGCCTTTCAGAAGGAGGGAGAAAACACCAACTCCTTCACCGCTCCAACAGACGGAAATTGAGGAAGGTATAAATGGTGCTGCTGTGGAAAAGTAGAACGACAGATGTCAGTAAAGCAAGCTTATGTACAGCAGGTGTTTTATTATTTTTATCATGAATGGCAACTCATGAATGATTCACACCAAAGTCAACATTTCTCCAGAGTCGCTCAATAGGCTCTGGTAGTGAAGAGTGCTGTACTCTGCAGATAATGCCTGCTTCTCCCTGGTGTTTCTCCTGATTAGATGGCCTTCTCCTCAGAGTGGCCGTGGCCTTATAAAGGTTGGGTTGAGTCTGCACAGGACCCCACAGCTCTCCTCCTTTGATGAGCTCATCTTCTCTGTCGTCCTGCAGTCCTTCCCTCATTTTCAGCCAGACCACTGATACAGTAGGAGGGTAGAAGTCTGTGATTTCACACCCCAGAGTTATACTCTGACCTGAACTAGTGGAGCAGATGATCTCGGACACACTGGGTGTTTTTATGAAGCCTGATTGGAAAAAAACAAAACATTATTGTGTCAAAATAAAAGATACACCTTTTCTTTTTCTTACCTCTGGTCTCGCGGGTTACAGGCTGCTTCAGTGCAATGTGATGGACACTAACCCAAACTTTAGTGCCCCCCTTTTCCAGTTCACTGCGGGGTAGCTTACACTGACTGTAGGCAGAAAAGAAACCTTCCGAGTTTGGTCGAGGAGAGGACGATGCTTGGGAGGCCACTGGGCTCAGCTCACTGCCTTGGCAGAACCAACGGAAAGTAATGACATCTGGATGGAAATGTGATGCTCGCACTGTCAGGCTGATCACATCTGAAAGACAAATATTAAACTAAGTTGATGCTCATTATGTAAGAGAATGGTGTAGCTATATGAGAGTTTCATATAGAAAAATGCGCAAAGATAAACAAAGAAACAATTTGCAAAAGGTGAAGGAAACTGCTATTTAGGATTAAAGTATGTTCAGTTTTTATTTATATTTTTTAGTGTTTGTGGCAGTTGTCATTGTTTGTATTTGCTTTTTTCTTTTTTTTTTTTTTTTTGCTTATTTTTGCTTTTATGTTGGACTCTTTCTAAATTTTATTTTATAGTTTAAAAATGGAAAAAAAAAATAATAATAATAATGCATTTGATTCCCTTCCCAAGAGACTCAAAGTGCTCACTTATATAATTTATAAGATAATTATAATATGCACAGAGAATGATTACATGTTAGAAAGAACTACTTGCCACCACAAAGATTATTATTTTTCACAAGGTAATTTTGAGGGAATTTTTTTTCTGTGCCTTCAACAAATTCACAACGAAGCACTTGATTTCCAGTTAAATCTAAATTTGATGCATACAGAAAATAATTTTTCACCTGGGTCATTTGGTGTCTCTGCCAACTGGATTTCTGAAACTTCTGGAGCAGCTGTGAGACAAAAAGCACTCAAAAATGTATTTATGAAAACAAAACAAACAAAAAACACTTTATAGGTGACTGAATTAACCAAAACATAGTTTCTTACATAGAAGAGTAAATTTTTCTGACACCCGCTCTTCTACAATCTTGTCCTTTCCAGCGTATGACACCTGGCATTTGAACACCGCCCCCTTGTGGATGGAGATCTGCGGGATGAAGGTGAGCGCGGAGATAAGCTGCTGGGTGCCGCTCTTGGAGAATTGCAGTGGGCCCTGGGTGTGCAGCTTATAGTAACCCATCTCCTCTTTGGAGGGGAGCAGAGGGCCCTTCTCTGATGCTGGGGAGGTGAGAGTTAAACCATAGGGCAGATGGATGGTGGTTAGGTGGTTATAGAGGCAGTTAAAGTTAGTTTTTGGCGGGCCTGCTTGTTTACAATTTCAGATGTTAGGATGAGAATGAATATAATGAATGTAAAAGAAAAATCCATTTTAGGGACATATGTAGCAACAATTTCCCAAAACAGAACTGCCCTTTAATACCTGTAAATGAAGTGTCAGAAATGGGGGTATCATTTAAAAACCAGGCTGTCTGGACCCGGTCAACCCTCCTTCCTTCAATGCTAAGTGTTATCCTGCCCTTTTGGCCCACAATCACACGAGGTGGCAGGATGATCCCTGAGATTTTCAGAGATTTTTGCTTTTCTAGACAGAAAATAGAGACATTGAATCAAAGTTTAGCAGGTCTATTAATGGCTTGCTTTATCATGGTGCTCATATTCTCGGCTGGTGTTGATGTTGGGTGGGTTGGACTAAAAATGCATATGATTAATTGTTCATTCTAGCAACAACAATACAACTTTAATAAATACTTACCAACAACTTTTCTAAGGTTGTCATGCTACATGCAAAAAGTAATGCTAATGTGAATTGAATTATCTGATAATGTCTGTCACTTCACCCTCACTTTCTCAAAAGACACTTGTCACTCTGTACGTCTCTGTGTTTTGCCCAAATTCCAGTCGTTGAGTTGTTTAAAAAAAACATTGCGGTTTTTAAATCACTATTTGCCTACCCCTAAACCTATGGCCCTATTTAGCTTGCCTTTCTTTTAAAACCTTTTTTAGTCTTTCATTTAAAAACAGTATAGCAAAGTTTGAACAAAGTAACAAACTTACGCATTCTATTGTAGTCAAACACTCACCGTCTCTTCTCTTCCATGAAAAACCAAAACAGAGCAAAAAAACCAGGACCAGAGAAATACACATTAATGCCACAGATGCTTTGGCAGATTTAGTCAGAACAGGAGTGTCATCTGCAAAAGATAATTAACAGTAAACATCTATCAAATTGTACACAGATACATGTACAGATTGTTAGTCACTCCGGAGACTAGGTTGTTGCTTACCTTGGGGATCTAGTTTCTCCAGATCATCAGAGGCTATAAGTGGTTGCAACACCCCAGGCTGGTTTACCGCACACTCAACCTTGCCCCCCTGCCTCCTCTGCGTGGGGCTTAAAGTGTAGAAACGTCTGGTGGTGTAGGTCCCATCTGGATTTTGGGCAGTCTTGGGGGGCTCCGGCAAGATTGTGCCATTTTGAAGCCAGGACACCGACACCTCCTCTGGGTAGAAACTCTCAATGTCACAGTAAATAGTCAGAGGAATGTTGCTGGAAGATGAGGGCACAACCGACAGTTTTACCATAGGAAGGTCTAAGAAAACAGTTTGACGAAAATAAGTCAAATGAAGGAATTACACTGACAAGAAATTAACCATTAATTTCACAGCTTACATGTGATATTTAGCTGAAAATCAAGCTCCTGTTCAACAGCATTATGCAAGACTTTGCAGCCAAAGGTGACATTTTGGTCATCATGGGAAGGGTAAATAGTCAGATTTCCGTCAGCTCTGTAGTAGCCGTCCGCAGTCGGTTCGCCTATGACCTGGTACGGCGGCTGGATCTCTTGTCCATTTCTCGTCCAGGAGAAAAAGACAGGAGGAGGATAGTAACCGAATGCAGTGCACAGCAGCTGGCTTTCTTTCCCCAATGCAACCCACTGTTGAGGTATCGTCAGAGTGGGAGAAGCTAAAATATAAAAGAAAGTTTAATCAAGGTTTACTGAAATTAAACCCATATAAAATTTCAAAATATACTTACTAACAATACTAAACGTGACATTATCGGCGTGTAGCTGTGTGGAGTTATAGCTGACTGTGCACTCATACAGCCCTTGCAGACTGAGACTGGCCTTGAGGATGGTCAGTGAGAAGTCCCCACTGACGAAATCAGCAACAACCCAGGTAAAGCCTTCCTTTATTCGACTCAGAGTTTTTCTGAATGAGGCAACATCTGAGCTGTTACACATCCAGCTTGCTTGGATAAGAGACTCGTTCATTTTGTCCTCTTTAAGAAAATCTGGGAATGTCACATTGCAGGGAAGAGTTGCATTTGTGTTTGGGTTGGCCTGGATTTCAATGGAATACACTGTAGGGAAAAGAAAGAATAGGCTGTTGACTAAACCCTTTTATTTTATTTTAAAGGGTTAACATTAATAAAAATGTTTCCATTTCTGCCTTTTCAATCAGCTGTCAAACTATGGCACCTTGAATCAGTGTAAATAAAAGGCTTTTCAGTCGGTTCTATTCACACAACCAGTTTAATTAGTAACCAGCACAATAAACACTTGAGACTATTTAGAGCCAAGGCAGTGGAAAGTTTTCAGAATGTATTGTTCATGTTGCACTTACATTTGAACATGACTGATAGCCCAAAAGCAGGTGTATAATGAAGAAAAAACGACATACTTAAAGAACTTATTTTTCCAGTAAAGGAAACTGGACTAGAGCCAAGTTTGTAGAATGTTTTCAGAATGTATTGTTCATGTTGCACTTACATTTGAATGTGACAGATAGACCAAGAGCAGGTGTATAATAAGGAAGGACTGACATACTTAATTTTCCAATAAAGGAATCTGGCTTGAGTCCATTAAAGATCTGAAGCATTTGTTACTAAGATTAGGTTGATGAGAGGGTAGAAGGAAGAACATGCTTAAGGAACATACTAATTTTACAATTAAATAAACTACAAGAGTTTGCCATAAGTTAGTACATAACGGCAGGTTTATACATGGCACAGATAGGAATATAGAAAATATTCACCTGAAAGTTTCTATTCAATACCTTCACAAACTTAAAAGTCAGGTCAAAAGGAGATGTGCTAAAGAGAGAATGACCTTATTTACTTTAACGGCATCATGGCTAATTTCTTGCTAATGTCTCGCAACGGTCCACTATAAACCTTACAGTTCACTTCCTCAGTGTCAACATTTAGACAAAGTTACTTTGACTCCATCATCAGCAGCGACAATGTTAACAATGTGGGATTGTCTGAGTCAAACATAAAAACACAACATTAACAAATAATAATTATATAAAAAAAAGGAATGTCAAGACTTTGAAGTCTTTCGTAATTTCATCAAACAACAATGCAGTACTCACTGTACTTTATGAGAGTCAAGGCGACGACACAGATGAGGACTTTACACTCCATGGCCAGACTTGTGTTAAAACCCACTTCTTATCAACGGGCCTTTTCCCTTTATTATGTAGAGCTTCGAGGTAACAGTGGGCGGGTTTGTGTAGTCAGATGGTAAATAAGAAATATGGACCGTGAGTAAAAGGAGGCCCTTGATACGTCCGGGTAAATAAACAATCCCTAGAGGCAGCGTGAGAGGAAAAGAAGGAGATGTGCTGAGACACCCAAATGGGAAGAAAAACGGTCACTTAAAATTCAAATGGGCTCCGGGCCAAGGTTTTGGGTGCTACTTTACATTGGTGCAGTGTTGCCATGAACAAAAACAGACAGGGTGATCCCACTGAGCTTATGTGGGCAAACACTGAGGCGAGACGACAAACCTTTTCTGTTTGTGCTCTGTGGCATTTAGAATAAAAACAAAGAGAGAAATACACATAAATGGTTGTATTTTTGTCAATGTCCTCTATCTCTTTGCTGCTATAATTGGTCTCTTTGATTGAAGTTAATGTTGAGCCAGAATAAATGCGTCCCAGTGAGTGGTCATTAACCCTATTAGTTGTTTAAATTGTTTGACTGAGCTTTGAAATTAAGATTAGACAGTTAACTTCTTATTTAGACATCACACAAGGTATGTGTCATTGATGGCCATTTATCAAAGCTCAGGCATTGTACTCAGCCTGTTGCTTTCTCTCGCTTCTCTTGAATGACACAATGACCAATGGGTTGTCTTTCATTTCGTTTGTGTGCTTTGTCCTGGTACTTCAGTTTCTATGGTTTGTTTTTTTTTCTTTCATCTTCTGACATTTTTTTCTTTTATCAAGTTGAAGGATTAACTGCACTTCAGAAAAGGATTGTTTTTTTTAAACAAAACAAATTATAGACTGCAGTGTAATGCTTTAATTCTTGTATGTAATAGTAAAGTACAGGTGCAATCATTTGTCAATGTCAGCTGATACAATTCAACAGAGCCTGGTCCCATAGAACTATGTCTACATAATAATATAGAAATAAAGTTTACTCACAGGCAGTAGATAAGCATGTTCTTTACACGTCACAAAGCAGACGGTCAAGGTGAAACACTGCTGTTTTGCTTGGTCTGAGTACACTTTGAATACAGGCTTCAGTCATGTGACCACATAAGCATTGGCTGGTGTAGTTTTGACATCTGAAATATGAACCGGGTGGAACATTTATACACAATTGTGCTCATAAGTTTACATACCCTGGCAGAATTTGTGATATATTTTTGGGGGGCCATTTTTCAGATAATATAAATAACACAAAAACCTTTCTTTCACTCACAGTTAGTGGTTGGGTGAAGCCATTTATTGTAAAACATTTGTGTTTACTCATTTTAAATTATAATGACAACAGAAACTATCCGGGCTGATGAGTGCAAATTTTCCCGCGGTATTTTCTGAAAACATGGTGCATTCATCTTGACATAAATTTTTCTTCAAGTGGCTCCTTATTGTGCATTTTGAAACAGCCACACCACCTTTTTTCAGAGAGTCCTGTATTTCAGCTAAAGTTTTTTGTGGGTTTTTCTTAGCATCCCAAACAATACTTCCTGGCAGTTGTGGCTGAAATATTTGTTGGTCTACCTGACCTTGGTTTGGTTTTTACATACATACATTTACTTAATTAGAGTTTGAACACTGCTCATTGGCATTTTTAATTCATTGGATATGTTTTTATATCCCTTTCTTGTTTATACAGTTCAATTACATTTCCTGCAGGTCCTTTGACAATTCTTTTGCTTTTCCCATGACTCAGAATACAGAAATGTCTATGCAGCACTGGATGAGAAATGGAAGGGTCTGTCAGGAGCCCAGAAACGCACTAGCCTTTTAGACGCACACAATGATTACAAGCAAACGGATCACAGCTGAGGATGGTTACCTTTTGTAGCTATTCAAACCTGTTTGTGTCAACTTGTGTGCATGTTATCAGGCCAAAATCACCAGGGTTAAAAAGAGTAAACACAATTGTTTGACAATAAATGGCTTCACCCAATCACTAACTATAAGTGGAAAAAAAGTTTTTTTGTGTTATCATTCATAAACAAAATCCCAAATTCTGCCAGGGTAAACTTATAAGCACAACCACCACCTAATCGTGGTGAAGGGGTTTGAGTACCAAATGATCCTAGGAGCAATGTTATTTTGGGCCAAATGTCCCAGGTAGGGTCTCCCAAGGCAAACAGGTTCTAGGTGACTGGCCAGACAAAGAGCGGTTCAGAAGCCCCTTATGATGACCACCATTTTAAGAAACTGAGACGTCGTCTGGTATGGCGCAACCGGGGCCCAAACCTAGAGCCAGGGTTGGGGCTCGCATGCGAGTGGGGAGAGAACCCGAGTGGTGTTCTGTTAATGGACTTTTGTGCTAGTCACACCTTGTTCATAACAAACACCATGTCCATGGATGAGATCCGGCCAGAGTACCTCAAGTCTCTGGATGTTGTGGGGTTGTCTTGGCTGACACGCCTCTAGAATACATCGCAAGATGGTTGGGAAAGAGAACCTCTGGACTGGGAGACCGGGGTGGTGGTCCCTCTTTTTAAGAAGGGGAACCACACTACAGGGGGAACTACAGGGGGATCACACTCCTCAGCCTGCCCGGGAAAAGCCTATGCCAGGGTACTGGAGAGGAGAATTTGGCCTAAAGTCGAATCTCAGATTTAGGAGTAACAATGCGGTTACTGGACCAGCTCTGTACATTCACGGAGGGTTCATGGGTATGTGCCCAACCAGTCCACATGTGTTTTGTGGATCTGGAGAAGTCATTGCCGACAGTAAGTCAGACTTGGACTGCCCTGCAAATGCTGCCCTTTGTCACCGGTCCTGTTCATTATTTTTATGGACAAGATTTCTAGGTGCAGCCAGGGGCCAGAGGGAGTCCAGTTTGGGGACCACATGATCATGTCTCTGCTTTTATCATATGATGCTGTCCTGTTGGCTCCATCAAGCCAGGAGCTTCGGTGTGCGCTGTGACGGTTTGCAGCCAAGTGTGAAGCGGGTGGGATGAGAATCAGCATCTCCAAGTCTGAGGCCATGGTTCCCAGCCAGAAAAGGGTAGCTTGTCCCCTTCAGGTTGCCGGGAAGATTCTGCCTCAAGTGGAAAAGTTCAAGTATCTCGGCATCTTGTTCACGAGTGAGGAAAGGATGGAACGGGAGGTGACAGGCGGATCGGTGCACCTTCTGCAGTCATTGTACGGGTCTGTTGTAGTGAAGAAGGAGTTGAGCTGCAAGGCAAAGCTCTCAATTTACTGGTTGATCTACAGTCCAACTCTAACCTATGGGAAGGACAAGGTCCCAGATACAGGTGGCCAAAATTAGTTTCCGCCACTGGGTGACTGGGTGCTCCCTTAAAGATAGGGTAAATGGCATGCATTTGTATAGCGCTTTCCTGCACCCTTCTCGGGGCCCCCAAAGGAGCTCAGTCACTCAGGAGGAGCTCAGAGTAGAGCTGCTGCTCCTCCAGACTGAGAGGAACCAGCTGAGGTCTCCCTGGGGAAGTATTCCAGGCATATCCCACCGGAAGGAGGCGCCAGTGAAGACCTAGGACACGCTGGAGGGACTATGTCTCTCGACTGGCCAGGGAACGCCTCAGTGTTCCCCTGGAAGAGCTGGAGGAAGTGTCTTCGGAGTTGGAAATCTGGGCGTTTCTGCTTAGACTATATGCTTTCGCAACCTTGCCCCAGATAACCAGAAGATGCTGGATAGATGGGTTTGTAATATTAAGTCAGAAAATTATCACTAAGTAAGGTTGACAAACGATTGTGTTTAAGGGAGGGCGTGATAGCAACATTTTCTACATTTTATTTAACTTCTCAAAGACAGTTTGAGTTGGAAAGACATTTGAATACATTTCAGCCACATCCGTCTGCTATAGCCACACTGTTGAAAATGTGTGTGTGTGTGTGTGTGTATGTGTGTGTATATATATATATATATATAAAATTATACTTAATACTACTTATATTAGAATTTGTACTTAAATAGACAAGTAAAATGTTCCAACTGAGCCACATGAGGGGACGGTGGCAAAGTTAATTCATTAATAAAATTATTTGACACAATTTAGCATTTTTTGTTTATTTGTAAAGAGACAAGTTTGTTAGTCTACATACAGTTTATTTAAACTACTATGTCAAGTTAAAAGGAAAAAAAAATCACATTTTAAAGAAACAGGCAATTTTTATTAAAGTACATAATGACATTAAAACAACACAATACATAACACTTGTATAGCGCTTTTCAATATCCACAAAGATGCTTTACAGAAAAGACAGGACAAAGCAAACAAAAACAGACAGAAACAAAAATACAACTAAGAAAAGGCAGTTTTGAAGAGGTGGGTTGGTGTGTGGTGGTGGAGGAGCTCTGAGAGGTAAGTGGGGGCCAGGTTATAAAGGGACTTACAGACACTTATGAGAAACTTGATGCGCTGAGGAATAGGAAGCAAGTGGAGCTCTTTAAGGATGGGGGTGATATGTTGACAGGAGGTGGTTGCAGGTTGGAGTGTTTTGGGACCGATTAGGATTATTATTATTATTTTTTGCTGTTAAGTTTGAGGAAGTTGATATGTAGCCCAAATTTTATTTCAGGGATGCAGATGATGAGGGTGGATAGAGTGGCTGAATTGATGGATTTCGTGGATAGGTTAAACTGGCATTGGCAAAGCAGTAAAACTGAAGGCTGTGGCACCGGATGATGTTACAGAGGGGGAGGATGAAAAGAAGAGGGCCAAGAACTGAGCCTTGTTGCAGTGGTTGATGTGGATGACTTGGTGTCTGTTGGTGAGGTAGGAAGTGAGCCAGGAGAGGACAGTACCAGTGACATTTCTCTATTTGAATAAAAATATTAATTAAGAGGTCTGTAGAACCCATATAACGTTTAGTTTAGTTATAATATTTGAATACCTATTTTATATTAATTCCACACTACAAGTTTCAAGAGAGGACAAACTGCTCCAACAAAGGGCAAACTGAACCAAACATGCCTAATAACATACAGTGAGGTAAAAAAGTATTTAGTCAGCCACCAATTGTGCAAGTTCTTCCACTTAAAAAAATGAGAGAGGCCTGTAATTTTCATCATAGGTACACTTCAACTATGAGAGAATGGGAGAATGAAAGAATCCAGGAAATCACATTGTAGGATTTTTAATGAATTAATTGGTAAAATAAGCTCTCTCAGACCTGTAACTTCTTCGTCTTCTTCTTCCTCTGTCCTCCACTCGTTACCTGTATTAATGGCACCTGTTTGAACTTGTTATCAGTTTAAAAGACACCTATCCACAACCTCAGTCAAACTCCAAACTGCAGCACTTTGGTCTGGCCAAGACCAAAGAGCTGTCAAAGCTCCGACACCCGAAACAAAACTGTAGACCTGCACCAGGCTGGAAAGACTGAATCTGCAATAGGTAAGCAGCTTGGTGTGAAGAAATCAACTGTCAGAGCAATTATTAGAAAATTTAATACATACAAAACCACTGATAATCTCCCTCGATCTGGGGCACCACGCAAGATCTCACCCTGTGGGGTCAAAATGATCACAAAAACGGTGAGCAAAAATCCCTAAACCACATGGGGGGTTCATAGTGAGTGACCTGAAGAGAGCTTGGACCAAAGTAACAAAGGCTACCATCAGTAACACACTATGCCGCCAGGGACTGCAGTGCCATCTGAAGTTTGCAAGAGAGCATTTGGATGATCCAGATGAGGATTGGGCGAATCATATGATCAGATAAATCAAAATACAACTTATTGATTTAAAACTCAACTTGTCTAATTTGGAGAAGAAAGAAGGCTGAGTAGCATCCAAAAAACACCATACCTACTTTGAAGCATGGGGGTGGAAACATCATGCTTTGGGGCTGTGTTTCAGGGACCAGGACGACTGATCCGTGTAAAGGAAAGAATGAATGTGACCATGTATCGTGAGATTTTGAGTAAAAACCTCCTTCCATCAGCAAGGGCATTAAAGATGAAAAGTGGCTGGGTCTTTCAGCATGACAATGCAATTTCCTAGAATTTATTTTTATTTTTTTTTTTCTCTAATAGTTGAAGTGTACATATAATTGAAAGTACAGGCCAAATCGTTTTGAGTGGGAGAACTTGCACAATTGCTTGCTGACTAAATACTTTTTGTCCCACTGTATGATATTTTTTAATTTAGTTATTTGTTTTTTTGCAATGAAATGCATATCTTGTTTAAGGAATGGGCCAATGTGGATGCTTTTTTCCCAGAAAGGAAGATAACCTAAACATGCTGAATAAATATCATTGGCGTAGCTTATGTCTTATTTGCGCTATTAGCAATATTGTAACTGCCCCACGTTGCAACTGTCCCTGCTCTACCCTATAATTTAAAACAAAACTTGTCTATAAAGAAGTCATTATGGGGTTGAAAGGAATGATAGTTTTGGTTTTGTTCAAAGTAATAAAAAACTTGTTTGTTTATTGTGCCATCTTTATCATGAAACTGGCTCATGTAAAAACTATTTTGAATAGTTGTGAAGACCATGATTAACAACATTTAAGGTGTGGTTAGATTTTATTTTTATTTTTTTTTTAGTAATTGTTAAAGCACATTTTCTAAAACTTGGAGACAGGCTTGCACATGTTTACACTCAAACTCCAGAACTATATCAAGAGACAAAACATCACAGAACATGAGAAAAACTTTAAAAACTGACGCCAATTAAGTGAAAAACATTACATTAAAAACATCACAAAGTAACCATTAGCGAACAATTTTGATATTAGTTTATATATATATATATATGAATATCTGTCATGGATCAGGACACAGCCTTTTCAACGTCACAAAAAATTTCTTCTCTGGACAAACATTCTGGAAATATGGCCTCAAGCAAGACGCCTTTATCTGGCTCAACAGACTGCTCTCGTCTGACTTTGGACAAAACCAGCCCAGTAAAAACTGTATATCAGACTGATTTCTGATTTCCATTTGGTCAGATGTCAGAGTTCAGGTGGTTACTATTTGAAAATGACGTTTTGTTGGCGTTGTACAAAAATCTACAATCACAGTCTTACAGTTTTTAATGAAAAGTATTTGAACTGTTTAGGAGAACATGGTATGTTTATAAGGGCGTAGGTTATTGGGTAGGTAATTATGTTATTGCTATCAGATTGTGGGGTGGCACCTCTGAACACAAAAACAGTTGGTGGAAAAAATGCCACAGCAGGTTTCTGGCCATGGCAAGTCGGTATATACTTGAGAGTGCCTATATTTGTGGAGGTACCATCATTGACAAGGATTGGGTTTTGACAGCAGCTCACTGCATCAAAACGTGAGTCATTCTCTAACATATTCTTTTACGTGTATAAAGGTTTTCTCAGATGCAGATAATATGCAGTACTACCCGGACTTAGTTTATCAAAATGTTCAACGACATACCTAAATATTCGGGCCACATTCAGACTAAACGTATTCAGGACCATAATGGTTTTGTGGCATTGTAGTTTGGACGTACACAAACTTGGCTTGTAAATATATACATATTTTACCAGTTATGCACTAAAATAATAATGTGCACTTTACATCAATAAAGTTTGAAAAAAAAACTAACTATGATTATAAATATGTTTCGATTTTAAAAAGGAATATTCTCACATTTTTATTTGTGATTGTTGAGGCCTGACACTAATTTGACATATTATTTATTCTCACTCCCAAATGCTAATGAGTGTTAGGTGCCAGTGCACCTTTATTTCCTTCTTTTTTATTTAATGTAGTCATTTTATTAATTGTTTATCTCTTTTGTATATTTAGTATTTGGTGGTTTTCATAGTTTAGATATTTTTGTTTGGAAATATATTTAAGTTTTTTTTGAGGCTCCTCATAGTATATATAAGTCACCTGAGTAGGCTCGCTCGTTCTCTCTGGCTTCCGCCTCAGCTTTTCCGGTGACAGCGCTGGTGAGCGCAGCCGGCTTGTTCCATGCCTCTTTAGTCCTTGGTTAGCCTAGCCTTGTTTTTGTTTAGCCTGGTGGGACCAGCTGTCTGATTTCTCGTTCTTTATTTGGTTTAGGTTAGTAATGGGGGTTTGTGTTGTGTAGGGTGGTAGAGGAGTTGGCACGGCTTCTACGGCCCTGTACAGGGTTGGTCCGGGGTTACTCCTTGCTTTATGTTCTGTTGGCCGGCTCACCAGGTCCACTTTTTCTTTGCTACTTTCCTGTTTTTTGGGCATGGGAGGGTTTTGGAGTCTCTTTTAATAATAACTAAAAAGAGTAAAACAAAGCTTAACTGTATAAAACTAAATAACATTTACATTTAGTCATTTAGCAGACGCTTTTATCCAAAGCAACGTACAAGTAAGCAAAACAATTGCTCCCATTGTTTTGCTTACTTGTACGTTGCTTTTATCCAAAGCAACGTACAAGTAAGCTAAACAATGGGAGCAATTTTAACAACACAAGGTAACAAAAAGCATAAGTGCACAAAAAACTAGTCTGTTAAAAACCTAGCACAGTATACAAAGCTAAGGGTAAGAATTTTTTTTTTTTTTTTTTTTTTAAGAAAGCAATTTTATTTATATAGCACAATTCATACACTGGGTAACTCAAAGTGCTTTACAGAAATAAAAGGCAATTTATTTAGAAACATAAAAAAAATTAAAAGCATTATAAAAGAAGAAGAGTGCAGATAAAAAAACATTTTAAGTTGTGGTGTAGGCGGAGCTAAAAAGGAAGGTTTTTATCCTCCCCTTGAACATTGTTAAAGTTGAGGCTTGTTTTACTTCATCTGGGAGGTTGTTCCAGGTTTTTGCTTAATGAAACTTGCTTCACCCTGTTTAGTTTTAACTCTGGGCACGAGCAGAAGGCCTGTCCCAGATGTTCTCAGATTCCGAGGAGGCTCATAAGCTACTAGCATGTCAGAAATATATTTTGGTGCTATACTATTTAGAGACTAGTAAACCAGCAGTGCTGTTTTAAAGTATATTCTCTGAGCAACAGAAGCCAGTGCAGAGATTTTTAAAACTGGACTGATGTGGTTGTACTTCCTGGTGTTAGTTAGAACCCGAGCAGCAGCGTTCTGAATAAGCTGCAGCTGTCTTAACCCTCGTTTTGAGAGACCAGTGAGCAGGCCGTTACAGTAATCTAACCTGCTGCAGATAAAAGCATGAATAAGTTTCTCTAAGTCTGGTTGAGACATTATTCCTTTGACTCTGGAAATATTTTTAAGGTGATAAAATGAAGATGATGTAGTTGACTTAATGTGACTGTGGAAATTTAAGTCTGAGTCCATGATGACCCCTAGATTTCTAACCTGGTTTTTAGATTTTAGAGAAAGAGACTCGAGGTGACTGCTGACACTTTGTCTTTATTTCTGTGGCCCAAAGATGATTAGTTCAGTCTTGTTTCTGTTCAGTTTGAGAAAATTATTTTGCATCCACACGTCAATCTGTTCATTGCAGTGACAAAGTGAATGGATTGGTCCATTTTCACCTGCTGTGAGTGAAATGTAAATTTGAGTGTCATCTGCATAATTATGGTAGGATACGCCACAGCTGTGTATTAAGTGAAATTACCTGTTTTGGCCCCCTGTGTCCTTTTTTAAATATGTATGTAAATATGGGCCGTATAAATGAGCAAAAACGAAAACTAGCTAATTTTTTTTTTTTTTTACAAACTCGACAAGCTCCTATCTTCTCTACTTTGGAAAACAGGCTCAGAGTGGTACCAATCCCACTCAAGTACGCAGCAATATGTCAGAGATCATTGTCCATCCCGACTACAACAACACACTGTATAACAACAACATTGCGCTGATGAAGCTCAGCAGCTCAGTTAACTTAACTGACAACATCAGGCCTGTGTGCCTCGCAGCAAACTCTAGCCAGTTTTACAACAACACTCTTTGCTGGGCGACAGGCTGGGGCAGACTGGGAAAAGATCGTGAGTATCCCACGGTGTAATACAAGGAAGTAAAAGTACATCAAGATACATCAGAGTGCTAGAAAACACTTTGTGAACAGTACGTCACAGTTCGACATTATCTGCTGATAAATGTAAATGTGATTATAGTTTTCAACAAAAAATATAATTATATAATGGCTGCGTGTTTATAGAATTTGCCTACAGATCCTTTCACAGAATATCTATTTGTTTTTTCCGAGTGAATATGACACATAACCTCTCTAAGCCAGTGTCTGTATGCTGGAGAAAGAGAGTCCTACCATTTGAATAAATTGAGTCGACTGGCTAACAAAGAACAGAAGGTCATCATATTCGCAGAACACCTTAAAACATAAACGGGGGCCACCCCACATAATGACAAGAATGGAAGGTGGATGGATGTTTTTTCAACACATTTTGGAGAAGGCCTCAAAAATAGACTGTCAATATCCATAGAGCATTGGGCAAGTCCAAAACATGTGCAGGAGTATGGCTGGCTAACAACTGCCATTTTTAATAAACTGGCTGTGTTTCTTTAGGGTGACTTAGGTGGACCTCTGCAATGTAAACAAGGCTGAAAGGGGATCCAGGCTGGAATTGTCAGTTACGAGGGGTCTTGTGCCATTGGTAAACCAGAAGTCTATGCGAGAGTCTCTCAGTTTCAAACTTGGATCACAAGTAAAGTGACAGGGGCCAGAGTTGGATTTGTGACATTTAACTCCAGTGGGAATGACTCGGACACCAATGTGTGTCAGCAACACATTTCAGCTTCTCCAAATAGCTGCCAGTTTTCAGTTGCTGCCATTGTAGCAATGTGTTTTCTCCAGCGTTTCTTAGCGCTGTAGTTAGCTTTAATCCTATGGAATGCTAGGGAAATTATATATTTTCTATAGTTATTAATTATTGTTTGCTTCTTGTCCTGTGCAGGTCATGTCAGTCCTGCTCATGTCATATCCTTTATGCCAATCCAAACATTAATGTAGACTTAGACATAACTAGCCATGAACTACTTTATTCACCTGGGAACTTCTCATGGAGTGGGGTGTGGACAATGTGTGCATCCTACAACTGTATGTACGACATAATAGAAATGTATTGTTTACCTTTGCAAGCAAACATTATCCTACATGTGTGTGCTTTGCTTCTTTCTTGCGAGAATTAAAACCTGTTTTACGATGTCTCCATTGTGTCTCTCATTGATCTGAACAAAATAATATTTTAACAAATCCTAGTCATAAACAATGAAGAATTCCTTGCATCTTAATTATAATTATTTTGTGACCACAATGTCAGAGATTACATTAACATTGTGGCGGTCCCTTTTAGACCAGCATTTTTCTGCAGCATTTAACAGATTTGTGTTTTGCTCATTTTTTGATTAAAGCTTAGTTTAAAGATCTGTTTTATTTTTTTTTCCATTATTGCTTAAACACATTTTCAGAAAGTAGGTGCCTCTTTGTCCAAACTACTCACACAACAAAATACAAAACATCTTACCTCTCCTGCAGAAGCAAGGGAACTCCATCCTCCAAACTCTAAACACAATTTAACTATCACTAAAATTATCACTACACACAGCAGTTGTGTAAACTGGAATGTTGTCAAAGTCAAAATGCAACACAATTTCTATATTTTGGCAGATCTACAGTGCCCTCTTCTGGTAAAAGGGAGTTTATAACAATCTTCAAGGATCAATTTAATCTAAACGTAGTCACATGTTCTCTTTCTTTGTTTAGACAAACAGTTACAGGTTATGGCGTTTTTATGGCCCTGGACACTATCTTTTTGTACATATGGGTCTGAGTAGGGCCTATAGGGTGGCTCAGAGAACTCAATGAAATACAAAAGCCAAAACACTTTACAAAGAGAAACTGACAAAGGGTATTACAACATATAACTGCACCGGAAATAGCCAAAAGTCAGGGCTGTAGGTATACACCATACACTATATAAACAATTTAATGGTATACACTGGAGGTTCAAACTCACGGCAGAGATGAAAATCACGCCTACTCCACGCGCTTTTGGACAAGAAAAGCGTCTGTCATGTATGGTTTATGGTTTATTTATCTGTGAAAGTTATAATAAATCCTGATGTTTGTGAACCTTATTTTTGTTTAAATATATTGATAAATAATAAAACGAGAAAAAGAATCTGGATCTGTAATAAGCATGCCTTATTTTCCCTCTTTATCTTCTGTTTTTCTGGTAGTCATGAATCAGGAATGGTAATATATACATATAAATATATACATCACAAAAACTATATATACTATATACTAAATATACAGCAGGGGTGAAAGTAAATTTAAGTTCTTGCTGGTACTATCACTAAATCTTAATAAAAGCTTTTAAGACTTTTTTTGGAATGGTTTACTATAGAAAATAGAAACACTAAAATGTTTATGCATATTAGAAGTTACTGTTATTGTTTTATGAAATTATTAAAAACAATGACAGGAATTTAAAACAGCTGAGCAGCAGTTTTGAGTCAGACACAAGTACAGCTGGGGGGCCTGAGGGTCCTCCCCCAGAGAATTTGAATCAAAACATATGTAATTCCCTGTATTCTGTGGCATTTTAGATGATGTTATAATTTTTTAGTTTGCTGTTGTGAGTGGCCCCAACCTCCCAGACTGAAGGCATTGAAAACAGAAACAATCAAAAACAGATCTTGCTGCAGATTCAGTTGTAATTGTCATAAAAAAATGACGTTCCTTAAGAGAGAGAAGTTCCCATTGTGCTTAATTTATCTCTCCTCTCTGCGGCACCTCTGTGGGCGGGACTAAGACGCGAGGAGAGGAAGAGAGTGGAGGAATCGAGTGTGAACATTTAGAGAAATGAGACCCGCCCTTTCTCTCAACATTGTCTTTCTGCTTCTGAGTAAGGACACTTTTGTAGACCTAAGTAGTAATAGCGGTAAAAGCTCTAGTGTAGGGTTTCACGGAATGTGGCATGGGCAGAAATTTCCATTGGTACAAATGTAATGTTAATGTAACTTTGACAGGCCTACACATGTGGGTGTTGCTTTCACAGTCTAAAGTGTTAACCCAGTGCATGAGCAGTTTTTCTCTCTTTGGTTTCATGAGTAAGATTTATATTTGGTCTTATTAAAGTTCTACATACAGTCCTAACCCAAAGCCGCCATAAACGCAATCTGCCATAAAAGACTGATCAAACTGACCAATCAGAGCGCTGGGCTCAAGGAGTTTGGGGTTGCCATGGAAAAAATGACTTGTTTGAAGATGATAAAAGTAAGATAAAATGTATTTTCAACACTGAGTATGTATTTCAACAGAGAAATAGCTCAAAAAAGAAAAACACAAACAGGGAGAAAAACTTAAAACCTTCAACCACGTAAAGTTTAACGAGGCAGAGATAATTGCCATCCTCACACCTAAGCTAAGGCTAAACTTCAGTTTGGTGTAATTGAGGGAAATTGATCCAATTTTATTTTTTTAATAAAAGAAAAGCAGGAGAGGTCTCTAGGCTGTTTTTTCGGGGAGAGTGGAGTCTGAGACAGGAACAGCAAAAAGATAACCAGGGAGTGGAGCTTGTATTGGACGCTGGGGTGAGCTGCAGCAGGTATGAGTCAGATCAGCCACGATAACAGTCCCTGAGGCGGGGTACACACTGGGCAATTGGTATTATTGTCATTATTATTAACATATACACACGACTTTGTTCAAACACATTAACGCGAGAACATTTAGGGGTTTAAATGAAATAATTATTTTCCAGATGACTTATAAAAGAAGTGGTTCTAAAAAGGACAAACATTATTGTTTGTAATCTTACAGATCAAAGCAGGAAGTACAAAGAGTCAAGAAACTCCTTTAGACACTTCTGCTATATAGACTGCAGTATAATGTTTTAAATGAGGAAGATAAGTTTCCACTGTGTCAAAATTAGATTCACTCTGACTGTGACCTGTCAGCACTAACAGCACTGACAACATTTATCACTAAACTTTGAGATCATCTGGATACTTCAGCAGTTTATTTACTAATCAGACCTGAGGTAAACTGTAATAAGGTTACAACTATGTGTAACCTACATGATAATAATAAGGGTGTATTCCAGCAAATTGGATGGCAGCTTGTGCAAATATGTAAAAGCAGTATTATTCCTCACACTTTTTGTCAGCATGTAATATTTGATCGACCAAAATGCACATACACACATACATTATTTACATTTCACTCAAAGCTCAATTTGCACAAAGGTCTTTTAGAAAAGCTGACAAAACTCAAGGTAAAGCTATATTATTGTCAAAGAATTACACCAAGGTTAAAATCTTTTTATTTTATTATTTATATTCTTCCGCTCTGTCCTGTTAGGAGTTGCGGGTGACTGGAGCCTAGGAGTGGGGGTGCGCTCATACACAAGTGCACTGAACAGGACGGATGGAGAGGAGAAA
Source organism: Neodontobutis hainanensis (assembly GCA_024349245.1). Classification (NCBI taxonomy): domain Eukaryota; kingdom Metazoa; phylum Chordata; class Actinopteri; order Gobiiformes; family Odontobutidae; genus Neodontobutis; species Neodontobutis hainanensis. The sequence goes on from JALDNG010000017.1 coordinate 9,656,660, forward strand.
GAGAGAGGAGTGACAGTAGGAAAAGAAACAGCATGTGGATGCTGTTTAATAACTAAACACAAAGGCAGAATGCAGAGTTTGCAAGATTAAGGCGTCATATTGAGCAATTTATAAATATAAAAAAATGTATTTCTTTTAAATACTAAAGTACAAAGTATATATTTAAGTGATATATGTGTACATATATAAATTAAAACAGCACTAATTTTGGCTGAATTATAAAAGGTATAAGTGGAATAAGTGTCTCTCGTATTGTCCCACAACATTAAAATAGTGTAGATTAGTGTACAATGTTTTTTTTAATAATTCATTCTTTTTAGTGTCCAAATTAGTTATTTTATAATAATCTTTATTTTTATATAGCGCTTTTCCACCTACTGTAGTAGGCACTCAAAGCGCTTTACATACATTAAGCTATTTACCAGTGTTACAGAACATCACTGGAGGCAATGTAGGTTTGAGTGTCTTGCCCAAGGACACAGTATTCGGGGGAAAGCGGGATGTTATGATGTTTTGGGATGTTTCGAGCGGAGATCGAACAGTCTGACTAGTGTATCTGACAACCAAAGGCAATGACTTTTTAAAGTGCCATTAAAAAAAATATATATATATATATATATATATATATATATACACACACACACATTTCCTGTGTCAGTGTTTCTTTTCTTTTTTAATTGGTTTGGTTTTATAAATATAAAATTATGTTGTGGTGCTTTATATTTGAAAAAAAAAAAAAGTTTAATGTCAAACTGGCATGATACAAAATAGATGATATGTGAAGGTGTAAAGGGTAAGAGAGTTGGCTGTTACATTATATATAATACATGGTTTGTTTGTTTCAGAAACTGTACATTTAAGAACAATAACCGTATTACTAAAAAATAAAGCAGGTAAAGAAATAGGCTTAATACTTTATTCCTTGGTGGCAGTATAAATCTCATACTTGGTGGAAATATACCAAGGAAGTACAGGTACGACATGTGTAAAAACAGTGGGAATCTTCCCCTGAATACATATACAAGCAAAGGGAATGGAAGCAGAACATTTTTCTGAAATAAGTTTTTGTCTTTCACTTTCTGCACTAAAAGTGCTGTTCGTTTGTCTCACTGATGTGGCCTTTGTGTGGAGATGTATCAAATGTAATGATATTGGGAAGCCGAGCAGTAGTGTCCAGGTTTAATAAGCATGATTGGCCACAAAGAGTGATTCTCCACCGGCAGCACTGGATCCAGCGGAAACATATTTGCCCTGGGAGGACAGGCTGTTAGCCTGTGAGAAGAAAAAAAAAACACATTTTATCACATACTTGACCCCTAAAGTGTCACAGATTAAAATAGCATATGCTGGCATACGCACAAGAGCCCTCTTCACAAACTCTTCTTGGCAGGCCTTTCCGTTCTCCTTTTTGCCGCCCCAGGCTTTGAGAGCAGAGGCCTGCAGAGCACGGCCATATGAGAAGGTCAGGGCCCAGGGCTTGTGCAGTGGGCACTGGTTCATGGCATTCAAGTTCACAGAGGCCTCCTCCTCACTCTGGCCGCCGGACAGGAAGGTGACACCTAAAGGGGCCCAAACATTACTTAAAGAATGCATTTAGCATTTCTCATTCATAAATAAAGGTAGGAAGATTTATTGAAGGTTTAATATTATACTGCTGAAGACTGTGGGGCATGTGGAGCTCACCAGGGACTGCACTGGGCACAGTGCGACGCAGGGCGGTGACAGTTGCCATAGCAATCTCCTGGTTGCTAAACTTGTGTGAGCAGGAGTGTCCGGCAGTCACCATGTTGGGCTTGAGCAGGGTGCCCTCCAGGTAGACGTGGTGGTCGGACAGGGCCTTGTAGACGGCAGCCAGCACTTTCTCAGTGACGTACTGGCAGCGCTTCAGGTCGTGGTCACCATCAGGCAGGATCTCCGGCTCCACAATGGGAACAATTCCATGCTAGGGACAAGCATGGAAGTTAAGTTTTAGCTTTTAGACTTGTTTCAGCTATAGGACAATAATGTGAAGTCTGTGTGTTACCATCTGGCAGATGCTGGCATAGCGGGCCAGGACATTGGCATTCTCTATGATGGCCAGTCTTGAGGGAGTGGTTGGGGTAATCTTCAGGACACAACGCCACTTGGCAAAGTCGGCACCATCCTTCTTGTACTGGGCACAGCGCTCATACAGTCCATCGAGACCTGTAGGGAAGAACATTTTAAAAACCTGATGAAACTGGAGGAGAGGGAGGGGGGGTGGGGGTAGTTTATGGCCTTTTTTACAACACCTGAAAAAAATGGACTGACAGTAATTTTACTTTTAAAACTTGTGTTGCGGGTGACAGATCATCGTTTACCCTGGGTGGTGGTCTCGCCGTTGGTTCCTGCCAGAGGGACAACACCTTTGTCCACCTTGATGCCCACCACCATGCCTCTCTCCTTGAGGTACTGGGGAAAGGGCTTGCCGTCGTCAGTCTTCTGGTACATGGTCTCGTGGAAAAGGATGACACCACCAATGCAAGGGCTGATGCGGTCGTCAGCAGTGAAGAGCAGCTGGCGGTACAGCCTCCTGTTCTCCTCAGTGTTCTCAGCGTTGATGCTCTGGAAGCGCTTGGCCACGCTGCCTAGACGTCACAAAAGAAATAAAAAATAAAAAACTACACATCCTAGCCATATTTATCACAGCATTGAAGCTATTCCTGATATTGTTTTTATGGTCCAATAAACTGCAAGTTGATTATACATTAGAAAATATGTATCTGGTAGTCCTACTCTTTTGAGTTGTCAATCTAATCTTTTTGTGGTCTTTTCAATTCTTTCATTTTAATTATTTGTAATTACCAGTGGATTCGTCTGCAGCAAGGATTCCTTTGCCGGGAGCGACGATCCTCATGGCAATATCATTGAGCTCCTTCTTCTGCTCAGGAGTGAGGAATGGGTAAGCGTGAGGCATCTTGTTTCTTTGTAGGATAAGGGGTTGAAAGGGTGAGAAATTCAGACCACACAAACAATTGCTCACCCATATTTGTCACAGGAAATAAAAAAAAAATATTGTGAAAAGCTTGTGGTTCTTACACTCAAAACTGTTTCTTGAAAGGGAGTGCTAAATATTCTGTGAAGGGAGTGGTGAAAGACAAGCTTAAAGGTTAGACATGTTCTTGTTTCTGTATGAGACCAGCTGTTGTTGTGACACGACAACTGGTGCAGCTCGGCCTGCACGTACAAGTTAATTTAAGAGCTTTTGCCCGAGCACAATGCACAGTGACAGAGGGATCTTGTGTCGCCTCACTATTCTCAGCGCTGCCCTGTGTCGTTGAAAACCCTCTCCAAATCATGGCAGACATGTGAGCAACCTCTTGCATTTCCAACGCCTTCTTCCTGACCTTATCCAGACCCTTTTACTGCCCCCTCCCTTGTACTTACTGTACACACTACCCTCCCCAAGTCCTTCACTATCAACAGATGCTTGGACTAAATATAAAAATGGTACTACTGCATGTCACAGGAAGCACTATGACTAAGCAGGAAAGTGTAATTAAAAAAAACTCCCTAAGAAGCCAATAATAAGGGTAACATAATCTACAACAGCTATAGATACAGCATAATTTATCTCAAAACAACTATAAGTAACTTTTCAGCCTTTGCACTCACTAAAGCACTTTATCTGCACCTACTAAACTGCATGTGAGATTTTATTTCACATTGTATGAACAGCTGATTGCAAATGATCAAAATGAGTTTAAAGCCATTTATTTTAATGATTTCAAAGCTATGTATTACATTGTGTTGCCTTAATGTTGGACAATTTTAAATATCAAAGACAACAGTATTACCTTTGCAAGTCATAAATCATTTTTAATAAACTGCCCAGCCATAACAACTTGCTTAGTGGCCCAACTAGTTAGTCACATAGCAGTGGAAACTTTGCATGACAAACAATCAACCAAGCTATATAAGCCACAAGAGCGAGGGTTACAAATATGTACATATAAGGAATTAATCGTAGCTGTGCTAATACACCTCAACCACATGAGTACAAAAAAAAAAGAAAAACAGGAAGTACACAACAAGTGTCCTTTGAGCATATAAAAGATCACTCTGTTGGTTTTACCTTTGAGTTTAGGAGCAGTGCTGGGGAGATTGAGAGGAGATCAGGCCTTCGTCTGCGACACCACTCCGGTCTGCTGGCTCTTGTATTTATCCTGCCATTGTGACCCCTCACATTTCAGCTGCTTGGCTATAAAAAGAACCAGGGCGCAACCAGAGATAGACCGTGACATTCAGGCAGGCTGTGGCTGGAGTAACATAGTGGTGTGTCTAGAGAAAGGGCAAAGAGTGTTCAAGTGAATGACAAATAAAACAGAATGAGAGTATGGCCTGTGTGAAGAGACAAGCAGCAAATTTACAGGTGGATAAAAGAACTGCAAAGAGTGACCTTTTTATGTAACGACCCTAATGCATCAGTTTTAGGCTTTATTTCCACTGTGTGTTGCATCTAAAACCTTGAAACCTCTATAGTATCTAAAGAGAAGCGGGGAGGGCACTGTGTTCAACTAGCACACACACGCCTCATACACAGTGGCACAGAGCATGTGACAAAATTGCTAACCTGCCCTTAGAAATCCAACCCAGACACAGCCACGCAGTCCATGGATCCCTGACCTTTTTTGTGACCTCTTTCAATCATCTTTCCTTAGCACCGAAGGGTCAACTTGAAAGCTCCCCATGGGTTTCATGCAACACTTTATGTAAGCAATACAACGTCACATTTGAACTGGGTGATTAGAAATGTTGCACAAATGGGTCTAGTTTATCAGTCAGCATGCAGCAACCACAGAAATGCCTACTTCCTTTGTAGAAGTTGCAAGCTAAATTTGAATTTATTATTTAGTGAGGAATAGGAACAATCATTTACTTCACATATCAAATTTGTAGGGAAACAATTGTGAGATGTACAGTGAAATTATAAGAAGGTATAATAACGTCTTAATGAGAATGTTTTTCAAAAAGGGAAGTCAGGTCAAAAGGAGAAATGAAACTTTATATTTTTAGTTTGACTTCCAGAAGCTTGTCTATCATGGATCCAAAAGCGTTGTTTGTCACACATTGATAAAATGACCAGTGCAAATAAACGTGTACATAACTTAATCCTGAACAAAACACATTCCAGGATATAGAAACGTTTTATCCTGTGTATAAAAAAAAAATAATAAAGGAGAAGTGACTCAAAACTGACTCAGTGTTTCTGGCAAACCTCTGACTAGATTTTGCAGTTAGTGTTGCTAAAACAGTAACGGAAAGTGGCTCAACAACAATGTTTGATGAAATTGTAAACTGACAGTCACTAGTTAAAAAGAGATGCCAAAATAAAAATTTTCTATTTGGTGCAAAGCAGATATAGTGGTGCACACATGTATATACACTCATCAGTCACTTTATTAGGAAGTACTGGGTTAGACCCCCTTTTGTCTTCAGAACGGCCTTCACAATTTAATTCTTTGTGGCATAGATTCAACAAGGTGTTGGAAACATTCCTCTGAGATTTTGGACATGATAGCATTCTGCAGTTGCCACAGAACAATACTCAGGTAGGTTGTGACGTTTAAATGATGCTAAAATGGTATGTGGTAAGTGTTACTAAAGGGCCCAAAGTGTTCCTAAAAAATATCCCCCACACCATTACACCACCACCAGCAGCCTGAACTGTTGAGACAAGGCAGGATGCATCCATGCTTTCATGTTCTTAATGCCAAATTCTGACCCAACCGTCTGAATGTGGCAGAAATTCAGAGTTGCAGCAGAAATGGAGACACATCAGACCAGGCAACGTTTTACCAATCTTCTATTATCGAATTTTGGTGAACCTATGAAAATTGTAGTCTCCGTTTCCTGTTCTTAGCTGACAGGAGCGACTCCTGGAGTGGTATTCTGCTGCTGTAGCCAATCTGCTTCAGGGTTCCACATGTTATGCATTCAGAGTATTTTGGAAAACTTGGTTGTTTCTATCATCTCTAACCACTCTGCCCATTCTCCTCTGACCTCTGACATCAACAAGGCATTTTTATTCAACTGCCGCTAATGGAATATTTTCCCTTTTTCGGACCATTCTCTAAAAACCCTAGAGACGGTTGTGAGTAAAAATTCCAGTAGACCAACCCATCTGTCACTAACAACCACTCCACATTCAAAGTCACTTAAATCTCAGTTTAAACTTAAACTGATCAAAAGTGTACTTACCCCAGTTCTTAATACCGCGTATTGCCACCTTTAACATCAATGACATCTTGAAATCATCAGTGCAGCACTAGATAAAAGATGCAAGGATCTGTCAGGAGCACAGAGAGTCACTGACCTTTTATACACACATTGATTACAAGCAAACAGATCACAGGTGAGGATGGTTACTTTTAGTAGTCATTCAAACCTGTTTGTGTCAACTTGTGTGTATGTTATCAGGCCAAAATCACCAGGGTATGTAAACTTTTGATCACGGTCATTTTCTGTTGTCATTATGATTTAAAATGAGTAAACACAATCGTTTGACAATAAATGGCTTCACCCAACCACTGAGTGTTTGACCCCCAAAAAATATAATAAATAAAATAAAAACACAAATTCTGCCAGGGTATACTTTACACGACTTTACATACTTTATTTAACCAGTTGATACCCTCAGTGAGATTACAAACATCTTTTTCAAGAGTGACCTGACCAAGGCAACAGCATTACACAAGGTTTTCACAATACATGACATCAAACACACACATTTACATTTAGCCATTCAGCAGAAGCTTTTATCCAAAGCGACGTACAAGTGAGGAAAACAATGGAAGCAATTTTAACAACCAATGTAGCATAAAGCATAAGTGCACCAAAAATGCACAAAAAACTAGTCTGTTAGAACACCAGCACAGTTTACATAGCCAAGGATAGGAAAGAATTTTAAATAGAGAAGGAATCAATAGAAAGAAAGTAGAATTTCATTGTTTGTCAGTCCGGTGTTGATGGAAGAGATGTGTTTTCAGGTGTTTTTTAATGATGGCTACAGAATCTGCTGATCTTGTAGCAGCAGGTAGATCATTCCACCAATGTGGAACAGATCCAGAGAAAGTACGCGAGAGTGATTTTTTTCCTTTTTGGGATGGTACACCAGATGACTTTTTTAAGTTTAAGAGAAAAAAACGAAGTTTAAAATTTGGAGGTAACTTGCTGAAGTTTGTTACTTTTGCTGCACTTAGTTAAGAGAAAATATCTAAGGTCTAAAAATTGGAGCTAAGTCGCTGAAGTGTCCTGCTGCAATTAGCGCCGTTGTTGCGCATGCGCAGTGACCTAAGCGTCAGAAAAATTCCGATGTCATCTGACTGGCTGCCCTGTATGTCAATCAAGTGATTGGATGGACGATTGGCTGACGTCTTTATTTTTATTTTTTTTTTATGTCTTGCGATCTACCAATACTACCTTTGCGATCGACTGGTAGATCGCGATCGACGCATTGAGCACCCCTGTTGTAGAGAATGAATCTAGAGGATCGGGTGGTGCTGGCAACATAACTTGTGAAGTTTAGTTGATCATCAATTGCCACCCAGATTTCTGGCAGTGCTGGACTGTGTAATGGTTGATGAGCCTAGTTGAATGGAGAGGTTGTGGTGGGTCTTTGGGTTGGCAGGAATCACTAGCAGTTCTGTTTTTGCAAGGTTCAGCTGCAGGTGATGGTCCTTCATCCAAAGTGAGATGTCACTCAGGCACGCCGAGACACGAGCAGAGACCGTCGGATCATCAGGTTGAAATGACAAGTGGAGTTGAGTGTCATCTGCAGCAGTGATAGGAAAAACCATGCTTCTGAATGACAGAGCCAAGGAATGTAATGTATTTGGAAAAGAGTAGCGGTCCAAGCACTATTGAGATGTTGGGACTTAGAGACCTTGTTTCTCCAGAATACTCTGAATGACCTACCCGAGAGGTAAGAGTTGAACCATTACAACGCCATTCCAGAGACACCCATCGCACTGAGAGAAGACAGGAGGATATGATGATTAACAGTGTCCAAGGCAGCAGACAGATCCAGTAAGATGAGGACAGATGACTTGGATGTTGCCTTTGCCAGTCTCAAGGCTTTAATGACTGAGAGCAGTGCACTTTCGGTGGAATGTCCTCTCTTAAACCCAGACTGGTTCTGGTCCAGGAGGTTGTTTAAAAATTATTTATAAGAGTCAGTTTGTGCAAGTTTAAAAACAGTTACATTTACCAAGGCAGTTCTGGGAAGACAGAGAGAAGAGCAAGTAAGCATAAAAAATAGGTTGGTCCAAAAATAGGTAGGTCCATAAACATTCCAACACATACCAGATATAAGGAGACAAGAAGCATAGACAACTCTACCGAACAGGACAGAATCACCTGACAGCGTGGAGGTGAGTAGAGCAGGCTTATATCCAGGGGTAATAAGGGGAGTAGAAACAGGTGTGTCTTTCCTGCAGTCCTGGGAGAAAACCTGGCCACACACATTCACTGCTGAAAAAAAAAGAAAAAGAAAGAAACAAAGAACATGGAGGCGAGAACACAACCCAAAATACAAACCTCTCAGTAGTATTTTCTTGTATAAACAGAGTTTTAGCTTCAGTTTAAGTACAAGATGTTCAATATGTTGCTTGAAGGACGGATTGACATTGTGATGTTTGGCTAAAGAGCTAGGTATTAACCCTTGCACATATTTCTCTTTTGAGTGTAACATCTGAATGACCAATGACTCAAATACTGTAGAAGTTAAATTGCAAATTTAAGAAGGCCTTCAGTTCACATTTTAAAGATTAAACCTACAAAAAATGTTTTATGGATGCCTTGTTAACCACTGTATATGCTCAGCTTGCAAAAAACATTTTCTGTATGTTTTATTACAACTGAATACAAGTTGCTTCATTATGGTGAAACAAAGTGACAAGCTTCAACAGAAAAGTTTGGGCAATTTTGTAACTCTACCTTCAAAAGAGTTCCTCTAACAGCCCCTTTTCATCTGAACCCCTGATAAACTTGTGAGAGTTTGAGCTGCATAGAAATGTAATTGTATGCTCTCAGGTACCTTATCTTACAGGAGATTAACACAATGGACTTGATTATTTCTGTTACAATATTCTTGTCAGGTAAGAAATGATAGCTGACATATTTATACAAGCACCACATGCACTGACAAATTTGTTATTTTATTATTATTTCTAAAAAATGTATATGTTGTATATTGTTTAAATATTACACATTTTATTATATAGCTATATTTTATATGATGAATAAATTTAAAATGTCGGATGAGAAAACTTGTGATCTTGGGTTAAAGACTGTACAAGAAATATTTAGACCTATAGACCACTGGTTTGGGCCTAAAGTTGAAGAAACCTTTTTTTTTTATTTAATTTATGACTGAAACAAACAAATCTAATACTTGGGCGAACATACTCCACTACTTCTTTATAGACAGAACACCACAAAAAAATAAAATAAAAAATGATTTAACTTCCGAGAATAACATTTAATCTGAAAATTCGTTCTGATTTTCTGACTTACTCAAACTTCTCGGTAGAAATAGGGCTGATTTAAACCTGTGGCCCATGCTGTGTGTTTTTTTCCCCATTCTGGGCAGAAACTTCCTTTTATGTTTCTCTAACTTTTTTTTCCTTAAATTTGCGTTTGATGTGATGCCTATTTTATTAAAGGTTTTTAGCAAAGTGTGAGCAAAATCCTCACAGAAACTGATAAGTGTGAATTTACAGTAATCTCCACATGTCAGAGAGAATGAAGACAGTAGCTTTTAAGCACAAAGAAAATATAGCCTGCTTTATACGACACAGCAATGTGACCAGAATACTGAATAAGAAGTTCAGGAGCACAGCGTTAATAAGACAATTTGCATCACTAAAAAAATAAGGACCAAAGTTCGCCCACAAGATGATGTACAACTTGTGTTCATGACGTCCTCAGATAAAAATAGCAACAGACTTGTTTAGTCTGCTGCAGTTATTACCATAATAATAATAATAATAATAATAAAGTTATATAATAATAATGAACAAGGTAAAAACCATGGGCTGTTTGCTGTAACCTGTAACACCTGTAACTAATATCCATGACATGGCCCAGGGGCCAGAGCTGGTCCTTTTCTTTATATTATCTGCCCCACACAGGCTTTAGGTTCTATTTTCTACAAGTAATTTGGATATATTTTCTAAACTAACGTTTTTATTAAATGTTCAATTAACAATTATCGGATTGGTATCAGTCATGAGAAGCACTTGATTATCAGTTATTAGTGTCCTATTGGTAGAAAATGTTCATATTGGTGCATCTCTATAATTTGCCTAAATGTAGTCTACATTTGACCAAGTAGCCTTTTTGTGTTTTTAATCGGCAGATAACTAGATGAAGTTATATTAAAACATCAACCAACTTACCTTATTTTAATTTTATAAATTATTATTATATATTTTAACAATTATTTTGTAAAATATGCTTAGGCTGACGCTATGTTGCTACTGCTTATTTACTCCTTTTTTTTTTTTACTTCTTGGACTTCTTGTGGCTACATGTGTCTAGTCATAAAAATAAATAATCAATCATTTATTTAATTATTAGGCTTTTTGTTTTGTAGAAGCAAAAGCAAAAGTGCCATCTATACCTGTGCCTTCATAGCTTATGGAAACTGCTTAAGCTAAATACTTTTCGGATTAACTGTCTTTATTATTTTGTAACTTTCCTTCAAAAATGTGTGGGATTTTTAAAAACTAGCCAAAATACCATAAAATAAATGATGTGCTTGTTGAAATGAGGAACAGACTCAAAGCAGTCAAATTATACTTTCTCTAATTTATTTATTTTTTACTTTATATGCCCATACTTGCCCTAATTGTATTTCTAAAAGCACCATTGCTAGTTGATAAAATAATAATAATAATAATAATAATAATAATAATAATAATAATAATAATAATAATAATAATAATAATAATAATAGTTATAATTTATTGTGACAGTGCAAATTATTTAACATAGCCACACAAATTTTATACATTTATACTCCAGTGCAACATTTTTACACAACATTCATACATCAGTGCTGTATCACTGCAGAATGGAGGCAAGGACAAAACCACAGAATGAACTAGGGAGAGCAGGAAACAAACCAGCAACTTTCCAGTTATAGGACAACCACCCCAGTCCCTCTCTGTGCTGTGTCTATTAAATGTGCTTCTTTTGCTTTGGTAACTGCACGTGAGGGACCATCATACGGATTGGCAGAAAAATATTTTAATACTTCTGGATATCTAAACAGTTTTTGTTTTTTCTTCTTGAATCCTCAGTTTTACAAGACTCACTTTGTTTCAATATTGAACCTCTGGCTTGGAAGACTTTTATACAACCTGCAGCAGAATTTGGATACAAGGTGATTCAGAGACAGGATGAGTAAGTATAAGAGCATGAAGTGTGTGGTCAGTGTCCAGTTATCAGTGAGAGCTGAGGTATGATGTTTGATCACATATTTGTTGTGTTTCTACAGCCTGCTGGTCAGTGCCCCTCTTCAACAGTATTCTCCTCAAGGAAAGGGGCAGATATACAGGTGTGAGCCCACAACGTCTCGCTGCAACAATATACAACTTCCATGTAGGTAACATTTTCTCTCACTAACTAAATCACCTATTACATGCTCAGATATTTGACCCAAATGTACGTAGTCATAATTAACAAAGACGTACTCAGAAACTGGAATATAGAAATTTGTGTTTCCTGGAATGATGATATATATATATGATAATATGATATTGTTTTTGATGCAGTGCCAGATTTTGGAGTCAACTCCTCTCTTGGTTTTACAATGACCTTTGACCCCAGTACACAGAAAACTCTGGTGAGTTATTAAAATACAATGTATCCTGTAAAAATATTCTACAGCCTCTATACATCTATTTTCAGAACAGAGATAAAAGATGAGTCTCTCTTTAGGTTTGTGGCCCAACTGTTCCAAAGGATTGTAAGAGCATCACCATGTACAACGGTGTGTGCTTAGAGATGGATCAGAGGAACAGCGTTCTAACAAACCTACCTCCCTCTCTTGAAGGTATTATTTATGCTTTTTCATTTAAACCATTCAATGTAGGATGTTGTGACCTTTATAACTTTATAAAATAATGTGTTCTTGTTACCAGATTGTCCGAGCCAGCCAGCAGACATTGCTTTTCTGTTGGATGGCTCTGGAAGTGTACAACCTCATCAATTTAATCAAATGAAAACATTTGTCATAAATGTGGTCAACTCATTCCTGGGAAAAGATACAAAGGTGGGATTTCAACAAACCATTCACAATGAATAAACTAACTTTCAAATAGTATTTAGTGCTTTTATCAAATTTTAACTTAAATCTTTGGACCTTAGGTTTAACTTTCATCTTTTTTTCTTTATCTTTATATTTCAGTTTGCCATCACACAGTTTTCTCGTTTTCTTACGATTCATTATTTCTTTGCCACATTTCAAGTCACTGGAAATTGGCAGTCACAAATCAACAACATAAAACAATTAAATGGAGGTACCTACACAGCTTCTGCCATTCAACATGTTGTGTAAGTAGCCATCTTTAAAAAAAACACACACTGAAAACACATCGTTTCCGTTAACACCAAACTGACAAACACTGAAATCTAATTTCTTTCTTTCAATTCCATTTCTTCTTCAAAATAATAAATAAAAATAAATGAATTCTCTTCTTAACTATTTGGTGCACTTTCAGCTTTTTGCGACCTTGTGTTGTTAAAATTGCTTCCAATGTTTTCCTCACTTGTAAGTTTCTTTGGATAAAACCGTCTCCTAAATGACTATATGTAATGTAAATGTAAGTAACTAATACATATTACCATTTACTGTTGATACTGTTAAACTGTAACTAGTTCAGTGCTAGTATTTTGTGTATGTATCTCTAATTTTTTTTTTTTTACTTTAACAGAAATGAAGTCTTCATACCAAGTCGAGGAAACAGACAAAAGAGTAATAAAGTATTGATTGTCATTACTGATGGAGAATCCCAAGATTCGGAAAACTTAAGAGCAGCTGCAAATGCAGCTGATTTAAAAAACATTGTTCGATTTGCTATTGGGGTAAGATATGCAACTTGGCCTAATTTAAAATGTACAGGTTGTTAAAATGTAAATACAAAAAATAAATGTAAATAAATTGAATATATTATTAACCTAAATCACAAACAATCTGTGAATTAGAGTGTGTTAAACACATAAATAATGACCACTGTGTGAATGCAACAATAATGATTTCTATTGATTATCAAACACTTTGTGAAATACCCAGGTCGGGAGTGCATTCACTAAACCTCAGGCAAAAGAAGAACTGAACACCATTGCATCATCAACTGATAAAGTCTTTCAAGTGGATGGTTTTGATGCCCTTGAACAAATCAGAAAGACTTTGCAGGAAAAAATCTTCTCTATCGAAGGTAGCGCTAAGTATATAGTCTATAACTAATGTATTATTTAAACAATTGGTTTGGTTATTGGTCACCTGGTTATTTATCTGCACTCTTCTTTAAAATTATTTAAAAAAAATTTATGTTTCTTAGTCTAAATCTTGAAAATGGTCTTTAATCACCGTAAAGCACTTTGAGTAACCAGTGTATGAATTGTGCTTTATAAATAAAATTGCCTTGACTTACAGCTGGAAACAAGAATAATCTGAAATAAAGATAAAAACAATACATTATTCTGCAGGAACTGAAAGTGGTGGGGAGTCATTGAAAATGGAAATGGCTCAAATGGGTTTTGCTGCTGCCTATTTGAATACAGTAACAAACAATATTACACATTGTCTACCTCTGAGACTGTTTTAAATGTTCAAGACTTCTTCTTCTTTGTCTTTTTATTAGGGATTTCAAATGACAGTTGTTGGGGCCAATGAGTGGAAAGGAGGCTTCCTGAGTTACTCGAGCACAGGTGTGATGCCCACCTACAAACCAGAGGATGTTGACACTGACAGTTACCTGGGTAAGAGTGTTAAAGGAGGCTTATTGTACTAAGAGTCATGAGCTGCTCATTTCTGAAACACTAATAGATATTTGTTTTAATTCTAGGTTACTCCATAGCCATCGGTGGAACTAAGGCTGAGATATTTACAGTAGTTGGTGCGCCAAGATATCAACACAGAGGCATTGTAATGGTAGTTTATAGAAACAACAGGCAGCAGAAGATAGATCCAGGTGATTGGGAGGTGTGTATTTACAATTAGAGCTGATCATTAAAGTCAAATGTAGAACTTCTGCTTTAGTTTGATTCATGGTTTGTGGTGCTCACAGTTTCAGAGTGGTGAATATTTTGGGGCTGAGGTTTGTACAATGGATGTTGATGGTGATGCCTTCACTGACCTCCTCCTGATATCTGCACCGATGCACTTTGACAGAGACAGAGAAGGAAGAGTGTATGTTTGCAGCACAGTTGATGGGGTAAAGACTAATTGCTTAACTGACAGCTTACACCTACAGTTGTGTTCATAAGTGTATGTACCCTGGCAGAAATTATGATTTAGTTTTTCGAACATTTTTCAGAGAATATGAATTATAACACAAAAACTGTTGATTCACATAGTTAGTGATTTTATTGTCAAACAATTGTGTTTACTCTTTGTCTTTTTAAAGCATAATGACAACAGAAACTACCCAAATAACCCTTATCAAAAGTTACCATGTTGATTTTGGCCTGATAACATGCACACAAGTGACACAAACAGGTTTGAATGGCAACTAAAGTAATCATCCTCACCTGTGATCTGTTTGTTTGTACTCAGTGTGTGTATAAAAGGTCAGTGAGTTTCTGGGCTCCTGACAGACCCTTGCATCTCTCATCGAGTGCTGCACTGATGTTTACGTATTCCGTATTCACCTTTGATGAAAAGGTTTAAATAAAAGCATCTGGACAAAGTTTTCAAGGTGAAGACATTTTGTCTCTAATTCCAAGAGACTTTATAGATTCTGAGTTCAACTGGTAACAGCTGAGCTGTATCTCTAGAGGGAGAAGTTTCACCTGAAACCAAACCTGATGGACCAGGCTGTTTCGTATTTATTTATTCATTTATTTATTTAAGAAAATAAAAGGGGCAACAATGCATATTAATAAACATTAAAACAAATGTAAATATGCCAGATTATAGGCTTAGGCTAATTTCCATCTGCAGACCCCCTGGCAGGTAGAGAAAAATACATAACATAAGGACAAATACAGACACCCCAAAACATCAAAGACAATATTATTTCAGACAAAGAAAAATGTATAATAGAGAAAGAGACAGAATAAATATGATTTACAATTACATCTGTACTGCGCTGACTCTACCTAGGTACCCAAGTCTGATTAAGTGTAAATTATGGATATTGCACAAGACCATTTTCAAAACGGAATTTGCTAATAAAGTGCAGGTCACATATGATGATCACTATGTGTGTCACTCACATGAGTGTTTTTTAACCACTGTTTCAAATGTGTTTTAAAAGTAAGTAAACTTGTGCATTCCCTGAGAGTGAAATACTGTTCCAGAACATTGAGTCCTGAAATGAGATAACGTTTTGAGAAAATGATGTACGTCTGAACGGGAGCTCACAGTCACTTCTGACAGAGGCTCGTGTTACTCTTGAACCAGGGCCACTCCGAGATTTCTGTTTGATAAACTCATTCAACGAGGGAGAAGCCAAACCATGAGTAACTTTGTAAATTAAGCAGGCAGATTTAAATATTTTAAAATTTGAGAAACTTAGTAAATTATATTTATTAAGAATGTGGCAGTGGTGGTATGAAAAAGGTTTCTTGTCTAAAACTTTCAACGCCCTTTTGTAGCATGATTCAACAGGTTTAACAACAGAAGAACCAGCGTATGACCAGCTGCTAATGCAATACTCAATATGAGACAGTACCATTGAATGTAGGAACGTGACTGCTGCTCTGTCTGTCAGGGATGCTCTAATATGTTTGAAATTCCTCATATTTAAATTTGTAGTTTTTACAATTTTTTAATGTTCTGGTCTCATGGTCGTTAATCATGAAAGGGAGGTGTGACTCCTGATGTGGGAGTCGTTAAGGCTCAGGAGAGTCGTTAGTGACACTGCTCCATTCAGGTGCAGGGTCGTTAGTGTCATTGTTCTGTGTAGTGAATCTAAGACCACCTCCTCTGTTCAACGAGGGCTCTTCCATTTTCACAAAAATGGCTTCCTTCACCCCTCTCTCAAACCATCTGGCCTCTCTGGACAAAATTTGGACATTGCTGTCCTCAGAGGAATGTCCTTTGTCTTTGAGGTGGAGGTGGACTGCAGACTCAGGTCCTCCAGGATTGGCTCTTCTGTGCTGATACATCCTCTTGTGAAGCTGTTAAACTACATTACTCTGTTTGTGGGGATCTTGTCTTTAGGATGGACCAATTTTTGACGCAGCGTGTTCCCTGGTTAAAAGTGGACTGGAATGTTGTGTTTGTAGAAAATTTTTAGATAAAGTTTTTCAGATAAACCAGACAAATAAGGGATAACTACACCCTTCCCTTTTGTCCCTGGTTCCTGTCTGTTTGGTTTCTGTGTCCTCTTGGTTCTGTTGAAAGTCCATTTGGGGTATCCACAGTCTCTCAGGGCTTTACGGATGTGTTGTTCTTCTTTCCGAAGGTAAACGGTAATCTGAACCAGGTTACATGCTGTGTCAAAAACTGGTCCATCCTAAAGACAAGATCCCCACAAACAGAGTAATGTAGTTTATGAGTTCAGTGAAGAGTGCAGTGACAGTTATGTATCTATCTATCTATCAACAGCTTCGTAAGAGGATGTATCAGCACAGAAGAGCCAATCCTGGTGGACCTGAGAGACCCAAAACGTCTTCATCTTGAAAACTGTGTCCAAATGCTTTTTTACAAGATGCCCTGGATGACTGAGAACCTTCACAGACATATACACCTCTTTATAGATGAATGTTTATCTTCTAGACATTAATACATGTGCACATATTTCCACCAGAACGTTCTGTGTCACTTTGACTCTCCAATAGTCCTGAAAGGGGCTCCGGAAAAAGGAAGGTTTGGGTCGTCTCTAGCTGTACTGCCTGACCTCAACTCAGATAATCTCAATGATTTGGCTGTGGGAGCTCCTTTGGAGAATGAAGGCCAAGGCAGCATTTATATCTTCCATGGAGCAGGGTTAGGAAATATTAATCCGGCCTACTCACAGGTGAGCAAGATGCTTGTGGTTTATATTTAAAGTGAGCCTAAGATGTTTTTTCTTTGTTAGTTTTTGCTTAAAGAAAGAGCTAAGGAGTGTGCAGCTATTTCCTGAAACTCCTCTTTACTAATAAAAGCTAAATAAATAGGCCTAGTCAAACATTTAATGACTGGTGCTGAGGCTGTAGACCAATAAAACCAGTGACCAACATGTTTATGTACATTTATATTTTTAATTTATCCACAGAGAATTCCTGCTTCTGAAGTCCAAAATGGTTTGAAATATTTCGGCACGTCAATCAGTCCGACATCCTTTGACCAGAGTAAGGATGGCCTGCCTGATTTGATGGTGGGTTCAAAAGGAGCTGTTGTCCTACTCAGGTAAATGCAGCTGGTCATGACTTAAATTTGAGTTAGTATTTGAATACATTAAATATCAACCATGTGTTTTTCTGTTTTGTCGTTTCACAGATCAAAACCAATTGTAACCCTGGAAACTACAATTTTGTTCACGCCACAGCAGATCCCGACTCAAAACGTGAACTGTTCAAAACCACTTGCAGCCACTGCCACTGTCTGCTTTGCTATGTCCAAACTCACTGAACTGACTCAAGGTATCCACCTGTGTCCATCACAGTCGATCTTTTCTCTAAGTATATCTATGCTCTAAACTTCACAAAACTCAGGATACAATATTTTTCAGCTCAAGCAAGGATCCATTATACGTTAACTTTAGACGCAACCCGCAGCGTCCCAAATAACCGAGCCTTCATCAGAGAGAAGCAGCGAGAGCAGACTGGAGACATCACCATAGATTTGAATAATCCGAGTTGTATTGACATTACGTTTTCCATTCAGGTTAGTTACCAATATTTTTATTTTATTTTATCTTAATTGTCCTGGAGTATTGTGCCATTCATATTTGTGCCCTTTTATTGAAGGCGTGTCCAGAAGATGCTCTCAATCCTCTTTTCAATGAGCTCCGATACACCTTTGAGGGTTTTCCTTCCAGTGCAAATCTTAGGCCCAGTCTTTCCCAGCAGGTTCCCACAAAAATCAATAAAGATGTAAGAGGATACTATTATGTGATTGAGTGGTATTTTTAAAATGTAAAATAAAGAGAATCTGGTTTCACAGTTAGGGTTTGAGATCAACTGCGGAGCTGACAACACCTGCATAGATAACCTCATAGTGGATTTCAACTTCACCAGGTATGATTTATTCTGGTAGTGCACAGTTTCAGTTGTTTGCACAAAAACATCAGGTTCTTAAATAATCCTTTTTGGTCTTGTAGATCCTCAGAGGTGAGAGTTGGCATTGATGATCTGCTGAATGTCACAGTGTCTGTGGAGAACACAGAAGAAGACTCGTACAACACCCGCGTCGTCCTCACCTATCCTGCTGGCCTCTCCTATCGGAAGTTCACCACGCTCCAAGTAACACATGCTCTTAAGATCAGTTCATCTGGCTGTTTCATGAATAATGCCTTCTTTTCTCTTAAAGGGAAGAATTGACTGTAGCTCCTTGGACAGTGAAGACGGCTTAAAGCGAGGAAGGACAGAATGCTCTGTTGACAAGCCCATTTTTAGGAACAAAGCTAAGGTTTGTATTTGGAAATCATTGATCCGACCTGCTGCAGACACCAAAAAATACTAAATCTCTCATTTATATTTGGTGGTAGGCCTTTTTCATTGTTTCCTATGGAACTGACACCAACAGCCATCTTGAAAGAAAGATCAATGTCACTGCAAATGCCACTAGGTATTATTTTCATTTTAATACAGAAACACTACCTTTGCACATGCACTGTCCTTTACAGTTATAACATTTAACATGTCTTGCAGTGGAAATGTGCAGTCATCACAATCTTCACAGCTTTTCAAAAGTAAATGGATTGATGTGAAATACAGTATTTTTGTGACAGTCGGAAGGTTTGTTGTGTTCAGGCTTCAAGATAAATGAGTAATGTTGTTGTGACTTTCTTTCACTGACATCAAATGTGCCTCTTTAGTTCACTCAGCTACACTAACTTCACTTATGGACAGAATGATCTGCAGAAGCCTTTCAATCAAACCATCCAGGTAAAATACAGTGCACTTCTACTTAATTCACTTTTGTTTTTTGTTACTTAACACCTTTAACTCTTCCTGTTAGGTTACAAATGTCATCAGAGCTTTGGAGTTCACAGTGGTAATCCGAGTGCCAGTAAAGCTTGGTGATAAAGACATCTGGGTGGATTCTGACAGTTTTCAGGTGAAATATCAAGTGGAAATCCAAAGTCTTTACCTTCTCAGGTCATATACTGTTGTCTTGAACAAAATGTGCATCAACCCTGTTTCAGATTGCAGACTGTCAAAAAGAAAAAGATGAAGAACCAACAGTCACAGAGTTTGTTTCACAAATAAAGGACAATAAGTTAGTGGTGGGTTTGGCAGTCTAAATTCAACCTAAAAGGATTCATATGAAAGAATAAGTGTTTGTTTTATGTCTTCCTCTAATCTTCAACAGGACTGCAGTGTGGCCAGGTGCAGAGTTTTCAAGTGTACTCGCTTCATGGGACGTTTGGAGAATAAAGATTACATAATCTCAGCTAACCTCAGCTCGGGCTGGATTCAGCAGGTAGTGACTGTCTGACCAATGTAAAACACAAGTGTCTAAGTTTAAATGACCTGCTCGAATAGGGAATGGTCTAATTACAGCATTTGTCTCTCACAGATTGGACTTAAGTCTGCTAAATTTGTCCTGATTAGCACAGCTAGCCTGGAGTATGATGACAGCAGGTTTATCTTCTTTTCAACTGAGTCTAACAACAAATCCCCCGTTCGCAAGGTAAACTATACCTTTAATTTACACTATCCATAGATATTTAAGAAAGTGTTAATGTTTATAAGTTCTGACTCCATAGATTGAAGCAGAGGTGGAAGTCTACACTGAAGTAGACGTCACTAAAGAAATCGTTGGAGGATCCCTGGGAGCACTGGTGTTTCTGCTGTTACTCACCGCTGGCCTGTATAAGGTGAGAAATACATATTGTAGCAGTGACATTATATGAAATTATAGCCTGTTTCCAAACACTGTGAATGAACGTGTCTTTGTTTTTGTTTGTACAGGCTGGATTTTTCAAAAGTAAGTACCAACAGATGATTTCTGATGATGCACAACCACAAGAGGCTGCTCCAGAGACTGCTCCAGAGACAGCAGAGATATAATATCAGGCAGACATTGTCCACAATAAACTGGCTATTTTATCTATTTACAACAAACCACAAAAAACAGTTTAATGTCTGAAAACAAACGCATGTAAGTTCCTTTGTGATTATTGTGCAGTGAATTATTTTTATGCTCATAATTGTGTTATGTATTTGTATTTTTCTTGATATTGTTAATTATCTTTAGATCTTTAATGATAACTTATATTTGAACAATTTACAGAGAATCTTAAAAAACACATTACAGACTCACATAAATATCTTTAATGGATGCCTTGTTTTTGCTCTAAACACACAACTGTATGTATTATTAAAACTGAAGACAGGTTTCTTTATATGGTGAAACAAAGTGTAACTCCTCCTACAGAGACTTCCTCTAAAGTTTCCATTTGAGTTGAAACCCTGATGAACTCAGTGGCTGTTTGAGAGAGTTTGAGCTGAACAGAAATGTAACTGTATTCCCTCAGATACATTATTTTACAGGAGATTAACACAATGGAATGGATTATAACTGTTACAATATTCTTGTCAGGTAAGAAATGTCAGCTGACATATTTATACAAGAGCCAAACAACTGATTTTTTAAAGCTTTCATTATGTTTAAATATTACATATTTTATTATATAGCAATTTTTTTCAAATGATAAAAAATGTAAATGCCTGAAGAGAAAACTGGTGATCTGGAGTAAAAACACTGTACAAGATTAGATCAAAGTGGTTTGGGCTGCATCCTGACTCTGCAAACCAGGGTAACATATTCTAACGATGGTTCAAAAAACCTTTATTTATTTTATACTGTTTGTGACTGAAACACATCCACTACTCGGGCAAACATAAAAAATATATAACTAAATTTGCCTAAATATAGTGTATGGCTGAGGAGCCATAGACTATTTATGTATTTACTTTAACATTTACATTTATTTATTAAGAGGATAAGCCCCTTAAGATTAGTCATCTCATTTTTGAGGGGGTCATCAATATTCACATAATATTTAATCAAAAATATTTTATTTATTTTCAAAAGGCTTCCAAATAATTTAACAATAATAATTTAACAATTTTAATATTTTTTATATTTTTTTATTACTAGCTGTTATATTACTATAGTCAAGCAGAGAGAATCCAAAAATTTAGCAAGGTCAATAGATTGGTTCATTCAGGTTTATTTCGTATCCGGGTCCAGACAACGCCGAGCTGAGTGTGACCATGAGTACAAAACGACAAGTCCTTAAATACCTTCTAGCAAACAACACCTGTTTTACATCATTGTCTACGTCTATCCTGATATAGAGAGGGGTCCCTGTTCCCAGGAAACAATAATCATATTACCGGGGAGGCAAATTAACAGGTTTCTAATCTCTCCTAGATGGGAGCTAAGAGCCTTGCTGTCTGGGGTCACATATATTGACCCCATTCATCCACACAAGAGAAGAGCCCATGTAAAAAAGGTTAAACATTAAACATTAAACATGCATTTACTAATGACATAAGAATTATATGATATCGGTCCTCTCTTTTTTATTTTGCCTGGGCTTCCCTTTTTTTATTTATACACACTTTTTCTTCTCGGTCTTTATCTACATATATCTAAATCTTTACTAAGACATTCTAATCTTTAGGATATACACGTTCCAACTGAAGCCATGATACAAAGACAGGCACAATATAACAAAACATTGGGATTTCAAACACGTGTAAAAAAGGAATGCATAAGGCACATTTGAAAGCCTCCCACAGCATACAATGCATAGAAGACAACATTTCCTACTAACTTAGAAATAATAAACAAAAACAAAAAGTTATTGATGAGTCGGCCGAAGGAAATGAAAACCGGAAGCCCACATGCCAGCCCGCAATTGGACCGTGGTACCTACAACCCACCTCTAAGTAGGAAGACTGCCTTGTAATCCTTTAAAGAAAACAACAAACCATAAAAGTAGGACTACCGCGCTCATCACTTAAATGTAACTACCAAAAGAAAAGGAACATCAACACTGAGTTGTCTGACAGCATCAGCATTAGGAGGTGGAGCCACCATGACTCAGAGAAGGAAGCAGGCAGCTCCTCCTCTTTGTGTTGCAGTGACACACGTATCAGGCTTTGTATCATTGTCACGGCTATGATGGTCATATGTGTCTCCTTGTGTGTGACTGCCCCCTGAGCTCAGTCATATTGTGGTTCGGGGGTGTTCCACTTGTCAAAATGTATTTTCTACTATTCTACAAGAAGAGTACAACAGCACCTATTTTATTATTCAGACTCACATGAGTTCATTAGTAAAGTACATGAAATACTGACCTCATTCATTTAAACTATTGTCATTCAGTCAGATGTTTTTCTCTCGCTGCTTTGACTGTGAAGGTTCTCAGTTGTCCAGGACATCTTGAAGAAAAGGTTTGAGAAAAAGCATTTGGACTAAGTTTTTAAGGTGAAGACAAGAGACTTTATCAATTCTGAGATCAACTGGTAAGAGAGCTGAGTTTTATCTCTAGAGGGAGAAGTTTCCCCTGAAACCAAACCTGATGGACCAGGCTGCTCTGGTCTCATGGTCGTTAGCTATGAAAGGGAAGTGTGACTCTAAATGTGAGAGTCGGTAAGGCTCAGGAGAGTTGTCGATTACACTGCTCCATTCAGGTGCAATGATGGTCTCAGAGCTAGGGGCTTGCGACAGATACAGTATGTCTCTGTTTTTGTTTACTCTTTTATTGTGAATCAGGAGTTGCCAACTATCAGCTATATTTGCTTATTTGGGTTCTTTTTTAGACAAAGGCTAGGTACATTAAATTAGTGAATATTAACTAAGTTCACTTAAAATCCCCCAAAAATCTTGGCTATGTTAATTACATAAAAAAAATATCTTGGTTAATTACATTGTGTTCAATAAATATTTCTTTTTTCCCACAACATGTGTATCTTTAAATCTGTCATTGAATGCTAGTGGTATTTTTTAACATTCATTATATTCTGCTTGACTTCTCCATCAGCTACTAACATAGTTCTGGTGGGCTGTAGTTTTACATCTGTACTTCTTTCATTCTGCA
Source organism: Neodontobutis hainanensis (assembly GCA_024349245.1). Lineage (NCBI taxonomy): Eukaryota > Metazoa > Chordata > Actinopteri > Gobiiformes > Odontobutidae > Neodontobutis > Neodontobutis hainanensis. The sequence continues at coordinate 9,680,116 of JALDNG010000017.1, forward strand.
ACTGTGTCTGGCTTAAACTTTTCTGTGTCTCAGGTGCTCTACATGTTTTCCAAATAAAACAGTTCCCAATTAAATAACATAGGATTAAAAGCTTAAAACAAAACTGCAATAAATTGGGTCTTACGAATAGAAAACATTAAATAAATAAAGATAAACTCTAGTCATGACACAAAATAGAATAACTAAAAACAACAGAACAAAATAATAACAAATTAAAGCCGTGAGCGGCGATAAAGGCCCTCGCCTTCATTGCGACCGCGGGCACACATGTATTCGGAGGATTGCATTTCGTGCTTTAAAGCGTAAACTTCACGGTAATGTCAAATAACCGGGCCTGTGCCGCTGCGTGAATCTTCTTCTGGCTGGAGTCTGCTTCATCACCTCGGGCCTGTGCTACTGCTGGGGCCTGCTACACCACCTTGTAATTTAGAGTTAAAGGTCTCCACAATCCCTGGTTTTCCTGGGATCTGTCTGAACTTTTGAAAATAATAGATTATGCTTGGGCTAAGGCAAGAAATACAAAGTACTGGCTGGAGATTTGCAATGACTCAGAAAGCGCTGCAGCCCCCTGTTAAAAAGTAAAAAAGTAAATATTAGTTCTCTAAAATAACAAGTTCGGATGTACCAAGTTTCATTTTTCTATGTTGGAAAAAATTACTTTCACTTTCCATAGGCCGAATGTATTTTCATTTTCCAGGGGTCGCCACTGAGTCATTTATTTTTATTATTTTTTCAAATACTTAAAATACATAAATTTTTTGCCAGGCTTGATTTTAGTGGCCAATAAAATTTAATTTTAGCAAACATTTACTGGGTCAAAATTGAGGATCATTTTGCAGAAAAATTTAAATAAAAACCACTGAGCGGCAGTGGCTCGGTGGTAGAGCGGTCGTCCTTCAACCGGAAGGTGGTGGGTTCGATTCCCGCTCTCCCCACAAAATACTGTCGTTGTGTCCTTGGGCAAGACACTTAACCCACCTTGCCTTGTATGAATGTGTAAGAATGTGCAGTGAATGTATGTGTTGGTCGGAGAGTCCGTAGGCGCAGAATGGCTGCCACGTCTCTGTCAGTCACTCTGTGGCTACAGTTGTAGCTTACCATCACCAGTGTGACTGTGTATGAATGAATAATGGACGACCTGTAAAGCGCTTTGGGTCCCTTGGGAGAAAGGCGCTATATAAATCCAAACCATTATTATTATTATTATATATAAATTGAGCAAAAACAACAAGATAAGGCGCTGTCTATTGAACACACGTGTGTTTAGCTCATTTTGCCTAAGTTTGGTGTTTGTGGAATGAAGCAGCTATTTTCTGTCGATTTTTAAAAGTGAGGTGTATTCTAAGGCGGTTCACATTTTCAATTCAAGTTTCATTTGCCTACGACAAAATAAAATTTTCCCTTCCCATTGACTTTTTCCAAATATTTGCGCCGTTGCTATGGCAACACATTTATAGATAGGGGGTGGTTGTCATTGGCTTTTATGTTCGTCATGGCATAAGAGATGTGTGTGCCAAATTTCATGTCTCAATGACATGAATGAAATTCTTGGGTCCCATTATAAGTTTGTAGGTGGCGCTAGAGGGCCATTTCTAAAGCTAACCCTTTTATTTACATATCTTTGTGTTCAGGTCATGAATGTGCACAAACGCCTTTTTGGGTCCAACTTGATCCGAGAAGGCGTTTGAGAGTTAAGAGATATTTTATTTTCACAAAAATGCCCGCCTGGTTACAGGCTTGCCACACCCACACCCAATAAGATAATAAAAACAAAATGACAACCTTTGTTGGCACATGTGTCTAGATGATACTCACCAAAATTGGGGCCATTTAGAGGAAAACACATTAGGTTTAATCTTTTGACGCGAGGGGTGCGATTTAGTTGGTCGCGCCTTTCACCCCACATGGCGGACTTTCTGTTGAGTTTAGGCTGTGGCTGTCATAGACTTTTCTGTTTGGCCTGAGGTGTCCTATGGATGTACCAAGTTTTGTATTTCTACATTGAAAAAAAATAACTTTCACTTTCCATAGGCCCAATGTATTTTGACTTTTCTAGGGGTCGCCACTGAGTTATTTTTTATATATTTTTTGGGAACTTCAAATACATACATTTTTCGCCAACCTTGAACATTGGGTCCAAAAAAAATGACTTTTCGCGCATGTTTACTGGGTCAAAATGAGGATAATTTTGAAGAAAAATAAATAAATAACTCGAGCAAAAACAATAGTCCCTCCCGGTTACCACTGGCTCGGGCCTAAAAAAGATCTCTTAATGTATTTTTGAAAGAAAAAAAAGAATTGACATTGTTCCAGCAGTGTTTTAATTTTAACATCAATATACATTAAATGCCTGTCATATGTTTAAAAATAGGCCAAATGGAAACCTGCTCTTAATGTAAGACAGAATAAAATAACTTTGAATGCAAATAACATGAAACATTTAGACATGATAAAAAAACTCTGACGTGCTCTAGTAAATCTCAATTAGACGTGGTGCTACGTAAACTTTATAAATATTTAAACTGCACCACATTGTGTTTAAACTGGACCAATCAATCAATAAATTAATTATTCAATATTTATTTATTTAAATAGCGCCTTCCAACAACCACAGATTGAACCAAGGTGCTTAACAACATTAATAATGAATAAATATAATTACCAAGCCCTGGGAACAGATTTATGTTTAAATCTTTGCACTTCAACCTGAAAACCAATCTAAGAGTCTTAAACTCTCTAGTGGAGTGTTATAATACAACTCTTCCTCCATTATTTATAACAGTAAAGGTAAAGTCTGTGTGTATGTGTATTAAATAGGCTGCGTAGAGAGTGGAGAGGAAAAGCCTTTGGTTAATGCGCGTGAAAGACCATCATACTGTATTATACTAAAAATAATTATACTTCTGAATATCTAAACAGGTTTTGTTTTTCCTTCTTGATTCCTCAGTGTTTCAAGACTCACTTTGTTTCAATATTGAACCTCTGGCTTGGAAGACTTTTAGACAACCTGCAGCAGAATTTGGATACAAGGTGATTCAGAGACAGGATGAGTAAGTATAAGAGCATGAAGTGTGTGGTCAGTGTCCAGTTATCAGTGAGAGCGGAGGTATGACGTTTGATCACATATTTGTTGTGTTTCTACAGCCTGCTGGTCAGTGCACCTCTTCAACAGTATTCTCCTCAAGGAAAGGGGCAGATATACAGGTGTGAGCCCACAACGTCTCGCTGCAACAATATACAACTTCCATGTAGGTAACATTTTCTCTCACTAACTAAATCACCTATTACATGCTCAGATATTTCACCCAAATGTACGTAGTCATAATTAACAAAGACGTACTCAGAAACTGGAATATAGAAATTTGTGTTTCCTGGAATGATGATATATATATATGATAATATGATATTGTTTTTGATGCAGTGCCAGATTTTGCAGTCAACTCCTCTCTTGGTTTGGCAATGACCTTTGACCCCAGAACACAGAAGACTCTGGTGACTTATTAAAATACAATGTATCCTGTAAAAATATTCTACAGCCTCTATACATCTATTTTCAGAACAGAGATAAAAGATGAGTCTCTCTTTAGGTTTGTGGCCCAACTGTTCCAAAGGATTGTAAGAGCATCACCATGTACAACGGTGTGTGCTTAGAGATGGATCAGAGGAACAGCGTTCTAACAAACCTACCTCTCTCTCTTGAAGGTATTATTTATGCTTTTTCATTTAAACGATTCAATGTAGGATGTTGTGACCTTTATAACTTTATATAATAATGTGTTCTTGTTACCAGATTGTCCGAGCCAGCCAGCAGACATTGCTTTTCTGTTGGATGGCTCTGGAAGTGTAAAAGGTTATCAATTTAATCAAATGAAGACATTTGTCATAAATGTGGTCAACTCATTCCTGGGAAAAGATACAAAGGTGGGATTTCAACAAACCATTCACAATGAATAAACTAACTTTCAAATATTATTTAGTGCTTTTATCAAATTTTAACTTAAGACCTTAGGCTTAACTTTTAACTTTTTATCTTTATCTTTATATTTCAGTTTGCCATCATACAATTTTCTCATTATTTTACAATCCATTATTACTTTGACAAATTTCATGTCACTGGAGATTGGCAGTCACAAATCTACAACATACAACAATTAGGTGGAGGTACCTACACAGCTTTTGCCATTCAACGTGTTGTGTAAGTAGCCATCTTTAAAAAATATCAAAAAACACATCTTTTCCGTTATCACCACACTGACAAACACTGAAATCTAATTTCTTTCTTTCCATTTCTTCTTCAAAATAATAAATAAAAATAAATAAATAAATGAATTCTCTTCTTAACTATTTGGTGCACTTTCCGCTTTTTGCGACCTTGTGTTGTTAAAATTGCATCCATTGTTTTCCTCACTTGCTTTGAATAAAACTGTCTCCTAAATGACTAAATGTAATGTAAATGTAACTAACTAATACATATTACCATTTACTGTTGAAACTGTTAAACTGTAACTAGTTCAGTGCTAGTATTGTGTGCCCTAATGGTAGAACAGTGTGTATTTTGTGTGTGTATCTTTAATATTTTTTTACTTTAACAGAAATGAAGTCTTCATATCAAGTCGAGGAAACAGACAAAAGAGTAATAAAATATTGATTGTCATTACTGATGGAGAATCAAATGATCGGGGAAACTTAAAAGCAGCTGCAAAAGCAGCAAATATAAAAAACATTGTTCGATTTGCTATTGGGGTAAGATATGCAACTTGACCTCATTTAAATTGTACAGGCTGTTAAAATGTAAATACAGAAAATAAATATAAATAAATTAAATTAATTAAGAGTGTGTTAAACACATAAATAATGACCACTGTGTGAATGCAACAATAATAATATCTATTAATTATCAAACACTTTGTGAAATACCCAGGTCGGGAGTGCATTCACTAAACCTCAGGCAAAAGAAGAACTGAACACCATTGCATCATCAACTGATAAAGTCTTTCAAGTGGATGGTTTTGATGCCCTTGAACAAATCAGAAAGACTTTGCAGGAAAAAATCTTCTCTATCGAAGGTAGCGCTAAGTATATAGTCTATAACTAATGTTGTATTATTTAAACAATTGCTTTGGTTATTGGTCACTTGGTTATTTATCTGCACTCTTCTTTAAAAATGTTTACATTTTTCTTATGTTTCTTACTCTAAATCTTGAAAATGGTCTTTAATCACCGTAAAGCACTTTGAGTAACCAGTGTATGAATTGTGCTTTATAAATAAAATTGCCTTCACTTACAGCTAGAAACAAGAATAATCTGAAATAAAGATAAAAACAATACATTATTCTGCAGGAACACAAAGCGGTGGGGAGTCATTGAAAATGGAAATGGCTCAAATGGGTTTTGCTGCTGCCTATTTGAATACGGTAACACACAATATTACACATTGTCTACCTCTGAGACTGTTTTAAATGTTCAAGACTTCTTCTTCTTTGTCTTTTTATTAGGGATTTCAAATGACAGTTGTTGGGGCCAATGAGTGGAAAGGAGGCTTCCTGAGTTACTCGAGCACAGGTGTGATGACCACCTACAAACCAGAGGATGTTGACACTGACAGTTACCTGGGTAAGAGTGTTAAAGGAGGCTTATTGTACTAAGAGTTATGAGCTGCTCATTTCTTAAACACTAAAAGATATTTGTTTTAATTCTAGGTTACTCCATAGCCATTGGTAGAACTAAGTCTGAGATATTTACAGTAGTTGGTGCGCCAAGATATCAACACAGAGGCATTGTAATGGTAGTTTATAGAAACAACAGGCAGCAGAAGATAGATCCAGGTGATTGGGAGGTGTGTATTTACAATTAGAGCTGACCATTAAAGTCAAATATAGAACTTCTGCTTTAGTTTGATTCATGGTTTGTGGTGCTCACAGTTTCAGAGTGGTGAATATTTTGGGGCTGAGGTTTGTACAATGGATGTTGATCGTGATGCCTTCACTGACCTCCTCCTGATATCTGCACCGATGCACTTTGACAGAGACAGAGAAGGAAGAGTGTATGTTTGCAGCACAGTTAATGGGGTAAAGACTAATTGGTTAACAAATTGTATACACCTCTTTATAGATGAACGTTTATCTTCTAGACATTAATACATGTGCACATATTTCCACCAGAACGTTCTGTGTAACTTTGACTCTCCAATAGTCCTGAAAGGGGCTCCGGAAAAAGGAAGGTTTGGGTCGTCTCTAGCTGTACTGCCTGACCTCAACTCAGATAATCTCAATGATTTGGCTGTGGGAGCTCCTTTGGAGAATGAAGGCCAAGGCAGCATTTATATCTTCCATGGAGCAGGGTCAGGAAATATTAATCCAACATACTCACAGGTGAGCAAGATGCTTGTGGTTTATATTTAAAGTGAGCCTAAGATGTTTTTTCTTTTGTTGATCTTTGCTTGAAGAAAGTGCTAAGGTGTGTGCAGCTATGTCCACCCTTCCTGAAACTCCTATTGCCTAAGAAAAGCTAAATAAATAGGCCTAGTCAAACATTTAATGACTGGTGCTGAGGCTGTAGACCAATAAAACCAATGACCAACATGTATATGTACATTTATATTTTTAATTTATCCACAGAGAATTCCTGCTTCTGAAGTCCAAAATGGTTTGAAATATTTCGGCACGTCAATCAGTCCGACATCCTTTGACCAGAGTAAGGATGGCCTGCCTGATTTGATGGTGGGTTCAAAAGGACCTGTTGTCCTACTCAGGTAAATGCAGCCTGTCATGACTTATATTTATATAAGTATTTGATTACATAAAATATAACCTGTGTGTTTTTCTGCTTTGTTGTTTCCCAGATCAAAACCAATTGTAACCATGGAAACTACAATTTTGTTCACGCCACAGCAGATCCCGACTCAAAACGTGAACTGTTCAAAGCCACTCGCAGCCACTGCCACTGTCTGCTTTGCTATGTCCAAACTCACTGAACTGACTCAAGGTATCCACCTGTGTCCATCACAGTCGATCTTTTCTCTAAGTATATCTATGCTCTAAACTTCACATCAAAACTCAGGATACAATATTTTTCAGCTCAAGCAAGGATCCATTATACGTTAACTTTAGACGCAACCCGCAGCGTCCCAAATAACCGAGCCTTCATCAGAGAGAAGCAGCGAGAGCAGACTGGAGACATCACCATCGATTTGAATATTCAGAGGTGTATTGACATTAAGTTCTCCATTCAGGTTAGTTACCAATATTTTTATTTTATTTTATCTTAATTGTCCTGGAGTATTGTGCCGTTCATATTTGTGCCCTTTTATTGAAGGCGTGTCCAGAAGATGCTCTCAATCCTCTTTTCAATGAGCTCCGATACACCTTTGAGGGTGTTCCTTCCAGTGCAAATCTTAGGCCCAGTCTTTCCCAGCAGGTTCCCACAACAATCAATAAAGATGTAAGAGGATACTATTATGTGATTGAGTGGTATTTTTAAAATGAAAAATAAAGAGAATCTGGTTTCACAGTTAGGGTTTGAGATCAACTGTGGAGCTGACAACACCTGCATAGATAACCTCATAGTGGATTTCAACTTCACCAGGTATGATTTATTCTGGTAGTGCACAGTTTCAGTTGTTTGCACAAAAACATCAGGTTCTTAAATAATCCTTTTTGGTCTTGTAGATCCTCAGAGGTGAGAGTTGGCATTGATGAGCTGCTGAATGTCACAGTGTCTGTGGAGAACACAGAAGAAGACTCGTACAACACCCGCGTCGTCCTCACCTATCCTGCTGGCCTCTCCTATCGGAAGTTCACCACGCTCCAAGTAACACATGCTCTTAAGATCAGTTCATCTGGCTGTTTCATAAATAATGGCTGGCTTCTTTTCTCTTAAAGGGAAGAATTGACTGTAGCTCCTTGGACAGTGAAGACGGCTTAAAGCGAGGAAGGACAGAATGCTCTGTTGACAAGCCCATTTTTAGGAACAAAGCCAAGGTTTGTATTTGGAAATCATTGACCCGACCTGCTGCAGACACCAAAAAATACTAAATCTCTCATTTATATTTGGTGGTAGGCCTTTTTCATTGTTTCCTATGGAACTGACACCAACAGCCATCTTGAAAGAAAGATCAATGTCACTGCAAATGCCACTAGGTATTATTTTCATTTTAATACATAAACACTACCTTTGCACATGCACTGTCCTTTACAGTTTTAACATTTAAAATGTCTTGCAGCGGAAATGTGCAGTCATCACAATCTTCACAGCTTTTCAAAAGTAAATGGATTGATGTGAAATACAGTATTTTTGTGACAGTCGGAAGGTTTGTTGTATTCAGGCTTCAAGATAAATGAGTAATGTTGTTGTGACTTTCTTTCACTGACATCAAATGTGCCTCTTTAGTTCACTCAGCTACACTAATTTCACTTATGGACAGAATGATCTGCAGAAGCCTTTCAATCAAACCATCCAGGTAAAATACAGTGCACTTCTACTTAATTCACTTTTGTTTTTTGTTACTTAACACCTTTAACTCTTCCTGTTAGGTTACAAATGTCATCAGAGCTTTGGAGTTCACAGTGGTAATCCGAGTGCCAGTAAAGCTTGGTGATAAAGACATCTGGGTGGATTCTGACAGTTTTCAGGTGAAATATCAAGTGGAAATCCAAAGTGTTTACCTTCTCAGATCATATACTGTTGTCTTGAACAAAATGTGCATCAACCCTGTTTCAGATTGCAGACTGTCAAAAAGATAAAGACGAAGAACCAACAGTCACAGAGTTTGTTTCACAAATAAAGGACAATAAGTTAGTGGTGGGTTTGGCAGTCTAAATTCAACCTAAAAGGATTCATATGAAAGAATAAGTGTTTGTTTTATGTCTTCCTCTAATCTTTAACAGGACTGCAGTGTGGCCAGGTGCAGAGTTTTCAAGTGTACTCGCTTCATGGGACGTTTGGAGAATAAAGATTACATAATCTCAGCTAACCTCAGCTCAGGCTGGATTCAGCAGGTAGTGACTGTCTGACCAATGTAAAACACAAGTGTCTAAGTTTAAATGACCTGCTCGAATAGGGAATGGTCTAATTACAGCATTTGTCTCTCACAGATTGGACTTAAGTCTGCTAAATTTGTCCTGATTAGCACAGCTAGCCTGGAGTATGATGACAGCAGGTTTATCTTCTTTTCAACTGAGTCTAACAACAAATCCCCCGTTCGCAAGGTAAACTATGCCTTTAATTTACACAGTCCATACATATTTAAGAAAGTGTTAATGTTCATAAGAGCTGATTCCACAGATTGAAGCAGAGGTGGAAGTCTACACTGAAGTAGACTTCACTAAAGAAATCATTGGAGGATCCCTGGGAGCACTGGTGTTTCTGCTGTTACTCACCGCTGGCCTGTATAAGGTGAGAAATACATATTGTAGCAGTGACATTATATGAAATTATAGAGTGTTTCCAAACACTGTGAATGAATGTGTCTTTGATTTTGTTTGTACAGGCTGGATTTTTCAAAAGTAAGTACCAACAGATGATTTCTGAGGATGCACAACCACAAGAGGCTGCTCCAGAGACTGCTCCAGAGACTGCTCCAGAGACAGCAGAGATATAATATCAGGCAGACATTGTCCACAATAAACTAGCTATTAACACATCTATTTGCAACAAACCACAAAAAACAGTGTAATGTCTGAAAATAAACGCTTGTTAAACATTGTAAGTTCCTTTTTGATTATTGTGCAGTGAATTATTTTTATGCTCATAATTGTGTTATGTATTTGTAATTTACTTAATATAGCTTTAATGATAACTTACAATTGCACAGTTTTCAGAGAATCTTGAAATACACATTAAAGACTCTCATAAATCTCTAAATAAATTTGCTCTATAAACTCAGAACTGTATGTATTATTAGAACTGAATAAAGTTTCTTTATATGTTGAAACAAAGTGTAACTCCTCCTACAGAGACTTTCTCTAGAGTTCTCATGTGAGGTAAAACCCTGATGAACTCAGTGGCTGTTTGAAAGAGTTTGAGCTGAACAGAAATGTAACTGTATTCCCTCAGGTACATTATTTTACAGGAGATTAACACAATGGACTGGATTATAACTGTTACAATATTCTTGTCAGGTAAGAAATGTCAGCTGACATATTTATACAAGAGCCACACAATTATATTTTAAAGCTTTACTTATATTTTTAAGTATTATATATTTTATTATATAGCTATTTTTTATATGATACAGTTTTTTTTAATGCCTGGAAAGAAAACCGGTGATTTGGATTAAAAACAATGTAGAAGAAATATTTAGTTCATCTAATGAACTAAATATTTGTGTGGCTTGGGCATCAACTTGTTTCTGCACTTCAACCTGAAAACCAGTGTAACATATTCTAATGATGGTTCAAGAAACCTTTTTTTTATTTCATTTTTGACTGAAACACATCCAGGCCAACATAAAAAAGATGTTATAACTGAATTTGCCTAAAGGTAGTCAATGGCTGTGTCCAAATCAACACTGAGTAGCCTATTCATGTATTTATTTTAACGTTTACATTTATTTATTAAGAGGAAAAGCCTCTTAAGAACAGTCATCTGGTTTTTGAGGGGGTCCTCGATTTTTCACATAATATTTATTAAAAAGATAAATTTAAATTAAAAAAGATACCAAAATATTTAAATGACATAATTATATAGATTATTATTATTAGCTGTTATATTAAATTTATGGCCACACTATGCAAAAATGTCAAACTCATCAATTATTTTGTAAAATATATTCAGGCTAAGGCTATGTTGCTAGTATTATTATTATTTATTATTATTTACTCCATTGTCGAACTTCTGGGACTTCCTGTGGCTGCATGTGTCTTGTCATAAAAATAACTGAGGTTAAGTAAATTTATTTATTTATGAGGCAGTTTGTTCATTTGTTTTGCACAAGGCCAAGGTGCCCGGGCCACGTCTCTAAACAGTCGTCCTTCTCTCAGTAGAACTGTCTGGCCCAGAGGACGGGTATTACTGACGGCATTTAATCGCAAAAGTTTGAATCTGTTTGTAATTTTACTTTGATAAATTACCACGCCTTCTTGTTGCAATGGCACAACTTCCAGACACAATAAAAAAGTCCTTACACACTCACTTTGAGAAAACCCTTACACAGCACCCTGAGTCAGCGCACATCATATCCAGGTTTCAGTTCTCTAAAGACATCACGTGTCGGCAGAGTTCCTTTATTGTTGCATTACATCTGAGAAATTAAATGAATCATCACGAGGTTTATGGCAGTCAGAGGCATTTTAAAGAGGCCCCTAAGTAAGACCCGGTGGTACTGACCCTCAGAAAACACAAAAATAGTTAGATCTGGTCTTATTGTCTATAATTCATTTGCCATAATGCCTCAAAACACACACAAATTCATCATTTCTAAATGTAAATATTAGGGAACCACACCAAACCAGCCGTGAGACAACCATCTAAAACTCTCAGAGAGGCCACAGTTAGACCAGAGGAGACTCAGAGAGAGCGGGAGAGCTCCAAAGCAGGGACTGTAGGATCTGTCCATGGGTCCAGTCTAAACCTTACTCTCACAGAGCTGGGCTGTATAAAGAGTGGTTGGAAAAATACATTTTTGGAGAAAATCATAAGAAAAAAAAAGTTAAAACATGAGTGTGTGACAGAAGTCCATGTAACTGAGAGTTCAAGTGCACCTGGTGAGACGCTCCTGTCTGGAGGAGTATTATCCAGTTCCATTTGTTCCATTGTTAGTGTTTTGATTTGATTTCCCCGAGTTCGCTGCTGAGTTTCAGCACAGTCTTAAACTCTTCAGTGTTATACCCCAACTTTTCCTCTGTGATGCATATGATGCATGGCCGGGCAAACATGTCCTCATCCTCCAGCACACGCTTTGTCTCTAAACTAAGGTACATTTACAGGCTTAGGTGTAGGTCTGAGAATAATATTTATTTATAATAGTAAAGGTAAAGTCTGTGTGTATGCGTCTGAAATAGGCTGAGTAGTTTGTCAAGGAAGGATAAAAAATGAAATGCTTTTGGTTAATGCACGTGATGTCACGGAGGACTCTGCACTGTCGGCTGCAGCCTCCGTACCCGGCTCCCCCGCCCACACGGATTCGCAGAGAGGAGACAGGTGTGCGGGAGCGCCGGCGGAGCAAGCCCAGCTGATCCGAGTGAATAATCAAGAGAGGATAAGAAGCACAGCAGCCTGCTCCTCGACGCCAGATCGTAACACTGACTACCGTTAGTACTACGTCTCGCTTTGGAAAGTCTTGCGCTATGTATTTACTTACCCGGTTTTTCTGTCCACCGCAGATCCTTCCCGTCCTGCCGCCAGTCCGGTTCCCGCTCTACCTCGGTCATCTCAGAATCCAGCCAGTCCTTCAGTCCGTCCCGCTTCAGCTCAACCTAGTCCTGATCCTGCTGCACCGCGCTATCCCCGAAGAAACCGCCGTTCCTAAGTTACCTTGTCAATAAATCTGTTTTTGTGAACTTTACGTGGGTGTCTGCGTTTGGGTTGTCTGCCGGAACATGACAGTACGATCTGGCCATAATGAACCCAGCAGAGCCCCACACCCTTCCGCAAACGGTCGCAGCTCAGACCGCGCTTCTGGAGCAGCACGACGCAACACTCCAATCTCTCATGGGCCACATGAAGGAGTTTTCCCGTAACCTATCTGTGCTGAGTGACAAGATGGCGTCCCTGACTACGCCACCGGCTACCAGCGCTTCCACCCTCTCGCGCCGACTACGGAGGCCCCGCCTCCGGTGTACAAGGAGGGTATGTACCACCGCCTGCACCATATAGTGGAGACCTCGGTTGTTGCAGGGCGTTTTTAACACAGTGCTCCTTAGTTTTTGAGCAACAGTCACGGACTTATCAGAGTGAACGTGCAAAGATCGCCTTTTAATTGGTTGTCTGAGGGGTCAGGCATTACACTGGGCCTCGGCTGTTTGGGAAAAGCAGGAACCTGTATGTTTCTCCTACTCTGCATTTATCACAGAGATGAAAATGATTTTCGATCATCCAGTTCGAGGAGGAGAGGCTTCAAAGAGACTGTTTTCCATTCGACAGGAAACCGCAGTGTGGCTGAATTCGCTATCGAGTTTCGTTCACTTGCCGTGGAGAGCGGGTGGAACGAGGACGCTCTTCATGGAGCATTTTTGAATGCCATCTCAGAAGAACTTAAGGACGAGATGGCGGCACGGGAACCACCAAGTAGCCTTAATGATCTAATAACGGGGGCCATCAGGATTGATAACCGCCTACGGGAGCGGAAGAGGGAGAAGGCTGGCCTACAGGCATCGCTGAGATCTGCTACAAGATCACGGCCGGGAGTCACCGCACATCAGGGGGGTTTTTTCCAGCCCCAAGAGAGGACCGGGGGGTGGTGGTCGCAGACTGAGGGAGGCCCAACCAGTCTTTATGCAGATCCGCCGAGTAGCCCTCGGCAACCAGCCGCACCCGAACCAATGCAAGTGGGCCGAACCCATCTAACAGAGGAGGAGAGACATCGTCGTGTCACTACCGGGAGCTGTCTCTATTGCGGGAGGTTAGGACATTTCAGGGCTTCGTGTCCACTCATTCCGGGAAAAGGGGGGGGTTCGGCAGTAAGGGGAGAAGTACTGCTGAGTCAAGTCCATTGTTCTTCTCCCAAGCCAGTGAGAATGGAAGGAACTATTATTTTAGCAGATCAGACTCGGACTTTTGATGTTCTAATCGATTCAGGAGCGGATGAAAGCCTTTTGGACCGTGGTGTGGCTAAGAGGTTGGGTATCCGGACTGTGCAGTTGGAGGTTCCGTTGAAGGTTAAGGCTTTGAACGGAGAGGTGCTGACCCAGATCAGGAACAGACGATTCCGGTAACCTTCCTGTTGTCGGGTAATCATAAAGAGACTATTAGTTTTTACATTTTCGAGTGTGTGCACACTCCTATCGTATTAGGTCTACCTTGGCTGAAGATACATAACCCTCACATAGACTGGGCAGCATACCAAGTGTTGTCATGGAGTAACTTTTGCCATTTATCTTGCCTGCAGTCTGCTTTGCCTCCTGTTTCTTCTAGGTCCAACCAGGTACCGGAGCCTCCGGATCTGTCTTCGGTTCCGTCCATCTACCACGACTTGTCGGCGGTGTTCTGCAAGCATAAGGCCTTGTCGCTTCCACCTCACAGACCCTACGACTGCGCCATTGACCTCCTCCCCGGTGCTCCTCTGCCCCACAGCCGTCTCTTTACCATCTCGAGGCCGGAGGCGAGGCGATGGAGAAATACATCCAGGAGTCCTTGGCAGCCGGGATAATACAACCCTCGTCCTCTCCGGTAGGTGCGGGGTTTTTCTTTGTTGCCAAGAAGGACAAATCCTTGAGACCATGCATAGATTATCGGGGGCTGAACAAGATCACCATAAGGAACAAATACCCACTCCCGTTGATCAGTTCTGTTTTCACTCCCCTCGGGGGATCCAGGGTTTTCACAAAACTTGACCTTCGTAACGCATACCATTTGGTGCGTATTAGGGAGGGGGATGAGTGGAAGACCGCCTTTAACACTCCTTTAGGCCATTTTGAATATCGGGTGATGCCGTTTGGACTCACGAATGCCCCTGCGGTATTCCAGAACTTAGTTAATGATGTCTTACGAGACATGATTGGACGTTTTGTTTTTGTGTATTTGGATGATATCTTGATTTTCTCCAAGGACTTGGAGGAACACCAGAGACATGTCAGGAGTGCTACAGAGACTATTGGAAAATAAGCTGTTTGTGAAGGCCGAGAAGTGCGAGTTCCATGCACCGTCAGTTACCTTCCTCGGCTACATCATCGCTCAGGGGCAGATCCAAATGGACCCGGAGAAGGTTACGGCGTACGGGATTGGCCGGTTCCGTCCAGCCGCAAGGAGGTTCAGCGATTTTTGGGTTTTGCTAATTTCTACAGGAGATTTATCCGGAACTTCAGTAGACTGGCAACTCCTTTGACGGCTCTCACTTCCACGGCGCGACCTTTTGTCTGGACTCCGGAGGCAGAAGGAGCATTTAAGGAACTTAAGCATCGGTTTACGTCGGCTCCTGTGCTCATACAGCCAGATCCAGAGCTGCAGTTTGTGGTGGAGGTCGACGCTTCGGAGATTGGAGTAGGAGCGGTTCTGTCCCAGCGCTCTTCCACTGACCAGAAGCTCCACCCCTGCGCCTACTACTCGCGTAAACTCTCCAGCAGAGCGGAACTATGATGTGGGGAACAGAGAGCTCCTGGCGGTAAAATTGGCTCTAGAGGAATGGCGTCATTGGCTGGAAGGTGCCATTCAGCCGCTTGTGGTCTGGTCCGACCATAAGAACCTGACCTACATCCAGACGGCAAAGAGGCTGAACTCTCGGCAGGCAAGGTGGGCATTATTTTTTGACCGTTTAATTTTGTTCTTACCTATCGCCCAGGTTCCAAGAACACCAAGCCAGATGCACTATCCAGAGTTTTTTCCACGGAGCAGCCGTTTCCAGAGGAGCACATCCTGCCCCAGTCGCGCATTCTGGCGACCCTCACCTGGGAAATAGAAGATCGGGTCCGGAGTGCTCAACGTCTGCACCCGATCCTGGGACCGGGCCGGCTAACGCTATGTTTGTTCCAGATCCGGTTAGGTCGGAGGTGTTGCACTGGGCCCATGGGACCCGACTCACGTGCCATCCAGGGATGGGTCGCACTCTGGCTGTCCTACGCAGCAAATTTTGGTGGCCCACCATGGACAGAGACACTAAGGACTACATTTCAGCGTGTCACGTGTGTTCCAGGAATAAGGCCCTCCATCGACCCCCAGCAGGACTACTGCAGCCACTACCCATCCCTAGCCGTCCGTGGTCTCATGTTGCATTGGACTTCGTTACGGGGCTTCCGCCATCTAACGGACATACGGTGGTGCTGACGATCGTCGATCGTTTCTCCAAGGCAGCTCATTTCGTGCCATTGACCAAGCTTCCGTCTGCCAGGGAGACCGCGGATCTCCTGGTGAAGCATCTGTTCCGGTTACACGGGATTCCTCGGGACATTGTGTCAGACAGGGGTCCACAGTTCACCTCCCAGGTTTGGAAGGCGTTTTGTACGGCGTTGGATATCAAGGTTAGTCTCTCCTCTGGGTATCATCCACAGACCAACGGACAGACGGAGAGGGCTAACCAACAGATGGAGGTGGCCCTGAGGTGCACATCATCGGCCAATCCGGCAAGTTGGAGCGCTCAGCTGCCATGGGTAGAGTATGCCCACAACACGTTGGTGAACACCTCCCTGGGTATGTCTCCCTTCCAATGTTGTTATGGTTATCAACCACCCTTGTTTTCTGACCAGGAACAAGAGCTGGCAGTTCCTTCCATTCAGGATCACTTGAAACGGTGCCATCAGGTCTGGAGTAGGGCCCGATCAGCTCTGATGCGCGCCTCGGCTCAGTCACAAGTCCAAGCCAACCGCCACGCACTCCTGCCCCTAGATACTCTCCGGGTCAGAAAGTTTGGCTGTCGTCCAGGGACCTGCCGCTACGGGTTGAGGCTACAAAATTGGCACCACGGTTCATCGGCCCGTTTGAAGTAGAGAAGGTCATCAACCCGGCAGCAGTTAGACTGAAGCTCCCCCGGTCTCTTAGGATTCACCCTACCTTCCATGTCTCCAGGATCAAGCCGGTCAGGTCCAGTTCATTGAGTCCTCCCTGTCCTCCCCCGCCGCCTCCCAGGATGATTGACGACCACCCAGCATACACGGTACGGCGGATTATGGATGTACGACGCCGGGGTCGGGGCCTTCAGTTTTTAGTAGATTGGGAGGGTTATGGGCCAGAGGAACGCTGTTGGGTGCCACGGCGAAACATTCTGGATCCGTCTCTGATTCGGGAATTTTTTCTACGCCATCCGGAGAAGCGGGATAGGCCGCCAGGTGGCGTCCATAGAGGGGGGGGTACTGTCACGGAGGACTCTGCACTGTCGGCTGCAGCCTCCGTGCACCGGCTCCCCGCCCACACGGATTCGCAGAGAGGAGACAGGTGTGCGGGAGCGCGGCGGAGCAAGCCCAGCTGATCCGAGTGAATAATCAAGAGAGGATAAGAAGCACAGCAGCCTGCTCCTCGGCCAGATCGTAACACTGACTACCGTTAGTACTACGTCGCTTTGGAAAGTCTTGCTCTATGTATTTACTTACCCGGTTTTTCTGTCCACCGCAGATCCTTCCCGTCCTGCCGCCAGTCCGGTTCCCGCTCTACCTCGGTCATCTCAGAATCCAGCCAGTCCTTCAGTCCGTCCCGCTTCAGCTCAACCTAGTCCTGATCCTGCTGCACCGCGCTATCCCCGAAGAAACCGCCGTTCCTAAGTTACCTTGTCAATAAATCTGTTTTTGTGAACTTTACGTGGGTGTCTGCGTTTGGGTTGTCTGCCGGAACATGACACGTGAGAGACCATATTATACTAAAAGTCATTATACTTTCTAAATATCTAAACCGGTTTTGTCCTTCTTGATTCCTCAGTTTTACAAGACTCACTTTGTTTCAATATTGAACCTCTGGCTTGGAAGACTTTTATACAACCTGCAGCAGAATTTGGATACAAGGTGATTCAGAGACAGGATGAGTAAGTATAAGAGCATGAAGTGTGTGGTCAGTGTCCAGTTATCAGTGAGAGCGGAGGTATGACGTTTGATCACATATTTGTTGTGTTTCTACAGCCTGCTGGTCAGTGCCCCTCTTCAACAGTATTCTCCTCAAGGAAAGGGGCAGATATACAGGTGTGAGCCCACAACGTCTCGCTGCAACAATATACAACTTCCATGTAGGTAACATTTTCTCTTACTAACTAAATCACCTATTACATGCTCAGATATTTCACCCAAATATACGTAGTCATAATTACATGATATATTTCACATGTTTTCACATGGACTCCAACTGGGTGCCTTTAGGGAGATTTTGGCAAAGCGGCACATCTCTGAGACTCAACTACAAGCACAAATAAGCCATTTACATTTTCGAGCAGACACACCAAAAAACAGGCTCGGGCTTTGTTATAAGAATTTTCTATGTCCTTATATTGATCCAGAGAGACACGGAGACAGATTATAATTTAACAAGCAATGGCCAAGTTTTAATCCTTGCAAGAATTGAAGCAAAGCAGACACAGTAACAAGGGTACACAGAAGGTCTCAGTCTAGTTATGTCTACTTTCATGCTTGGATTAGCAGGAAGGACATGACATGAATTTGACATGACCTGAAGAGAACTATAAGCCTCCAGTAACTCTAAACATTAAAATTACATTTCTTATAACATTCCCCACTCTTTATGCTGATAATAATCAGCATGATTATATTAGCTTGAGTGTGAGTTGTTTACTTTGACAAAAGCTAAAACCCAGCAGGGCATCTGACCTAGCCTAAGTACACTTGACCAATTGACCTAACGCTGGGAAAAACTCTTTTGTCCACCCCTTGCCCCAAGGCGGCGTCAACACACAAACATCAAGCATCAACTTTATGTAATCACTTCAAGCAGTGATTAAAACCCAGTGAGCACCTTATGCTCTTAAACTTTAACCATTTTTACAGTTTAACACTTTAACTAATTTTTTTCAAATAAACCACCTCCAATCCTGCAAGATTGTTTTAACATATAGATACTTTTTCAATTCCCAGATTACAAATTTACATTGCAGTTTAAAACTTTATTGTAAAGATGCCACTTGTTAGCATCTATTTTAGTGTTCATTTCAGTTTTTCGAATTACTCAGACAATATTTTTCTCAAACAACATTCAAGGCCATTCATTACTTACTTATAAATTACTTTAGACTTTACTAAATCTATAAATAAATAAACTTTATTTAACACAATCAGTTCAGTGCAATCTGTTTCTGTCACTGACATTTCTACTTCAGCATTTTTCAACATTAAAAAGTTTGTTTAATGTATAGGCTCTCACACTTTCTGTGGAGCTAAACTCCAGCTCAAAAAAAAAAAAAAAAAAACATTTCTTGCTCTGGACATGAGCAAAAAGGGAGGTGCTGTGAAGCCCTTGTTTCCTTGACTTGCCTATAATGTTACCTTGTGTTGAAACATTCCTTTGTGAATCCAAACAGTGGTTGTTTTGAATCCACATTCTCCAACACTTTGTCACAACCAAACCAGAGAAATACATAATTGTTCATTTCTTTTCTACTGGTAACATTATTTTCTTTTATATGTGAGCTGATGGCCCAAATATTTATAATTTTGTAGTATTTTTATAAACTTGCTCTGCGCAACTTTAAGACGCATTTTTAAATTCTTCTGATTAGTAAGTGACGATTTTCATTAATGTCGAGTCACACAAACGTAATACAATATCTGTTCTTTAATAGACTATTTATAATTTTTCTCATAATTCAAAAGCACATCCTCGTTCTGTAGATGTGTGTCTCATGTGGTCTGTGTCTGTGTTTGTCTGTGTGTCTTTATGTGTGTGTACGTGCTTCTGTGCCTGTGTGTGTGTGTGTGTGTGTGTGTGTGTGTGTACATGTGTGTTTATGTTCCTGACCTGTTAGTCAAAGGTCCTCCTCTCGTCTGGACCCAGTGTCGGACTGAAGTGTCGGCCTGTCCGGCTTCGCCAGTGCCCCCTCGTCTGCGACTCCCCCCTCTCCTCCCTCTGGTCTCCATGGTAACAATTTTCCATTCGGAGAAATACATTTCATTCATATTAAGGTCAGGTTCCGCACAATTTCCAAATTGAATTTCCAAATTCAATTGACCAATCCCTCTTTGGTCTCTCTCAATAGATACAGTTTATTTGTCTGGATTTGTTTATCTTACCGCGTGTGTTGCTGCTGTCTGTCCGCAGCTTCTCTCGAAAGGGAGCAGGGGTGTGGGGGGAGGGCAGAGGAAGTTTGGAGTGCACTGGTTTCGAGTGGAGAGGCCAAACTAAAAATCTCACAGGACACATTTATAAAAATACAAATGATTAGTGTTTTGAAGTCCATGTGTGTACTTCTTTCACAATCTCTTTTCTGCCCTTCTCTTTCTCATGAAGAAAGACTTGGCTTCTCCTTTTTTTTTTATTTTTACTGTTACACCGGAAGCCTAAAAAAATATCTTCCATAAGCTATTTTTCTTTCTCGTGTTTGTTAAAATCATCGCTTTCAACTCAGTCTTCAAACTTTTTCTACACGCAAAACCATTAAACCATTATTAGACATTAGACATTCTCCATTCATTAGCAGGAAGGACATGACATGAATTTGACATGACCTGAAGAGAACTATAAGCCCCCAATAACTCTAAACATTAAAACTAAAATTCTTATAACAGGCTTAAAGTGTTAAGAAAGATGTACTCAAAAACTGGAATATAGAAATTTGTGTTTCCTTAAATAATGATATTGTTTTTGATGCAGTGCCAGATTTTGCAGTCAACTCCTCTCGTGGTTTGACAATGACCTTTGACCCCAGTACACAGAAAACTCTGGTGAGTTATTAAAATACAATGTATCCTGTAAAAATATTCTACAGCCTCTATACATCTATTTTCAGAACAGAGATAAAAGATGAGTCTCTCTTTAGGTTTGTGGCCCAACTGTTCCAAAGGATTGTAAGAGCATCACCATGTACAACGGTGTGTGCTTAGAGATGGATCAGAGGAACAGCGTTCTAACAAACCTACCTCTCTCTCTTGAAGGTATTATTTATGCTTTTTCATTTAAACGATTCAATGTAGGATGTTGTGACCTTTATAACTTTATAAAATAATGTGTTCTTGTTACCAGATTGTCCGAGCCAGCCAGCAGACATTGCTTTTCTGTTGGATGGCTCTGGAAGTGTACAACCTCATCAATTTAATCAAATGAAAACATTTGTCATAAATGTGGTCAACTCATTCCTGGGAAAAGATACAAAGGTGGGATTTCAACAAACCATTCACAATGAATAAACTAACTTTCAAATAGTATTTCGTTCTTTTATCAAATTTTTACTTAAGACCTTAGGCTTAACTTTTATATTTTTATCTTTATCTTTATATTTCAGTTTGCCATCATACGGTTTTCTCATTATTTTACAATCCATTATTACTTTGACACATTTCAAGTCACTGGAAATTGGCAGTCACAAATCAACAACATACAACAATTAGGTGGAGGTACCTACACAGCTTCTGCCATTCAACGTGTTGTGTAAGTAGCCGTCTTTAAAAAACGCCTGAAAACACATCGTTTCCGTTAACACCAAACTGACAAACACTGAAATCTAATTCCTTTCTATCTATTCCTTTACTTAAAAAAAATAAAATTGCTTCCATTGTTTTCCTCACTTGTAAGTTTCTTTGAATAAAACCATCTCCTAAATGACTAAATGTAATGTAAATGTAAGTAACTAATACATATTACTATTTACTGTTGAAACTGTTAAACTGTAACTAGTTCAGTGCTAGTTTTGTGTGCACTAATGGTAGAACAGTGTGTATTTTCTGTGTATCTTTAATATTTTTTTACTTTAACAGAAATGAAGTCTTCATACCAAGTCGAGGAAACAGACAAAAGAGTAATAAAGTATTGATTGTCATTACTGATGGAGAATCAAATGATCCGGGAAACTTAAAAGCAGCTGCAAATGCAGCTAATTTAAAAAACATTGTTCGATTTGCTATTGGGGTAAGTTATGAAACTTGACCTCGTTTAAAATGTACAGGTTGTTAAAATGTAAATACAAAAAATAAATATAAATAAATTAAATATATTATTAACCTAAATCACAAACAATCTGTGAATTAGAGTGTGTTAAACACATAAATAATGACCACTGTGTGAATGCAACAATAATGATTTATATTAATTATCAAACACCTTAAATGCCCAGGTCGGGAGTGCATTCACTAAACCTCAGGCAAAAGAAGAACTGAACACCATTGCATCATCAACTGATAAAGTCTTTCAAGTGGATGGTTTTGATGCCCTTGAACAAATCAGAAAGACTTTGCAAGAAAAAATCTTCTCTATCGAAGGTAGAGCTAAGTCTATATTCTATAACCAATGTTGTATTATTTAAACAATTGCTTTGGTTATTGGTCACTTGGTTATTTATCTGCACTCTTCTTTAAAATTATAAATCTTGAAAATGGTCTTTAATCACCGTAAAACACTTTGAGTAACCAGTGTATGAATTGTGCTTTATAAATAAAATTGCCTTGACTTACAGCTGGAAACAAGAATAATCTGAAATAAAGATAAAAACAATACATTATTCTGCAGGAACACAAAGCGGTGGGGAGTCATTGAAAATGGAAATGGCTCAAATGGGTTTTGCTGCTGCCTATTTGAATACAGTAACACACAATATTACACATTGTCTGCCTCTGAGACTGTTTTAAATGTTCAAGACTTCTTCTTCTTTGTCTTTTTATTAGGGATTTCAAATGACAGTTGTTGGGGCCAATGAGTGGAAAGGAGGCTTCCTGAGTTACTCGAGCACAGGTGTGATGACTAGCTCCTACAAACCAGAGGATGTTGACACTGACAGTTACCTGGGTAAGAGTGTTAAAGGAGGCTTATTGTAATAAGAGTCATGAGCTGGTAATTTCTTAAAACACTAATAGATATTTGTTTTAATTCTAGGTTACTCCATAGCCATTGGTAGAACTAAGTCTGAGATATTTACAGTAGTTGGTGCGCCAAGATATCAACACAGAGGCATTGTAATGGTAGTTTATACAAACAACAGGCAGCAGAAGATAGATCCAGGTGATTGGGAGGTGTGTATTTACAATTAGAGCTGATCATTAAAGTCAAATATAGAACTTCTGCTTTAGTTTGATTCATGGTTTGTGGTGCTCACAGTTTCAGAGTGGTGAATATTTTGGAGCTGAGGTTTGTACAATGGATGTTGATCGTGATGCCTTCACTGACCTCCTCCTGATATCTGCACCGATGCACTTTGACAGAGACAGAGAAGGAAGAGTGTATGTTTGCAGCACAGTTAATGGGGTAAAGACTAATTGCTTGACTGACAGCTTACACCTACAGTTGTGTTCATAAGTGTATGTACCCTGGCAGAAATTATGATTTAGTTTTTCGAACATTTTTCAGAGAATATGAATTATAACACAAAAACTGTTGATTCACATAGTTAGTGATTTTATTGTCAAACAATTGTGTTTACTCTTTGTCTTTTTAAATCATAATGACAACAGAAACTACCCAAATGACCCTTATCAAAAGTTACCATGTTGATTTTGGCCTGATAACATGCACACAAGTGACACAAACAGGTTTGAATGGCAACTAAAGTAATCATCCTCACCTGTGATCTGTTTGTTTGTAATCAGTGTGTGTATAAAAGGTCAGTGAGTTTCTGGGCTCCTGACAGACCCTTGCATCTCTCATCGAGTGCTGCACTGATGTTTACGTATTCACCTTTGATGAAAAGGTTTAAATAAAAGCATCTGGACTCAGTTTTCAAAATGAAGACATTTTGTCTCTAATTCCAAGAGACTTTATCAATTCTGAGTTCAACTGGTAACAGAGCTGAGCTGTATCTCTAGAGGGAGAAGTTTCCCCTGAAACCAAACCTGATGGACCAGGCTGTTCTGTTCTCACCGTCGTTAGTCATGAAAGGGAGGTGTGACTCCTGATGTGAGAGTCGGTAAGGCTCAGGAGAGTCGTTAGTGACACTGCTCCATTCAGGTGCAGGGTCGTTAGTGTCATTGTTCTATTCAGATGCTGTGTTTGTTGTTCAAGGGTGAGGCTCTTTAGTTTTAGGTTAAAAAACACTGTTATAAATACTAGTCAACACGAATCTGAGGCCACCTCCTCTGTTCAACAAGGGCTTTTCCATTTTCACAAAAATGACTTCCTTCACCCCTCTCTCAAACCATCTGGCCTCTCTGGACAAAATTTGGACATTGCTGTCCTCGAAGGAATGTTCTTTCTCTTTGAGGTGGAGGGGAACTGCAGACACAGGTCGTCCAGGATTGGCTCTTGTCTTTAGGATGGACCAGTTTTTGACGCAGCATGTTCCCTGGTTTAAAGTGGACTGGAATGTTGTGTTTGTTCAAAGTCCTTTTAAGTTTTTCAGATAAACCAGACAATTAAGGGATAACTACACCCTTCTCTTTTGTCCCTGGTTCCTGTCTGTTTGGTGTCTGTGTCCTCTTGGTTTTGTTGAAAGTCCATTTGGGGTATTCACATCCATTTACGGATGTGTTGTTCTTCTTTCCGAAGGTAAACGGTAATCTGAACGAGGGAAAACGCTGCGTCAAAAACTGGTCCATCCTAAAGACAAGATCCCCACAAACAGAGTAATGTAGTTTATGAGTTCAGTGAAGAGTGCAGTGACAGTTATGTCGGTGAAACTAAACAACAGCTTCACAAGAGGATGTATCAGCACAGAAGAGCCAATCCTGGTGGACCTGAGAGACCCGAAACATCTTCACCTTGAAAACTGTGTCCAAATGCTTTTTTACAAGATGCCCTGGATGACTGAGAACCTTCACAGACATATACACCTCTTTATAGATGAACGTTTATCTTCTAGACATTAATACATGTGCCAATATTTCCACCAGAACGTTCTGTGTCATTTTGACTCTCCAATAGTCCTGAAAGGGGCTCTGGAAAAAGGAAGGTTTGGGTCGTCTCTAGCTGTACTGCCTGACCTCAACTCAGATAATCTCAATGATTTGGCTGTGGGAGCTCCTTTGGAGAATGAAGGCCAAGGCAGCATTTATATATTCCATGGAGCAGGGTCAGGAAATATTAATCCGACCTACTCACAGGTGAGCAAAATGCTTGTGATTTATATTTAAAGTGAGCCTAAGATGTTTTTCTTTTGTTGGTCTTTGCTTAAAGAAAAAGCTAAGGTGTGTGCAGCTATGTCCACCCTTCCTGAAACTCCTATTGCCTAAGAAAAGCTAACAGGGGCAGAACAGTAGCTCGTATGGTTTGTTTGTTCGTATTTTACTTTTCATTGAAGTGTGGAGTGAGTGTGAACGTGTGCAAATTTATTTACTGAGGGCAGGTGATGATCGTACACATACCTGTCGAGCTAGGCTAGCACCAGACCAACAAGCTAATAAGCAAGCTAGTTAGCCGTCTGGCATTAGCTCAACCTTCCGAGTATGAACTACACAGGGACCTTGTGGATATTTGCATTTTTTTACTTTGTGTTGGACTATTTTTCCACTGTAACAAGCGGATACAGCCTCCCGGATAATCCACGGATCACATATTCCTGAGACTTGCTGCTACAGCTGCATCATTTCTCTCACCAAGACATCGTCATAAGTGAGTTACCGAAGGAGTTGCGTCGTACCAACACATCTAGTCAGACGGACACCTCGCACAACAATCATAATAAGAAAGTAACAAGAAGGGGAAGAAGAAAGGTGGGATCAAAGCAAGACTGAAGCGAGGAAAAAGTAAAGAAGACCGTGTGCTTCCATCAGTGATCCTTGCTAACGTGCGCTCATTGCGCAATAAGACTGACGAACTACAAGCCAACGTGTTTCACTCGTATGAATATTGGACTGCTTCCATCCTTGCTTTTACTGAAATGTGGCTGAACAAGAGCGATACTAGTGAAAACTTGTACATAGAAGGCTTTGCCTTCCAGTAAGACCACACCGTGACACCGAGCTGACAGCTAAACATCATGGTGGTGGGGTCTGCCTGTACATTAATCCACTCTGGTGCAAGACAGTTGTTGTCAGGGAAGAAGTGTGTAACTCTGACATAGAACTCCTGGCTGTCTCCTTGCGCCCTTACTATCTCCCCAGGGAATTCCCACAGCTGTTCTTCTTCCTGGTTTATATTCACCCTAGAGCAAATGCATCTATAGCCGCTGAGCTCATAAAAAGCATGATTGATAAATATGAAGTGACCTCTCCTGATGCCCCCAAATTCATCATGGGGGACTTTAATCACTGTTTAAATGACAAACTATTTAAAGGTTTCCATCAGTATGTCAACTGTGCCACCCGGCTGAGGAAAACACTGGATAAATGATATGGTTAAGTCCCAAATGCCTATAGAGCTGTCTCCCTCCCCCCTCTTGGCTCTTCAGATCACCATAGAATCCTGCTTGCACCTGTCTACTCACCTGTGGTCAGGAGAACAGAGAAAGTCACCAGGGTCATCAAACACTGGACCCCAGACAGTATCGACAGGGTGCAGGGGTGCTTTGAAACCACTGACTGGAATACCCTCACATCCTGTTCTACTGATACCAATGACCAGGTGGAAACAGTCTCAGCATACATCTCCTTCTGTGTGGACAGCATCATTCCCAGCAAAAAACTCACTATATTTCCTAACAATAAACCCTGTGTGACTAAAGACTTAAAAAACATCCTGAATAAAAAGAAAATGATATTTTTCACGGGCTCTGAAGCTGAAAAGAAGTAGGTAAATAGAGAGGTCAAGCGAGCCATAAAAATGGCCAAGCTAAAATATAAAAACAAAATGGAACAACTCTTCACAAAAGGGAATCTACGCTCAGCTTGGCAGGGCCTCAAAAACATGGCAGCTGTGAATTCAGTCTCCACCAGCCGCAATTCTATTCAGGTTTCAGGCAGCAGCCCCACTTCACTTCCCAATGACCTCAATTTTTTTTATACAAAATTTGAAAAGGACAACAGTACCCAGCTAAGTTCAGTCATCTACAGACTTCTCTCCAGCATTCAACACCATGCAGCCTCACATTCTAGCCGAAAAGCTGAACACACTTTTTCATATCGACCACCTACTTATCCTATGGATTATAGACTTTCTTACTAACAGGTCACAAAGAGAGTGTTGGTGAACAACTCTCTGTCTGACATCCTCTTCACCTCCACTGGCTCCCCACAAGGCTGTGTCTTATCACCCTTACTTTTCATCCTCTACACAGACGACTGCAGATCTTCCCAGCAAAATTGCCACATAGCGAAATTCGCTGACGACACCATCCTCCTGTCACTGCTCTCTGGCCCCACACAGCACCATGGCCCAGCCTTGCAGGACTTTGTCGAATGGTGTGGTAACTCGTGTCTTGAGCTAAACATAGATAAAACCGAGGAGATGATAGTGACTTTTTCTCCCAAGCAGAGACTCGCAGCTGAAGCAGTCTGCACTACACTACACGGGAAGTCATTGGAGATTGTGAAGGAATATAAATACCTGGGAACTGTCCTTGACGATATGTTAAAGTTTACATGAAACACAGACGTAATTCTTAAAAAATGTCACCAGAGACAATATCTGCTTAGGAAACTCAATTCATTTTGCATTAACAAGAACATCCTTACAAAATTCTACTGTGCCTACATTGAAAATGTATTAACTTTTTCGATCTCATGTTGGTTTCATTCCATTTCATTGCAAAACAGAAATCAGCTGTCAAATATCGTCAAACTGTGCTCAAAAATCATTGGACAACCCATGCGCACTATCTCAGACCTGTGTGACCAGCGGACTGTGAAACTGCCACGTGGGATCCTACAGGACCCCTCCCACATCTTATTCCCGCCCCCGTGTGGCTCCCGTCCCGGCTTCGGTGTCCAGGTTGCAGGACACAAAGGAGAAAAATTACTTTTATCCCTAGGGAGGTCAATCTTTTAAATGGTCTAAAGCACAAATGGTCTTAAGTACATTGAATAAAATATTTTATGCACTTTTAAACTATTCCTGTTACATTATTTATGATGACCTTTTTGTAGTGTACGGTGTGTCGATCGTTTGTGTGTTTGTGTGGGAGAGTATGTTTTTTAAGCTACTTTGTGCTCCTTTTAATTGCCCCTGGGGGATAAATAAAGTGTTTTGAATTTAATTGAATTGAATACTTAGTCCTAGTCAAACACTTAATGACTGGTGCTGAGGCTGTAGACCAATAAACCAATGCATAGAGGTCTTTAAAACACAGACTGACAATTTTTGCCATGTTTATGTACAATTATATTTTTTATTATTCAACAGAGAATTCCTGCTTCTGAAGTTGAAAATGGTTTGAAATATTTCGGCACGTCAATCAGTCCGACATCCTTTGACCAGAGTAAGGATGGCCTGCCTGATTTGATGGTGGGTTCAAAAGGAGCTGTTGTCCTACTCAGGTAAATGCAGCCTGTCATGACTTATATTTATATAAGTATTTGATTACATAAAATATAACCTGTGTGTTTTTCTGCTTTGTTGTTTCCCAGATCAAAACCAATTGTAACCATGGAAACTACAATTTTGTTCACGCCACAGCAGATCCCGACTCAAAACGTGAACTGTTCAAAACCACTCACAGCCACTGTCACTGTCTGCTTTGCTATGTCCAAACTCACTGAACTGACTCAAGGTATCCACCTGTGTCCATCACAGTCGATCTTTTCTCTAAGTATATCTATGCTCTAAACTTCACATCAAAACTCAGGATACAATATTTTTCAGCTCAAGCAAGGATCCATTATACGTTAACTTTAGACGCAACCCGCAGCGTCCCAAATAACCGAGCCTTCATCAGAGAGAAGCAGCGAGAGCAGACTGGAGACATCACCATCGATTTGAATATTCAGAGGTGTATTGACATTAAGTTCTCCATTCAGGTTAGTTACCAATATTTTTATTTTATTTTATCTTAATTGTCCTGGAGTATTGTGCCATTCATATTTGTGCCCTTTTATTGAAGGCGTGTCCAGAAGATGCTCTCAATCCTCTTTTCAATGAGCTCCGATACACCTTTGAGGGTGTTCCTTCCAGTGCAAATCTTAGGCCCAGTCTTTCCCAGCAGGTTCCCACAACAATCAATAAAGATGTAAGTGGATACTATTATGTGATTGAGTGGTATTTTTAAAATGAAAAATAAAGAGAATCTGGTTTCACAGTTAGGGTTTGAGATCAACTGTGGAGCTGACAACAACTGCATAGATAAGCTCATAGTGGATTTCAACTTCACCAGGTATGATTTATTCTGGTAGTGCACAGTTTCAGTTGTTTGCACAAAAACATGAAGTTCTTAAATAATCCTTTTTGGTCTTGTAGATCCTCAGAGGTGAGAGTTGGCATTGATGAGCTGCTGAATGTCACAGTGTCTGTAGAGAACACAGAAGAAGACTCGTACAACACCCGCGTCGTCCTCACCTATCCTGCTGGCCTCTCCTATCGGAAGTTCACCACGCTCCAAGTAACACATGCTCTTAAGATCAGTTCATCTGGCTGCTTCATGAATAATGGCTGGCTTCTTTTCTCTTAAAGGGAAGAATTGACTGTAGCTCCTTGGACAGTGAAGACGGCTTAAAGCGAGGAAGGACAGAATGCTCTGTTGACAAGCCCATTTTTAGGAACAAAGCCAAGGTTTGTATTTGGAAATCATTGATCCGACCTGCTGCAGACACCAAAAAATACTAAATCTCTCATTTATATTTGGTGGTAGGCCTTTTTCATTGTTTCCTATGGAACTGACACCAACAGCCAACTTGACAGAAAGATTTTTGTCACTGCAAATGCCACTAGGTATTATTTTCATTTTAATACATAAACACTACCTTTGCACATGCACTGTCCTTTACAGTTTTAACATTTAAAATGTCTTGCAGTGGAAATGTGCAGTCATCACAATCTTTACAGCTTTTCAAAAGTAAATGGATTGATGTGAAATACAGTATTTTTGTGACAGTCGGAAGGTTTGTTGTATTCAGGCTTCAAGATAAATGAGTAATGTTGTTGTGACTTTCTTTCACTGACATCAAATGTGCCTCTTTAGTTCACTCAGCTACACTAATTTCACTTATGGACAGAAGGATCTGCAGAAGCCTTTCAATCAAACCATCCAGGTAAAATACAGTGCACTTCTACTTAATTCACTTTTGTTTTTTGTTACTTAACACCTTTAACTCTTCCTGTTAGGTTACAAATGTCATCAGAGCTTTGGCGTTCACAGTGGTAATCCGAGTGCCAGTAAAGCTTGGTGATAAAGACATCTGGGTGGATTCTGACAGTTTTCAGGTGAAATATCAAGTGGAAATCCAAAGTGTTTACCTTCCCAGATCATATACTGTTGTCTTGAACAAAATGTGCATCAACCCTGTTTCAGATTGCAGATTGTCAAAAAGATAAAGTTGAAGAACCAACAGTCACAGAGTTTGTTTCACAAATAAAGGACAATAAGTTAGTGGTGGGTTTGTCAGTCTAAAGGCCTGTTCACACCGGGACGAATTTCGCGTGCGACATTTGTCGACGTTTAACGCCTCATGACTAAACAAAGGGTGCCAATGTGAGTGTTCACACCGACGCGAAAAACGCTACGCGTAAAAGCGTCAGTTTTTTAAAAAACGCCTCGGGTTCGTTTTTTTGGTTTGACGCGCCGCGTCAAAAACTATACGATCAATGAGATTGCCGCTTTTGCTCACATGTCTGGAGCTTCTGAAGTTACAGTAAAACACAACTTGGGGGCGCAAGAATATATATGCCAAGTAGTGTCTACACCTCCAGGAAGAAATAAGACGAAGAAGACACAAGGAAAGATGAATGTGGAGTTGCTGGTCTCGTTGGTGTCGGAACACAAAGAACTATATGACAAACGCGACAGCAGTTTGTCATATAGTTGTATACAGTTGTATGATTTGGACAAGCGCGTAAATACTTGCTCTCTTCTTCTGAGTGAAAAGCGAGTGTCAGAAGTGTAAAGTTGCGCAGCGCCACCTTGTGTACCGGGGTATTTCTGTTTTACATTAATCGCCATCTAATGTTCAGGGAATGAATTTGCATGTTCACTCGGCTCATCGTCAGCGAAAATCGCTTGGGTGTGAACACAAAAAACGCGTTGAAAAACGCTGGCGAATAACGCTCGCCGATATTCGTCCCGGTGTGTACGGGCCTTAAATTCAACCTAAAAGGATTCATATGAAAGAATAAGTGTTTGTTTTATGTCTTCCTCTAATCTTCAACAGGACTGCAGTGTGGCCAGGTGCAGAGTTTTCAAGTGTACTCGCTTCATGGGACGTTTGGAGAATAAAGATTACATAATCTCAGCTAACCTCAGCTCAGGCTGGATTCAGCAGGTAGTGACTGTCTGACCAATGTAAAACACAAGTGTCTAAGTTTAAATGACCTGCTCGAATAGGGAATGGTCTAATTACAGCATTTGTCTCTCACAGATTGGACTTAAGTCTGCTAAATTTGTCCTGATTAGCACAGCTAGCCTGGAGTATGATGACAGCAGGTTTATCTTCTTTTCAACTGAGTCTAACAACAAATCCCCCGTTCGCAAGGTAAACTATTCCTTTAATTTACACAAAGCATTGATATTTAAAAAAGTGTTCACGTTCATAAGGACTGACTCCACAGATTGAAGCAGAGGTGGAAGTCTACACTGAAGTAGACTTCACTAAAGAAATCGTTGGAGGATCCCTGGGAGCACTGGTGTTTCTGCTGTTACTCACTGCTGGCCTGTATAAGGTGAGAAATCCAGATTGTAGCAGTGCCATTATATGAAATTATAGAGTGTTAGCAAACACTGTGAATGAACGTGTCTTCGTTTTTGTTTGTACAGGCTGGATTTTTCAAAAGTAAGTACCAAAAGCTGATTGCTGATGATGCACAACCACAAGAGGCTGCTCCAGAGACTGCTCCAGAGACTGCTCCAGAGACAGCAGAGATATAATATCAGGCAGACATTGTCCACAATAAACTGGCTTTATCTATTTACAATAAACCACAAAAAATGTGTAATGTCTGAAAACAAACGCTTGTTAAACATTGTAAGTTCTTTTTTGATTATTGTGCAGTGAATTATTTCTATGCTCATAATTGTTTTATGTATTTCTATTTTTCTTGATATTCTTAGTTATCTTTACATTTTTAATGATAACTTATAATTGTACAGTTTGCAGAAAATCTTGAAATACACATAGGCTCACATATTTTTTTTTAATAGGTGCCTTGTTATTTGCTCTATAAACTTACAACTGTATGTATTATTAGAACTGAAGACAAGTTTCTTTAAACGGTGAAACAAAGTGTAACTCCTCCTACAGAAACTACCTCTAACGCCCCATTTGAGGTAAAACCCTGATGAACTGTTTGTGAGAGTTTGAGCTGAACAGAAATGTAACTGTATTCTCTCAGGTACATTATTTTACAGGAGATTAACACAATGGACTGGATTATTACTATACAAGAACCACACAATTGATATATTTTTTAAAGATTTTTTTTTATTTTAATTATATAGCTTTTTTCTATATGGTAAAAAATTCAAATGGCTGATGAAAATGATAGTGATCTGGAGTAAAAAGACTGTACGAGAAACAATAATGAACACGTGGGGACATATTTACTGGGTGATCAATCCAGTGAAACGAGCAGGGGATGACAAACCTATAATTAAGGCAAAAAGCAACTATATAACTAAGTGCAATGTAAGATTTAACAGTAAAGAATTCAAAGATAAATTGACTTATTAATAAAGGCAGAAACTAATAACATGTAAAACTAAACCTTTCAATGAAATGGCTCTTGGTGGTTCAGTACAGGTGGGTCTTAAGCAGGGCCCATGCAGGAACTCAGGTTTGTCAAGCCAGCAAGAAAACCAGGTTTAAGAAATAAATGAATATACTACTAAACTAAAACAGGTGCTGGATTACAACCATTTTGTGTGAGTGGCAGGGATTCACAGTTACTTTACAGCCAAGAATTTAAATGGATCATCACACGCAAACATCAATCAAGATGTAAAACAGATTCTATTGTTAAACAAATTTGAAACCAAAAACAAAAAGCTTGAGCGTGAATAAATATGTTTAAGAAGCCCCTAAGTAAGATCTGGTTGTACTGAACAGAGACTGTAGGAACTGCCCACGGGACCAGTCTAAACCGTACTCTCCATTGAGTTAGGCTGAAAGAAGAGTGGTTGGAAAAAAGCCATTATGGGAGAAAATCATAAGAAAGCAATATAGCCATTAATAAAAAATGCTGTGATAGCACAAACCATCACATAACCTATAATAATAATAATTAAAGCCGCAATAAAGGCCCTTGCCTCCCTTGCGACCGCGGGGACACGTGTACTCGGAGGATTGCATTTTGTGCTTTAAAGCGTATACTTCACGGTAATGTCATCTAGACACGTGTGCCATCAAAAGTTGTCTAATATGTTGTTTAATATCTTATCGGGTGTGGGTGTAGCAAGCCTGTAACAAGGCGGCCATTTTTGTGAAAATAAAATATCCCTTAACTCTCAAATGCCTTCTCGTATCAAGTTGGACCCAAAAAGGCGTTTGTGCACATTCATGATCTGAACACAAAAATATGTAATTAAAAGGGTTAGCTTTAGAAATGGTCCTCTAGCGCCACCTACAAACTTATAATGGGACCCAAGAATTTAGTTTGTCAGAGACATGAAATTTGGTACACACATCACTTATGTCATGACAAACATAAAAGCCAATGACAACCACCCCCTATTTATAAATGTGTTGTAGAAAAATGAAACTTGGTACATCCATAGGACACCTCAGGGCAAACAGAAAAGTCTATGACAGCCACAGCCTAAACTGAACAGGAAGTCCGCCATGTGGGGTGAAAGGCATGGCCACCTAAAGCGCACCCCTCGCGTCAAAAGATTAAACCCAATGTGTTTTCATCTAAATGGCCCCAAATTTGGTGAGTATCATCTAGACATGAGTGCCAAAAACGTTATCAGTTTGTTTTTTGATACTTTGTGGCTGTGGTCGTAATGAGCCTGTAAAGAGGCAGCCATTTCTTTGGGAAAGAAATGCCATTTACCAATTGCCAGGATCCATCCTTTTGGAGGAGGCTCATCCAGAGCGAAGGCTAGAGTCTTGGAAAACTCCTCATAATCTTTTGGAACTTGTAAACTTATTCTTTTAGTAATATTTACATTTTTCCTTTTTTAACAAGGGGGTGCAGCAATTTCTGAGTCATTGCAAATCTCCAGCCAGTACTTTGTTTTTCTTGCCTCAGCCCAAGCACAAACTATTATTTTCAAAAGTTCAGACAGATCCAAGGAAAACCAGGGAATGTGGAGACCTTTAACTCTAAATACAAGGTGGTGTAGCAGGCCCCAGCAGTAGCACAGGCCCGAGATGATGAAGCAGGCTCCAGCCAGAAGAAGATTCAAGCAGAGGCACAGGCCCAGTTATTTGACATTACCGTGAAGTTTACGCTTTAAAGCACGAAATGCAATTCTCCGAGTACATGTGTCCCCGCGGTCGCAATGAAGGCGGGGGCTTTTATCGCCGCTCACGTCTTTAATTTATTATTATTATTATTACTGGCTTAAGCAGGGGGACACGTCTGGCATGGCAGGATTTGAGTCTCTGAAGACATAGTATGTCTGTATGTCCTGTATGTCTTCCATTTTCTAATAATTGCTCCAATAGTCGATTTTTTCACACCAAGCTGCTTACGTATTGCAGAATCAGTCTTCCCAGCCTGGTGCAAGTCTACAGTTATGTTTCTAGTGTCCTTTGACAGCTCTTTGGTCTTGGCCATAGTGGCGTTTGGAGTCTGACTGTTTGAGTTGTGGATAGGTGTCTTTTATACTGATAACGAGTTCAAACAGGGGCCATTAATACAGGTAACGGGTGGAGGATAGAGGAGCCTCTTAAAGAAGAAGTTGCAGGTCTGTGAAAGCCTGAAATCTTGCTTTTTTGTAGGTAACCAAATACTTATTTTACCGAGAAATTGACCGATTAATTAATTCTGTGCTTTGATTGTGTACGGGGCAGATATGATGTGTGCATGCTTGTTTTCATTGTTTATTTGTAAGATTTTCATAGTGTATCAGGCTTTTTGCTGTGTACATGCAAGTATTCCTTGTGTAAGAGTGTGACTTTTTTTGTGTATTTGCACCTTTTCATTGTGTTACACCCTATGCATCCTCCCATAGGCTTAATTTTACCTGCAGCAATTGGTATTTATTTTCCACTTAAAATCGATAACAGCAACGACCAACATGTCAACCGGGTATGTGGTTGGTAGGTTCAGTGCCCCACACGCAACTCTATATTACTCCGTTTTACAGGCTGTGACATCAGCCCAGAAGTATAATGTAGATACTACATCTCCCTTTCTTAACAGAGAAACCATGAAGCCATGGTTGTCGTGGAATGTTGTGTCCCTGGCTGCGCCTTCAAGTGGTGAAGATTTTCGGCGACTGTACGCTAGATGAGATAACAAATTCTTGCCTAATCAGGATCATACAGCATACTCTCCCATGGTGCTTTCACATTGTGCACCTTCCTGGTAGAAGCAACCACGCTGGTGATGCAACCTCGAGGCATCGCTCTCCCTCCGGCTTGGTAAATGGACTCTCACTTGGGTCGCATAGCATACCTGACACGGTGGAGTAGGCACTTATGGAGTCAATCTGCGAGGTTGCACATGAACTTGGAGCCAGCTCATGGTCCCTCCTAGCCCGAGAGACAGCGGCTGATGCGTGCCTTGCCCACCTCTTACACCGCATTTAGCATGAGGGTAGGATTGACGTGAACGACCCTACCTTGGCGGGTCTGTCGTCGGTCTGTGAGTCTATCTACGCGCAAGATGGCGTCCTATTATATTGTGACTGTGTTTTGACTTCTCCGTCTCTGCGTGAAAGGGTCCTTCGTCACCTTCATGCCGCTCACCAAAGGGTTTTGGCAATGGAGCAGTGCGCCTGTGCCATTGTCTACTGGCCTGGGATGTCAAAGGACATCCGAGCCACAAGGGCAGGATGTGCAGAAGGTAACCGGAATGCTCCGTCACAGGCGGCAACACCCCCTCTTCCATCTTCATCATTGTCCACCCCTTTTGAGGCAGTGTTTGCTGACTTCTTTGACTACGGGGGCTGCCACTACTTAGTTTTCGGGGACCGACTCACAGGTTAGGTAGAGGTCCTGAGCTCCACAGCAGGCACTGATTTAGGGGGCTCGGCTGGCCTGGTTTGCCATCTTCTTACATTCTTTGCCACCTTTGGAATTCCAGATGAACTTTTGAGCGATGGTGGTTCAGAATTTACTGCGGGTTTTCTCCGCTTGTAGCACGTCAGACATTGCATGTCCTCAGTTGGTTTTTCACAGTCAAATGGGAGAGCGGAAGTTGCTGTGAAGACTGCTAAGCACTTCTTGATGTCCAACACAGGACCAACTGGCAGCCTTGATCATGACAGCTTCCTGTGTGCTATGTTGCAGTTGGGTAACACACTCGAACCCGAATGCAACCTCTCGCAGGCATAGTTTATCTTTGGCCGCCCCCCTTCGGGACTCGTTTTCTTTCATCAACAGACTGGAGAAATTCTCAAACTGGGTCACTGGGTCACGATCAGTATAGTATTAGCATCCCCGATCTGCCCATACGGACCTAGGCATGCCTAATGTTACAGTTGGTGGACCCAACTACACAGTTTTGGACTCCTCCCTGCTGTCGCCCAGGGATAGTTCTATCTCTGGCCGCGAGACCCACAGTGAGCCTGTTCCAGCCTCCGCCTTTGTTGCCACAGCCCCCTCAGCTGGCCCACACGAGAAGACCACCCAAATGCTACGAGCCTGAGACGGGCTGTTGGATACAGGACTGAGGCGTTAACCTATCCCAGTTTGTTTGTTCACGAATTGGGGAGTGCAGTGTTTACCACCGGCCACTAGGGGTCACTAGGGGTTAAAATTTGATTAGGCCGAGCTCAGTGAGGAGTTGGCCACATTGCTTTTGTCTGACAGTTGTTTATTTCACACTGTTCTACTTAATTCCTGTAAATTGGTTTGTTTTAGTATTATTACTGGCATGCTTATTTTAGTTCCAATGGTAATCCCTTTTATATATGTAAGAGTTATTAGCTCTAGCTTATTTTGTTATTTGTATATTTATGCAGGGCTTCTTCATCTTTCTCATAAAATATATGACTTGACATTGAGGAGTGTATTTCTTCAAACCTAACTTTTAAACAACAGCCAATTGTTAATTAAAGAACCAACCATTGTAATGTCTAATCAGTCATTAGTATTGTGTTTCGATATATATCGATACTACAATTTCTGAAGTGGTTGCGATAATCTTATTTTGAAAAAACGATAAAACTCCTGACTCCAGCTGTGCTCTCACTAAAGTGACCGCTGGGCAACTTGCTTCCTCGTACATAGCATTGGTTTAGGAAAGATGCTGTGTGAGGACCTTGGTTGACAAAAAGCAGAGCAGGAGTGCTAACTGGAACTATTTCAAATTTGAGGTAGATGAGCACGGAAACGTTAAGGACACGTGCAAGCCGCTGTGCAAGCATTGCAACAAAGTGGCGCTAACAAAATAACCCTCACGTCTCTGAATTTTGTTTTTACTTTCAATGATTTCAATTATGTTTGCACTTCTCAACGAACTGGAATAGAGATTTATGTTAAAATCTATTAATCATTTAAATGTTATTATAGTTATTTACTACTATTTTACTGTGAAATACCCAGGTCAGGAGGTCATTCACTGACCCTCAGGCGAAAGAAGAGCTGAAAACCATTGCATCATGAACTGGCCAAGTCTTTCAAGTGGATGGTTTTGATGCCCTTGAACAAATAAGAAAGACTTTGCAGGATAAAAATCAAAGGTATAGCTATATAGGAGGTCAAACTGGTGGGGAGTCATTGAAAATGGAAATGGCTCAAATGGGTTTTGCTGCTGCCTATTTGAATACAGTAACAAACAATATTACACATTGTCTGCCTGTGAGACTGTTTTAAATGTTCAAGACTTCTTCTTCTTTGTCTTTATATTAGGGATTTTAAATGACAGTTGTTGGGGCCAATGAGTGGAAAGGAGGCTTCCTGAGTTACTCGAGCACAGGTGTGATGACTAGCTCCTACAAACCAGAGGATGTTGACACTGACAGTTCCCTGGGTAAGAGTGTTAAAGGAGGCTTATTGTACTAAGAGTCATGAGCTGCTCATTTCTTAAACACTAATAGATATTTGTTTTAATTCTAGGTTACTCCATAGCCATCGGTAGAACTAAGTCTGAGATATTTACAGTAGTTTAATTTACAGGCAGCAGAAGATAGATCCAGAATATTGGCAGGGTGTATTTACAATTAGAGCTGATCATTAAAGTCAAATGTAGAACTTCTGCTTTAGTTTGATTC
Source organism: Neodontobutis hainanensis (assembly GCA_024349245.1). NCBI lineage: Eukaryota > Metazoa > Chordata > Actinopteri > Gobiiformes > Odontobutidae > Neodontobutis > Neodontobutis hainanensis. The sequence goes on from JALDNG010000017.1 coordinate 9,718,175, forward strand.
ATGGTTTGTGGTGCTCACAGTTTCAGAGTGGTGAATATTTTGGGGCTGAGGTTTGTACAATGGATGTTTATTGTGATGCCTTCACTAACCTCTTCCTGATTTCTGCACCAATGAACATTGACAGAGACAGAGAAGGAAGAGTGTATGTTTGCAGCACAATTGATTGGGTAAAACTGCCACAGCTTACACCTACAGTTGTGCTCATAAGCAGGAGTGCAACTGCCCAGTGCTAGAGGGGTATGCAGCAACAATTTGGCGCCTACCTCCAAAAAAAAAAAAATAATAAAATAAAAAAAATAAATAAATAAAAAAAAAAAAAAATAATAATAATAATAATGATAATAATAATAATAATTAAAGCCGGAAGCGGCGATAAAGGCCCTCGCCTCCCTTGCGACCGTGGGGACACATGTACTCGGAGGAATGCATATCGTGCTTTAAAGCGTAAACTTCACGGTAATGTCGAATAACCGGGCCTGTGCCTCTGCTTGAATCTTCTACTGTCTGGAGCCTGCTTCATCACCTCGGACCTGTGCTACTGCTGGGGCCTGCTACACCACCTTGTATTTAGAGTTAAAGGTCTCCACAATCCCTGGTTTTCCTTGGATCTGTCTGAACTTTTGGAAATAATAGATTATGCTTGGGCTAAGGCGAGAAAAACAAAGTACTGGCTGGAGATTTGCAATGACTCAGAAAGCGCTTTACAAGTTCCAAAAGATTCTGAGGAGTTTTCCAAGACTCTAGTCTTGGCTTTAGAGGAGCCTCCTCCAAAGGAAGGATCCTGCCAATTGGTAAATGGCATTTATTTCCCAAAGAAATGACTGACTCTTTACAGGCTCATTACGACCACAGCCACAAATGTATCAAGCAACAAACTGATAACTTTGTTGGCACTCGTGTCTAGATAATACTCACCAAATATAAGGCCATTTAGATTAAAACACATTGGGTTGACGTGAGGGGTGCGATTTAGGTGGTTGCCCCACATGGTGGACTTCCTGTTGAGTTTAGGCTGTGACTGTCATAGACTTTTCTATTTGCCCTGAGGTGTCCTATGGATGTACCAAGTTTCATTTTTCTACGTTGGAAAAAATTACTTTCACTTTCCATAGGCCGAATGTATTTTCATTTTCCAGGGGTCGCTACTGAGTCATTTCTTTTTATTATTTTTTCAAATACTTAAGATACATCAAAATTTCGCCAGGCTTAAGTTTAGTGGCCAATAAAATGTACTTTTTGCGCACATTTACTGGGTCAAAATTAAGGATAATTTTGCAGAAAAATTTGCAGAAAAATTAAAATTAAATAAAAATATAAATTGAGCAAAAACAACAAGAAAAGGCACTGTCTATTGAACACACGTGTGTTTAGCTCATTTTGCCAAAGTTTGGTGTTTGTGGAATGAAGCAGCTATTTTCTGTCAATTTTTAAAAGTGATGTGTATTCTAAAGCAGTTCACATTTTCAATTCAGAATGGCCGCCTTCTCGTGTGTGATAGGGTGTAGTCCCCATTGGCTTTTATGTTCATAAGCCTATGCTGGATGTGTGTACCAAGTTTCATTTGCCTACGACAAAGTAGAATTTTCCCTTCCCATTGACTTTTTCCACATATTTGCACCGTTGCTATGGCAACACATTTGTAGATAGGGGTGGTTGTCATTGGCTTTTATGTTCGTCATGACATAAGAGATGTGTGTACCAAATTTCATGTCTCTATGACAAACTAAATTCTTGGGTCCCATTATAAGTTTGTAGGTGGCGCTAGAGGGCCATTTTTAAAGCTAACCCTTTTATTGAGAGTTAAGGGATAATTTATTACCACAAAAATGACCGCCTCGTTACAGGCTTGCCACACCCACACCCGATAAGTTATCAAAAACAAAATGACAACTTTGGTTGGCACTAGTGTCTAGATGATACGCACCAAATTTGGGGCTATTTAGACAAAAACACAATGAGTTGAATCTTTTGGCGTAAGGGGTGCAATTTAGTTTAGGCTGTGGCTGTCATAGATTTTTCTGTTTGCCCTGAGGTGTCCTATAAATGTACCAAGTTTTGTATTTCTACATTGGAAAAAATTTACTGTCATTTTCCATAGGCCCAATGTATTTTGACTTTTCTAGGGGTCGCCACTGAGTCATTTTTCATATTTTTATTTCGGGGACTTCAAATACATAAATTTTTTGCCGACCTTGAACTTTGGGCCCAATAAAAATGACTTTTCGCGCATGTTCACTGGGTCAAATTGAGGATCATTTTGCAGAAAAATAAGAAAAAAAAAAAATAAAAATCTGAGCAAAAACAATAGGCCCTCCCGGTCATCACCGGCTCGGGCCTAATAATATCGGCCGCTCTACCCACTGAGCTACTGCCGACGAACACAATTACACCTGCTTGAATACACCACCGTTTAATAACACATAAGCTGGGTTAAGAACAGAGCGGTAAGGACAGCATTAGCACGCACCACACACACGCGCATCTGACAGAAGCAACTCAACACTATGATCAAACCAGCATGACAGTAGTGTATACAATAGTGGACAATATGTAAAAACAATAATGCTTGTCATATTAGTTTGGCTCAGCGAAGACAAGGTAACCTCCGGCTACTAAATTATGATTTGTTCATTTTCATGATTGCACGTTTACCGCTATTAATTAGCCTAATGTATGGCTGTATGTACCTGTACACTGGCGTGGAGGAGAAGTAGACATTTGATGGAGCGCTGCTGCTGATGGAGAAATTGCTGAATTAAAGTTAACAACAGAGCGGAGCTCCTTACTACTCGAGATTGATGGCTCCTGAACATTTGAATTATCTTCCTCTTGCGTTCTTGGTCTTTTGACACAAACTTTAGTAAGTTGCTCTGTTTTTTAATCGTTGCCCAGCATAGTTATGATCAGATTCCAATAAAGAAACGAAACCCCCCCGCCAGGCACGCATACTTACAATATTCTATTAGTTTCCAAAATTCTATTTATGGACTCTAATAAGGGCGGTTACAGTAGCCTGTTAGTCCTCTAAAATGTTATATAGTATTGAGGAAATACTGAAATTGTTTAGAAACGCACAACAGCGGCTGAGCTGCATTTAGGAAATATTACAAAAAATTGAAAATAAAAAAATATATTTTTTTATACCATCACTTTGGTGCCCCCAAGGTGCTGCACCCCTATGCACCCCAATGCACCACATATAGCGCATACCCCCTTTTATTCTGTTTTTTTTGTTTGCTTGTAACCAGTGTGTGTATAAAAGGTCAGAGAGTTTCTGGCCTCATGACAGACCCTTGCATCTTTCATTTAGTGCTGCACTGATGTTACTGTATTCTGATCAATGGGAAAAGCAAAGGAATTGTTAAATGATCTGCCGGAAAAAGTAACTTTATGAAAAAGGAAAGGGATAGAAAAAAAAATCAAAGGAATTGAGAATGCCAATGAGCAGTGGTCAAACTCTAATTAAGAAGTGAAAAATTAGGGATTCTGTTAAAACCAAACAAATGTCAGGTAGACCAACAAAAAAATTTGCCACAATTGTTAGAAAAATTGTTCGAGATGCGAAGAAAAACTCACAAATAACTTAAGCTGAACTATAGGACTCCTTTAAAATAAAAGTGATGTGGCTGTTTTAAGATTAACAATAAGAAGGCACTAGAGGGAAAATGGGCTGCATGGTTGAGAAAGCCATTACTACTCAAATGACCGCTTACAATACGCCAAACAGCACAGAGACTCAGACAAGCTTCAAAATTTCTGGAACAAAGTTATTTGGAGTGATGAGACCAAAATTTTACTTTTTGGCAATAAATATTACTTTTGGAGAGGAGTCAACAAGGCCTATGATCATAGGTACACCATTCATGCTGTGAAACATGGAGGTTGATTGCTGATGTTTTAAGGAGCTACAAAGGCACAGGAAAAGATGAATGCAGGATGTTATTAAAAAATACTGGAGGATAATTTGCACTCATCAGCCTGGAAGCTGCACCTGGAACGTACTTGGATGTTTCAACATGACAACAATCCAAAAGACTAGGCCAAGTTGACTTGTCATTGGCTACAGCAGCATAAAGTGAAGGTTCTGGACTGGCCTCAGTCTCCTGACCTCAGTATCATTGAGCCACTGAGATCTCAAACGTACAGTTCATGCAACACAGCCCAAGAATTTACAGGAACTATGCTTTTTGCTGAGAAAATAAAGAGCCTCATCCACAACTACCACAAAAGACTTCAAGCTGTCATTGATGTTAAAGGTGGAAATACACCGTATTAAGAAACTGGGGTATTTCAACTTTTGATCAGGGTCATTTGACTGGTTTCTGTTGCCATTATGATTTAAAAAGACAATGTTTGACAATAAAGGCTTCACAAAAAGTGAAAGGATACTTTGTGATTAAACTCTAGAGCACGCAGTATATTACACAAAATGATTCCGACAAAAATGAACTGAACTTAATTCTATCGCTGCTGACAAGTCCATTACTTGTGTTAACTTTTCTACAGATGTTGCAGAACATTTTCACTCTTTCCCACCTCCGCCACGTAAACTCCTGTTTCAGTCAGTGTTTCCTGTTTGTTCTTCTTCACCCTCCACTGCATCATGTCCTCTTTTTTTTACATTTATTAACAATATCAGAACTAAAAAAACTACTCACACTCAGCTGCCATGACCTCTTTGCAACTGATTGCAGCGTTACAAAGATGACACTATTCCAGTCAATTGCTAATCCGAATAAACAGTCAAAATGACGGATGGCATTCAGATTTTTCCGTCCCTGCTATAAAAAAACCCATCAATGATGGAAAATATTTGGTTAATGCGACCCCAGTTGCAGACTGTCAAAAAGATAAAGATGAAGAACCAACAGTCACCACAGAGTTTCTTTCACAAATAAAGGACAATAAGTTAGTGGTGGACTTAGAAGTCTAAATTGAACCTAAAAGGCTACATAATAATAATAATAATAATAATAATAATAATAATAATAATAATAAACTTTATTTTATAAAGCTCCTTTAAAGGCAACTTCTCAAAGCGCTGTACAAAAACAAGCAATACAAAGCTCAAACAATAAAAATAACATCAACAATCAAATGCTAATTTAAAAAAATAAGTCTTAAGTCTACCTTTAAAAATGCCATAGCCCTGTGCTTCCCTAAGATCAGGAGGCAGACAATTCCAAAGGACAGGAGCATATGAAGAAAAGGCCCTGTCACCCATAGATCGTAAGCGTGTTTGAGGAACAACCAACAAGTTGGATTGTGCAGAACGCAGTCTCCGAGTTGGGGTATAGGAAGTTAACAACTCAGATAAATAATGGGGCCAAGCCATGCAATGCTTAAAATCTACTCTGAATCGGACTGGGAGCCAGTGTAAGGACTCCAACTGGATTCCAACTGGAGTGATGTGCTTAATATACCCTGGTCCCAGTCAATATCCTGGCGGCCGAGTTTTGTACATATTGTAGTTTGTTAAGTGTGGATTTAGAGACTCCGACTAGAAGGGCGTTACAGTAATCTATCCTAGAGATGACAAAGGAATTCATCAGCTTTTCAGCTACTGAGAAATTTAGCATAGGACGTAATCTAGCTATATTTCTGAGGTGAAAAAATAAGTGTTTGTTTTATGGCTTCCTCTAATCCTCAACAGGACTGCATGGATGCATTGTTATTTGCTCTAAACCCTCACAACTGTATGTATAAGTTTCTTTATATGGTGAAACAAAGTGTAACTCCTCCTACAGAGACTTCCTGTAATGCCCCATTTGAGGTAAAAGCCTGATGAACTTGGTGGTTGTTTGTGAGAGTTTGAGCTGAACAGAAATGTAACTGTATTCTCTCAGGTACATTATTTTACAGGAGATTAACACAATGGACTGGATTATTACTGTTACTATATTCTTGTCAGGTAAGAAATGTCAGCTGACATATTTATACAAGAGCCACACAATTATATTTTAAAGCTTTACTTATATTTTTTAATATTACATATTTTATTATATAACTATTTTTAATATGATAAAAAAATGTAATGCCTGATGAGAAAACTGAGATCTGGAGTAAAAACACTGTAGAAGAAACATTTAGTTTATTAGACCAAAGTGGTTTGGGCGTCAACTTGTCTCTGCACTTAAACCTGAAAACCAGTGTAACATATTCTAATGATGGTTAGAAATTTATTTTTTTATTTCATTTGTGACTGAAACACATCCACTACTCGTTCGAACATAAAAAAGATATAACTGAATTTGCCTAAAGGTGTGGTTGGGAATAAATTTCTTCTGCTTTCAGTCATACAGAGTCATACAATACATACAATAAGGTGGTCAACAGTTTTCCCCAACAGTTATATTCAAACAGGTATCAAATTATTTATTTCAATTTTATATTTATTATTAAATAATTAACAATATGCAAAAAAATGTCATGCACATCAATTATTTTGTAAACCATGCTCAAGCTATGGCTACTTCTTGTGGCTACATGTGTCTAGTCATAAAATTAAATAATTATTTATTTATTTATTAGGCTATTTGTTTTGTGTTTTGTAGAAGCAAAGATGCCATCTATGCCTGTGCCTTCATAGCTTATGCTAACTGTTGTGTATTTTTATAATGGATGAGACTTGCTAGCCAGAACTGAAAGAGAAGCAAAAACTTAGTGAGTGTGTAGGTGTAGACAGTCAGACTCCAGTGAGCCCTGTCTGTGTCACTAACTCTGCAGCTCAGAGGCTGCTTTAGGTTCTCACAAATAGGATACTATCTGGTTTAATGTGAACTAAGCTTCATATTGTGCTGCAAACCACCACCGAATCACTTCAGTTTTCGCTGTAAGTTGGTTTCTATAACCCACTGATACTGATCTGTTCCTGTGGCTATAGAAGGGCCTCTAAGCCCCGCCCCCAACACAGAGCCACAGAGTACAAACACAGAACACAAACGGAGAAAACTCTGTCACAGACGCTCCCCTGTAGTAATGAATAGTGTCTCAGTGAAGCTGTTAGGTCTGTCAGTTTTCTGTTATTCTATAGCTATTTTACACAAAGCCCTAAGCAGCCGTCTGTTCATTTATAGTCTGGGCTATGCAGACAACAGTAAACAACAAAAACACATATTTGTTTATGGCCTAGTGATACATTTGTAAATCAAGTAGCATTGAATACTCGGTTACCACAGCCTTGAACTAACAATGCTCATGAGAAACAGACTCACAAAATAAAACCTTTCTCAACAGACACCTAATGACTTTTCTGGGATTTTTTTATTTTTATTAATTAAAGTCTGTCTGGTGTGGACCTCCTTAGATCTTGTTAGTCTAGTGTAGTGTCTATGTTACAGTTCCTAGAAGGTGTGTCTTTGTGAGGTCCATGGGGCTATCAGGCTGTAGTGGAGTCTAAGAGATTGTGTCAATTACGCCTGAGAACTAGCCTATCTTCAGTTCCACTTGTTCTAAACACATCCTTTGACACATCTGTTGACACCTTTATCTTCTTCTTGGGGTCATAAATGCTAAAACCGGTGCAGTGGTGAGTGTTTTTTTTTATTTCTGACACTCAATCTTATGTTTGGTAGTCCAAATAACACAACGAATACATGGTGTCTTTGCAATAAAGTTGGGAATAAATTTACCAACAAAGTTCCCATAATGCGGAACACACCTGTCTTGTCTGTTGTTTTTGGCTTGTTTAGTATGGCTTTAATCTTCTCCTCATCAGACAGGACACCCTGATCTGTGAGTTTGTCCCCAAGGAAGAGGATTTCCTAAACTGCAAACTCAAACTTATTTCTTTAGTTTTTTTAGTCCATACTTTTGAATGCGCTATATTACCTTATATAGTCTCAAGTTATGCTCTTGGAGAGTGAGCCCCAGACAATGATGTCATCAATGCAAACATGAACTCCTTCTAGGTCTTGATTTGACATAGCTCGGTGGACTATTTCAGGTGCTGATTTTATTCCAAAGGACAGTTTGAGAAAGCGAAACCTTCCTAATGGTGTATTAAAGGTGCAATACTTTAATACACCATTATCACAAGGCTTCTGGCAGTTTAAGCTAGATGCATCAAGCACTGACAATTTCCTCATGTGTGGGGCTTTGGTTGTACTCACGCTTTATGTTCTCATTTATTCATACAAGTTCTCAACTCTCTATTATTCTTTTTGTCATTACCATTAAGCTGACCAGATCTATCGGCTCCTCAACTTTTTTAATCATTCCCAGGTTGTTCATTCTGTCCAGTTCTGTCTTTAAAGCATCACACGATGGTGTTGGAACTCTACGTGGGGCATATACAACTGATTGCGCCCCCCTCCTTGAGCTGGATCTTATATGTAATGCAGCAAACCAAACCCTCTGAAAACTCCTGTAAAGTGCTGCTCTATTGAGTCCGCAGAGTCGACTGAAGGTTCATAATAGAACCTTTATAACTGCCCCAGCTCGTCACAGGACTTGTCGCCCAATAGTGATTTGCATCTTTCATTTAAAACACAGAAGTGAGATTAAATTTATATGCATGCACAATATGTAACTAAACAAGCTTAAGCTAAAAACTATAAATAAAATATAGCCATACTTAGTATTAGAACCTGTTTATGTTGCGATTGTGTTGTTTCTAAAAATACAATCGTATTTTGTATTTAGAGTTTGTACATCTGTGCTATTTTACTGTTTCTAAAGAGACTGTGACTGAGAGGTCAAACCACAGAGCAGACTACAGGAGAGCACCAGGGCTTTTCATATCACGTACACACACACACACACTTTCCGTAGCAGTTGATGTTTTATGCACACACAGTGCTAGACCGCAGTAACATGTGGTTTAGGTGATTGGCAGTGCAAGGCATATCTTTCACATGAGTGGGGATCCATTAGAAAGACATAAAACTGCAGCATGATAAGGCACAGACCATATTTGGACATGCTTATGTGCAGAGAACAGCAAAAAGGAGGTGAGAGCCTAATGTAAACATATGGGGTTGAAATGTATGCCCAGAAGCGTCTGGTGTTGGGGAGCAGAAGCTGAAGAGTATAAAAGTCCTGTCTTAACACTTTTTCGGGGCCTCGCTTGCATTTACTGCACTTCGGTGTGGCTGTTTTTGCGTCAAACTTCTCTTCTTTCTTCTTGTTGATAGAGAGCCACTTCGGAGAATAACTGCTTTGGAGGGGCTAAGGGAGAAAATGGGCAATTCTTTTTTTGCCCAAGAAACACAGCACAACCCTGTTCATCTTTGTACTTGTAGTAATTGAGAGGTGTAAGACCCACCCCCAGAGGAATGGATTTCAGCCAATAACAGAGCAAGTACAGTAGCCTTGTGGGCTAAACTTTTAAAAGGCAATTAGCTAGTTTGTTTGGTAGATATTCAGTATGATGCTAGCGGTGTATGTAAGAAGACTAAGACTATTATAAGAAGAGACTAAATCACGACCAACTAAGGGACTACAGAAGATGAATTTCTTCAGTATTGTCAGACAGTGTTTGGGACAGTGACCCTGGGCATAAATGCACAGACGTGGTGAGTGGTACTGATTTATTGTTTAGTGTTAATGTGCTTTTCCTTTATGTGGATCTGGGTCTTATTTGCTGGTAAGCTACATGCTTTGCAACTGTGCCATGTTGACAAGTAAAGCTCTTCTCTTCTGCTTGTGACTGTGACAAAGGGCTCTAGTAGTGTTTCTGAGGCACAAATTAGCATCTATTCTTGGTGTGTGTTGTTGACTGATTACAGCAGCTAATATTTTGATTGAACATACAGTACATCAGCTACATTTGTTATTGATTATGAATTAATTGTAGCAAGCATAAAATGTTTGTCAATACATTTCAAAGGAATTAAAAGGAAGGAAAAATACAAGCCAAAGTAAAGCAGCACTCCTATAGTTTTCAAGCCTGTCTTAATTTGTAAGTGCAAGTGGTTGTGTGTGAAATGTGATGCTGCTGTTGATGTAGTGTGCACTTCTATTGGTCCCTCTGCCCAATATCACCACCAGCCGCCACTGATTACGGGGATATAAATATATTCTTTGGTTCGGATCACAATTGAGACAACGGAGACTGTACATGGTAAATTCAGGAATGGAAGACCGGTTTAATTCTTGCAAGAATGAAACAAAGCAAATCACCATGTGCCATTGTTGCATGTGTCTGATTTGTTTAATTCTTGCAAGAATTAAACCGGCCTTCTATTCCTAAATTTACCATGTACGGTCTTCGTTGTCTCGTTTGTGATCCGAACCAAAAAATTATTTTAACATTATTTTTAACAGCTCACATGTTGCTCACATCGTAACATCGAGAATGCGTCAAAACTCGTTCTACTGACTACATTCACACACAGTGACACAGATTTATGTTTATTTATTTAATTTGTATTGGTTAGTTCCAAATCATAAAATAATATAATTAAAATACAAAATCAATTGAATTTAGGAAAGCTTGCTTTTTGCGCGGCTATTTCAAATCTCACTTTAATTGAAAATGCAAGAGAAAGCTGTCACACCTGTAATGGACAAAGGACAAAGCAGTCATGAAGGTATCTATTTTTCAGGTTTTAATGTCTTGCAGTTACACGGTTTTGTAAAACAAAAATGATGTATGTAATGTGCAGTAAAATGCCAAATCTAAATGCATTTTAAAGTTGATATGAGTGTACTGACCCCATTTTGATCTGAACATCCTGTAAGCCCTGGATCAAGTCATTTTGAACGTCCTGTTCTTTCTGTGCAAATAAAAGTGATCATTGAATTATTGTTGTGTACACAATACTAAGTTTAACTGTTCCATTTAGGTGTTCTTCTAGAGTAAAATGGTTTATTTAGGTTTCAAAACACTGTTGTAAATGCTAGCAAACAATAATTTTCCTATAGTGCCAATACATAGGGTCGGCATTGTCTGCGTAGTTTGACAAGGAAGAGAAGAGGAAAAGCCATGCAAGCCACGCCTTTACGGCATGTTCTGGTACACTCTAAGCGCCATCATACGGATTGGCAGAAATGGATAGCAATACTTTTAAATTTTGTTTTTCCTTCTTGATTCCTCAGTGTTACAAGACTCACTTTGTTTCAATATTGAACCTCTGGCTTGGAAGACTTTTATACAACCTGCAGCAGAATTTGGATACAAGGTGATTCAGAGACAGGATGAGTAAGTATAAGAGCATGAAGTGTGTGGTCAGTGTCCAGTTATCAGTGAGAGCGGAGGTATGACGTTTGATCACATATTTGTTGTGTTTCTACAGCCTGCTGGTCAGTGCACCTCTTCAACAGTATTCTCCTCAAGGAAAGGGGCAGATATACAGGTGTGAGCCCACAACGTCTCGCTGCAACAATATACAACTTCCATGTAGGTAACATTTTCTCTTACTAACTAAATCACCTATTACATGCTCAAAGATTTCACCCAAATGTACGTAGTCATAATTAACAAAGATGTACTCAGAAACTGGAATATAGACATTTGTGTTTCCTGGAATATATATATATGACAATATGATATTGTTTTTAATGCAGTGCCAGATTTTGCAGTCAACTCCTCTCTTGGTCTGACAATGACCTTTGACACCAGAACACAGAAGACTCTGGTGAGTTATTAAAATACAATGTATTCTATACATCTATTTTCAGAACAGAGATAAAAGATGAGTCTATCTTTAGGTTTGTGGCCCAACTGTTCCAAAGGATTGTAAGAGCATCACCATGTACAACGGTGTGTGCTTAGAGATGGATCAGAGGAACAGCGTTCTAACAAAACTACCTCTCTCTCTTGAAGGTATTATTTATGCTTTTTCATTTAAACCATTCAATGTAGGATGTTGTGACCTTTATAACTTTATAAAATAATGTGTTCTTGTTGCCAGATTGTCCGAACCCACCAGCAGACATTGCTTTTCTGTTGGATGGCTCTGGAAGTGTAGACGAAAAGGATTTTGACAAAATGAAGACATTTGTCATAAATGTGGTCAAGTCATTCCTGGGAAAAGATACAAAGGTGGGATTTCAACAAACCATTCACAATGAATAAAAACTTAAATCTTTAGACCTTAGGCTTAACTTTTATCTTTTTTTCTTTATCTTTTTATTTCAGTTTGCCATCATACAGTTTTCAAATTCTTTTTCAATCCATCATTACTTTGACACATTTCAAGTCACTGCAAATTGGCAGTCACAAATCAACAACATAAAACAATTAACTGGAGGTACCTTCACAGCTTCTGCCATTCAACGTGTTGTGTAAGTAGCTAATACATTTACTGTTGAAACTGTTAAACTGTAACTAGTTCAGTGCTAGTATTGTGTGCACTAATGGTAGAACAGTGTGTATTTTGTGTGTGTATCTTTATTATTTTTTAACTTTAACAGAAATGAAGTCTTCATATCAAATCGAGGAAACAGACAAAAGAGTAATAAAGTATTGATTGTCATTACTGATGGAGAATCAAATGATCCGGGAAACTTAAAAGCAGCTGCAAATGCAGCTAATTTAAAAAACATTGTTCGATTTGCTATTGGGGTAAGATATGCAACTTGGCCTAATTTAAAATGTACAGGTTGTTAAAATGTAAATACAGAAAATAAATATAAATAAATTAAATATATTATTAACCTAAATCACAAACAATCTGTGAATTAGAGTGTGTTAAACACATAAATAATGACCACTGTGTGAATGCAACAAGAATTATTTCTATTAATTATCAAACACTTGAAAATACCCAGGTCGGGAGTGCATTCACTAAACCTCAGGCAAAAGAAGAACTGAACACCATTGCATCATCAACTGATAAAGTCTTTCAAGTGGATGGTTTTGATGCCCTTGAACAAATCAGAAAGACTTTGCAAGAAAAAATCTTCTCTATCGAAGGTATAGCTAAGTATACAATTTATAACAATTGTTGAATTATTTAAACAATTGGTTAAAGTTGGAAAGAAGAAAAATCCAAAATGCAGATCAAGTAAAACATTAAACCATTTTCTTGCAGGAACTGGGGAGTCATTGAAAATGGAAATGGCTCAAATGAGTTTTGCTGCTGCCTATTTGAATACGGTAACACACAATATTACACATTGTCTGCCTCTGAGACTGTTTTAAATGTTTAAGACTTCTTCTTCTCTGTCTTTTTATTAGGGATTTCAAATGACAGTGGTTGGAGCCAATGAGTGGAAAGGAGGCTTCCTGAGTTACTCGAGCACAGGTGTGATGACTAGCTCCTACAAACCAGAGGATGTTGACACTGACAGTTACCTGGGTAAGAGTGTTAAAGGAGGCTTATTGTACTAAGAGTCATGAGCTGGTCATTTCTTAAAACACTAATAGATCCATCCATCCATCCATCCATCCATCTTCTACTGCTTAGGGGCTGGGTCGCGGGGGCAGCAGTCTAAGCATAGACGTTCAGACTTCCTTCACTTCCTCCAGCTCTTCCGGGGGGATACCGAGGTGTTCCCAGGCCAGCCGAGAGACATAGTCCCTGCAGCGTGTCCTAGGTCTTCCCCGGGGTCTCCATCCCGGGGGGACATGCTCGAAACACCTCCCTAGGGAGGCGTCCAGGAGGCATCTGAAACAGATGCCCAAGCCTCCCCAGCTGGCTCCTCTCGATGTGGAGGAGCAGCGGCTCTACTTTGAGCTCCTCCCGCGTGACCGAGCTCCTCACCCTATCTCTAAGGGAGTGCCCCGCCACTCTGCGAAGAAAGCTCATTTTGTTTTGGGATCTTGTTCTTTCGGTCATGACCCAAAGCTTATGACTATAGGTGAGAGTAGAAACGTAGATTGACCAGTAAATCGAGAGCTTTGCCTTACAGCTGCACCGATCCGTCTGTCAATCTCATGCTCCCTCCTTCCCTCGTGAACAAAAACTCAAGATACTTGAACTCCTCCACTTGAGGCAGAAGCTCTCCACCAACCTGAAGAGGACAAGCCACCCTTTTCCGACTGAGAACCATGGTCTCAGACTTGGAGGTGCTGATCCTCATCCCAGCCGCTTCACAATCGGCTGCAAACCGTCCCAGTGCACACTGAAGGTCCTGGATTGATGAAGCCAACAGGACAACATCATCTGCAAAAAGCAGAGATGAGATCCTGTGGTCCCCAAACCTCCCCTCCGTCCCCTGGCTGCGTCCATAAAGATAATGAACAGGACCGGTGACAAAAGGCACCCCTGCCGGAGTCCAACATGCACTGGGAACAGGTCTGACTTACTGCCGGCAATGCGAACCAAGCTCCTGCTCCGGTCGTACAGGGACCGGGCAGCCCTTAGCAAAGGGCCCCAGACCCCATACTCCCAGAGCACCCCCCACAGGGCGCCACAAGGGACGCAGTCGAATGACTTCTCCAGATCCACAAAACACATGTGAACTGGTTGGGCAAACTCCCATAAACTCTCCAGCACCCTGGAGAGGGTATAGAGCTGATCCAGTGTTCCACGACCGGGACAAAAACCGCATTGTTCCTCCTGAATCTGAGGTTCAACTATCGGCCGCATTCTCCTCTCCAGTACCCTGGCATAGACTTTCCCGGGGAGGCTGAGGAGTGTGATCCCTCCGTAGTTGGAACACACCCTCTGGTCCCCCTTCTTGAAAAGAGGAACCACCATCCTGGTCTGCCAGTCCAGATGTACTGTCCCCGACCGCCACGCGATGTTGCAGAGGCGTGTCAACCAAGACAGCCCTACAACATCCAGAGGCTTGAGGTACTCAGGGCGTATCTCATCCACCCCCCGTGGCTTGCCACCGAGGAGCTTCCCAACTACCTCAGTGACTTCGGCCTGGGTGATGGATGTGTCCACCTCCGCCACAACAGGCACTGGAGACTTTAAGGCCACAGCTTTGAGTGGCCACATCGACAATGAAGGTGGAGAACATGGTCCACTCGGACTCAATGTCTCTAACCTCCCTCGGGAGCTGGTTGAAGCTCTGTCGGAGGTGGGAGTTAAAAATCTTTCTGACAGGGGGCTCGGCCAAACGTTCCCAACAGATCCTCACATTACGTTTGAGCTGTTCAGCTTTCTCCCCTGCCATCGGATCCAACTCACCACCAGGTGGTGATCAGTTGACAGCTCCGCCCCTCTCTTCACCCGAGTGTCCAAGACATATGGCCGGAGGTCAGATGAAACAACTACAAAGTCGATCATCGATCTCCAGCCTAGAGTGTCTTGGTGCCACGTGCACTGATGGACACCCTTATGCTTGAACATGGTGTTTGTTATAGACAAACTGTGACTAGCACAGAAGTCCAATAACAGAACACCACTCGGGTTCAGATCCGGGGGGTCGTTACTCCCAATCACGCCCCTCCAGGTGTCACTGTCGCTGCCCTCGTGAGCGTTGAAGTCCCCCGGTAGAACGACAAAGAAACCTATCCCCGACCCGAAGGCGCAGGGAAGCGACCATCTTGTTCACCTGATGTGAACACTAATAAATATTTGTTTTAATTCTAGGTTACTCCATAGCCATCGGTAGAACTAAGTCTGAGATATTTACAGTAGTTGGTGGGCCAAGATATCAACACAGAGGCATTGTAATGGTAGTTTATACAAACAACAGGCAGCAGAAGATAGATCCAGGTGATTGGGAGGTGTGTATTTACAATTAGAGCTGATCATTAAAGTCAAATATAGAAGTTCTGCTTTAGTTTGATTCATGGTTTGTGGTGCTCACAGTTTCAGAGTGGTGAATATTTTGGGGCTGAGGTTTGTACAATGGATGTTGATCGTGATGCCTTCACTGACCTCCTCCTGATATCTGCACCGATGCACTTTGACAGAGACAGAGAAGGAAGAGTGTATGTTTGCAGCACAGTTGATGGGGTAAAGACTAATTGATTAACAAATTGTATACACATCTTTATAGATGAATGCTTATCTTCTAGACATTAATACATGTGCCAATATTTCCACCAGAACGTTCTGTGTCACTTTGACTCTCCAATAGTCCTGAAAGGGGCTCCGGAAAAAGGAAGGTTTGGGTCGTCTCTAGCTGTACTGCCTGACCTCAACTCAGATAATCTCAATGATTTGGCTGTGGGAGCTCCTTTGGAGAATGAAGGCCAAGGCAGCATTTATATCTTCCATGGAGCAGGGTCAGGAAATATTAATCCGGCCTACTCACAGGTGAGTACGGAGCCCCTCTGGTCTCACTATGTAAAAAAAAAAAATATATGTAACTAAGTCGTGGCCTCAAAATACGCTAAGTCATGGCCACGAGTTACGCCAAGTCGTGGCCTCAAGTTAAGTAAATATGAATGAATATAAAAGGAGAATGCACAATGGAGCAGCTTTTCTCCCGAAAGCATGCACGCTAACTCTGCCACCCATAAGGCTCATACATACAGCCAGATGGAGGTACCGTGACCTAAGCCTAGAACGCCCTCTGCTGACGTTTTATTGTAGGCTACACAGACATGCTTTTCCGAAATAACAAACACTTCAATAATTAATAAACCAGTCTGCACACTACTATAGACTATCTTAAAATCACAATCAGAAATACTTTATTGATCTTTATTGATATCGATAACCCAGGGGACAATTGTTGTGTCACAGTTGATGTGCACATCAAGACATTTAAAGAAATATAAATAATAATATAAGTTGGTAAATAAACAAGTAGCCTATACACATGTAAAAAGTATATGCTAAATAAATATATGCTATAAAATATAAATAAGAGTTATAAAGGACCATGGATATGCAGCCTACAAGATTTACATTACTGTATTAACAGAATTGAATTGATTGTGATGAACAGTACTAGTAAATAAATAGAAGCAGAACTGCAGCAAACTATATTACACTGAATATTAAAACAGATAATATTGCACAGAATGTGAAGTAATACATTGCACTACAGTACAGGGTCCATTTAAATAACAAAGGTTATCGATATCAATAAAGATCAATAAAGTATTTCTGATTGTGATTTTAAGATAGTCTACAGTAGTGTGCAGACTGGTTCATTAATTATTGAAGTGTTTGACATTTTGGAAAAGCATGTCTGTGTAGCCTACGATAAAACGTCAGCAGAGGGCGTTGTAGGCTTAGGTCACGGTACCTCCATCTGGCTGTATGTATGAGCCTTATGGGCGGCAGAGTTAGCGTGCATGCTTTCATATTTACTTATCTCGTGGCCACGACTTAGTTACATATATTTTTTTTTTTTACATAGTGAGACCAGAGGGGCTCCGTAGGTGAGCAAGATGCTTGTGGTTTATATTTAAAGTGAGCCTAAGATGTTTTTTCTTTTGTTGGTCTTTGCTTAAAGAAAGTGCTAAGGTGTGTGCAGCTATGTCCACCCTTCCTGAAACTCCTATTGCCTAAGAAAAGCTAAATAAATAGGCCTAGTCAAACATTTAATGACTGGTGCTGACGCTGTAGACCAATAAAACCAATGACCAACATGTATATGTACATTTATATTTTTAATTTATCCACAGAGAATTCCTGCTTCTGAAGTCCAAAATGGTTTGAAATATTTCGGCACGTCAATCAGTCCGACATCCTTTGACCAGAGTAAGGATGGCCTGCCTGATTTGATGGTGGGTTCAAAAGGAGCTGTTGTCCTACTCAGGTAAATGCAGCTGGTCATGACTTAAATTTATATAAGTTTTTGAATACATAAAATATCAACCATGTGTTTTTCTGTTTTGTCGTTTCCCAGATCAAAACCAATTGTAACCATGGAAACTACAATTTTGTTCACGCCACAGCAGATCCCGACTCAAAACGTGAACTGTTCAAAACCACTTGCAGCCACTGCCACTGTCTGCTTTGCTATGTCCAAACTCACTGAACTGACTCAAGGTATCCACCTGTGTCCATCACAGTCGATCTTTTCTCTAAGTATATCTATGCTCTAAACTTCACATCAAAACTCAGGATACAATATTTTTCAGCTCAAGCAAGGATCCATTATACGTTAACTTTGGACGCAACCCGCAGCGTCCCAAATAACCGAGCCTTCATCAGAGAGAAGCAGCGAGAGCAGACTGGAGACATCACCATCGATTTGAATATTCAGAGGTGTATTGACATTAAGTTTTCCATTCAGGTTAGTTACCAATATTTTTATTTTATTTTATCTTAATTGTCCTGGAGTATTGTGCCGTTCATATTTGTGCCCTTTTATTGAAGGCGTGTCCAGAAGATGCTCTCAATCCTCTTTTCAATGAGCTCCGATACACCTTTGAGGGTGTTCCTTCCAGATCAAATCTTAGGCCCAGTCTTTCCCAGCAGGTTCCCACAACAATCAATAAAGATGTAAGTGGATACTATTATGTGATTGAGTGGTATTTTAAAATGAAAAATAAAGAGAATCTGGTTTCACAGTTAGGGTTTGAGATCAACTGTGGAGCTGACAACACCTGCATAGATAACCTCATAGTGGATTTCAACTTCACCAGGTATGATTTATTCTGGTAGTGCACAGTTTCAGTTGTTTCACAAAAACATCAGGTTCTTAAATAATCCTTTTTGGTCTTGTAGATCCTCAGAAGTGAGAGTTGGCATTGATGAGCTGCTGAATGTCACAGTGTCTGTAGAGAACACAGAAGAAGACTCGTACAACACCCGCGTCGTCCTCACCTATCCTGCTGGCCTCTCCTATCGGAAGTTCACCACGCTCCAAGTAACACATGCTCTTAAGATCAGTTCATCTGGCTGCTTCATGAATAATGGCTGGCTTCTTTTCTCTTAAAGGGAAGAATTGACTGTAGCTCCTTGGACAGTGAAGACGGCTTAAAGCGAGGAAGGACAGAATGCTCTGTTGACAAGCCCATTTTTAGGAACAAAGCCAAGGTTTGTATTTGGAAATCATTGACCCGACCTGCTGCAGACACCAAAAAATACTAAATCTCTCATTTATATTTGGTGGTAGGCCTTTTTCATTGTTTCCTATGGAACTGACACCAACAGCCATCTTGAAAGAAAGATCAATGTCACTGCAAATGCCACTAGGTATTATTTTCATTTTAATACAGAAACACTACCTTTGCACATGCACTGTCCTTTACAGTTTTAACATTTAAAATGTCTTGCAGTGGAAATGTGCAGTCATCACAATCTTCACAGCTTTTCAAAAGTAAATGGATTGATGTGAAATACAGTATTTTTGTGACAGTCGGAAGGTTTGTTGTATTCAGGCTTCAAGATAAATGAGTAATGTTGTTGTGACTTTCTTTCACTGACATCAAATGTGCCTCTTTAGTTCACTCAGCTACACTAATTTCACTTATGGACAGAATGATCTGCAGAAGCCTTTCAATCAAACCATCCAGGTAAAATACAGTGCACTTCTACTTAATTCACTTTTGTTTTTTGTTACTTAACACCTTTAACTCTTCCTGTTAGGTTACAAATGTCATCAGAGCTTTGGAGTTCACAGTGGTAATCCGAGTGCCAGTAAAGCTTGGTGATAAAGACATCTGGGTGGATTCTGACAGTTTTCAGGTGAAATATCAAGTGGAAATCCAAAGTGTTTACCTTCTCAGATCATATACTGTTGTCTTGAACAAAATGTGCATCAACCCTGTTTCAGATTGCAGACTGTCAAAAAGATAAAGATGAAGAACCAACAGTCACAGAGTTTGTTTCACAAATAAAGGACAATAAGTTAGTGGTGGGTTTGGCAGTCTAAATTCAACCTAAAAGGATTCATATGAAAGAATAAGTGTTTGTTTTATGTCTTCCTCTAATCTTTAACAGGACTGCAGTGTGGCCAGGTGCAGAGTTTTCAATTGTACTAGCTTCATGGGACGTTTGGAGAATAAAGATTACATAATCTCAGCTAACCTCAGCTCGGGCTGGATTCAGCAGGTAGTGACTGTCTGACCAATGTAAAACACAAGTGTCTAAGTTTAAATGACCTGCTCGAATAGGGAATGGTCTAATTACAGCATTTGTCTCTCACAGATTGGACTTAAGTCTGCTAAATTTGTCCTGATTAGCACAGCTAGCCTGGAGTATGATGACAGCAGGTTTATCTTCTTTTCAACTGAGTCTAACAACAAATCCCCCGTTCGCAAGGTAAACTATGCCTTTAATTTACACAGTCCATACATATTTAAGAAAGTGTTAATGTTCATAAGAGCTGACTCCACAGATTGAAGCAGAGGTGGAAGTCTACACTGAAGTAGACTTCACTAAAGAAATCATTGGAGGATCCCTGGGAGCACTGGTGTTTCTGCTGTTACTCACCGCTGGCCTGTATAAGGTGAGAAATACATATTGTAGCAGTGACATTATATGAAATTATAGAGTGTTTCCAAACACTGTGAATGAATGTGTCTTTGATTTTGTTTGTACAGGCTGGATTTTTCAAAAGTAAGTACCAACAGATGATTTCTGAGGATGCACAACCACAAGAAGCTGCTCCAGAGACTGCTCCAGAGACAGCAGAGATATAATATCAGGGAGATTTCATCATCCAATAAACTAGCTATTAATACATCTATTTGCAACAAACCACAAAAAACAGTTTAATGTCTGAAAACAAACGCTTTTTAAACATTGTAAGTTCCTTTGTGATTATTGTGCAGTGAATTATTTTTATGCTCATAATTGTGTTATGTATTTGTATTTTTCTTGATATTGTTAATTATCTTTAGATCTTTAATGATAACTTATATTTGCACAGTTTGCTGAGAATCTTAAAAAACACATTACAGACTCACATAAATATCTTTAATGGATGCCTTGTTTTTGCTATAAACACTCACAACTGTATGTATTATTAGAACTGACAAGTTTTTTTTTATATGGTGAAACAAAGTGTAACTCCTCCTACAGAGACTTTCTCTAGAGTTCTCATGTGAGGTAAAACCCTGATGAACTCAGTGGCTGTTTGAGAGAGTTTGAGCTGAACAGAAATGTAACTGTATTCCCTCAGGTACATTATTTTACAGGAGATTAACACAATGGACTGGATTATTACTGTTACAATATTCTTGTCAGGTAAGAAATGTCAGCTGACATATTTATACAAGAGCCACACAATTATATTTTTTTAAAGCTTAAATTATTTTATGTTAAAATATTACATATTTTATTAGCAATTTTTTTATGGTAAAAAAAAAAACTAACAAACCAGTGTAACATATTCTAATTATGGTTCAAGAAACCTTTTATTTACTTAATTTACGACTGAAACTAATACTTGGGCAAACATAGTCCACTACTTCTATCACGTATAACACCACAAAAAAAGATATTATAAAAACAGGGCTTTGTCTTAAATAAAATAAATAAATTCAGTTTCAGATAGCCACACCCCTTAAGTTGTGCCTGCTGAAATAAGAAACAGATTTTCCCACCTGAAGGTCCGCACTAACTCACAGATTGTTACACAGTATTTGTTAGTTTGGTTTTACACTGCAGTTTTTAAAAGTCAAGATGCTGTTTAGTGTGGTGAATGTGTCTCTGCATTTTACAGTTGAACTGAAGAAATACAATAATCAGACAGGAGTAAAGTCAACATAATACTCTTAATATAGAATACAAACAGCAGAAACCTTAAATGCACTGTTTAAAACACATTTTGAATCGCTAGTCATTTGGAAACTTTCAGCTTTACCTGTGCCTTCTGTCATAGCAATAAGTCTATACTTCAGTGTTTCTCCAACTATAGTAATATTTGGAGGATATAAATTTTCTGATAGTTGTTGACCTTCATTTATTTAAATTATGTTCTTTTATGTCATCTTTTCCCAAAACTCAGACAAAATTGCAATTCCCATCACACCTCAATAACAGGTTTTTAAAGATCTAAATATCAATACAATTTGTTTTTAAACTACAGACCATAGATTCACTTATAGATATGACCAAATTTATGATTTAAAAATGGTATTGCGCTAATATTTCTTAACTTAAAAATGAGCTATATGATGGAAATGACAACAAATGAAATGCTACTTTTTAGCATAATCATTGGTTATACACAAAATGCACAACATAAAATGGTCATTTCTGCATTATTTTTTACATTTTGAGAAATTATATGGTGTTTGGAAACATATTCTCGTTTCTGCCAATATTTTCCTTAAAAGTCCCCTCCAAATAATGCAGGTGTGAAAGCGCCCTACTTTATATTAGGGCTGTGAAATCATATTGCAATTTTGACAATGAATATTGTTATTTACGATTTTGGCAATTGTTTTTGCTTTCCAAACAAATGTATTCAGTGCACAAGGAGTGTATAACAAAACATTTCACAATGTAATAATATAGTATTAACAGCTTCATAAATAAATCTGCAATAAATTCTGTCTTAAAAAGGCAAGGCAATTTTATTTATATAGCACAATTTATTTATATAGCACAATTCAGACAAGATTTAGAATAAGAAACTAGTCAAATACATAATAAAAAAAAAAGATAAAGAGTGCAGATAAAAAACTTTCAGTTGCCTTTAAAGAATGTAGACAGTTAAAGAGGAAGGAGTTAAATTCCCCTTGAACAATTCAGGGGAACAAATGAAATTTAAATTGCCGCTTCACCATTGTTGTGGGTTCAACTCGAAAACAATGGCCAACTCACAAAAAGAGTTTTGTGGAGTTTTTATTTTTTCAACTTCCCCCAATTGTGTAAACAGTGAAAAAAGGCAACCACACACAAACTGACTACTAGGCCAAAATGCTCCCCTTTTAAACCAATAGCTCAAAACCAAAATATACACTTTTATTATATTATTACATTTTTTACAGTACAACACGATTATTATGTAAGCCAACAATTTTATACACATTGGTCACCGTTCCCTCGTTGAACAGGTTTATTTATGTGCAGGTAAACACATAAAGTTAAAATATGATAAATGATGGTTCCTGGTCACATGACCATTCATACCGTCCGTAAACGCACAATTTAATGTGGGAAAAGTTGTGCTTCTTTTTGGCCATTCACCTGCAGTCATGCATGCATGGGAGTTGAAGCTGAGGCAGGTCCATTACAACTATGTTTCTATCTAACTATCTAACAAGTAGCAATGGTTCAAGTCTTACCTCTCGGATAGATCATTCAGAGTATCTTGGAGAAACGAGGTCTCTGAGTCCCAACATTTTAATACAGGGGTGCCTCAGGGCTCATTGCTTGGACCGCTACTCTTTTCCATATACATGACATCCCTTGGCTCTGTCATTCAGAAACATGGCTTTTCCTATCACGGCTATGAGTCATTTCAACCTGATGATCCGACAGTCTCTGCCCACGTCTCGGCGTGCCTGACTGACATCTCACTTTGGATGAAGGACCATCACCTGCAGCTGAACCTTGCAAAAACAAAAACAGACAAGACAAGACATTTATTTTTGTATAGCCCAATATCACAACAACAGCTGCCTCAAAGGGCTTAACAGACTGCACTAGACAACATCCCCTGTCCTTAGACCCTCCATCAGGGTGAGGAAAAACTCCAAAAAAAACCCAGCCGGGAAAAAAGAGAAACCTCAGGGAGAACCACAGAAGGTGGGATCCACTCCCAGGACGGACAGGCCGTGCAGGAATGTGTCCAGGACAGTTGAAAAAATACATATAAATACAAAACATATTCACAAAAAACATTTATGTTGACAGCGTCCAGTGTCCACTCTGTGTGTGTGTGTGTGTGTGTGTAAGGTGGATGGGACCTCAGCCAACATCAAGGTAGATTAAAGATGGGCTGGGGGTCCTCACACTGGAGCAGAGTCCGGAGGTGGGGGGTACACATCACCCAGCAGATAGAAGATCAGAGGTTTGCGTCCAACCTAGGAGGAGGTAGAAAGAAAGAAAAATGCTAAATACTACTGAAAATAGGCAGATGTAATAATAATATGAGCGGTTGAGTGTGTACCTACAGCTTCAGCTACAGCTACAGCTAGTGTAAACCTAACCCTATGATCAATCAATCTCCATACGTTTGGTGAAATAAGTATGTTTTGAGTTTGCTTTTGAAAATCTCAACAGAGTCAGATCGCCGCACTTCCACCGGGAGTCCATTCCACAAAAATGGGGCTCTATAAGAAAAGGCTCTGTAGCCAGCAGACTTCTTCTTTATTCGAGGAAGTTGAAGGAGGCCAGCGTCCTGAGAGCGAAGGGTACGAGCTGGAGTATACCAGGTGATGAGGTCAGATAGGTAAGAGGATGCGCGTCCACAAAGGATTTTATATGTTAACAAGAGAACTTTGAAATCAGCTCTAACATGAATAGGAAACCAGTGTAATGAAGCCAGGACCGGAGTAATGTGATCAAACTTCCTGGTCTTTGTTAAAAGTCTGGCGGCTGTATTTTGGACCATTTGTAGTCTGTAAGTACTTTTCCTCGGCAGTCCAGAGAATAACGCATTGCAATAGTCCAGCCTGGATGTGACAAATGAGAATTTCAGCATCAGCTAAAAAGAGGCAGGAGCAAATTTTTGAGATATTCCTCAAGTGAAAAATGCCCAGTTTAGTGACCTCACTAATGTGCTGCTGCAGAGATAGTGTGGGGTCAAAAATGACACAAGGTTCCTTGCATTGTTGTCGTGCTCCAACACACAGTTGTTGATTGAGACTTTAAGATTGTTGAACTTGTGTCAATGACTAGCAGGACCAAATAACAAGAGCTCTGTTTTATCCGAGTTCAAATGGAGGAAGTTTTGAGACATCCATGTTTTAATTGAAACGACGCAGGCCTCTATGGTGTAACATATAGTGAAAAAAGTATGGGACAAGCACAGACCCTTGTGGCACACCAAATTTCACTGGTGCCTTGGAGAAGGATTTATTGAAAGAGACCAAATGAGACTTATCTCACAGATAGGATTCTAACCAAGCAAGAGCAGAGGCAGAGATGCAAAAAGCATCTTTTTTTTTTTTTTTTTTTTTTTAACAATAGTTTTATTTTCAAAGATTTACATACAGATTAAGAGAAGAGTTACATTTTTCGTTATGACACACATATATGTTACCTAAATATACATAAAAAAGAAAAAGGATAAGAATTGGATAAATAAAGTAAAATAATAAAAATTTTAAAAATAAAAAGAATATAAAAAAAAAAAAAAGGAGAGTACAGCAATAACATACTTGTCTATATACTTTCAATGTCCATCAGTTCTACAAAGGAGTCACCATCTAGACTTTCCAAAAAGTCATAGAACATTTTCCAGATGGACCAAAATACTTGAAGTTTGTTTTTCAAAAAATAAGTGATCTTTTCTAGGGCAAGGCATGAGGTCATCCCCTTTATCCATTGAGGCACTCCAGGACTTTTTTCCTTTGTCCAAGAACATGCAATTACACGTTTAGCTTCCAGCAAACACAGATTTAACAACAGTTGTTCATGTTTGATCGTTTTGAAGTTTAGAGGGTAAATATGTAATATACACAACTTGGGATCAAGAGGAATTACTTTCCCATCAATTTGACTTATAATATTCAATATTTTAACCCAAAAACAGTTAACTTTAGTACATTCCCACATACAATGGAATAAAGTTCCCTTCTCTTGTTTACATTTGTAGCATATATCAAGAATATTCGGGTTGAAGTGGTGTAACTTAACTGGAGTGATATATTGTCTACTCAGCCATTTATACTGAAGCAATCTCAAATGTGTACTCGTTGTTTGAGTTTGGGCTTTTAAGCATGCTATTTGCCACTCTTCCTCAGTTATATCAGCCTGCAGATCAGAGCGCCACGCTTGAAGTCTGTCATTAAATGATTCTTTATATTTGGCCAAAAACTGTTTATATAACACGGATACCTGTCCTCTACCTTTCAAACAGTTAAGTGTAATATTTTCCAAAGTAGAGAGATGAGGCTCAACCAAACTTTGGCCTTGTCGTGACAGAATGAAGCTACGTAATTGTAAATATTTGAAAAAGTGCTTTTTCAAATATTCCAAACCTTGTCCTGATTTCTTCAAAGGACATAAGGTTTCCTTCATTATAGAGATCAGCCACCTTACAAATACCCTGACTTGACCAGATTTTAAAACCTGGATCAGCTCTACCAGGATGGAAATTGTCATTACCAAAAACTGGTGAAAAGCGCGAGAGTTGTGGTATGTCACCTAGATGAGCAAGAGCCTCAAACCAAACTGATATAGTGTTTCTGGTATATGGATTCTTAGTACCTTTAATTAACTTCTTGGTGTCAGCTGAATACAGATATAAATTCAAAGGAATTGGAATAGAGTGGGCCTCTATAGATATCCAGGTCGGGGCAAAAAACATCTTTTAGTCTGTTGATTAGCACTGCATGATCAATTGTATCAAATGCAGCACTGAGATCCAGCAATAATAGTAGAGCCGATGAGTCCTCGTCCATCTGAAGGAGGAGATCATTTGTCACTTTAACTAAAGCTGTTTCAGTGGAATAAGAGGCCCTGAATGCAGACTGAAACGGCTCGAGGAGGTCATTTTCCGATAGATATAGAGTAAGTTGTTTTAGCACAACTTTTTGGAGGACTTTAGATAGAAAAGGTAAATTGGAGACAGGACGGAAATGATTTAGGCATCCAAGATCCAGAGTAGGTTTTTTGAGCAGGGGTTTGACCACAGCCTGTTTGAAAAGGGAAGGAACGGTGCCTATAGACAAGGACAAGTTTATAATGTTTAACATAATTTGCCCCACATAGGGCCACAGTTTTTTAAGCAGTTTTGCTGGCAGGATAGCCAGGAGGCACGTAGTTGCTTTTAATGAAGAAACCAATTTTGTCAGCTCATCGAGGGAAACAGAATCTAAGACTAAGAGACGAGAGGTCAGTGGATCCAAGTGAATGGGACCCGGAGCCAAAGAAGACATAAACATAATATTATCCCTGATATCTTCAATTTTATTATTAAAGAAATCTAAAAAGTTGTTATAAGAATTTGAATTCTTATGTTTAGAGTTACTGGGGGCTTATAGTTCTCTTCAGGTCATGTCACATTCATGTCATGTCCTTCGTGCTAATCCAGGCATGAAAGTAGACATAACTAGACTGAGACATGGCTTGTCACGGGACTTCTGCACCTGGACCATTGTGAACGCCTCTCACTAAGGACGTCACTGTGTTGTATATAATGCAATGTTATGTTTACATCTGCAAGCAAACCTCTGCTGTAATATTGTGCTGCTTTGCTTCTCCTTGCAAGGATTAAAACTTGGCCATTGCTTGTTAAATTATAATCGGTCTCTCTGGTTAAATATAAGGATATAAAATATTCCTATAACAAAAGTCTTCAGAGGTGTCTTCAGTTGTTTTTGGTTGGATTAGTGTAGCAACTGTCCCAAAGAGAAACCTGGGGTTTCTCTGATTAGAGATGAGAAATAGGCAGTCTTTGCAGTGCTAAGGGCGTGCTTATAGGTGTTTACACACAAACACCACTTTTGACAATTTAGATTTGTTTTTGACTTCTGCCATTTGCGTTCAAAACTCCTGCAGGCCTGTTTCAAAGCCCGGGTTTCCTCGTTATACCATGGCGTAGGTCGTCTGGTTGGTCTGAGCTTTGTCCTGAGGGGTGCCACTGAGCCGGTGATGGCCGAGAGGGTAGCATGAACCTCCTCTGTGTAGGCCTCTACTGAGTTTCTAGATGTAATTAAATTAGGAAGAACATCTGTCAACCGTGTGGCAAACATTTCCATTGCAGCTGCGCTAAAATTTTGTGAAGACACTACGCATTTGTGGGAATTTGAGGGAAATGTGTAACTTATCTCGTATTCCACCAGTGAGTGATCTGAAACAGCAGATGAAAGAGAGGAGACCAAGAGATTGGAGACATCTATTCTCCGAGCCAAAACAAGATCAAGATAGTTTCCACTAATGTGTGTGGGCTCATGAACAAACTGGTTGAAAGACAGGGTCGTAAGGAGTGAGGTCTCCCTTGCAAAAGAGATTTTTAATCTCAATGGGCTTTTCCTGGTTAAATAAAGGATAAATAAAATAAAAAAATAAAAAAAAATGCTCTGGCCAGAGGATCACACTCCAGAGTAGGGACCCGGAGGGCAATAGTTTAGTTCTAGCTAAATAATATGGCTTCCTTTCGTTTATTTGAGAAGGAATATGTTTGAGGAGTAACACTTTGGCTGTGATGATGTACCTGTAAAGCAAAATGCAGCTTTATAAATGGCTGCAACACCACCACCCTGTTTCGACGTGCGACCTACCTGTGCATACGCATAATCAGGGGGAGAGGCTTCATTTAGTGGCAGAAAAACATTGGGCCTAAGCCCAAGTAAATCCAAGCTATGAGAAGTAATAAGATCATTAATTAAGAGTGCTTTGGAGGATAGAGACCGCACATTCAGGAGACCGATCTTCAGTCTTGATGTAGAGCAGACATTTGAAGGCTGGTCCAGTGGAGAGATAGCGACAGGAAAAAGTTGTCAAGCTCTAACAGTTCTGCTGGGTTTAAAAGATTGCCTCTGAGTTATAATAACATGAGGACAGGATGCTTTTGGGTCACTGACTCTGTGAGTTTTCAGATGTGTTTGAGGACTAAATAACAGATTTAGGCAGTAGACATCAGGATAACACGGCCTAACCAGACAACTAAAAGCTTCTACATTATTCAGTTCCACACCTGCACTATCATGACTAGCAGGTTCTCTAATTCCTGCGACCTGCTGAGATTCCTTGTGTCAAATGCACCGAATGCACCTGTCTATATTACTAGACAATATGGCAGCACCATGTCCAGTAGGATGCAGGTCGTCTGCCCTCAGCAGGCCTGGGCGGCCCCAGAAAGAAGGCCAGTTATCCACGAAACCATAACCTTTCTGACTACAATGCCGGGCCAGCCACCGGTTCATGGAAACTAATCTGCTATACTGTTCATCACTACCCCTTACGGGGAGGGGGCCAGAGACAATTAATCGATGCCGACTCATCTTGTTCCCTAGCTAGTTCAAGAGTCCTGGCTAGGCTATCTTTGGTTACCTCAGACTGCCTCATTCTCACATTATTGTTGGTTGTATGTAGTGCCAGTATGTGTCTGGGGAAACTCTCCCTAAGATTAGCTTCTATGTCGGAAGCTCTGGTCCCCGGTAAACAGTGGACAATGGCTCGCGAAACCCTGACACATCTACAGTAATCAAACCCTGTCTATGCTGATCTAGCTGCTCTAACTCACAAACACGTCTCTCTAATAGAGACACCCTATCTAGTAATACCGAACAAGAATGGCAAACCATTGTCACAAGCAACAACAACAAAGAATAGCTTAGCTAAACTAGTGTACATACAGCTAAGTCAAGACAAGTGTTCACAACTCACATTGATAAATTCTAACACACACACACAGCAGTACTAACCAAAAGTTAAACGGAAAACTCTGTAAACACAACAAAACTAACCACCAGTAAGACAACAATGGTAACAAACAAACAATCGATGTATGATCAGGCTAATTCAAACGCTAAAAACCCGTTAGCATGTTAGCTAGCACAAAGAGAAGTGCCTCTAGCAAAAATGTAACCAGAATAACAATGAATGAGGTGTGGTGCACAGTTAAAGTGTTGAAAATGTTTAAGAAATAATAAATACGTAACTTTAGGACAATGCCAGGAGAGATACACTCGCCTGATTTTTTAGCGTCACTGGGATGCGTCTTCCGTCCACCAAACTGAACTGCTTGTGATTCCAGCCAACCCAAAGACCAACCACAACCTCTCCATTCAACTAGACTCATCAACCATTACACGTCCAGCACTGCCAGAAATCTGGGAGTGGTAATTGTTGATCAACTAAACTTCAAGTCATGTTGCCAGCACCACCAGGTCCTGTAGATTCATCCTCATTCAGAGCACTCTACGCAAATCCTATTCCAGGCTCTTGCTGATTCAGAATGCAGCGGCAAGAGTGGTCTTTAAAGAACCAAAGAGAGCGCACGTAACTCCTCTCTTCATTAGGTTACACTGGCTCCCGGGTTGATGCCCACATCAGGTTCAAAGTTATGCTCTTGGCCTACAAGACCACCACTGGCTCCGCCCCCTCATATCTTCACTCACTGATACAGTCCTATGTTCCTACCAGATCCCTGCGCTCTGCAAATGAACAACGTCTGGTTGTACCATCCCAAATAGGAAATAAAACAGTCTCACGCACTTTGTCTGGATCTGTTCCACGTTGGTGGAATGATCTACCTGCTGCTACAAGATCAGCAGATTCTGTAGCCATCTTTCTCTGCTTAGACACCCGCAGCCTGGTGGTAAAATAACATTTGTGCTGATGACCAACTGTGCACTTTTTGCATAGCGTGTTGAGAACCGGGTTGATCGGATACTCGGTACCGTGATGTTTCAGTTTTTACCAACTTGGTACTGAAGTACCGGTACTTTTGACAACACTACTAAATTATGTTCATATCAAATTGCTAAAGACAAAACAGTTGAGGTTATGAATGAATTAATAGATCATGTTTCTTTTGCTTCCACATCTGCCAAAACATACTCTTATTCATCTAATATTATCTATTGTTATTTTATGCTAGAATATAATAATCACAAAATCTCCAGTGAATGATTGAATGTCCTGATCTAAGAAATTAAATGTGCCAAAAATGAATCTTCCAGCCTTTGGCCCATGTCTAGTTTGGGTGAGAAAGCATTAAGGAAGGAATCTTTATTTTCACGTTTTCTTTACTTCTTTTTAATTTTAGGATCAAATTACAAAGTAAAGAAGGCAGCTGTAATGTATTAGCTCATTTAAACCTGTCCTGATCTCTGTACAGCCCTGTTTCGTGGCTCTTACCCTTTGAAAGGTGTTAAATGTTTATTTGTGTTGCTCGTGTTCTCACTGTTGGAGTTGACATTTTGATGGAGCGCTGTTATATTTACCACTGCTTATTGAGTTGATTCGTTTTAAAAACACATCAAATGTGGCCATAGTTCAACATTATGTTACAAAAGTATGTGAAACTGGGGGAGTATTATCCAGTTTTTAAGTAACTTCTTTTGTGCCTCGGAGGCAAAGGTCGCATTAACTGAATATTTTCCGTCATTGACATTTTTTTGTGACAGAAAAATCTGAATGCCATCCGTCATTGAGGGTAATCTATTGTAATTCCTACTCCTGACCAGTTGGTGGCGAATGTGTACATATCAATTAGCAATTATCTTGAATCATGTCGTCTTGCCACCCGGCATTCAGTTGCTAAAATGTCATGGCAGCTGAGTGTGAGTAGTTTTTTTCAAATAGTTATTTTTTTACCAAATAGTTCTGATATTGTTAATAAAGGTGAAAAAAGAGGACATCATGCAGTACAGGATAAAGGAGGACAACTCACTGAAACACTGAGCAGTCACCAACAACTGTTATGGGACAATCAAGCAGCAAAAGGTTAGGAAGTGGGAGTATCATGGGAAGTTGTGTGAGTTTAGGTGGCTGAGGTGGGAAGGAGGACAAATGTTCTGCAACATCTGTAGAAAAGCTAACACAAGTAACGGACTTGTCAGAGGGTGCACAACAACAGCGATTGAATTAAGTTCAGTTCATTTTTGTTATTTCCTTTTCTCGGATTCATATTAAGTTATATACTACATTCTCTTAAATTCAAGCACAAAATATTCTTCCCCTTTTGTGTATCTGTTCATAAATAAAATGAATAATCTGTCCTCTATGCTTGTCTTGAAATCTCTGAAAATGTGAGTAACACAAAAAGCCATTGTGAGTATTATTAAAGTATGAAAATTAAAAATGACAGGTAATAATAGATTAGGACGGAAAATTTACGACTCTGACCGTCAAAATGACTCGGAGGTGTTTTGATTTGATTCTCTGAGTCAGCTGCGAGTTTCAGTACAGTCCTAACCTCTCCAGTAGAGAGTTACACATTATAGTTACCTGATTTGCGTAGCCCACCTACGGGCTTCGCTATTGGTTACCCTCCCTTATGCCTCTCTGGTGATTGCCAGAACCTCTGAGATAGACCAGAGCATTCAGCGTGCCAGTTGTGCCCATGCCTTGGCACAGCCCCAGGCTTCACCTTGGCCCCAACCAAAACAATGGTCATAGGGATAAATGAACTCCCAGCTGGACAGGCTCACCAGTGATTGACCCTGTCAGAATTCCAGGAGAGCCCTGTCCTCACGTGGGCAACAACTGTTGTGCCATGGCCCGTGCCTAACCAAGTTATCACTATTGGAAAAGCCAGTCCCCCTCTGTGTCAAATAAATGTGCTTCTTTTGCTTTTGTTAATGCGCATGAGGGACCATCCTACTGATTGGCAAATAAAAAAAAGTTACACTTATATATCTTAACTGTTTTTTGTTTTTCCTTCTTGATTCCTCAGTGTTTCAAGACTCACTTTGTTTCAATATTGAACCTCTGGCTTGGAAGACTTTTATACAACCTGCAGCAGAATTTGGATACAAGGTGATTCAGAGACAGGATGAGTAAGTATAAGAGCATGAAGTGTGTGGTCAGTGTCCAGTTAGCAGTGAGAGCGGAGGTATGACGTTTGATCACATATTTGTTGTGTTTCTACAGCCTGCTGGTCAGTGCACCTCTTCAACAGTATTCTCAAGGAAAGGGGCAGATATACAGGTGTGAGCCCACAACGTCTCGCTGCAACAATATACAACTTCCATGTAGGTAACATTTTCTCTTACTAACTAAATCACCTATTACATGCTCAGATATTTGACCCAAATGTACGTAGTCATAATTAACAAAGATGTTCTCAGAAACTGGAATATAGACATTTGTGTTTCCTGGAATATATATATATGATAATATGATATTGTTTTTAATGCAGTGCCAGATTTTGCAGTCAACTCCTCTCTTGGTCTGACAATGACCTTTGACCCCAGTACACAGAAGACTCTGGTGACTTATTAAAATACAATGTATCCTGTAAAAATATTCTACAGCCTCTATACATCTATTTTCAGAACAGAGATAAAAGATGAGTCTCTCTTTAGGTTTGTGGCCCAACTGTTCCAAAGGATTGTAAGAGCATCACCATGTACAACGGTGTGTGCTTAGAGATGGATCAGAGGAACAGCGTTCTAACAAAACTACCTCCCTCTCTTGAAGGTATTAGTTATGCTTTTTCATTTAAACGATTCAATGTAGGATGTTGTGACCTTTATAACTTTATATAATAATGTGTTCTTGTTACCAGATTGTCCGAGCCAGCCAGCAGACATTGCTTTTCTGTTGGATGGCTCTGGCAGTATAAACAAAAATGATTTTGTTAAAATGAAGACATTTGTCATAAATGTGGTCAACTCATTCCTGGGAAAAGATGCAAAGGTGGGATTTCAATAAAACATTCACAATGAATAAACTAACTTTCAAATAGTATTTATTGCTTTTATCACATTTTACCTTAAATATTTAGGCCTTAGGTTTAACTTTATTCTTTTTTATATTTTTTTTATTTCAGTTTGCCGTCATACAATTTTCTGATAAGTATATAATCTATTATTACTTTGACACATTTCAAGTCACTGGAAATTGGCAGTCCCAAATCAACAACATACAACAAATAGGTTGGACAACCTACACAGCTCGGGCCATTCAAGGTGTTGTGTAAGTAACTAATGTATATTACCATTTACTGTTGATACTGTTAAACTGTGACTAGTTTTTTTTTGTTTGTTTTATTAGCATCCCCATTGCCCATTTAATGGCCGCTAATCTTCTTGGGGTCCTCTTAAGAATCTCCATTATACAAGTCAAATATAAAAGAAATGCATTACAAAACATATCCAAGCATTCCATAATAATATACATAAACATTAATGGTTATACATGACTAAGAAAGGAAAAAAGAAAAAGTTTTAAGGCAAAAATTTTAAATTACAATAATAATTGTAGTCTTACTTTGAAATATGGTCATTTGGTCATCTGCAGTAATTGTAATGTTAATGTCTTTTTGAGTTTGTATTTAACTTCGACTGTACGTGCGACACTGGGGAGCTGATTTCAGTTAAATATAGCTCTGTAAAACACAGTTGACTATAGAGAATTTGTTTTAGGGCGGGGAAGTTTGAGGTTGCCACCTAGTGCCTGTCTAGTCTGATATCTGTGACTGTTTTCAACAAAAACTATCCTCTCAGCAAAAAATGTTGTCTATTTTAAAAATAGGGCCTTCCAAATAAATAAGATAAGCCGTAGATAAATTCTGTTGCTGACTGTGAGCCATGAGAGGCGTGCGTACATTAGATCCACACTGGTCTTATATGAAGACTGAAGAACGGCTCTGGCAGCTCGATTCTGAGCCACCTGAAGTTTATGAAGCTGTCTTTGTGATGCACATGACCATATGACTGAACAATACTCTAGATGACACAAGACAAGAGCTTGTACCACTTGCTTAGCTACAGGCGTGGGTATGTATGCCACACATTTCCTTGTCATGGCAATGCCTTTACCCATTTTAGCCACTATATTATCGATGTGTGCAGACCAGGACAAGTGAGAGTCGTCCAAGGTGATGCCTGGTAATTTGGTTTGCTTCACCTGTTTCAGCTGGAGCACATCAATCGACAGTTTCAAACTGTCATTTGTTAGTTTAGATTTGTTACTAAACATGATGTGTAGTTTTAGTTATATTTAGGGACAATTTATTGTATTTTATCCATTCACTCACTTTTTTCAAATCCAAATTAAGTAAGTCTGATACACGTTCCACTGTTTGTGCTGCACAGTACAAGGTCGAGTTGTCTGCATACATAACCACAGTTGAATTTTACAATGAACAAGGCAAATCATTAGTAAAGATGGAATATAAAAGAGGGCCAAGGCAGCTGCCTTGAGGCCCTCCACAATGTACCACTTTCATAGAGGAAAAATGACCATTAAAAAATACACATTGCTTTCTATCAGATAGATAGCTGCCCATCCCTGACAGAGCTGGAGATGAAAAACCATAGCATTCTAATTTTCTAACTAAAATTTCATGATCAATTTCAGTTCAGTGCTAGTATTGTGTGCACTAATGGTAGAACAGTGTGTATCTTTAATATTTTTTAACTTTAACAGAAATGAAGTCTTCATATCAAGTCGTGGAAACAGACAAAAGAGTAATAAAGTATTGATTGTCATTACTGATGGACAATCCACTGATCCAGAAAAATTAAAAGCAGCCACAAATGCAGCTAATATAAAAAACATTGTTCGATTTGCTATTGGGGTAAGTTATGCAACTTGGCCTAATTTAAAATGTGCAGGCTGTTAAAATGTAAATACAAATAATAAATGTAAATAAATTGAATGTATTATAAACCCACAAACAATCTGTGAGTTAGAGTGTGTGAAATACATAAATAATAACCAATGTGTGAATGCAACAATAATGATTTCTATTGATTATCAAACACCTTAAATACCCAGGTCGGGAGTGCATTCACTAAACCTCAGGCAAAAGAAGAACTGAACACCATTGCATCATCAACTGATAAAGTCTTTTATGTGGATGGTTTTGATGCCCTTGAACAAATCAGAAAGACTTTGCAGGAAAAAATCTTCTCTATCGAAGGTAGCGCTAAGTCTATATTCTATAACCAATGTTGTATTATTTAAACAATTAGTTACAGCTGAAAACAAGAAAAATCCAAAATGCAGATCAAGTAAAACACTGAACCATTGTCTTGCAGGAGCTCAAAGCGGTGGGGAGTCACTGAAAATGGAAATGGCTCAAATGGGTTTTGCTGCTGCCTATTTGAATACAGTAACAAACAATATTACACATTGTCTGCCTCTGAGACTGTTTTAAATGTTCAAGACTTTTTCTTCTTTGTCTTTATATTAGGGATTTCAAATGACAGTTGTTGGGGCCAATGAGTGGAAAGGAGGCTTCCTGAGTTACTCGAGCACAGGTGTGATGACCACCTACAAACCAGAGGATGTTGACACTGACAGTTACCTGGGTAAGAGTGTTAAAGGAGGCTTATTGTACTAAGAGTCATGAGCTGCTCATTTCTTAAACACTAAAAGATATTTGTTTTAATTCTAGGTTACTCCATAGCCATCGGTGGAACTAAGGCTGAGATATTTACAGTAGTTGGTGCGCCAAGATATCAACACAGAGGCATTGTAATGGTAGTTTATAGAAACAACAGGCAGCAGAAGATAGATCCAGGTGATTGGGAGGTGTGTATTTACAATTAGAGCTGATCATTAAAGTCAAATATAGAAGTTCTGCTTTAGTTTGATTCATGGTTTGTGGTGCTCACAGTTTCAGAGTGGTGAATATTTTGGGGCTGAGGTTTGTACAATGGATGTTGATCGTGATGCCTTCACTGACCTCCTCCTGATATCTGCACCGATGCACTTTGACAGAGACAGAGAAGGAAGAGTGTATGTTTGCAGCACAGTTAATTGGGTAAAGACTAAGTGTTCAACATACTGTATACACATCTTTATAGATGAATGTTTATCTTCTAGACATTAATACATGTGCCAATATTTCCACCAGAACGTTCTGTGTCACTTTGACTCTCCAATAGTCCTGAAAGGGGCTCCGGAAAAAGGAAGGTTTGGGTCGTCTCTAGCTGTACTGCCTGACCTCAACTCAGATAATCTCAATGATTTGGCTGTGGGAGCTCCTTTGGAGAATGAAGGCCAAGGCAGCATTTATATCTTCCATGGAGCAGGGTCAGGAAATATTAATCCAACCTACTCACAGGTGAGCAAGATGCTTGTGGTTTATATTTAAAGTGAGCCTAAGATGTTTTTCTTTTGTTGGTCTTTGCTTAAAGAAAGAGCTAAGGTGTGTGCAGCTATGTCCACCCTTCCTAAAACTCCTATTGCCTACGAAAAGCTAAATAAATAGTCAAACATTTAATGACTGGTGCTGAGGCTGTAGACCAATAAAACCAATGACCAACATGTATATGTACATTTATATTTTTAATTTATCCACAGAGAATTCCTGCTTCTGAAGTCCAAAATGGTTTGAAATATTTCGGCACGTCAATCAGTCCGACATCCTTTGACCAGAGTAAGGATGGCCTGCCTGATTTGATGGTGGGTTCAAAAGGAGCTGTTGTCCTACTCAGGTAAATGCAGCTGGTCATGACTTATATTTATATAAGTATTTAATTACATAAAATATCACCCATGTGTGTTTCTGCTTTGTTATTTCACAGATCAAAACCAATTGTAACCATGGAAACTACAATTTTGTTCACGCCACACCAGATCCCGACTCAAAACGTGAACTGTTCAAAACCACTCGAAGCTACTGTCACTGTCTGCTTTGCTATGTCCAAACTCACTGAACTGACTCAAGGTATCCACCTGTGTCCATCACAGTCGATCTATTCTCTAAGTATATATACAGTGGGGATCAAAAGTTTGGGCACCCCAGGTAAAAATTTGTATTAATGTGCATAAAGAAGCCAAGAAAAGATGAAAAAATCTCCAAAAGGCATCAAATGACAGATTAGACATCCTTATAATAAGTTAAAAAAAAGTTAGATTTTATTTCCATCATTTACACTTTCAAAATAACAGAAAACAAAAAAACGGTGTCTGGAAAAGTTTGGGCACCCTGCAGAGTTAATACCTTGTACTGCCCCCTTTGGCAAGCTAAGACCTGACAGTGTCATGGATTGTTCTCAATCATCGTCTGGATAGACCAGGTGATGTCAATCTCAAAGGTTTTAAATGCCCAGACTCATCTGACCTTGCCCCAACAATCAGCACCATGGGTTCTTCAAAGCAGTTGTCTAGAAAACTGAAACTGAAAATAGTTGACACTCACAAAGCAGGAGAAGGCTATAAAAAGATAGCAAAGCGTTTTCAGATGCCAATATCATCCTCCAGAAAGATCTGGCAGACACTGGAGTTGTGGTACACTATTCCACTATAAAGAGATACTTGGACAAATATTCATATTCAAAAATTCATGGAAGTCATCAGAAGAAAACCTCTTCTAAGTTCTCAACACAAAAATCAGCGTTTGAAGTTTGAGGATGGCTTGGAGGATGGCTTCTACAAATGGATAATGATCCTAAACACACCTCAAAATCCACGACGGATTACATCAAGAGGCATAAACTAAAAGTTTTGCCATGGCCTTCACAATCTCCTGACCTCAACATAATTTAAAATCTATGGATAGACCTTAAAAGAGCAGTGTGTGACAGTCAGCCCAGAAATCTCAAAGAACTGGAAGACTTTTGTAAGGAAGAATGGGCAAAGATACCTCAAACAAGAATAGAAAGACTCTTGGCTAGCTACAAAAAGCGTTTACAAGCTGTGATACTTGCCAAAGGAGGCAGTACAAGGTATTAACTCTGCAGGGTGCCCAAACTTTTGCAGACACCATTTTTTTGTTTTCTGTTATTTTGAAAGTGTAAATGATGGAAATAAAATCTAACTTTTTTTGACTTATTATAAGGATGTCTAATCTGTCACTTGATGCCTCTTGGAGATTTTTCCATCTTTACTTGGCGTCTTTATGCACATTAATACATTTTTTTACCTGGGGTGCCCAAACTTTTGATCCCCACAGTATGCTCTAAACTTCACATCAAAACTCAGGTTATCATATTTTTCAGCTCAAGCAAGGATCAATTATACGTTAACTTTGGATGCAACCCGCAGCGTCCCAAATAACCGAGCCTTCATCAGAGAGAAGCAGCGAGAGCAGACTGGAGACATCACCATAGATTTGAATAATCAGAGTTGTATTGACATTAAGTTTTCCATTCAGGTTAGTTACCAATATTTTTATTTTATTTTATCTTAAATGTCGTGCAGTATTGTGCCATTCATATTTGTGCCCTTTTATTGAAGGCGTGTCCAGAAGATGCTCTCAATCCTCTTTACAATGAGCTCCGATACACCTTTGAGGGTGTTCCTTCCAGTGCAAATCTTACGCCCAGTCTTTCCCAGCAGGTTCCCACAAAAATCAATAAAGATGTAAGTGGATACTATTATGTGATTAGATCATATTTTGAAAATGTCAAGAATAAATAAATAATGTAATTTTTTCTACAATTTAATTCACAGTTAGGGTTTGAGATCAACTGCGGAGCTGACAACACCTGCATAGATAAGCTCATAGTGGATTTCAACTTCACCAGGTATGATTTATTCTGGTAGTGCACAGTTTCAGTTGTTTGCACAAAAACATCAGGTTATTAAATAATCCTTTTTGGTCTTGTAGATCCTCAGAGGTGAGAGTTGGCATTGATGAGCTGCTGAATGTCACAGTGTCTGTAGAGAACACAGAAGAAGACTCGTACAACACCCGCGTCGTCCTCACCTATCCTGCTGGCCTCTCCTATCGGAAGTTCACCACGCTCCAAGTAACACATGCTCTTAAGATCAGTTCATCTGGCTGCTTCATGAATAATGGCTGGCTTCTTTTCTCTTAAAGGGAAGAATTGACTGTAGCTCCTTGGACAGTGAAGACGGCTTAAAGCGAGGAAGGACAGAATGCTCTGTTGACAAGCCCATTTTTAGGAACAAAGCCAAGGTTTGTATTTGGAAATCATTGATCCGACCTGCTGCAGACACCAAAAAATATTAAATCTCTCATTTATATTTGATGGTAGGCCTTTTTCATTGTTTCCTATGGAACTGACACCAACAGCCAACTTGACAGAAAGATTTTTGTCACTGCAAATGCCACTAGGTATTATTTTCATTTTTATACAGAAACACTACCTTTGCACATGCACTGTCCTTTACAGTTTTAACATTTAAAATGTCTTGCAGTGGAAATGTGCAGTCATCACAATCTTCACAGCTTTTCAAAAGTAAATGGATTGATGTGAAATACAGTATTTTTGTGACAGTCGGAAGGTTTGTTGTGTTCAGGCTTCAAGATAAATGAGTAATGTTGTTGTGACTTTCTTTCACTGACATCAAATGTGCCTCTTTAGTTCACTCAGCTACACTAATTTCACTTATGGACAGAATGATCTGCAGAAGCCTTTCAATCAAACC
The DNA here is from genome assembly GCA_024349245.1 of Neodontobutis hainanensis. Taxonomy (NCBI): domain Eukaryota; kingdom Metazoa; phylum Chordata; class Actinopteri; order Gobiiformes; family Odontobutidae; genus Neodontobutis; species Neodontobutis hainanensis. The sequence continues at coordinate 9,758,011 of JALDNG010000017.1, forward strand.
ATCAAGGTAAAATACAGTGCACTTCTACTTAATTCACTTTTGTTTTTATTAGGGATGTACCAATAGTAATACCTGGCCAGAAATAAGATGACTACTTTTGTATGGTGTGTTTTTCCCATTTTATTCATCTGTTCAGTTTGCCTTATCCACACCATAAACAGTGTAAGAGGTTTACAGTACATAAGTTCCCTTTTGACACACAAACATTAATAAATAAATGACAGACAACAAAACAAATACCATGTTTCCCCTCCAGCCAGGTGCTAAAAGCTTGACAAAGATGTAAAACTGTTTACTGTACTATAAGAAAACTCCTGCCATAACGCCACAAACATTTTAAATGCTTCTTCTTACGCAAACTGGACATTCTGTGCAAAGATAGGAAGTCCTTTACAAAAAACAGACCCTAATGGGTTTGTTACAATGCCAGCCGTTACCAATATTCTGTATTATCTTTCTTTCTTTTAATTAATTATGCTAACTGCAGATAAAGTGACTATTCAGTGGTGCTCATAAGTTTACATACCCTGGCAGAATTTGTAATTTGTGAATGATAGCACAAAAACCTTTCTTTCACTCATAGTTACATTTAGTCATTTAGCAGACGCTTTTATCCAAAGTGACTTACATGAAGCTTCCATTCACCAGTGTTACAGCTGGAACACCAGGGTGGGTTAAGTGTCTTGCACAAGGACACAACAACAGTATGAACTGTGGGGAGAGCAGGAATCGAACCACCTGCCTTCCGGTACTGCTCTACCACTGAGCCACTGCACCCCAGTGGTTGGGTAAAGCTATTGATTTGTCAAACACTTGTGTTTACTCTTTTTAAATCATAATGACAACAGAAACTACCCAAATGACCCTGATCAAAAGTTCACATATCCTGGTGATTTTGGCCTGATAACATACACACAAGTGACACAAACAGATCTGAATGGCTGTTAAAGGTACCCATCCTCACCTGTGATGGGTTTGCTTGTAATCAGTGTGTGTGTATAAAAGGTCAATGAGTTTCTAGGTTCCCCGACAGACCCTTAACCTTGAAGATCGATTTTTGCGAGATTTGAGAGTTTACAAACTCAGGTAAATACATCTTGTATGGTGCCAAGCCAACCACTTGCGTTGAACCATGGGCTCACCGGCCTCTTGTGACCAATGATGTGACAACACAACCAGGAGGAGGTGGGTTTTTAATTTGACAAATGCAACAAGCGTCCCCTTCTTCTCTTTGTTATCAATATGACTACGCTGAAAATTTGGCACTAAAGGATTTTCTGGAAGGAAAAGATGTTTATGCGCAATTCTTACTGGCTTTGGCATATCCTAATATCCTAATCAGGTTAACAGACCCTAGCACCTTTAATCCAGTGCATCACTGATGTTTCTGGATTCTGATTCATGGGGAAAGCAAAAGAAATGTCAAAGGAAGAGCTTTGAGTGCCTTAGATGGAAAAGCGCTATAAAAAATAGGATCAGCAGGAAAACGTAATTTAACTGTATAAAACAGGTAAGAGATACAAAAACTTATCACAGGATTTGAGAATGCCAATCAGCAGTGTTCAAACTCTAATTAAGAAGTGGAAAATGAAGGATTCTGTTGAAACCAAACCAAGTTCAGGTAGATCAACAAAACTTTCAGCCACAACTGTCAGGTAAATTGTTTGCGATTCAAAGAAAAACTCACAAATGACTTCAGCTGAAATACAGGACTCTCTGAAAGAAAAGTGGTGTGGCTGTTTCAAGATGCACAATAAGAAGGCACCTGAAGAAAATGGGCTGCATGGTTGAGAAAGCCATTACTACACAAACGCCACAAAGCATCCCGCTTACAATACGCCAAACAGCACAGAGACAAGCCTCAAAACTTCTGGAACAAAGTCATTTGGAGTGATGAGAACAAAATGGGACTTTTTGGCCACAACCATAAATTTTACATTTGGAGGAGTCAACAAGGCCTACGATGAAAGGTACACCACTCCTTCTGTGAAACACGGAGGTGGATCGTTGATGTCAAGAATTTATAGGAACTGGAGGCTTTTTGCCAAGAAGAATGGGCAGCTTTACCATCGGAAAAAAGAGCCTCATCCACAAATACCACAAAAAACTTCAAGATGTAATTAGTGTTAAAGGTGGCAATACAGGATATTAAACTTTTGATCCGGGTCATTTGAAAAGTTTCTGTTGTGATTATAATTTAAAAAGAATAAACACAGTTGTTTGAAATTAAATGGCTTCACCCAACCACTAAGTATGAGTGAAAGAAAGTTTTCTGTGTTATTCATATTCTCTGAAAAATATCATAAATTCTGCTATATAGTATGTAAACTTTTGAGCTCAGCTGTATACAGTATTAACGGACCAAATGTAGTGAAATATTTGCCTAGGCAATAAAGTGAGATTCTCATCTTCAGAATAGCTCATTGCCAGTTCCTCCTTCAAAGCATGTGTAAATCTGAATAAAAAATAAAATCTAGATTTAAAATTTGTGAACACAGAATTAAACATTTTGATGTGGGTCATTATTGTTCTCTTACAGATTAACAAAGTGAGTTCTGACAATGTTAATAAGTTATGGGATTCATTATGCATTTGTTTCTCTAAGTTGAGTTTTCACTCAGAGACAAAGATGGCAGAGACAGCTGCTGAAATGGCAGGGGAGAGCATGACATACAGCCTGTTCTCCAGGCATGAGAACATATGTGGGAATCAATAAATAGGATGCTTAATTTAAGATTTAAATGTGTAAATTAAATGTGCTGTCTCACATTAAGTAACATACCTCAACATACGTCTTTAACTCTCCTCTTGAAATCTCACAAGAACAAATCCTGCACACAGCAAGTCACTGTTCTTTCTTCCAGAGGCAAAAATTATTTTCTTCCTGGTGTGTAAACAGCGGTTGGCAACCAGCTTAATGGCGTCCAATACCGCCCTCCACTGCTCCGCAGTGTGGGTCATAGACTAAATCATCAGTCTATCAATTGATCAATTTATTTAAAAATTTTGTGTAATGTACAAACACAATTCTAAAAAAGTTGGGACACTCTACAAATTGTGAATAAAAACAGAATGCAATGATGTGGAAGTTTCAAATTTCAGAATACAACATAGATGACATATAAAATGTTGAAAGTGAGACATTTTGTAATGTCATGCCAGATATTTGCTCATTTTGGATTTCATGAGAGCTACACATTCCAAAAATGTTGGGACAGGTAGCAATAAGAGGCTGTAAAAGTTAAATGTACATATAAGGAACGGCTGGAGGACCAATTTACAACTTATTAGGTCAATTGGCGCCAGGCTTGTGTAAAAAGAGCCTCTCAGAGTGTCAGTGTCTCTCAGAAGTCAAGATGAGCATTCCCCCAATGTTGCAGCGAAAAATAGTGGCACAATATCAGAAAGGTACGGAGCCCCTCTGGTCACACTATGTCAAAAAAAATATATAAATAACTAACTCGTGGCCTCAAGATAGTGAAGTGTCTGACACATGGACCCTTTGTTATTTAAATGGACCCTGTACTGTAGTGCAATGTAATACTTCACATTCTGTGCAATATTATCTGTTTTAATATTCAGTGTAATATAGTTTGCTGCAGTTCTGCTTCTATTTATTTACTAGTACTGTTCATCACAATCAATTCAATTCTGTTAATACAGTAATGTAAATCTTGTAGGCTGCATATCCATGGTCCTTTATAACTCTTATTTATATTTTATAGCATATATTTATACTTTTTACATGTGTATAGGCTACTTGTTTATTTACCAACTTATATTATTATTTATATTTCTTTAAATGTCTTGATGTGCACATCAACTGTGACACAACAATTGTCCCCTGGGTTATCGATATCACTAAAGATCAATAAAGTATTTCTGATTGTGATTTTAAGATAGTCTATAGTAGTGTGCAGACTGGTTTATTAATTATTGAAGTGTTTCACATTTTGGAAAAGCATGTCTGTGTAGCCTACGATAAAACGTCAGCAGAGGGCGTTGTAGGCTTAGGTCACGGTACCTCCATCTGGCTGTATGTATGAGCCTTATGGGTGGCAGAGTTAGCGTGCATGCTTTCGGGAGAAAAGCTGCTCCATTGTGCATTCTCCTTTTATATTCACTTATCTTGAGGCCACGACTTAGCTTATCTTGAGGCCACGAGTTAGTTATATATATATATTTTTTTGACATAGTGTGACCAGAGGGGCTCCGTAGAAAGGAGTTCCTCAGAGAAAAATTGCAAAAATTTCGAAGTTATCATCTGCTGTGCATAATATCATCCAAAGATTCAGAGAATCTGGAACAATCTCTGAGCATAAGGGTCAAGGCTGTAAACCATACTGGATGCCCGGGATCTTCGGGCCCTTAGACGGCACTGCATCACAAACAGGAATGCTACTGTAATGGAATCACAACATGGGCTCAGGAAAACTTCCAGAAAACATTGTCGTGAACACAATCCACCAGGTCATTCGCCATTGACAACTAAAACTCTTTAGGGCAAAAAAGAAGCCATAACTAAACAAGATCCAGAAGCGCAGGCGTTTTCTCTGGAGCCAAGGCTCATTTAAAATGGACTGTGGCAAATTGGAAAACTGTTCTGTGGTCAGACAAATCAAAATTTGAAGTAAAACTGGGACGCCATGTCATCCAGACTCAAGAGGACAAGGACAACCCAAGTTGTTATCAGTGCTCAGGTCAGAAGCCTGCATCTCTGATGGGATGGGGGCATGACTGCGTGTGGCATGGGCAGCTTACACATCTGGAAAGGTACCATCAAGGCTGAAAGGAATATCCAAGTTCTAGAACAACATACGCTCCCATCCAGACGTGTCTGTCAAGGTTCTCAGTCATCCAGGACATCAATTTTGCATCTGGACTCAATTTTCAAGGTGAACGTTTTGTTTCTAATTCCAAAAGACTTTATCAATTCTGAGATCCAGACGGTGTCTCAGGAAAGACCTTGCATGACAACACATGACAATGCCAGACCACATACTGCAACAATTACAACATCATGACTGCGTAGAAGCAGGATGAATGACCAGATTTTTCACCCATTGACAACATTTGGCGCATCATAAAGCGAAAAGTTGAGCAACTAGAAGCCTGTGTTAGACAAGAATGGGACAACATTCCTAAACTTGAGCAACTTGTCTCCTCAGTCTCCAGACATTTGCAGACTGTTATAAAAAGAAGAGGAGATGCCACACAGTGGTAAACATGGCCTTGTCACAACTTTTTTGAGATGCGTTGATCCATAAAATTTTCTCAATTTAAACATTTGATATGTATTCTGAATAAAATGCTTCACATATACACAAATTTGCATAACTGCATACTGCATAAGTTACCACTTGGTGCTCCGGTTTCCCCTACCACCAAAAACATTTTAATTTTCCTCTCTTTCTCTCTGTTCTTTAGCTTCTTGTGTTTGTACCCAACACCCTGTGTAGGCAACACTATGAGCCTCTCAACAATTACAACACTAAGGCTGCACCCTAACTCTACATTTAACATGGTTTCCACTACACTGCACACAGCTCAGCTTTTGACTACAAGCCAAGGCAACATGACCAAACTTTTGACAGCACATGCTGTTGCCATAGTGACAGTTAAAGGAGTCAAAAGGCAGGAGAGAAGGACAAATAAACCCAGGACATATACTTCTGACAACAGGATATCGTATAGGTGCATTTGCCGATGTCCAACATCAGTTAACTTCTTCAAAATCGGCCGATACCGATGTGAAGCCGATGTATTGGGGCATCCCTAGTTTTTATGTTAACACCTTTTTCTCTTCCTGTCAGGTTACAAATGTCATCAGAGCTTTGGAGTTCACAGTGGTAATCCGAGTGCCAGTAAAGCTTGGTGATAAAGACATCTGGGTGGATTCTGACAGTTTTCAGGTGAAATATCAAGTGGAAATCCAAAGTGTTTACCTTCTCAGATCATATACTGTTGTCTTGAAAAAAATGTGCATCAACCCTGTTTCAGATTGCAGACTGTCAAAAAGAAAAAGATGAAGAACCAACAGTCACAGAGTTTGTTTCACAAATAAAGGACAATAAGTTAGTGGTGGGTTGGGCAGTCTAAATTCAACCTAAAAGGATTCATATGAAAGAATAAGTGTTTGTTTTATGTCTTCCTCTAATCTTTAACAGGACTGCAGTGTGGCCAGGTGCAGAGTTTTCAAGTGTACTCGCTTCATGGGGAGTTTTGAGAGTAAAGATTACAGAATCTCAGCTAACCTCAGCTCAGGCTGGATTCAGCAGGTAGTGACTTTATTTTAAATTTATTTATTTAACCTTTATTTATCCAGGTAAAATGCATTTACAAACTCGAACTAGCCAAGAAATCCCAGCAAGAAAAAGCAAACATAGACAGACAGTTCAGAGCCAGGAGACACACAATAAACACAAGAACACAAACACAGAACAAGTATGTGCAAAACAGGAAATACAGCCTTGACAGGACTAAAAAATTAAAAATGAAGAACCAGGTTCATCAGCAGGAACTATGTTGAGTATATTTAACTATTAACTGTAATCTGTTGAAGTTTCTGTTTAAACTGGCATGAAAGATGAGAGCTTGAAGCTATTTAGCAGTGTGTTCCAATCGTTTGCTGCTGCAAAATGAAAGGAGCAGTCACTAAAAATTGTTTACACTTTGTGGGTGACAAGCTTGATATAATCACTTGACCGAGTGCCGTATGAGCTGTGAGCAAATCGAAGAAGCGATGAGAGGTAGGGGGGTGTCTTGCCCAGGATGGTCTTATATATAAAGAGGAGCCAGTGATGGAGCCGCCAAGTCTGAAGGATGTGCCAGTCCACCAGTGATGGGTATGAAAAGGAGTGTTAATGATAAAGTGTATGGCTGAGTGATAGAGGATGTCCAGTTTTTTTTAAGAGCAGTCACCTTTTAGACACAGATATCTGGAAATACAAAAGTAAAACTTGTGTTTTACTGACCAATGTAAAACACAAGTGTCTAAGTTTAAATGACCTGCTCGAATAGGGAATGATCTAATTACAGCATTTGTCTCTCACAGATTGGACTTAAGGCTGCTAAATTTTTCCTGATTAGCACTACTAGCCTGGAGTATGATGATGACAGGTTTATCTTCTTTTCAACTGAGTCTAACAACAAATCCTCCAATAACAAGGTAAACTATACCTTTAATTTACACAGTCCATAGATATTTAAGAAAGTCTTCACGTTCATAAGTTCTGACTCCACAGATTGAAGCAGAGGTGGAAGTCTATCCTGAAGTAGACTTCACTAAAGAAATCATTGGAGGATCCCTGGGAGCACTGGTGTTTCTGCTGTTACTCACTGCTGGCCTGTATAAGGTGAGAAATACATATTGTAGCAGTGACATTATATGAAATTATAGAGTGTTTCCAAACACTGTGAATGAATGTGTCTTCGTTTTTGTTTGTACAGGCTGGATTTTTCAAAAGTAAGTACCAAAAGAGGATTGCTGATGCACAAGCACAAGAGGCTGCTCCAGAGACTGCTCCAGAGACTGCTCCAGAGACTGCTCCAGAGACTGCTCCAGAGACAGCAGAGATATAATTTCAGGCAGACATTGTCCACAATAAACTGTCTATTAACACATCTATTTGCAACAAACCACAAAAAACAGTGTAATATCTGAAATCAAATGCTTGTTAAACATTATTTCTATGCTCATTTTTTTTGCATTCTTCCTTGTCACTGATTCTGTATTTGTAATTTTCTTGCTATTGTTAGCTTTTACATAGTACATTATTACAGTTACATTTTTGATGATAGTTTATAATTGCCAGATTTGCAGAGAATCTTGAAACACACATTACAGACTCACATAAAACATGTGATTGCTAAATTCAATATTTACTGTATGTGCAATTAAAATGCAAATTACAGAAAAACATTTGATCTGATTTGTTGTAATAGCATTTTGATACAAGATTAATCCACGACAATAGTTTAGTATAATAAAAATAAAACACACGTTTTTCAAGTGTTGTTTAAGTGCTTTTCCAGGTTTAAATTAGGTTATCAAGTAGCTTAAATGTTACAATGAATTCTTCATATAGTTAAAAGCACAACATCAGCAACAGAAACTCAATAGGGAAAACTTAAGAGAGGAATAGACAGTCCTGCTGAGTTTGCTGAAGCAGTTGGTGCTCCTGCTGCAGGAGACAGCATATCTCCCACTGTTTCTTTTGTAAATGATGCAAACTGAGAAGTTCTGGCAAAGATATGAAGCTCAGAGCAGACGGGTTTACCTTCTCCCAGAGTGATGACGGCAGCCTAAAACCAGGAGGCGCCTGATTGACACAAAAGTGCGCCCCCTTGGTTTCCCCAGGGTTAAACAAAAAAGTATAGTATCAATTGATGTGAATATAAGATTTTTAATTTTAATAATAATAATAATAATGGATTGGTTTTATATAACGCATTTTCAAGGCTCTCAAAGCGCTTTACAGAGTCCATTATTCATTCACTCCACAGTCACACACTGGTGGTGGAGACGTGGCAGTCATTTTGCGCCTTCAGGCTCTCCAACCTCCAAACATTCTCACACATTTATACACATTCGTACACATTCGTACACCAGAGCTGTGGCACTGGAGGCAAGGTGGGTTAAGTGTCTTGCCCAAGGACACAACAACAGTATGAACTGTGGGGAGAGTGGGTTGAAGGACGACTGCTCTTACCCACTGAGCTACTGCCGCCCCCAAAGACAATGTCGATTGAATAATCTTTTACCTGTTGAACATCCATGGAATAGGTGCAGAGGTTCACAGAAACACTTCCACAATTTGCCATGCAGGGGCCAGGGGCCCACACAACCCTTAATCAGTCCCAGCCACCAACCTCATTTCATTATTATTAACACAAATCAAAAGCATATCAGTGTTATAAGAGCTGTTACAGAGATGTTCTGAGCTGAGGGAACACGTGAGGAGGGCTACTAGTCATCTGGAGAGTGAGTTTGGATGCAATGGTAAAGTTCTTTAGATCTTTTAAATGCCTTTATTGTGAAATCTATAATTAGTTTATTATTTATTAAGACAACGTGTAATTTGTAAACTATTTATTATTCTCCAGGCCAGTTTAATCGGACATAAAAGGTTTAATGTCACGCGTTTACACCGTATTAGCTTACAACCGTAATACATGTATAAATGAGCATTAAAAAACAGGAGAGACGCCGAGATCCCAAACTGGCAGGTGGCTTGCCAGTTCACCAGCCACAACCACCAGAGGGCGCATTTATGGCTTGCCACTTATATAACACCTTTTTTGTTTAGCTGCAAATTGTTGGGAATATGTTATGGTGTATTACTTTAGATCATTTAAATTATCAAAGTTTTTACCAGCGAGGAGCTTATAATATTTTTTTAACAGTCTAAGATATTTAAATCTAAACCTAAGGCACTGGCCTTGTCAAAACGACCAATTCATCAAGGGGTCTGTCTGCAGGACTACAGCCCATACACCATGATACATGGAGTAAATAAAGTCTTTGTCGCCCTCTTTTGGTGAATATAAAGTAGTGTTTGAACCAAGTAGAGCAAAATGTGTGTAAATACTATGCCATTTAAAAGATTTATATTATAAAACTGCATACCTATAAGAATAAACTATAAGAAGCCATTGTATTTAAATATTGTCTTTCAGAAAGTGACCTGACCTCTGATTAAAACGGCATCAAAAGAAGGTGGCATTAAAAAGAGACCACAATAGAATCATGTTTTTCACTTCTTTATTTCTCCTAAACGTGAATAGCACATTGTAAAAAAAACGTAGAAATTACTATATTAACATGAAGGACAAATAATTTGTGGTCATTTGCGTTCTAAGGCCAAAAATCACTCTGAGCTCGATTCAATAGTCTGGCTAAGTGGCTAGGCTAACAGTAATGTACCAAACACATATAGTTTGTATAGAAGAGCACATAATTAACGATTTATGGCTTCGATCATATGTTCACATGTCTAACAGCTGTCAAAACGCCTTTTCTATTTCAATTATGTGTGTGCATTTTTAATAATATAAATAGTCTATTTTTCTATGACCTGTTGAGTAAAGTCGCATATACATTAGGATACGTGGCCAAAGTCCGAGCAGCCGTTTTAACAAAAGTGTCCAGACGGCCGGACTGTTTTCGTAGAGGCTAGAACCATGGCCGTCAGTCATCATAAACCATCAAAAGTGGTCTGCCACTTTTAAAAGTGGAAAGCCAATTGATCTGCCAATTTTAAAAGTGGCTTTACACTTTTAAAAGTGGCAAGCCATAAATGCGCCCTCTGGTGGTTGTGGCTGGTCAACTCAACTGGCAAGCCATCTGCCAGTTTGGGATCTCGGCGCTGCTGAAAAACAGAGTGAGGGCTGGCTTTTCCGCAGTCTTTATATGAACTCACCAGAGCCTCTTTCTTCAGATCAATGAGTGAGCCACTATCAGTGAAAAAAGGACGACATGCTGGCAATGGCTTTGTCCAGGGGAGATGCTTACTTTTTTAACACATGCGCCTTATTTACACGAGTCCGGTCCGTAGCCTTATGTGATGCTAGCACTTAGCTGTTCATTTAGCTGCAGGTTAATGGCTGTAATTAACTCCACATACAGAAAATGTTCCTACTGACTTGCATTTTCAACAATTTCCATTTCTTGTTAATCAAGATCTGAAGAAACTCCTTCACTTTTAATCTCTTCAAAAGGTCATATATATTTTAAGATTAAGTAAAAAGAAGTAAGAAGAAGAAGCAGTTTCTAATTCTACAGTTAAATTTGCTGCAATAATGTTATAACAATGGCGCTAACTTGTGGTTAAAAACACATCCATGTTCTTCTCACAATCCTAAGCATCTGCACCTGACAGGATATCACTCATGCCTCACAGCATTCTCACCCGACTCCGGTCTATTCTGTCTTAGTTCTGTTGGACTTGAGTGCTGCATTTGATACAGTGGACTATAAAATCCTGTCACTAAGATTAGAGGAATGGATAGGTATCACTGGAATTGTCCTTAGATGGTTTCAGTCCTATCTTGAAGACAGGAAGTACTTTGTTTCGGTTGCTAACTGTGTATCAGACCAAATGGCCCAGACATGTGGGGTTCCACAGGGGTCTATCTTGGGACCCCTATTATTCAATCTTTACATGCTTCCTTTAGGCCAGTTAATACGCAGCTGTGACATATCTTACCATAATTATGCAGATGACACTCAGATTTACATTTCACTCACAGCAGGTGAAAATGGACCAATCCATTAACTTTGTCACTGCAATGAACAGATTGACATATGGATGCAAAATAATTTTCTCCAACTGAACAGAGAAAAGACTGAACTAATCATCTTTGGGCCACAGAATCAAAGAGAAAGTGTCAGCAGTCAACTCGAGTCTCTTTCTCTAAAATCTAAAAAACAGGTTAGAAATCTAGGGGCCATCATGGACTCAAACTTAAAGTGCTTTTTATCTGCACTCTTCTTTTAAAATGTTTTAAATTTTTCTTGTGTTTCTTAATCTAAATCTTGTAAATTGTCTTTTCTTCATGTAAAACACTTTGAGAAACCCAGTGTATGAATTGTGCTATATAATTAAATTTCCCTTGCTTTCTGTGAGAATTCTGCATGTCCTCCATGTGTTACTGTGGGTTCTCTCCGGGGTACTCCGGCTTCCTCCCACCGTCCTAACACATGCATGTAGGTTAATCGGCAACTCTAAAGTGTCCCTAGGGAATGAATGTGAGAGTGAATGTTTATATATGTCACTGTCTGCCTCTAAATGTCAGCCCTGCGACTAACTGGCCACTTTCCAGGGTGTACCCCGCTTTGGGCCCAAAGCTGCTGGGATAGGCTCCGGTCACCATGGCTAAGCGGTAGAAAATGAATGAATGAATGAGTATGTAGTCATATGCTCTAAAATACACTAGAGCTTAAAACACACATTGGGAATGAAAAACTGCTTATCAAAGGTTTTTTTGTTGACCTTAAATGTGAAAAAGTCGAAGAACATATAACAGTATCAGTGTTATGTTATATAGAGCCAATGCCCCTAGAAACATCTGAACACAGCTAATAGTGACCCACATACACTATTCTGTAAATGAATAAAGCTGTAGCCTGCTGCCTCATGTGCCACATAACTTTCCTGCTCATTGGAAAAGATCTCTAGTGTGGACACTGGACAGTAAAAGCTGTAGTGAAAACTCATAGAGTTAATTTAGCTAAATTCGTATAAAATGTCTGTAAAGCCTGTACTGTCATAAATAGTGGTCTGTCTCAGATTGGTGATGGTTATGGAATGTTGAATTTGAGCCACAAAATGTTTCAGTCCAACATGTGTTTGATTTAACTACTTACTTAAATCACAGCTAAACACATATTCCTCCCTTATGCCTCTGTCAGTGCTAAGCAGCGCCTGGAGCAGAGCTCGAGAGAGTGATAGGTGCAGGGAAAGTGGACCAGACCATTTTCAGGAGAGTGACGAGTGGAGCTACTTTATGTCTGTTGTACAGGTATTAATATAATATTAATCAAAAGGATGGACTAGTTTCCTGATGACAAACAGAGGACTGAAGACTGCCCATCCTACAGAAGTTACTATCCATGCTCTTTCAGTTAAACTTTTGATTAGGTTCCTCCTGCTAGAGTTGTAGCTGTTGGTGTAGCTGACTATTGTAGCCAGTTGCAGCAGTGCAATGCTGAAACTTGACATTTTGCTCACTGTAATATTCACAACACCCACAGACATCGCATATGTTTCAGAACCGTTCACATGTCCCCCAAAAAACACAGCTCAATTATGGACATTTGGATTTGAGCTGGAAAACAATAAAAAACATATCTTAAATAAATATAATTACAATGTTTTGACTTGTGTAGAAAAGCACTTCACATATTTGTAGAGACTCCCCATCCAGGACCAGATTATCTCAGAAACACTATTGTCATCTTGGAGGAAACAACTGGGGGTGACTTCACACGGTGATCCTGACAAATTGTATATTGTTTAGAAATGACTCATAATTTAATATAAGGCTATAATAAAAACATAATGTGAAGGACTTGGAATTTGATTAGAGATCAGAGATAAAGGCAGTCCACTGGACACATACCGGACAAAACTGGGTTGATGGGATCTGACCTGGTACTGGATCCTGGACTGGTAGTTGGACACATCTGTTGATCCAATAAAATGAACAGCTAAATACCTAGTCCTTTCCTACAGACAAAAGACCTGCACAGATCATGTTGTTAGTGCCCATTCCACTGAGACAATTACACTGTGTTTCCCACAGGTGCCTCCACCTCCTGAAGAGATTGGGATAATGGCTGTGGCTCTGAGAGGACAACAGGAGAATAAAAAAGTCACTCCAGCTACATGACATCTGAACAGTGTGTTTCTATAGAGTAATGTGTTGCTGTCCAGCAGACTGACCTCCCTTTCTGACAGCGCCCCAGCCAGACACACTGGCCTCTGTGAAGGTGACTACTGAGGACAGTCTGACCAGAGCAATGTCATCGCTCGGTTCTTCTTTCAGCTTTCCTTATATCATTTGGATTTGAGCCTCTCCCGGCCTAGAGACAACCTCTACCTGGGTGTCTGTTGGTATTGAAGCTCAATTGACACATTGAGAAAATAAGAACATTGTGATTATATATTATCATCACTGCAACAGTGGGCATTATCATTATCCAATCTTTGTTGATGAGGGAGGGACCCACAACAACTATGTCTGCCAAACCTCTGCAGACTGACTTGCCAGGGCTTCCAGCAGGAGCATCTTCAACTCCAACTATCCTGGTGCTGAGACGAACAGTGCCACAAACTGGATAACAAAGGAGAATTGTAAAAGGATAGTGTTCACATTTCTATTTGTATGACGCTGCTCAATACAAAACTCATTTTAACATTTTGGACTAAAATACTGTTGAACTTTTTTTTACAAGTATTAATAAAACATCTTTATTACCAGTTATTATTCCATAAACCCCAATGCATCACGTGGTATAACTCTCACTGCTACTTAGGGCCAACCAGACTTCTCCACTTTGTTGGGGATTGAATTTTTATTAAGTAATAATTTCTGTTCATTTTTGTTCATAACTCTTATGAATACATACAATACAATGTCTAGTGATATCATACATTAAAAAAAGGAATAAATAACCATAATTTTGGTCAGAGTGTGTTCTGCTGGAACACAGTGCTGACATTTTTTAACACTTTAATGTCGGTCCAGGGCTAACCTCAAAACATTTTGTTCTTAAGCCATGAAAAAACGTCCTGGCGATGCCTTTCTCACTCATCTCAGAAACCAAAAACCAACAGCAATAATGTCTAATGATTCAAATCTAAGTTGCATTGCCTTACTAACAACACAACCTCAACAGACTCACCTCACTCTTCTCCCCTGACATTTATTCTTAATGCTCCAGACAGATAATTGAATAGTGTTTTTATGTCAAATATTGTATTCTGATTTCAAAAGTCCAACTAAGAGTTTTCTTTTGGGGGATTGTCAGGCAGATATTCAGATTGGATTTAACCATTTTAGTGCAACACGGCCCTTGCTATGAGGCTGAAATTTAATTTCTAAAGGTTACAAAGATGCATCTGTTAACACTTTAAAACCACAGTTACAAGCCACAGCTCAACAGTTAAGACATGTTGTGAAACAGTGGGTGGCAGATGCATTTGTTCAAGGTTTAAGCGCCTGAACATTTATGCAAACTACACAATACCCTAACCACATGTTATCTGTCAGTGTAATACATGTCATTGAGCTGCTTATTTCAATATAAACACTTTTACTTCAGAAAAGGAAACGCATGATGGCCTGTTTAATCTTATAATACATTCTTGGTTATCGGTTTCTTCTTGACCTACCTTCAATGCACACTCTTCTTTTACCTAACTTTGCTTATATTGACAAATTATCAATGTTTCCAAGTGTAAATGGCTACTTTTCCCGTTTCAGCAAAAATACAACTTAAAAAAATTACAACACAAGTGTATAATTTTATTTTTTACTGACAATACAGACTGTGACTGTAGGGGTAAATAATTAGATAAAATTGTGCACTTGGCTCCATCTGCTGGGCACACTGGGTAATTGTAGGGTAGCCTACAAAGACTATATCAGATACAACATGAGGTAGCATTTGAATAGTGTCAAAATGACAGTAAAAGTACTGTGGATAGGCACTGGCTCTCTGAATTAAATGTGAATAGGTAAAAAAAAGTTGCTGGATTTCACAATTATGTTGCTCTATCCAGTCTTCTCCTTCATTCCCTCCAATGCTCGCCTTCTCTTTAAGTTGGTGAAGAGCAAGGCAAAGTTAATAACATAGGTTGACACACAAACCATACAGAAGTCCCCCAGAACAAAGACGAGAATAGACGCCAGATACAATGAACCGGCCACAGACACCCAAGAGGCAAGGACTAGAAAGACTGCAGCCTGACGAGACAATGACAACCCTGGAGAAAACAAAACATAGTAAACCGTATTGTACATTTTTGGAATACAAAAATAGATGGATATGGCAACACACAAAGTATTCCATTTTGCTTCAGGCAAAAGAAAATGCCACAACACTGTAATTTGCAGAATGACAGACTTACCCAGTCCCAGCTGTAGAGAGTAAAATATGATGCCAAGCACACTGTTGGGCTGGTTTAGAGCACTATCTTGGCCAACAAAGATCTGCACCAAACCAAAACCCCGTCCCCATCTGCAAAAAAAGAAAAAAGAAAAAAAAAAGAACGCACAGATGCATTAATAGGAAAATTACTAAAAGTTTGTTTTAAGTAAAATGACATTACATTCTACTAGAGTGATGACTTTTTATTCCTGGGCATATAAAAAAAATTAAAAATAGATTTGTGTGTTTGTTTAGTTATGATATTGTATTTTAATCAGTTTATGTTTCATTATTACATTGTTGTATGACTATTTGCACAGAACACACTAAAATTAAAAATTTTGCCTTCCTTGTAAATTAATAAACACATACATGTTTTGGCTTTATGGGTAAAGCACATGGCCTTAGAATGGTATGTAAAGAAAAGCTCTACTCAAAACTCATTAGAAGCCTGTACTGAAAGACATGTAGGCTACTCTTTATTGTGTGTAAGTGAATTGGACTACAGGTTAGACAACTATCTGCACATGGAAGCATTTAAAGTATCCTACCTGGAGGTAAAAACTTTGGAACAGCTCACATACTCCCCTAAATCACACATCGCTCTGTAGTCTGGGTTACTTTCTCGGGATAGCTCGACGTGAAGAGCGTACACAGACAAAATTAAGCCTAAAACGCAAAGAAATATACGTGCTTTCCTCTCCCACGTCGGCAGCCCCTGAACCAAAACTGAACCTGCAGCCATTTCTCCTGAACAAAATTCCACTTTATATAAAATGTGTCTTCTTTGGTTGCGTGACTGAGTCTGCACTACACATCCCAACCTTTGTAAACGTGTTAAATGCCATATCCTCACTTTTGATTGGTCAATGCATTTTTACCATACCTCTCATTGGTTGATTGTAGTAGATGTTAAAACAAGTATTTCCTGTGGACTTCGATCTGTGTAGTTTACAGGGGTTTACGTCACTAAATCGCACGCCAATATCCCCGCAATTGTCGAGTTTACTAAAATACTTGTAAAGTCTACAGGTCATATACTATCATTTGTAGTATGTATTAATTCTGAATTTCACTCATTTATGCTGACATGTTATTGCAGTACTTCATTTTCAGGTAGTTTTTTTTTTTTTTTTGTAGCCCCTCCTAAAATAATGAAATTCTGGAAAATACACTATCACCTCCCTTCCAAAAAAGAATAGCCCAGTGTTTGTCGTAAAGCCCCGCCTTTCACAGTGAAAGACTCTCCCATTGGACAATCGCTGAAACTCCTCCTCATCTCATTGGTTCTTGCTGAATGGCACTCAAACGCGACGCGGAACTAAACAAGGAAGCGACGGACAATAACAAGAAAGCTGTGCTACGGCAGGATTAAAAAAACACATTTACGGACGGTGCGGTTGGCGTACAAGATGTCAATCCACTACATTATTTTGTAACACGCCTGTTTTGACCGGTTTATTTTGAAAAGAGAAAGCATGTCCGTCCGCTATGGCGTTAGGTTCCTAGAAAACCTTGTGTTCAGGTAACTAGCCTACGCCCCTGCATCAAAAAGTGGGTAAGCATGTGTCTTCATCTGGTCGTTTATAGTCATTGTTATTATTTGAGCAATATTGAATTACAGTACAATTTTTTTTCTCCTTTTACTATTTGAATAAAAACTTTGGTTTTGTCTTGAGATGTTTAGTCAGGCCTCACGCCCTCAGATGCACAGTTATTTATTAAAAACAATAAACTGTGTGTGTGTGTGTGTGTGTGTGTGTGTGTGTGTGTGTGTGTGTGTGTGTGTGTGTGTGTGTGTGTGTGTGTGTGTGTGTGTGTGTGTCTACAATATAAGCTACACACATTAGAGTTATATTTTATCATTTCATTCTGCCTATAATTACAACATGATGTGGCTTAATACAAATGTAGGGATAGTGAATAAAAAGCTGCACTAATGTTGATTGCAAAGTTGGCTATGTGGTAATCTCGTCCTTACATGGCTCCTAGATTGCAAAAACATGTTCTTTCTATTTACAACATCACAAGGGCAAGATGTGTATTCATTAAGTAATTCTTTCAGTTTTTTCTGTCTTCTAAAATTTTCTCTTTGGGCAAAATAAACATTTTGGTCAGTAGGTACCTAAAAATTTACTGACAATTCAAATGCACAGTCGAGCTGAAAAATAAAATGTTAACAGTGACAATTGCCATCCTGACAGAATTCAGTTGAATTTGTTTTATTCTCTCTTTTTATTAGGGAAATGGCAACTAAAGAGGGGGAAGAAGATAAGAAAGTCCAACCCAGGGCTTTGTCGCTAGAAAGAATGCCCACTGACAAAAATGGAGAAACCCAGAGCCGGTGTGGAGTGGAGACAACAGGCACCAGCACAGACACCAGCACAACAGCAAAGAACCTGGCTCTGCTCAAAGCACACTCTCTGGATGTGAAGTTTGATGTTGGCGAAGAATATGACATTATTGAAACTATTGGCACAGGAGCATATGGCGTTGTGTCATCGGCCAGGAGACGGGACAATGGTAAGAGAAATAGAAAGCACAATTGTGTATACTGCTTGACTCATGATTAAACTCTTCAGTTATGTTGCATTTTTTACAGGTCAGCAGGTTGCAATAAAGAAGATCTCCAATGCCTTTGAAGTGGTGACAAATGCCAAACGCACATTGCGAGAGCTGAAGATACTCAAGCATTTCAAACATGACAATATTATCGCCATCAAAGACATCCTTCAGCCCAACCTTCCTCACTCTGCCTTCAAGTCTGTGTATGTATTAATTTTTTTTAAACAGCCAGATAGATGTCTGTGTTTTGGATGTGGATAATAAATTAAAAATAAAGGTATATCTAATGTATAATGCTAAGCATTGGGATGTGTCTGCATTTTTTTTTTTTATAAATATATTCATGTGATATTCTTGGTTTTTGGGGCTGTTTTTTTTTGTAGAACTATTATGTTAATCATCTACCACTTCTTTCTGCAGATATGTGGTGCTAGACCTCATGGAGAGCGATTTGCACCAGATCATACACTCCGGCCAGCCTCTCACACCTGAGCACACACGCTACTTTCTTTACCAGCTCCTTCGTGGCCTTAAGTATGTGCACTCTGCCAATGTCATCCATCGGGACCTCAAACCCTCCAACCTTTTAGTCAATGAAAACTGTGAGCTCAAGATTGGGGATTTTGGCATGGCACGTGGTCTCAGCTCACACCCCGAGGAGTCTCATTCTTTTATGACTGAATATGTGGCAACCCGGTGGTACCGTGCTCCTGAACTCCTGCTTTCTCTCAATCACTACACTTTGGCTATTGACCTGTGGTCAGTGGGCTGCATCTTCGCTGAAATGTTGGGTCGAAAGCAGCTGTTTCCAGGGAAACACTATGTTCACCAGCTGCAGCTCATTTTGTCAGTGTTAGGTACTCTTCCTGAAGGTTTGATCGGTGCTATTAGGGCTGACAGGGTGCGCTCCTATGTTCAGAGTCTTCCATCGCGTTCTGCTGTGCCCTTGGAAAAACTGTATCCACAGGCTGAAGCAGAGGCTTTGGACCTGCTGAGAGCCATGCTGCGCTTTGACCCTCGTGAGCGGATAACTGTGACACAGGCTTTGGAGCATCCTTACTTGTCCAAATATCATGACCCAGATGATGAACCAATTTGTGTGCCAGCTTTTGACTTTGAGTTTGATAAGCTTCCAATGAACAAAGAACAAATAAAAGAGGCAATTTTGATGGAGATTCAAGACTTTCATCGCAATAAACAGGGCTGTCGTCAAAGACTGCAGTTCAGGCCTTTAGTGAGAGTAAATGGGGGTGCTGCAACAGTAGTTAATAGAAATAGTCAGTGCAATGCTCAGGCCCCAACGGTCCAAGGAACAATGGTTCCCGTTGCACAGGCCAGTATAATTAAAACTCAACAGCAACAGGACAGCAGGATACAAACGGCAAAAGAGAACCATACATTTACAAATCAAATGCAGACATTTAACAAGCAGTCCAGCTCCCTTTTAAAAGCAGTCCAAGCTCACGTGACACATAACTTGCCTCTACTCACAAAGACTGAAAGTGGCCCAGTTGATGTGGACATGCCTAGTGCCAGCTCAGATAGCGGCCAACCAGAGACCATAGATCTGACGACTCCAGTGTCTAATCAGGACACTGCATCAGAAACTATGAGAGACAATGAGCCACAGGAGCGACGGGCCGGGAGCCAGGCCTCTGTGACTCAGCCCACCCTGAGCCAGTCCATGACCCAAGCCCCTGCCTCCATTTCTGCAACGCCAGCATCAACACTCACGCCTTTACCAACCACTGTGCCTTCACTGTCTCTGTCGGCGGCACAAGCCCAATCTTTGTCTCAGTCCCTATCGCTGTCACTGTCCAAGAATGCTAGGCCTCTTCCAAGTGTAGGTGAAGGAACCAGAAAAGGGGCGATTTCAGAAGATACCAAATTTGCACTTAAAGCAGCCATATTGAAATCAGCTCTTAGAAATAAAGCTAGAGGTGGTAAGTTTGCTGTTTTTTTTTTTTTTTTAAAGTTTTAATTCAAACTATAAATGAGCATTTAGGAATAAACCATAATTGGGTCTAATAGATCATAAATTGATCATCAACCTAACACACTGCCTACAATTATTAAATGCATTATGCGACTTAAGTAAATAAATACTATAACATATGCTTGTTTTCACATTAATGGTAGATAAGGAAATTCTAGAAATTAAAGTCCCATCCTTGCAAGACATTGATTTCTGATGTTTTCTTTGCAGATGGAAGTACATCTCTACTATGTATTGACGCTGGTGCAGGAGGAAGTGTATCATCTGTGTCATCCCTTCCAGAGTCGCGTCGACCTGTCACCGCTCAGGATCGCCAGCGTGAAAGAGAGGAAAAAAGAAGAAAGAGACAAGAACGAGCAAGAGAGAAGGAGAGAAAACTGGAGGAGAAGAAGAAAAGGGAGGGAAAGCAGGGGGACTCGCTGGGTGGGGTCTTGCTCAGCGACAATGATAAAACCCTTCTGCAGCGTTGGACAAAAATGATGGACAGCTGTAGTGAGAGATTACAGAGCACCAATAATGAGGGAACACAGTCTAAAGACTGCAATATGAACTCTCACTGTAGTGTAGCCAGGAAGGACAGTTCTCAAGGAGCACGAAATAAAACAGACAAAGAGATAATGACGATTCCTTCTCATGATCAACTTATTACCCATGTTAAGCCAGCTGCGTTTAACATGGGCACACAGCAGCCTCCATTGCTGTTCTCCATCAGTCAGAGCAAGCCTCAAACAGACGTTGTGGTTGCTGTGGGTGGAGGAATAGACCTGGTTAGTGTTGGTGGTGGCTTTGTAAAAAATAATGTAAAACCTCACAATGAAATTGATGGAAGTGGTTTCAATTGTTTGAGGAGTTGGAGTGGCCCCCATTTAGAAACAAGGCCATTGCAGCAGCACTCGCAACCGAACAGGACTGCACAGCCTCTGCCGTCCAGCTTTCTTCAACTCCAATCTCAAAGTCAAAACCAACCAGAGCCTCCTTCACAACTACTGCCACTTGAAAGTTTCCTGAGCAAAGCATTAACCACCAGAGAGACAAATGGGAATATTAATATTACCAGGCAAAATAACATGAACCCCCACTGTAACAACTCAAATACGGAAAACCTGGAGAAGTTGTGTCCCTCTGTTGGAGAGAAACCTGGTTCTCAGAGCTCTAACCGTCTCTGTGGGGCCACTTTAGGGGTCACTTCTCAGCCTCATCAAAGCCTAGGATTCACAGACACTGGGCAGCCTGGTCCTTCCACTGCAGCTGACATACACACTGTGACTTTGCAGCTCTCCAAGTCCCAAGTATGTTAAAATATTCAGGTCTTTTTTTTATTCAATGTAGGTCATTTAATGACTTTTTTTTTTTTTTTTAAATGGGGTCAGTGTCTCTTGCTTTTCTAAAAGTTCACCTGACTAAATGTGCTCTTTGTCTTGGCAGGTAGAGGATGTTTTACCCCCCGTCTTCTCAGTCACTCCTAAAGGCAGTGGGGCTGGGTACGGCGTAGGCTTTGACCTAGATGACCTTCTGAACCAGTCTCTAACTGACCTGCAACACTGTGACCGAGACAGGTGAGGTCAAATACCAGGAAACGCTTACACATCTAATAGTCAATGGATATTTCACTTTATTCACAGATAAATCATTTAATATACATTTTTATTGTTTTATTTGACACCTTGCAATGCAACCTTTTCTTTTAATTCAAGAAAACTTAAAAAAGCATTAGAATTGTATGTCTAAACTAAGCAGTCGTCACCTAAACACGTCATAACAAGTTTTTATTTTTTCCTTAAATTTCAGTTTCGACTCGGCCCCTCTGTCAGCCTCTCTCTTATCTGATTGGAGCGAGGTTCACCGCATGACTCCAGCCGATCTTGAATCATTGCAGCAGGAGTTACAACTTGGCTCTCCCATGATTCTCTCCGACACTATTCCCCCTGATGCCTGACCTTAACTTCCATGGATGAAATGACAAGACTTTGATTTGTGTAAATGGTAAAAAAATTTAAATAAATTAAAAACAGCTCTGGGTAAATGCCCACACAATACATTTAAAAGCAAGTGGCTTTAAAAAAATTAAAATAACAAGCTGTCTTTTTTAACCATGTCATGCCACACTTTTCTAATAAATTTGCATCTGTTGTCAACTGTGTTTGTGTGGGGTTTTTCAGTTTAAACAGGCAGCAAGGAAACTATAAGAAAGCACTAAACTACAAGAATTAAGGCAACTGTGGTAAACTATAAGACACACATCACATAAGATGTTTATTTAAAAAGTTAAAGAATATTCAACTACTTGCAAGTCATAATTATACCCAAAACATTTATTTAATTCATTATTTCAACATAAAATCAATTAAAACAAGTATAAATGATGTCACTTTAGCTGAACAACATCCTAAGGTTATGTTACAATTTGTATTAATTATGGCTTCATGTGCAGATTGACATACATGTGGACTTTCTCCTTCATTAGCCGGTCTACCTCAAGAAAATCCATTATCCAAACAGTCTCATCTGTACAGCATGGTCAGTAGTGTGGTCATGCAGCTAAACAAGACCACAGTGCTTCCACACCAGTTGGGATTAGCGCGACCATACAGTGCGATATCCGGTATTGTGCCGGTGATGAAGCTCGAGAAGCTGGTCAGTCTGGCATACACACCTGGCTGGTTTGCATGAGCGCAGCCAAGTCCGAAACTCACCACGCCTGCCTGCACCCATGTCCCATTTTCCATCTGGCACACAAGAGGTCCGCCCGAGTCACCCTGGAGAGGAACAGACAGCATGCACTTAGCTCCAAATATGCATCCTAAGGTATTCAGGTGTTTGTGACACAAGGCAAAAAAATATAGACAAGATGCTGTTTAATTATTTTGGTTGTTGTCTTTGTTCACTAACTTTTTATAAAGCTTTTTGTATTAAATTTGGCTAAATGTTTTGTACATCAGTATTCATCTGTGCTAAAGAGTTTGTAAAACTTGTTTCTCAAAGGAAATCAGTAGATATCATGTGTTCTCCCGTCTTACTCCTTTTATATCAAAGCTTAGAAAACGTTTAAAGTTAATTGAGAAGGTACCTGGCAGGAGTCTTTGCCTCCTTCCTGGTATCCTGCACATATCATGTCATACAGGATGTCGATCTTCTCTGTTGGGTTTAGATTGTACATCTGCTGACAAGAACTCTGGGAGATGATTGGCACCTGAACTTGCTGCAGAGTCCCCACACCTGGCAAAGGGACTGGGGGAAACACACATGAAAACTACAGTTGTGAGTTTTTATAGATAACCCGTTTTAGACTGTTTAATAGTTTTTAAATGGTTGTGTGCTTAACAGAATGGCTATTACCAGTTTAAAATAAGTCTTTACAGCTTGTTAGAGCTCAATTGTAGTATATAGTTACAAAGGAGAAGCATACACTACATCCCTCTTTTGTCAAAGTTGTGGAAGGTCTGGCCTAAGTTTGCCATATGTTGAACCCTCTACTGAAAATGATACATATGCCAAACAGAGTGAAAAAAAAGAGGAACAGAGAAACATCCTCACCATTGTCTCGGATGTTTCCCCAGCCAGTGACATAGCACATCTTGTCATTAGGGATCTGTACACCAGAAGCAGGCAGGCACACGGGATGGACATAATCCGACCAAGGGACTGGGCTGGATAGCTGCACAAGCGCCATGTCTTTCCCACTGTGGGGGTCTGCATAACCGGCCGGAATCACAATGCGGCTCACTTTGTGTGAAGACTCATGAATATTATAGCCATTGAGCTGGGAGCGGCCAGCATAGATGGTGTAAGAGCCTACATCTGATGGACTGGGGAACAACAAAAAAAAAACATAAACACGCATTTTGAAAACCTGCTACACTAGATCTGAAGCATTAAGAATTTCAGAGAAATTTCCTGGAAAGAGGCTAAAATGAAAGTGGCCATATTCAATAATTCAATATTCATTTAAATTGATATTATAAATATTTTCTAAATAAAACAATTTAATAGTGAATGGTTTCATGATGTGTTAATATTTGAACTGATTAAGCTGGATTTGAACAGGTTTTACTAAAGTTTTAACAGGTTTTAGTTGGATTTGAACGAGGTTTAGTTGGATTTGAACCTGTTTGTATAAACCTGCTAAACAATACATTCTTAAATCTGAAGCTGAGGGCCATATAAACGCTATGATATGCCCATGGGCTGGACTCTGGACATGTCTGCTCTAGATAGTATCTGATTGGTTTATTGACAGACACTACTTTGGCAAAGACCTGCATACGTGCTAGATGAGCACACAGTGTTTATGATTTTAGCTTCATCATAAACTTATAGCCTATTAGAACACAGTATCAGGTTTCATTTTGAAGCGACTGGGTTTCACTCATCTGCCATACACCTGTGTCAAATATCACCTGTAGTATATTTCTGAGTACAACTGTATGCATTTAGCAGTGCACCTGTCCTCTGCTCAGATTATATGGCTTACTCGGGAAAGCAGTGAGCAGCTGATAGGACCCAGTTCTCAGTGATGATGGAGCCTCCACAGACGTGACCGTCCTTTAATTTCTGGGAGAGAAAATAGGCATCACGTCAATTTCCCCAGTCGCCATGAACCCCGTTATTATCATCCAGAAGGGACAAAGTTACCTGTATGTCCACCTGCCACGGCCAAGCCCCATATTTGGCGTCTATTCCTCCCACAATCCTGCTCTCAGCTAAGGGTGGTTGGCCGCAGTTTTGAGCGGAAGACATCGAAAAACCTACATTTGGATACATTTCCTATGTTTTAGATGTCAGAAGAACACATAATGATAATTAAGTCAGCGTTATGTGTTCTTCTAAATGAACACATAACGGAACTGATAAGTTTGTAGGCCTATCAGTTCCATCTATAAGTCAGTCAAAGTAAGCAGACTTAAGTAAAAGGGAGAAGAAGACAACGACAATGGCGACAAAAGAAAAAGGTGGGGACTTACCTGTTAAAAGCCAAAACATGGCAGAAAATGAAAACTTCAAATACAGTTTCTCCATTTTCCCTCTTCTCAAACAAAACCTCCTTTGTCTTTGAAACGCCAAGCCTCACCGAACTGAACAAGTCAACAAATACTATCAAAGTTTTTAATGTTGAGAGGCCTAGGCCTACAGTTCCAAAAATTGCGACCTAATCTACGTCTCAAAAAATCCCAGGTCCGCGCTTTTTACTGCTGCGTTTAGCTCCTTAACGGGCAGTGAGTGGGAAACGGTGTCGAGTAAAATTCCTGGAAGAAAAGGTGCAGGTTACCCGTGCACACCTTTGTCCAATCAAAAGGCTTGTCCCGCCCTCTCACCTATAGGGGCCAATCATATTTGTGGAACACAACGAAGGAAAACATAAGCCAAGCTTTGTTTTGGATTTTCCTCTTTTTGCGGAGTATGGGTCTGTAATGGATACCAGTTTGTCGGCTTTGTAACTTTGATGCCAACTTTAAAAACCTTTTTATTTTACCTATAACCTATTATTTTATTTTAACATTTTTTATTACCCTATGGGGCAATCCTAAACACTGTGTAACTTTTAACAAGAACCAAGAGCCATTATTCCTAACCACTGCTTGTTAAGAAAGGTAGGTTTAGCAAAAAAGAAACCAGATTGGTGCACCAGATGTATTTATACCGAGATCTAGTGTTTGTAATGTGAATCTGGCCCAGTTTTGGAAAACACAGACAAAGCAACATTATAGTGTTAACCCAGTTAACAGTTAACACTCTGGGATGTGTCTGCTCCAGGTGCTTCTGAAAACAAGAAGAACAAGAAACTTAGGAATGGGAGTGTATAGTTTGGACAAGTATTAACACATCCTTATTCAGTAACACTGTTGCAGAATACTGGGTCAAAGGTCACCTGTGGGCTTGTATTGACAGGATTAATAAAAAATAATATACATAAATAATTTAAATTATTTTTTTCTCTTTTGTGAATCATTGTGGTTGTTTTGTGTTTTTTATCATATTGTGTTTGGGGGTGGGCATAAATAAGTCTCAACCTTTTTTTGTATTCTTTCTCTCTTTTGTTGACCTAAATTAAATAAACTAAATTAAAAAATCAGCAAATGTGAGCTCTCATTCACCAATTGTATCCCATTTCCCCAGAAAATAATCTAAATCATTTGCCACTAATAAAATACTCATCATTGTATGACATTTCCAAGCATTTACACAACATTATTTGTGTTGGTCAATTAAATAGGTCACACTAGCTAAAGCTTTTAAATAATATTTCTACTGCTTTAAACACAACTCTGTGCTGTAATGTCCAACATGACACTGAATGTTTATTGCTTATGTCTGTCCATAAAACTGTCTGTCTCCCCCCTCCCTCGGTCCCTCTCCTCCATCCCGTCCCCCTCCATGCCCCAGGCACTGTGTCTAGTTTCACAGAGCAATTGAAGGTGACAGGGACAGAGAGCGGGAGAGGGAGGGAGGGACACAGGGAGGACACATCACAGTATCGCCCAGGGCTACACAACAGCAGCGGAAGAGCCAGCGATGGAGAGACAAAGAAAAACTACTCCTTAAAGTACTCAAAGGGACTTCTGTAAACAGGTAAATGAAGTCCGGACCAAAGGGCTCAAAGTGTATCCAAGGATGTTTGACTTGAACATTTGCCTTTGGGTTTTTGAAGGACACTGTTCAATTTTTTAATGCCCAACAGGGTTCTTTTTCTTTTTGTGCGTGCCCCCCTCCGCCACCGTCTTCTCACTCATAATATATGAGCACATTATAGGATCCAGTCAGTAAGAGCAATTATAATGCACTCCCGTTTGTTTTTAGTTTAACAACTTGATGAATATTTGTCATGGCATTGTAACCATGGCGACTGCCTCCACCGCCGTCTCACCCCACCCCTCTATGTCCCCCCTTCAGCGCTGAAAAAGCAAGGGATGGCGAGAGAGAGAGAGAAGAGGGAGAGAGAGGTGACAGGAATGAACTAACAAGATGCACAAAAAAAAAGAAAAAAAAAAAAAGGAAAAAAGCATGTCCCGGAGCTACATGAATCTTTGCAGTGAAGCACGCTTTGGCCCACACACGGACAGGCTGTGTGTGTGTGTGTGTGTGTGTGTGTGTGTGTGTGTGTGTGTGTGTGTGTGTGTGTGTGTGTGTGTGTGTGTGTGTGTGTGTGTGTGTGTGTGTGTAGGGGCTCGGTGTGTAGGGATCACATGGGTCAAGCCGTGTTCACACAACTTGAACATAGTAAGATGCATTAATGTTTTTTTGAAGTAAACGATAATCAAATGAGATTGGACACAAAGCGGTGAGGTTGCAGTGTTCAAGGTTTTCAGTTTTTAATTACATTTGCTTATAAGCGCCTTAACTTAGAAATAGTTCTAACTATAATCTCACTCATTTAGAATACACTTCAATAAATCATTCAATACATTTTACCAAGGTGAAATAAGGATGCTATGAAAAGGCTATACAACAGTATTTAAATAGTTTTCCTCTGCAATAAAATCATTAAATAGTTGTATATCTTTAAGCACTACATAAACATATAAAAATAAAAAATAGAAAAAAATCTGTGCTGTTTTTCACACAATATTCTGTGATTTTCTTTTTCCTTACGTATGTATTTGAGCTAACTCCATTACACCAGGACTATTTGGGCCTACTCTGCAACGACTGCACCCCTAAAACATAATGATGATGACATAATGATATATGCATATACTCTTTTTTTATAGGCGTTCCATTTGAGGCATTTTTTAAACCATTATTCTCACAGTAAAATATAAAATAAAAAATCACTGGATTATTTGATATTTGATATTTTATTTTTTTATTTTTTGTAGTGCTCTGGAAATACCCAGTGTTCAGACTCCATGGACGTAAAAGACGCAATGACTGCCAGAAACAAATAGTCAAAAATTTAAATTTACAATACCATACAAAATTTTATAATGAACGCAAACATATTATTCTTTAGCTCCATCTTTTTTAAAATAGAGAATTATAGAAAGGCCATAGTTGCATCTTTGTTATTACAAGTCCAACAATGAAATTAGATATTGGCAAGTGACTTCAGTGAAATGTCTTGCCTGATGTGCTGAACGAATGAAACCGTTTTCCCTGTTTTTTTTTAAGTAAAAGACGTAAAAGCGTCTGCTCCTCCTCTATACCTTTGAACTTGTCAAGTCTTCTTCTTTCTCTGAGGCACATCTTGGAGGAAAGTAACAGAGAAACAGAGGCAGAGGGGGACGGGGCATCAGGGCAGCGCAGGAAGAATAGCAGAGTATGAAAGAGAGAGGGAGCGACAGAGAGAAAGGGAGCGCAAAGTCTTGTCAACCGGAAATAAAACAAGCTGGCACCCTCCCCATCCCCGAGCCCCTGCACCCACCCCAAAGTCACATACTTCCTCCTCACTCTCTCCATCTCCTCGCTCTCTTCCGCTGCAAAGGGATAAATTTAAACTGCTGTGCTCTCACTGTTTGACTTGCTGTACGTACCGTCATACCTGCGTCATGACTTCAACCTCGGATCTATCACCAGCGCTTTTCCTTTGTGCTGCTCCAGAACAACACAGTGCCTTTGTTTATTGGCCCATAGCTCTAGTGTTGGAGCAGGACAACAGAGAACAATGGAAGCACCTGTAACTCAAACTGTCTGCATTAATTCAGCCCTGCAGTTACAAAATTCACTGAGGTCACTGAACCTGCTTCACTCCAGCATCTTTACAGCCTAAAGGCCCGACCTTTGATAAAGACACAGAGGCCTGGATTAGATTTGTTACTAAACGTTTGATCGATTTGAAATTAGCTGGAGTGCAGAAATCTGGTTAAATTTACATTTAACTTAAACTATAATTTAAAAATGATGCTGAGTAAATGCTAAAGTTAACACAATTTGTGCAAATAAGTAGAATTTAATACAATCACAATAAAACACTCATAATATAGGTTTATTATATACATAATAATATATATTATATATTATTATTATATATAATATATAATAATAATTATATATAATATATAATAATAATTATATATAATATATAATAATTTTTATTATACCGGATTTCCAGTGGAACCTGTAGAGTTTATACTGATCACAAGACAATCTACAATTGGACCTTTTAAAGATTTAAGACACATGTTGTTAATTATCTGTTTAATCATGTGTACCAAGAACATGTACAGTAGTCCACACACACACACACACACACACACTCTCGCGCACGCACGCACGCACGCACACACGCACACACGCACACACACACACAAACACACACGCACACGCACACGCACACGCACACACACACGCACACACACACACACACACACACACACACACGGGAGCAGGACTCCCCTGCAAAAAGATTTGTAATCTCAGTGGGAGTTTTCTGGTTAAATAAAGGTAAAATAAAAAAAAAATAAAATAAAGTGTAATTAATGAAAAAGGCCTGCTTTACCATAACAAAAAAAAATCAAAGATAAAATGGCGTAACATGGTCATAAGGACACACAATGTGTAAAAATAAACTGAAGGTGAAATCAGGTTGTGCAATTGTTTCCCTTTTGAAATCTGTCTCTGTTGAGAAAAAAAATTTAAAAAGAAGTTTTACCAAATTAAATTTTAATTTTCAAGTGGATTTTTAAAATAAATAAATATTAACATTGATGTGACTGAGAAGGGTCAATAATAAATTCTTAATGGAGGTTCTCTTTGGTGCTATAGTTTGGTGAAATCTACAGCGAAAGAAACACTTCATTTGAAGTGAATATTAATGTGTGATTTATGGCTAAAATTGAATCGTATCATGTATTTATCATCTGCGATCTCTCCATTATCTGTGCTTTCTGCTCTGGCGGCCTCCCCTCCTCCTCTCGCTGGCATTAAGTTCAAACTTGACACTGATGTTGACTCACTTTGTCACCCCTCGGTGGCTCTCCCCTCTCTCTCTCTTTCACTCTCCATCGCTCGGAGGACAAGAGTGCCCGCAGACGCATTTCTCTCCAGAGCCGCCCCCCGTTCCTCTCTTTCTCTTTCACTTGCTCTCACCCTGTCTAACTCCCTCCATCTACACTCTCCTTTACACACACAGCACTGTCAACAAAGCTGGAGAACAAGGGACGCAGGGGAAACGGGGAATAAAGGTCCAAGGGGAGACGAGCGCACAGGAAACAGCGCCATCACACCTGGATACTTGGTAAGTTTTGGCACAATTGTCTTTCCAACATTCCTATTCACTTTATGTGTTGTGTGATAATCACTTTGAAAAGATAGATCAGAACAAGTTCTCTATAATACCGTGCATTAAATAAATCACAGAATTCTACTTTAAGATAGAGAGTTGTTATGAGGCAGCACTGGGGAATGAATGGAGGCTAAACTTCGACATTGTGTGGCACTAGTAGTTGTCTGACCCATCTTAAACCCATAAACCAAACAACTAAAGAGTCGACAGTTGTTTGTATTATAGAAAGTTCTGATCATTTAATTTCATAGAGTGAACATTTAAAGATCCTCTTTTCGAGATAAAGCCTGTGCTTATGCTCTTGATGCCAGTTTGTGTATATATTCAAGTGTCTTCTCATGCGTATGTGTGTGCTCGAGCTTGGTTTTTCCAACAAGCAAAGACAGAGCTAAAAGCAAGTAGCATAATAAATGTCAAGGCTTTCAGAGTGGGTTCTAATGTACCTTCTCTCCCCATGGTATACTAGCATACCAATGTATAACACACACGCATTACGACAGCGGCCATGTAACTAACTCCATTTCTGTCTGTCATCATGAGGCTAATTCACCACAATGCCGACCATGTGTGAACTCATGCGATATGAACCCCTCCTTCTTCTTCTTCTTCTTCTTCTTCTTCTTCTTGTTTCTCCCCCTCACCACCACCACAGAATGCGGACAGAGGAATAAGAGGAAAGAGCCAAAGGTGACAGGAAAACAAGGCCAGACGCAAACAGGACGGCGTTATTTGTCTTCATGGTGGTTTGGACACTCGTAGTATGTATGAGAAGTTAACCATGCTGAACCTGCAGAGTGGCTCCAACTGGAGTGGGCCAAACAACTGGTACCATGACCCCACCAGCGTCCAGACACAGCACAGCACAGGTGACGCTTCGTTTTAGTCCATAGTCACGCCCTGTATCCGGCCTGCCTCTCGTGTTTCAGAGGAATACTCACTTACATGTTTTTTTGTCACGTTCGTGTGTGCCAGTGTCTGAGGGCTGTCTGCTGGACACCGAGGGCAGCATGGGAGGAGAGGCAGGGGGAGGCGCCGGCCGAGTAGGGGGAGGAGGAGTAGCCGTGGAGAGGGACGAGGGCGAGGAGTCTCAGCTGAGGCTGCAGCTCAAGAGGAAGCTGCAGAGAAACAGAACGAGCTTCACACAGGAGCAGATTGAGGCACTGGAGAAAGGTCAGGCCAAGCTAACACGCACATAGCTCTCCCTCTACAGCTCAACCGTCCAATCACAGCGCCCCAATAGCCCTTGTCATGACGTAGTCCTGCTGCTTTTCCCCTGCCCACACCTTTGTTACTGTAATGTGGCCCTAACACCTTTTGGTGGCAGACAGAAGTTTAATTACACATCATGTTTCAGGTCAACAAATTATCTGCAAGAAAGACCTGGTAATTTTGATGAATGAAACACAACTCCTTAAACAATCCTAATATAAACAGCCCACAGCATTATGTAAAGCTTGCTTTTCCAATGCATCATTACCACAGTTGTGTTATGCAGCGGGATGTGGCCCTTGTAGGCTGATATAAACCGAGGGGGGATCACAGAGCCACTCTTGACTGGATCTGGCTGCAGCGGGCCCTTGAGCTAAATAAGTATGCAATGTCCACTGTGCAGCCGAGTGGAAATGTATCACTGTGGTCACTCGGCGCAAATGACATTAATGAGGTACACTGACCTCAGTACGCAGTCAAGGCACAATAACAATCATGTGTTGACACAGACGCCAATTATATCCAAGCCAATTATACCAATTTGTGAGACACACTTAAGTTACAGGCCTGTTGTCGTTGTGCATTATTTAACATATGAGAACAGCATGGACTATTATTATTCTGAAGTTACTGTACCAATAACTGGATTATCCAGTGTGCACAGACACATACACTCCTCTGTGCTATTAATCACAGGTGCTTTCTCTCTTTGACTATGTTGGTATGTTTTGTGCTATTAGCTACATTCAGTTTCAGTTATGTCTTCATTATTTTCAACCTGAGATTTAGGCTTCACAATGACTCATGTTGTCAGTTGCAGGGTGAGGGTGAATTTTTGTTTCAACTTGTCAACGGCAAAAATGTCAGCAGTTTGTCAACTATAAATGAACTGCCATGATGAGAAATGATATTGTGTCACATACTGATACTCATTTATATAAACTGAACACAGAGGCTAAGAGGGACTTCCATTACACACGAATAGTCTGTATATGAGCAAACAATCACAAAAATCAATACCCACAAGAAGTTTCTTTCTTTAGTTTGAGTCAGCCTCTTTTGAAATAAAGTGCTCGGGAAGCTCCTCGACTTGAATCCTTTCATTTGAACTTTCTGCATGTTCCATGATGATTAATAATTTATATAAAGTGCAACATATAAATATTTCAAATATGGTTGTAAGGATACATCTTGCTTCCTGCATTTGTATATTTCATAGCAAGATAATTATTGATTCTGATATTAAGCAGGAAATGACTTCTGTTACACAATAGAAAGATAAATAAATAATCAGGAGTTGACTATATCTTTGTTTTCATCTTTTATATCTATATTTAGCTCTGAAATGATTTTGTGTTGAAAAGACAGATGCACAGACTAATCCAGAAGATGTTAAAAGCACGCAACAAGGGCTACGTAGCAGACAGCTTTCCAGTAGTCCTGTCACACCACATTAAGACTCACACTGTGTGTTTGACTTTAGTTAATATCTTCCACAGAGTTTGAAAGGACACATTACCCAGATGTCTTTGCAAGAGAGAGATTGGCCAACAAGATTGATTTACCAGAAGCCAGGATACAGGTAAAGAATAAATGTGGTTTGAGTTTTGAATGTGGTGTTTTTTTCTTTGAGCTGTAATTAATTACAAGTGTGGCAATGATGCAGGTGTGGTTCTCAAATCGAAGAGCCAAATGGAGGAGAGAGGAGAAGCTGCGCAATCAAAGGAGGTCAGGGGGTGTGACTTCCTGTTCGCAAAGCCAAGCCCCTTTGACCACTTCTTTTAACACTTCTGTCTATCATCAGCAGCACAGCAGCAGTTCAGGTGAACACCAGCTCATAGCCGCTTTTCTCTAAACATCATTTGTATGTCATTTCCTAAAGCCACAGCTTCCTGTCATTTTGTATAATATATTGTATCTATATTCTTGCACTGTCCACTGTGCACTGACGGATGTGTATGCCTGTGTGTGTGTGTGTGTGTGTGTCTCTCCAGGGTCAATGTTGAGTCAGGCTGAGACGTCCCTGCCGAGCTACAGCTCCCTGTCAGTGTTCTCGTCCGGAGTCCAGGTTAGAAATTCAGCACTCACCATTCATTGGCATCTTAAAATATCTTTAAAATGGAAGCAGACCATAATCCCACAGAGGAAACTGTTTATTAGATGTATCTAATAATAATAATAATAATAATAATAATAATAATAATAATAATAATAATATGTCTCTAATACATGTCTTAAAGGTTCATACATATATTCACAGGGAGTAAAGCCTCATACCAGCTTTTGTACTAATAGTAAAAAAAAATTGCATCATCATTTATGTGCACTAAATAATTTGATTATTGTATATATGAGTTTATATAGTCCGCAAGACCATGGGTAAAATCAAAAACTTGTACACAAAAATAAATCAGGATGTAGTGTTTTTTTCTTGTTTCTACTCATGTGAATATGTTGGTCTAGCACCTCCTTGTGGTGACAGAAAGCTAATGCAGTTATATTTTAGGTACATGACACAGTTTCCTCAATGCAATTTCTGAGCATTATCATACACATGTAGATGTAACTTTCTCTCACTCTCTCTTCCCTTTGTTGTTGTGTCTACAGTCTATTCCTTCCCAGTCAGCTTCCTCTTACTCGTGCATGTTGCCTCCCTCTCCGTCTGCCCCGCGCAGCTTTGACACATCACCGTACTCCTCCTCGCACCTGCAGACTCCGTCCTCGGCCAGCTCCAACACCGGTAAGACTCATTTAACTCATAAACTGATATACACTTTTCACATTGAAATAAAACGAAGGCCCGTCTTGACAAACTCTCTTCCCTCCAGGTCTCATATCGCCGGGTGTTTCGGTGCCCGTCCAAGTCCCAGGCGCCGAGCAGCAGAGCATGAGTCAGAACCTGGGTCAGTACTGGGCCAGATTACAGTGAGCCACAGACAACTGCTGCAAACCGGCAACACAAAACAGAAAGAAAAAAAGGCATGTTTTAAAAAAAACAAAACAAAAAAAAAAAAGTGTCAAGAAAACAATATGGGGGACACACATGTTGAAGTAAAGCACGGACTGTGGGAGTTTTAGAGGGGCCTCATAAAAGCCGGTATGCATTAATGTTTACAAATTCAGCCAAGAGCAGCTTTGGTTGCACTTAACTGTACCTGGATTTACTGGCATTTACTTAGTATTGTGTGGGTTTAGGTGTTCTGAGGCGAAGAATAGAAATGGAATCAGCTTGAGGTGTGTTAAGGATTAATTGAGTCAAGTTAATAACGCTGTTCACAGAAACATAGCAATGTAATGATCTTTTACTTTCTCAAGGCATCTTTTACTATAATATTGTATTGTGACACATGTTTTTACTTTCACTTTGACCCTAAAAATCTAACAAGCTCACTCTTATTCTAATTCTTTCTTGACGGTCTTTCCTTGAGGAGTACTAAGTAAATGCCAGCAGATGTGCGTACTGTGAAGTGTAACCACAGTTTTGTGTTACTAGAGGAGCTTGGTAATATTGTGATTTGTTCCCTATACGCTATGTGAGGTTAAATGACTTAACTACTGTGAATATTTTTTGACTTGCTTATGGCAATCACTTTTACTAAAACTGAACAATTTTACGTTAGAAAAAGAGTGTAAATCCTGCCTATATCCTGCCAGCAACTGAGACTGAATATTTTTGTACAGACTTCTGTGTGTGAAGGAGATAACTGGAAAAGTGTGGGGAATGGGAGAATGTAGTGTGTTGTGGGCTCGAATCAAACCTGAAAGCACAATTTTTATTAGCCGGTATTTACTTATAGGTGCACCATTATCAGAGATAGATACCTAACTAAACATTCACAGTTATTACTAGGGGTGTAACGATACAGGAAGTTGCACTGAATCAAGTGGGTTCAGGAATCGGATTACAAAATTGTAAAGCTGTAGCTAAAGAAACAGCAGCGCTCTACTAAGACTAAATGTACCTTTTGAGTAGCCTGCAGGTTAGAGCTAAAAAGGAAGAAGAATATGTCACTCAGTTACCGACCAAATAACAAGCCATACTTATGTTGTGCCTTTTTGTACCATTACACCCCTAGTTTCTACATTGATACCTTTTGTACACTACTAACATATCAGCCAATGACAATCAAGCTATCATGTTATACCAAAAAAATGGCCTTCAGACAGACAATCAAGTCTAAAGTAGGTGACACTGTTCATATCAAAACAATGCCAAACTGTGCAGCATGACCAAAATTTGCCACTAGACAATCAGCTCCAGGGCAAGGGCCTCTGCTCTGTCTGCACCTCAGTCTCTCAAATGTCTCTCAAATGTATTTATTTGTCTTTTCACTGGTTCACATTTGTCCTCTGTGTTGTTTCTGTTGTTTGCGGTGCGTGTTGTGTTAGTACTGTATAGCTACCAAGAGTCAACCCCTTTGTGAAGGCCTTGGATCCCTTTAAAGAGAATAAAACTGTGTGGAATAAACATGAGAGAATGTGCATGGATTTCTTTTTCCCTTTGGATGGTATATATTGGTACATATAGACTTCTCCAGTGGTGCAAGGACATGCTGCAGGCTTGGTGGAACCTGGCTGACCATTAGCTGGACAGCACTTGTGCTAATGGACTGACTCACTGGCCCTGGAGAATGGACAGAAATTAAAGACGGGAGAGGAGGATGGGGTGGAGAAAGATAATATCAGCAATGCTTTGCGCAGAGGATGAACACACATAATCACATGACAGGGCTGTAAGATGCCAATGCACATTATGTATTTAGCATTTAGGGGAAATTATTTTACTTTTATTATGGCTTTTTTGCTGACAATTTGTTTATAGTTGTGTCCAGTTTATTTGAGTGGATAAACACAAACTTTCTCAATAAAACCCACTCAACAATACATTTATTTTTC
This sequence comes from Neodontobutis hainanensis, assembly GCA_024349245.1. NCBI lineage: Eukaryota > Metazoa > Chordata > Actinopteri > Gobiiformes > Odontobutidae > Neodontobutis > Neodontobutis hainanensis. The sequence goes on from JALDNG010000017.1 coordinate 9,794,551, forward strand.
TGTGTAGGATTGTGGACTATTACTCGGCATGACTATACTGCAAACAATGTGCTTTGGAATGGACAGGATGTAAAGTGGTATTTTTAAGAATTTGACTTATTGTGTTGATTTGTGTCATTGTTAATACTGTAGGGTCATCAGTAGGATCATCTTTTGAACACAGAACTGAGAGGAACTGTTGTAGAGAGACTTGAAATCTTAGTTTTTTTCTGTAATTATTAAAACTAAATCATACCAAAATCAAACTAAAAACATAGGTTTGTAATTTCTAAAACTTAGTTAGCATTTGCTGAGCATTAGCCTAAATTAGCCATAATGCTAACATTTTATCAGTAGTCCCATTCTCTCTCTGCTGCCTCTTTGACTTTTAAAGTTGTTGAGTCTGTGGTTTGAGGCAGAGGCTCAAATTGATAAGGCTCTAGCCCTGTGTGCACAGAAAAGTCCTCCACTTCAAAGCTACTCGCGTCCCTCCAGTCCCCATCTTTACGAGTCTGCCAGCTATTGTCAATGCGGGTTTCAGACATAGATTGTAAATAAAATGGATGGAATCCGCTCAGTGGTCCCCTGTTCACCGATAAATTGTCAATATTCAATACGACAAGGCATAAAAATGGCGGTTACATCCTGGCTTTTCGGCTTTTACTGCATAGTAAAACAATAGTTTTCAGATAGCATAAACTGACACATTCATCAAAAAGGGCTCAGTGGTAGAGCAGTCGTCCTTCAACCTGAAGGTAGGTGGTTCGATTCCCGCTCTCCCTAAAGTTCTTACAGTCGTTGTGTCCTTGGGCAAGACACTTAACCCTCTTTCCTCCAGTGACACAGCACTGGTGTATGAATGCGTGTGATTGTTGCGCTGTTTTGAGAATGTTGGGACAACAGATGGAATTTAGCCTACGACTACAATCTGGCATGTTTACATTCATGTGGCTGTGTCTCATGTATGTTCATTAACATGCTTGGGCAATAATCCAATAAAAAAAAGAGTTGTCACGTAGTAAAAAGGTAGCTCTAGAGACCAGAGCAATCTTTTGTACCAGGCTGAAAACATGATTTTCACACTTGTGAAGTCGCCATTGGGTTGCACCTTATATATCCACTTTTGGAGCCTGCCCTCTGGTGGACGGCGGTATATCGCTGTATTTCGTTGTATATCGTCGTATGGCGGCGAGGACCGTTTAAGAGGTTCCATGAGAGAAACTTGGTCTCAGGTGCACACCCCACTGAGCCCTGTCCTCGGCTCGTTCCCTCTGTTTCAACCTGTTTTCTCATGAAACCTCTTAAACGGTCATCGACTAACGGCGCCGCAATCATGTTTACAGCCTGGTACAAAAGATGCCTCCGGTCTCTAGAGCTAAGTTTTTACTGTGTGACAACTCTATTTGGATTAATATGTTTGTTTATGCTATCTAAAAAATATTGTTTTGCTATGGAGTAAAAGCAGTTTAAACCCGGATGTAACCGCCATTTTATTGCCCTTTCATAACGACTATATCTTTGAACAGGGGACCAATGGGCGGATTACATTACAGATTGTTTATTTACAATCTATGGTCTCAACTGGGCTCTGCCCACTTTTCCAGAATTATTATTAATTATTTTTACAAATATTATCAGTGGGCATAGGCTCTGACCTGGGGTTTAGTTACACTTTAAATAAAATTAACTTATGCCAAACTATTATTATAATTACAACCAGCACAGTAATAATATTTACATTTTTTTTTTATCTGTTTAGACATTACAATAATGTAGATTGTCTAAGACCATTGTGTGCCATAAAGCATTGCTAAAATTAGGAAGTGGTCAATACAGGCACCTCCCACGTGTCTGTATGACTTCCCACGTGTCTGTTTGGCACTAGACATGACTTACATTAGAGGGAGAGGAGGCGGTGCAAAGAAGGGTAGACTTTACTGATCGATGAGCCCTGCCTAGTCTCCAGAGAGCATCTTCAGAGGAGACTCGAACAAAGGTGAGCTTTGTTTCATCCATTCGGTTTCATGAAAGAGGGAGTGCTTGGAAAGGAAGTATGGAAGAAAAAAATTGTGAGTGATTGGGATCAGAGAAATGTCACAGTTTTCTCATATTAATAGGGAGCCTGTTGTGATTTAACCCTTTGTGGCACTGACAATGAGAGGGGAGTTGTGTCTGTTGTGGACAGTGATGGCCTTAGCGGGAAGTGCATCGGCTGTGGATGACCAGTACAGTAGAGCAGTGGTGAGTAGAGAATAAAAAGACACACTGTTGTTTTTTTCTTTTAAAGGTATTTTGGTTTGTGTGTTAATGGGTAAAATGTTTAGTACTAATGAACCACAACATCCAAATTTCTTAGTTCTACATTGCAACATTCAATCCTTACTGATTTGCAACGTATGTGTAGTTTTACTTCTCTTTTTGCTCTTCTCAAAGATCCATACACAACACCTTCATCTATTGTAAGACTTATGTAAGACAACTTTTTTCATTTTGGCTAATCAATTTGTCAAAAGTATCAAATAAAATATCCAAAGCTCTGTAAGGTAAATCAAAAGTGATGACTCTGTATAGTATTATTTTCACAATTGTAAATCAGTATATAGGATCATTTCAGTGTTAACAAAACCAAAAGATGACAGTTGATAAATGTAGTTACACCCTTTTCCTGTGAAGAGTGTAGGCATGCAACAGGAAGCCAGGTTTTACAAATTTAGAATAAGAAACTTTTATGACTTTGGTGTCTGCCTAGGACTGGCTGAGCAGATATGGCTACCTTCCACCACCTGACCCCCGCACAAGTAAACTTCAGACGAAGGAGGGCATGGAAAAGGCCATTCGGGTCATGCAGAGATTTGGAGGTGTCCCAGAGACAGGGGTTCTTGGTAAAAAAAAGGGGATTTCTTTTTGGGCATTGACACTTAATGCATGGGGTTGGTTTCAACACAATGTGATTATTACTTTCGCAGATGAAAAAACACTTGGCCTCATGTCCAAGCCGCGGTGCTCTCTGCCGGATATCGTTGGGGATGAGGACATGCTGAGGAGGAGGAGGAGGAGGAGGAGGAGGAGATATGCTCTGTCCGGCCTTAAATGGCACAAGACAGACCTCACATGGAGGTTTGTTTCCTGTCATGTTAGCGCCTCTTCCTCAATATATATATATATATAAAAAAAACAGATTAAAAATGACTCACCTTGACATTTTTTTAAAACAATCTTTATTCACAACCACCTAATTTTTCTATCACCTTTATTTAATTATTTTTCTGTCAAACATTGATAAACTGAAAACCAGACTTCTGTTGTATTTTTATGTTTGCCCATTCTTTTAATTTGATAAAAATATCTGATGTGCTCTCATCTGTTTAATCATGTTTAGACTCTTATCCTAATTCAATTGCATTTAAGTCAGTTTATTATTATTGTTGTTATATTTATTAATGTTAATGCTTTCTTTTTCTTGTCCATCATCCCTTTTTCCTTTACTGCAATGTATAATGCCATACACTGCCAGGTCAGTGAGTATTTCCATAGAGCATTGTGTTCCACCATACCTTTAGACACATTTAGACACCAGTATCTAACTCTTCTACTACATACGTATACACTGTAAAGAATGTATCTGTTCTATTATAGGCTATTACATTTGCCTGTCCACACATTAGCTATATAATGTCACAACTTTCTGTTTATTTTGCAGTGTCCACAGTTACCCATCACCTGCTCACTCACCCTCAATGAATGAGGATTTAGTTGGCCAAATCTTGACTCATGCCTTCAAAGCCTGGAGTGACGCAGCCCCCTTGCAATTCAAGCGGGTGCCCAGTAAGAGTGGTGGGGTGGAGACGGGGGGAGACATCAGAGTCTCCTTTGCCAGCTTGATGCATGACGACGGTTACCCTTTTGATGGGCAGGGTGGCACTCTGGCCCACGCCTTCTTCCCCAACGGAGACGAGGTGGCGGGCGACACCCACTTCGACGACCATGAGGTCTGGAGCTTCAGAGGTACGTGGGATGAATACATCAGCCCCCCTTCCTCCTCCTTTGTGAAGTACGTAGATCCAGTAACACTTTGCCTTCACACGTCCTCAGGTGAGAGCAGCACCGTAGATTTGTTCACAGTTGCAGTGCACGAGTTTGGCCACGCACTGGGCCTGTCTCACTCGTCCACTGACCCGTCCATAATGAGGCCATATTACCAGGGTCCTGTGGAAGACATCTATAATTTCCAGCTGGCCCTTGATGACAAGCTGGCCATTCAACAGCTTTATGGTGGGTGCAAACGTCTCAAACTGAAAAAACATCATGCATTCAGGTATATTTTTCTTTTGCAGCTAAGAGTTCAGTTATTTTTACTTTGTTATATTTTTGTTCATATTATATCTGTGAAGACAAACCCTGGCCGTTAAACCTAAATTTCTGCCTCTGTCATTGGTCTCATCCAGGTGTGCAAAGTGGCAGGACGCCCGGTGAAGTTGACCCTCCATTCCTGCCCTCTCCACCTCCACACCTGCCCACTCCACCTCCACCAAGACCTACAAAGCAGTGAGTTAATAGAAAAGCAATATATCCCAAAGAATTACTAAAAAACTATCAGGATTGAATCAGGATTGTAGGCTGTGTGAATGAAAACTAAAATATCCAGCTTAGGGCAGAAATGTCCGGCACAGGGGTCAATCACAGCACAAGGTGAGAGTTTATGTGGCCCTCAGTTTCAGAGATAAACTGTATTGTTAATTGGTCCAACAACAGCAGGTTTATACAAACAGGTTCAAATCCATCTAAAACCTGTTCAAATCCATCTAAAACCTGTTCAATTGCATCTGAAACCTGTTTAAGTGCATCTAAAACATCTTTGCAAAACCTTTGGACACCTCTGGCTTTGTTTAACATGCACTCAGAGTTGTTCAGCTCTCTGGCACTCTCTATTGGACTTTTAATATGTTGCATTTAATAGTAAACAATCACTGAATCGTTTCTGTCCCAGGTTTGGCTCCCCTTTACGCTGCCAAGGAGGCTTTGACGCAGTGGCCAACATCAGAGGAGAAGTTTTCTTTTTTAAAGGTAATGTTTATTGCAAAAATGAATGTTTACAATACATTTCCCTTATTGAACTTATTCAATTCTTGCATTAAGGTGACCAATTCTGGAGGATCAAACAAGATGGCTCCCTTATCTCCCTGAATCCAGCTCAGATCAGAAACTTCTGGAGGGGTCTGCCTCCAGGATCATATAAGGTTGACGCTGTGTATGAACGAAAGACCGACAGCCGAATTGTCTTCTTCATTGGTGAGAAGTCCACTATTATCATCAAAATCTTGAAAGCTGATTGAATTTTAACCCCATAATGTGTCTGCAGGGTCTCAGTACTGGGTTTTTAAAGACACAGATGTGATGAGTGGCTACCCACGCCCTCTGTCAGACTGGGGAATGAAAACTAAGAAAGGAAAACCTGTGGACAGAGTGGACGCTGCCTTTATCTGGGACCACAATGGTAAGACGTACCTGTTCAGCAGAGGGGAGTACTGGAGGTTCACCGAAGACCAGGTGAACAGACAGCTTGACCTTGACTTTCCGCGCGACAGCAGCCACTGGAAGGGTGTGCCCACTGACATGGATGATATCATCAGCTGGGGAGAAGGTACATATGTGATCAAAACACCTGATAATCGAGATGGAACGCTAAACAACCTCAATCTAATGAGAAAACTCAATCTGATGAGAAAAGACAATATCGTTTTAGGGTCAGGGCTTTTTGACTTTTTGCAGGAATGTGATAAACTATATCAAATAATTGAATAGTGATCCTAAAATAAAAAGGTTATAGGGGTAATAACACTTTCTCAGTTGTAAAAGTATGTTTGTTATTTTGTCACATCTCCACATAAATTAACCTTATTTGACATTATTAACTTTTTTTTTGCGCAGATTTTCTTAACTTGCACTAAATGTCTTTTTTCTCTTACATGCCAAACACAAACACAGCTTTTAAAAGCAGTCTGTAAATGAATGTTGCATTGGGGGGCAGTGGCTCAGTTGTAGAGCGGTCATCCTTCAACCGGAAGGTGGTGGGTTCGATTCCCGCTCTCCCCACAAAAATACTGTCGTTGTGTCCTTGGGCAAGACACTTAACCCACCTTTCCTCGTATGAATGTGTAAGAATGTGCAGTGAATGTATTTGTTGGTCGGAGAGGCTGTAGGCGCAGAATGGCTGCCACGTCTCTGTCATTCTGCCCCAGAGCAGCTGTGGCTACAGTTGTAGCTCATCAACAGTGTGACTGTGTATGAATGAATAGTGGACGACCTGTAAAGCGCTTTGGGTCCCTTGGGAGAAAGGCGCTATATAAATCCAATCCATTATTATTTACCTTTATTTGTGATTCAATATGATGCAGCTAATTTTGATCAAAAACCTGTTGTATCTCTTCAGGTGATACCTACTTTTTCAAGGATAACCTGTACTGGGTGGTGAAAAGAGGAAGACTGGACAATGAAGAAGTCACCCCAAGATCCATTGGGGTAGATTGGCTCAGATGTCCTGCTCCGATTCCAACGCCTGCCCCAGCTCATCCAGGAAATCCTGACAGCTGCCACTGTGGCTTGCACAGCTCAGTAGCTGCCGTAGGAATTAGCTGGTCCCTCCTGGTCTCTGCTTTACTGGTGGTCCACAAATGTTTCTGAAAATAAAGTCTGTGTATTGAGAGGTCATTTTCTACACAAAAGAGCAGTTCTATATTTAATGTTTGATAAATGGACAATACTTTGACTCCATTCATTTCAGTTATTATTGTTTTATACTGGTTGTTTGTCCTTCACTTTAAATATCAGGTCTATTTTATGTAAACTTTGTACATTCTTTTAAATATTACATATGGTTAATCATTCTAACATTAAAATCACATAAAGGTATCGACAGTTTTGTTTATTTATTCTATTCCTGCAATAAAGGTAAGTTTCAGTTCCTGGTTAAACAATGTGCAGTATTTGCTGTACTCTAATAAATAATGCTACCTGTCATACATCTGGATTGAGGAACTAACACATATTAACCCATTTTGATAAATGGAACTAGTAGTTAAGACAGTTGCTTTTTTAATATCTAATCATATCATTCAAGCGCTCCCGTTGAAAGCATTTGCAAAAGGGCAGGTACTCTAAACAAATACCTGGTCGGTGATTGGATTTATGTATTGAACATAGAGATTTTCTAAAATAAAGTAAAAATCCGCCCTGTCTAACTCATCAACAGAGCAAAAATGAAAGTGATGAGCTCCAGAGAGCAGCCTGTCTTTGAGCTTGAACTGTGAGTGACACGTTGTGCAGGCTGGACACCTCTGAAGACATTGACCATGAGATCTGAGGTGCTGTTGGAGATGAGTACTGTTGAACTGAAGAGATCAATCTGAGAAAGAGATATAAACCAGCTCAGTCACATGTCCAAGTGAAAAAAAAGATTATTTTCGTGTGAAGAGCGGAGGCGAAGCAACAGGAAGCCAGGTTTTACAAATTTAGAATAAGTGACATACTGACATCAGTGATATGCGGTTAAACTTTTATGACTTTGATGTCTGGCCCCGCACAAGTAAACTTCAGACGAAGGAGGGCATAGATAAGGCCATTTGGGTCATACAGAGATTTGGAGGTGTCCCAGAGACAGGGGTTCTTGGTAAAAAAAAAAAAACACAATATGATTTTTCCTCTTTTGCAGATGTAAACACACTTAGCTTTATGTCCAAGCCACGGTGCTCTCTGCCGGATATTGTGAGTGAGTACATGCTGAGGAGGAGGAGGAGGAGGAGGGGGAGGAAGAGGAAATATGCTCTGTCTGGCCTTAAAAGGCACAAGACAGACCTCACATGGATGTTTGTTTCCTGTCATGTTAGCGCTTCTTCCTAAATATAAAAAAATATTTTTATGTGATGTGTCAAAAATGACTCACCTTGACATTTCTTGACACAATCTTTATTCACAACTTAACCACCAAATCTTTCTATCACCTTCAATTCATTATTTTTCTGTCAAACAATGAAAAACTGAAAACCAGTTGTTTTATTTTTTATTCATTATTTTTTCTCTTCTGTTGAATCATGTTTAGACTCTTACCATAAATTAATTCAATTGCATTTAAGTCAGTTTATTATTATTGTTTCTTGGTCATGTAAGTCAAGCTGCTAGTGTTGATATACACTGTTGTGCAAAAAATTACCTAATCAGTCTATCTCATCCACAGAGCAAAAATAGAGAGAGCTGCCTGTCTTTGAGCTTGAACTGTGAGTGACACGTTGTGCAGGCTGGACACCTCTGAAGACATTGACCATGAGATCTGAGGTGCTGTTGGAGATGCGTACTGTTGAACTGAAGAGATCAATCTGAGATATAAACCAACTCAGTCACATGTCCAAGTGAAAATAGCATTATGCCAACCCTAGCTGAAGATTCATCACTTACTAAATCTTTGCTGACTTTCACAGGCTCCTTGAACACAGTCCAGACAACTGCCTCGTTGCAGTTGGGAGTCGTGAGTGAGCCTAGGTAGCGATAATACTTGGTGCGGTCAACTTCCTTCCAGGAGGGCATCGAGGGACAAACCATGTGACATTGGAAGAGACTGATCTGAGAACAGAATGCACCTCTCAAACACAACGGATCTCAAACATATGGCTCCCGATTGTGTAAATTGGCCCTTATTAGTTGGTGCCTTTAACAGCTGATAGAGCTTGGGCGCTAGATGTCCTGGATATTATGATGACCACGCATGCTATAGTAGACCAACTGGACAATTTGAAAAGGCATCTCCCTGATGCCTCTCCTTCCTGCATTCAGCTTTCAGGATTTCATTTGGCCTTGAAGTGAGCAGACGGCTAGCTATGTAGCTATGGGGGATGGGGCGGAATCCTTTGTTTGTTGCCGTTACAATAAAGACACTATGGCACTGGTTGTGTGTTCATGAGTAGTTGCATCTAATTGTGCTGAAGGTTGAGGGTTCAAAATCAGACAAGACACTACACCCATCATTTAATGTCTAAGGACGGCCCAGGCCAGTAGCATTGTTGGCGCACGAGAACACCCCCTCTCTCCTGACCAACCGGTCCCATTGCCTAAAAAGAACCGATGCAGATTTAGAGAGACGATGACACTCCCCTTTTCTCCAAAAGACCCAAATCTTACTCAAAAGGGGTAAACCTCCTGGAAAGTATGAACATCTTGCAGGGAACAACCCGGTAGAGTGGAAATCGGCTTCTAGTTTGGCAGACTGGGGATAGTTCAAAATTATTTTATCTGTGTACAAGTGTACTGCCCTCTGCAGATAGTCCCTGAACTTTTCAGTCATGGCCCACTTGAGCGCAAGGAGCTTCATGGAGCTGTAGTTGGTCATGTTGTGCTCAGTAGGCCGCAGACCTCAACAGGCATAGGCCGCCGGTCGTCTTCCACTGTTGGTCTCTTGGGAGAGCACTGCCCCAAGCCCACTGTAGCTGCCATCAGTCTCCAGGATAAAAGGTTGTGAAAAGCTGGCATAGGTTAGCACTGGGGCAGAGACGAACTTGGCCTTTAGCACTCCAAAGCTCTCCTCATGCTTCACCCAGTGGTTTTCCCGACCTCTTTTTGTTTTCTTTTCCCACAAGGAGGACCCCGAGCTTATGCAGAGGGGCTGCCAATTGGGCAAAGCCCTCTACAAAGTGCTGATAATATCTGGCAAAGCCCAAGAGAGAACGCAGCTCAGACAGATGAGCAGGTCTCTTCCACCGGGATACTGCCTCGATCTTTGACAGATCTGTGGGGACACCCTCGCTGGAGAGCACATGCCCTATAATAACTTACCTCCCACTTAAAGAAGCCACACTTCTCCAACTTGGTCTTCATGCCTTTCTTCCATAGGCATTGAAATAGAAATTATTATTATTATACATAATGTAACATTTGCACTATATTATACAGTTGAACAAAATAAAACTCCACAGTGACAAAGGATTTGACAATTTTAGGCAAAAATATTTTGTAGAGCCCATAGTCTATATTTTAGTGTTCAGGCTAAAGAACTCAATACTAAATCAATATGCCAGACAAATATCCACCCTCTGAACTTAAAGCAATAGAAAGGTCACTACATTATTTCTGTATTCTATAAAAATAATCTAGTGAACTCAAAGAGGGTTAAAAAAGGGAATGCGCTTATTGTCGTCATAGCAAGAAGAGGTGTGTCTGTAGCTCGTATGTTCTTTCTTTGGCAGTTCTTTTTTACTGGAAACAAGGAAACAAAAATAGCTGCTTTTGTTTGTTTGGCAGCTTTTCATGCTGTGTCATTAGCGAGTCCAGTGAACCTAAAGTAATTAATACAAGCCAAAAAACCCAAATACCCAAATTGGATGTTGCAAAAACATTTTTGGCAACACACTTTATTTTTACAACATTAAAAGTCACAGATCTTTTACAAGTGCAACATGTAGCTAAGTGCTTTCAGAATAGTGACATCTCAATTCTCACAACAAATAAGTGAAATAATACTTTTCATCCAATATTTGTAGTAACATTTTGGGACATAACATATGTCACAAAACCAAAAAACCGTGTTTACATATAAAGTGGCCTTGACAAATAAAACTTTAAATCTTTAAACGTTAAAACCTTTCTAATGTGCGTCAGCAGCAATAACAAAAAACATACAATGAGCAACCCCTGCGTTAACTAACTTAAATAATTAAAAATATACTTAAGTTATATTTTTAATTACACACACCTTTCTCTTTCACTCCTTCAGATATATGTCAATATATATATTGTTAAAGATCTTTTTTTGTTTATGCTTTTATTCGATAGATTAAAATAATCTAAACCGACTGAGCTAGCCTATGTCTTTCAGTATTGTTGTGTAGATCAATTTGAAAATATAGGCAGTACAATAAACATCCATAAAACTATTCTTTTCTCAGTTTGACTCTATCTCATCCACAGAGAAAAACTGAAGATGATGAGCCCCAGAGAGTAGGCTGTCTTTGAGCTTGAACTGTGAGTGACACGTTGTGCAGGCTGGACACCTCTGAAGACATTGACCATGAGATCTGAGGTGCTGTTGGAGATGCGTACTGTTGAACTGAAGAGATCAATCTGAGAAAGAGATATAAACCAACTCAGTCACATGTCCAAGTGAAAATAGCATTATGCCAACCCTAGCTGAAGAGTCATCACTTACTAAATCTTTGCTGACTTTCACAGGCTCCTTGAACACAGTCCAGACAACTGCCTCATAGCAGTTGGGAGTCGTGAGTGAGCCGAGGTAGCGATAATACTTGGTGCGGTCCACTCCAGCCAGGAGGGCATCGAGGGACAAACCAGGTGACATTGGAAGAGACTGATCTGAGAACAGAATGCACCTCTCAAACACAACGGATCTCAAACATATGGCTTTACAGAATGGTTACTCATTGTGAAAGAGTTCTTACTTTTCTCTGTAATATTGACAAGGTAGGACGTCAGTGTCTTCCAGCTTGTGGGTTGTTCTGTAGCATTACCAGACATCACCTACAAACAGGCAAATTTTTATTTATTTTTTATTTTTATTTATATAAATAAAAAAGAAAATATAACATATTGATTTATATCATACATCGATGAAGAAACCAAGAGCAGCAAATCCTGTCGAATCTGCCAGAGCTGTGGTTTGGTTCCCATTATGAGAGGATTTAATGTTCACAATGTGTAACTAGGGACAAAAAGGAGAACATTATTCCCAAATGGTTTTACAAAACAGTTGAATTTATGACCCAGCAGAGGTCTACCTCCATGGGGTAGCGTTTCCCATCCACAGTGTGCTCAGAGCCTGGGACAGAGGAGCCATTGCCCCAGTGCAAGTGGAACTGCAGGCTGTTGTAGACATCAGACAAGCCCCCCCCTGACACACTGACACCACTGGCAAAAGTTACTTTGACTGGGAAAAAACAGAAAACATTAATATCAGCACACAACCCTATGTTTCAGTTACACTGCAAGGAAAAAGTTTAGTATTTAGCCACTGACAACGATCACTGACTTCAGTGATTGTTTTCAGTGGTAACCTGGTAACACTTGATACATTGTAGCTACCTCCTTGTGTAACAAACTGTAATAACATGTGTAATTATATAGTACCCCTCCTTGAACCGCAACCTTATCGTGGTGGAGGAGTTTGAGTGCCCGAATGATCCTAGGAGCTATGTTGTCGGGGGCTATATGCCCCTGGTAGGGTCTCCCAAGGCAAACAGGTCCTAGGTGATGGGCCAGACAAAAAGCGGTTAAAACCCCCTTATGGATAGAATAATATCGAGGACCGTGACGTCGCCCTGTATGGCGCAACCGGGGCCCCACCCTGGAGCCAGGCCCGGGGTTTGGGCTCGCATGCGAGCGTCTGGTGGCCGGATCTTTCCCCACAGGGCCCAGCCGGGCTCAGCCCGAAGGAGCAACGTGGGGCCGACCTCCCGTGGGCCCACCACCTGCGGGAGGAACCATAAGGGGCCGGTGCAAAGTGGATTGGGTGGCAGTCAAAAGGCGGAGGCCTCGACGACCCAATCCCCGGACACGGAATCTGGCGCTAGTGACATGGAATCTCACCTTGCTGGCGGGGAAGAAGCCTGAGCTTGTGCGGGAGGTTGATCGATACCGACTAGAGATAGTCGGGCTCACCTCCACGCACAGCTAGGGCTCTGGAACCCACTGGCTGGACTCTCCACTACTCTGGAGTTGCCTGCGGTGAGGGCTTGCTCATAGCCCCCCAGCTCAGCCGCCATGTGTTGGAGTTCACCCCGGTGAACGAGATGGTCGCTTCCCTGCGCCTTCGGGTCGGGGATAGGTCTCTCACTGTTGTTTGTGTTTACGGGCCAAATGGCAGTGCAGAGTACCCGGCCTTCTTGGAGTCTCTGGGAGGGGTGCTGGAAAGTGCTCCGACCGGGGACTCCGTCGTTCTACTGGGGGACTTCAACGCTCACAAGGGCAGCGACAGTGACACCTGGAGGGGCGTGATTGGGAGGAATGGCCCCCCTGATCTGAACCCGAGTGGTGTTCTGTTATTGGACTTCTGTGCTAGTCACAGTTTGTCCATGACAAACAGCATGTTCAAGCATAAGGGTGTCCACCAGTGCACGTGGCACCAGGACACCCTAGTCTTGGACACTCGGGTGAAGAGAGAGGCGGAGCTGTCAACTGATCACCACCTGGTGGTGAGTTGGATCCGATGGCGGGGGAGAAGGCGGGACAGACTTGGCAGACCCAAACGTACTGTTAGGGTCTGTTGTGAACGTTTGGCAGAGCCCCCTGTCAGAAAGATCTTTAACTCCCACCTCCGGCAGAGCTTCGACCAGATCCCGAGGGAGGTTGTAGACATTGAGTCGGAGTGGACCATGTTCTCCACCTCCATTGTTGATGCGGCCACTTGAAGCTGTTGCCGCAAAGTTTCCGGTGCCTGTCGTGGCGGCAATCCCCAAACCCGGTGGTGGACACCGGAAGTAAGGGATGCCGTCAAGCTGAAGAAGGAGACCTACGAAGCCTGGTTGGCACGTGGGACTCCTGAGGCAGCTGATAGGTACCGGCAGGCCAAGCGGACTGCAGCCTGGGTGGTCGTGGAGGCTAAAACTCAGGTCTGGGAGGAGTTCGGTGAGGCCATGGAAAAGGACTATCGGTCAGCCTCGAAGAAATTCTGGCAAACCGTCCGGCGCCTCAGGAGGGGGAAGCAGTGCCCTGCCAACACTGTTTACAGTGGAGGTGGGAATCTGCTGACCTCAACTGGGGATATTGTTGGACGGTGGAAGGAATACTTCGAGGATCTCCTCAACCCCACCGACACGTCTTCCATTGAGGAAGCAGAGGACAAGGGCTCAGAGGTGGACACGTCCATCACCCGGGCCGAAGTCACTGAGGTAGTTGGGAAGCTCCTCGGTGGCAAAGCGGCTGGGATGAGGATCAGCATCTCCAAGTCTGAGACCATGGTTCTCAGTCGGAAAAGGGTGGCTTGTCCCCTTCACGTTGGTGGAGAGACCCTGCCTCAAGTGGAGGAGTTCAAGTATCTTGGGCTCTTGTTCACGAGTGAGAGAAGGATGGAGCGTGAGATTGACAGACGGATCGGTGCAGCTTTTGCAGTAATGCGGTTGATGTACCAGTTTGTCGTGGTGAAGAAGGAGCTGAGCTGTAAGGCAAAGCTCTCGATTTACCAGTCGATCTACGTTCCTACTCTCACCTATGGTCATGAGCTTTGGGTCATGACCGAAAGAACGAGATCCCGGATACAAGTGGCCGAAATGAGCTTTCTCCGCAGGGTGGCGGGGCGCTCCCTTAGAGATAGGGTGAGGAGCTCGGTCACTCGGGAGGAGCTCAAAGTAGAGCCGCTGCTCCTCCACATCGAGAGGAGCCAGCTGAGGTGGCTGGGGCATCTGTTTCGGATGCCTCCTGGACGCCTCTCTAGTGATGTGTTCTGGGCATGTCCCACCGGCAGGAGACCCCGGGGAAGACCTAGAACACGCTGGCGGGACTATGTCTCTCGGCTGGCCTGGGAACATCTCGGTATCCCCCCGGAAAAGCTAGAGGAAGTGTCTGGGGACAACCCGGTCCCAGATAAGCGGTAGAAGATGGATGGATGGATTATATTTTACATACATACTACCCCTACTCTACCTACAATTTGTACACATAATTCCATTACTTTTTTCTTATGTTTCTTATTCTAAATCTTGTCTATGTATTTTAAATTTATCTTTTATTTTGTCAAAGCAGTGTTGGAATTGTGCTATATAAATAAAATCCCCCTACCTACTTTACATTATTAGCTACTCAACAGCAGCACCCTTGTACTCAACAGTAAGGCTTAAGCTATAACAACACTTTATATTTACTTTAAACTCTGTTACATTAAAAAGCGAATCAAAACATTCATTTACAGATTAAATCACAGTGAGATATTAGCATAAACATTTTTACCTGTATTGCCAGTATTCTCTATCTTGGTTAGGACAGAGGTGTTGTCAAATTTGGTAAAATTAAACTTAGTGAGGTTGGCGTCAAAAGTGGCATTTCCTGATAAGATGTTAATAGGCGACTGTCGAGAACCATTACAATATG
This sequence comes from Neodontobutis hainanensis, assembly GCA_024349245.1. Classification (NCBI taxonomy): domain Eukaryota; kingdom Metazoa; phylum Chordata; class Actinopteri; order Gobiiformes; family Odontobutidae; genus Neodontobutis; species Neodontobutis hainanensis. The sequence goes on from JALDNG010000017.1 coordinate 9,809,608, forward strand.
CAGGAGCTTTAATTGGCCACGTTGTCTCATCTACAAATAAAAGTGTAAGAATTAAGATAAAGCTGAAACAGTTTAAGACATTCAAGCTTCTTCGCTTAGTCCCGTTAGGGGTCACAGGTGACTGGAGCCTATCCCAGCAACTAGATAGTTAGACAGAAAACCCTTACTTACTGCAGGATGAGTCATGGTAACACCAGGCTGCAAGAGGAAAGACGAGTTACTACAATTATGATCAGAATAAGATTAGCTATTGCTGAAAGTATTAGGCTCCTCAATGATACCCACCAAAACTGCTAATGGCTCCTTGGGCCACAGGTGCAATTATGCACACAACTAATGTAGCTGCAAGCCACATCATTTGTTCTAAATTAGTCAGACGAGGAAACAAGCTTCAAAAAAATAAAAGATAAGTAGGTATTTAGCAAACATTTTCAAAGCTTTTTTACATTTATATTAGTTTACTAAATGCACGACACTTATTAAAGTGTAAAGGCTTATATTCTTGAAAATTAAATGAATCAAAATGACTGTACCTTGTTGAATGAAAGTTACCTGTGCTGCACCTGTCTCTCATGTGTTCTGTCAGAGGACTCACACACACTGTGCCTGTGTATTTATTGGCCCAACCCCTGCAGCAGCAGAAACGCCTCTAACATGACAACAGGAAAAACCTTTTACTCTTTTACCTATTTATCAATTAAATCAGACTCATAAATTGAGTCTAAAGTATCTGCTCTTCTGGCATGGCAAACAAAAACTTTTTTTTTTATTACATTTTTTCTGGTGAGAAGCTTACTTCATGTTTCATTTTAGAAACCTGAATAGAAAATATTACTAGTGCTCGAATCAAGTAGGTCACAAATGGGTTGCATAACTCACTTTTACATCAACTATCTTAAAATCTTAATCTAAAAAGCCACAAGGCTTCTGCAGGTATGAAATAAAAAAACTAACTCTGTGTCATTTAAACATTAGCAGGGACAGTAAATGGACCAGTATTCAACATCAGTGTTTAAAATACCAATCTGCCAACAAACATGTTGTGTAACAACTCTTATGCAGCACTGATTCACGCTGGCATCCAATCCAGGACAATATTACTATTGAAGAATGTTAACAACTGTATTTTCTTTGAGTAAAATATGACAGCTGGGTATGTCATATGTCAAATATGTCTCTTTGATACAAGCAATCATAAATCCTTTCATTCCTATTCAGGTGAAACTTTATTACAGTCATAGTACAGCCGTAAAATACAGCTTTGTTCATCGGCACAATGTATTGAATAGAAATAGGTGTGCATGTAATTTCCCAGCAATATCCTTTTTCACTCTAACCCATCCACGGAGCAACAATGAGGATGATTAGCCCCAGAGAGTCTTGGGGCCATGAGAGCTGAGGCGCTGTTGGAGATGTGAACTGTTGTACTGTAGAGCTCAGTCTAGGATTTAGATATTAACCAACTATGCCAACTATGCCTAAAGGGAATAAACTTACTAAATATTTGCTGACTTTCACAGGCTCACTAAAGACAGTCCAGACAACTGCCTCGTTCCAGTGGGGATACCTAAGATGGTCAACTCCAGCCAATCATAGCAGACTGACCCAAAAAACTAAAAAGCACCACAGAAACAGTACAGATTTCCAAGTATTACAAAAAAGTCACAGTCAAACCTGTATTACTGCTTTCTTTAATCTGGGACAGAAAACTGGGACTTTATCACAGTTGCCTAACCTAAACTTAAGCACTATAAACTCATCTGACTGGTCTTTTCATACGCACCTGTCTCACTATTGTTCTGGGTCGATTTGCCGTGGAAGATATTGAAGGGGAAAGATTTCAATTTGATTTGGCTGGGACAATGTTAACAGATGACTGCCTATTACAATTACAATGAGATTAATCAACACTGGGCAATGTATCCATAATCAAAATTAAGTCATTGTCTGAAAGAAGCCCAAGTTGTTAGGTTATCAAAACATATGATAGTGCGGGAGGAGTCATGGTAACACCAGTAAGAAACAACAAAAGGATGTCAAAAGTTATGTATGTCTGTGCTTCTGTTATTGCATATTAAAATAATATTTTATTGTAGCACACTGCATTATGTTTGTGTGGATATTCATTTAATTACTGATTATTTTATTGTGTTGCAAAGAGGGAGGTTTGATTTTGTGGATGATTACAGACCTGAGGCCCTAGGTCAACGAGCGCTACATAACGCTGCCCGGTGGAGCCAGAAAGTAGATTGACTTAAACTGAACCTTCACTTGAAAAACACATTAGGACTTAAACCCTGTAAATAGAACTAAACTGTGGTAATCACACCTGTCCCACTTTAGGAAACGTATATTACCTAAGGTGGGACGATATTAAATTTGACTGTAGTAGCAAATATCCATAATATTTATAGCATACATATTAGATTTTTTGGTAAATACATCCTTAGAAAACTGAAAACTAACAAACTTATTTAGAAGAAATGTATACCCTTAAAAAAACTGTGACAGTGACGTATTTGCCCACAAACAAACAGTTTCTATGAAAGGTCAAGCATTCTCTGACACAATGTTTCAAACAGACATCATTTCTTATTTGTGTAATAGATGAGACTGCACAAACATTAACGTTTTAAAGGAGAAGTTGTAAAGATGATGCCTAATCATGTGATGATTTATGATAAGTCATAAGTCATCACATGGTTCAATTCAGTTCCACAAAAGGGGCAGAACATGACATGGGGAAATGATAAAATAATATATACAGTATATGATATTATATAACAATAAAAAAATAAAAATATATAATATATAATAATAAAACTATGAAGTGAAAACATTTCACTTAATGATCTTTCTCAGCCACCGTAGAATTAAAGTAAAGTAAGTATATAATAATCTTTTAATGCTAAATGAAGCAAAGATCTCATGACAGAGTTTGATATTTTTCTGTTAATGTGATAATTAGCAGGCCCAAGTGTATTGTGTACTTCACCCAGACACCTTTAGATCACTGGCCTTTGGGTGATTTTAACTTGGGACTCATCCTGTTTGAAGATAAGCATCACCCTAATCTATGATTGGACATTCAATAAATCATGTGACTTTGAGATCCTAATATCCATCCTTTTTACTGTCATTGCTGATATAACAGAAACCATGGTTTATTGACTTTCATTTATTTGATACAGAACTTCCAGGTACTAGAGCTTAGGTGTCCCACATTAGGGCCATCAACCGTATATAAATGACTTTGATTAAAAATATACAGACAAATAAATGTGAAATATGAATGTTTTTAACGATTCTTAGCTGCATTGTGCAGCAAAAATACGTTTACAAATGAAAAAACAAGCCAACACTTTCTTCTCATGACTGGACAGAAAATTTATTGAATCAATAATCATTAAGTCTTACATAATATATATATATATATATATATATATATATATATATATATATATATATATATATATATTTCTTTTTGGAAGGTTTTACTGGGACAAGCCCAACAGTGCAACAGTTTCTAAAGTGCAGTAGTTTCTTCAAAAACTAACGTCTGCAAATCTTCCTCTCGTCACAGTACCAAGAGAACGTATATTACTTGAAAGCTGTTAATCAGTAAAAGTCTCTTTCACAGTGCATTCATTGTGTTCTTGTGAAGCTATCTAATAAGAACGGTTCTAAGACGTTCTAGAGAAAAGCACATAAAAGTGTGAGTAGTAGAACCAGCAGGGCAGGTCCAGGTGCAGCAGTGACTGATGTGGTGTATATAGTCCTGCCATGAAGAGACTGCACTGGTCGGTACACTTCATGGTATCCCATTTCTGCTGGAAACCTCATCATCTGTCGGGGAATAAAAAAAAAACATTTAAATTGCTGTTAATTGAAAAACATCTGTTTCTCCTGGCAGACAGTCACATGTTTATCTTCCATTGATCTGAACAGACGACTAGTGTTCACACATACTTTAAATGTGTACCATACTTTTAGTCACCATCTAAGCCATCTCACAATCTTACAAATACAGACACGTCAGAAGTGCTTGTTTCCATTGTTGTATTTATCCTCTCATAAAGCTCTACCTGGTTAGTCAACATAGCTTAAAGTCTACACTGCACAAAGAAAGTGACCAACCAATGTGATATATTTTTAACACGTGTTCTTACAACAGTTCAGCTGCGACTACTGCATCTTGTTCACATCTTATGTAAATAATATCTTTAAAGAAATTATGCTATAGTTGTTCTATTCTAAAACACTTCATAACATTACTTTAGGCATTTATTAAAAAGAAAACATGTGTGTTGTTGTGATAACAGTGCCTAAAAGAATGCGGGTGTCAAGAAAAAAGTCCAGATGATAACAATGACAGCATTGTATAATATACAGATAAGCTCAGTGTAACAATTTACTGCAGAATGGAAACAGAGATCTACAAAAGAAATCAATAATCTGTTCCATCAGTCCGTAACAGCAATGACAAAGACTCCCTCCTGTGCACGCTCCTATTCACATGACACAGGAAGTATTACATACCAGACTATGGTCTACTTTCACAGACTCTTTAAAGACAGTCCACACCACAGCTTCGTTACATGAAGGAGTGGTCAGGGAGCCATTGTAGCGGTAGTACAAGGTGCGGTCCACATCTCCCAGCAAGTCATCAATGGAGATCCCTGCGGTGAACTCAACCATTGAGCCTTTAATAAATCATGTATTATGTACTCACAGTTACACATTCATTACTGTAGATATGGACAAGGAAATCTTTTTTTTAAATCAAGAAAAAGTCTGGACCCACTGATGTTTTGAACACGACTGAAGTAGCTGGTCAGTTGTTTCCAGGGATCCGTCTTTGATCGGGGGGTTGGTTCCTTGAATAATATTAAATAAGTCAGACACATCTGAATTTAATAAACAAGAACGTCTTTACTCAGCATTACTTACTTCAGTCTGAGCCTCAGAGCTTCCACTGCTTTTTGTAGAATCAGCAGCCTTGAAAAGGAAAGAAAATACTACTTTTGTAAAGACCTCAAGCTAGTATAATATCCTCTACAAACTACATTAAAGTCAAGTAATAGCTATGATAATAGCTATGTTATGGTAAAATAAGTTGGAGGTTACAGGAAATAGTAGTGTTTAGGATTTGGAACTGGCTTTAGTTTATTGCTACACATTACCTCAATAAAAAATCCTAGCACTGCCAGACCATTGTCAGTCGTCACTGCTTCATCCAGCGTCAAATCCTTCCTTTTGTTCACTATGTGCATCTGGACAAAGGCACAATGATGCACTTGACTTAATGCACACAGAAGATGTGAAAATAGGACACATGAAGTCTTCTACCTCCATCGGGTATCGTTTTGAATCCACCAGGTGCTCGGAGCCCACAGAGTCAGATGCTGTGCTGGCCCAGTGGAAGTGGAACTCCAGTGTGGAGTAGACCTGTCCCAAACCCCCCCCTGACACCTCCACCGTGTCCTCTTTCAGTACACATTTCACTGTGGTTGAAAAACTCATTTTGGGAATGATCAGAATAAAGATATCTTATTTATTTGCATAATTAATGTATCATTAACTTCCCAACCTGTATGGCCGGTGTTAGTGATGGACTGAATGGCACGTTTGTCGTCATAATTTCTGAAGATGAAGTTTTGAAGGTGTTTGTCCACCACTGTGTGCTTTGTGTTGATGTCCACAGGTGACTGTTTATCACCTCCACAGTAGGACTCAGGCAAAAACTGCCAGTGAGAAGGATTAAACGCTAAAAAAACAAAATATAGGGGAGTTGACTTTACCACAGAAAGTCTGAATGCTTTGTTAATATTGCTGTACAAATTAAAAAATACATACCACAATGATGATCATCATAGCACCACGTGTGACCTAGAGACAGACAATTATGTGTTAAGGAAAGAATTAACAGCAAAAGCAGAAGAGTCATATGATAGTTTTACAACTCACTGGAAGGAAGATGAACGGCTGGTGAAGCAAACACTTGACGTCCATTGAGTTTTTGTAGAGGCCGAGAGACATTGGTCAAACCTGACATTGTTGGAAAGCGTTGAATCTAAAGAAAGACAAATACTGTGTGCCTTAATGGTATTACTGCACAATGAAAGACTCAAACACAAACATTTTCTTTCACAGAGTTCTTCTAAAACCTCTTTCAGTCGGACTGGGATTACAGTTTGCATCTTGTACTAATAATACAATAATAATCTTGATTTATAGAGCACTTTTAAAAGCAAGGTTTCCAAAATGCTGAACTACATCAGCATAAAACGAGACAGAATTAAACTACACAGATCACCACAAATACACAGAGCGACACACAGAAAGGCAACAAAACGGCAAGAAATTGCAGCATAATTTTAGAAAACTAAACTTAGAAAACGCAAGTAAATGAATGAAAAATAATAAAGTAATGATTGCAAGACTTTGAACAAGCTTTAAAAGTGATCCATAAAATCACCTGATTTAAATGTCACCTGATGTCAGTCTGTCCATTGATTTTATCTGCATTTTATCGTCATGTGACAGGGAAATTCTTTCATTCTTTGCTCAATCACTGTCTCCGATGCCTATCTGATTACATAAGGTAATGCCGTGATTTTTTTTAGTTAAAGATCAAATTTCAAAGTAGCCTGTTTAATGTAACACTTCAGTCAGTAATCCGAGCCGTGTCCACCAATGCATGCAATGTGAACTGTCAACATGTACTGAATGCATGTAAAGGCAAAACAAAGCTTTTAGCTCTCTAGTGGCATAGGAGCCATCAGCAGTTGAGACTCATGGCGTGTTTTAGACAGCACAGCGTGCGCTACTCTCTGAAGACTGACACTAAAGATAAAAAGCTAAATAACTCGATGTACTGTATCTGATTTTCAGTCACATGAAACCGGGTTTCCCAATCTAAAAACAATGGAAGGTAAAAGATGCCAGTCCCACTTGACACCAGCATGCACCTGTGTGTGGTGAATGACCTCGTGAACTTGTGAAAGTCTGTTTATGTAATCAATGAATGTTTGTTAGAGGTTATAGAAATTCCAGGTTTAGTTCCAAGTCCCAACTTCATTTATGTATACTGTAACACCACAAATAAACCCGTACAACCCTTGGCACATACACCTAGGGCTTAGCCAGGTTAAGGAGTAGCCTGTGTGTTCATTTCTTCTTATTTAATACGTGTCTTTCTTAGTGAGTGTGACAGAGGCTTACCAGGACTGTGTGGACTTGTATTGGCTCCTCAAAGACAGTCCAAACCACTGCTTCATTACAGAATGGAGTGGTCAAAGAGCCCTTGTAGCGGTAGAATTTGGTGAGGTCTACATTTCCAATCAAATCCCTGATAGAGATGGCATCTGTTACATCAACTGCAGGCTCTGAGGAAGCATGTAAGAAAATATTATTTCAATTTTTAATGTTTAATACATAGATTGTTCTTCTTCAGTAGTGCATCATGGTAACCACCCAACCTTGTTCAACTGGCATGACATCGACTGTCGCAGGGGATGATGCCCATCTGCCCAAGTTATGTTCATCGCCACTGGTCCAAGTTTTGAGATACGTTTTATTATTTGCTGTTTACAGACTGACTCATAGTAGCTGATAATGAGCACATTAAAGCATTCAATGAACAGCAGGAGCTGCCGTAAAACTATCTTTTACTGTTGTGACAGAAAGTCTCTAGGAATTAGAGACAAAACGTCCTCACCTTGAAAACTGAGTCTACATGCTTTTGCTTTAACCTTTTCTTCTTAGATTAGTTTGGTTAATTTTGGTAAAAAAAAAAAAAAAAAAACAACAAACAAAGAAAGAAACACAGTACACAGAGGCTGTGTACTGTAGGCGGAAGTCAACACTTATTTTTCCCTTTCCCTTTTAACGTAAAAAAACAACAAATATGATTGTATCATATTTGTTTTTGTTTTTTTTTTCAAAACAGAAAAAAGAAAACACAAGACATTCACAACAATTCACAAAACAGAAGAAGAAAAACATATTTAGTATCATTAATTAATTAAAAAATCATCATCATAAAATTATTAATTAAATTATTTATTTTTAATAAATTACTTTAAATTATTATCACTTATTACATTTAAAATTGATTATTATACTGCAGCATATTTCTGAAAGATCCAAGTCTTATATATATTTTTTTTAATTGTGGCAGTATTGCACCTTTAATATTGTTGTCTAGTCCGTTCAGTAAAGTCACAGCACTTTGAGTAATACACTGCCTCATTAGGTTGGTATAAACACACTATTTTTTAATAATAAATGATACCACCCTTAACGCCCCCACCCTCTTATTTAGAAAAATGCTTCTAGGTCAATGCACTGTGACAAGATAATCACTTTCCACTAATTCATCAGACAGCCATAGCTGATTTCATGTGAGAGTAAAACAAAAGTAGGCCTTGCTCAATACCCTACCTGCTTTATCCTTTAGGTGTGACGTAAGATTTGTCCATGAGTCTGTCATATTTACAGTATCTGTTGCCTTTAAGGAAGGATTTTTTTGTTTTAACACAATTTAAGAAAATTTGAAAACATTGTGTTAATAATAAGATGGACTGTAAATACATACATTTATCAGGAATCCCAACACAGCCATGCCCTCTGGATCTGCCACAGCCTCCTCCACAGTAAAACCTTTCTTCAGACTCACAATATGCATCTACAATGTAAATTTAATCTGCATGGTTTAGAAACTGAAGACATGGCTGTATTATGTTGCACAATTCTGTCATGTCCATACCTCCATTGGAAATCTGTGTCCATCTATCAGGTGCTCTGAGCCTGGGTGGTGTTCAGTGTCACCCCAGTGGAAGTGAAACTGGATGGCTGAATAAATCCCACTGAGTCCACCTCCGCTTAGTTCAACCACGTTTTCCTTCAAGTTGACATTTACTGTAAAAGATATAAAGCAACACACGGGCCTAGATATGGACGCTCACTCAATCATGATCAGGGTATAAAGTAAAAAAACAGTACTTGTGTGTCCAGTGTTTAAAATCCTATGGATGGCATCCCGAGAGGAAAAATTGACAAATGTGAAGTTCCCCAGGTGTTCATCTGTCTTGACGTGGCTGGTGACAATATTGATAGGAGACTGCTTCTTGCCTCCACAAAATGAACCGTCAAGGTTACCCCACTCGTTTGGACTGTTATCTGTATCAAATTACTTTTTAACTAGTCTCCTATGAATCATTTAACAATGATCACTGAAACAATGTTGACTTACGGCAGCCAGTGTAGCACCAATCAATGCCCGTTGGTTCTGAATCTAAAAATGGACAATACCTCACATAACAACAAACTCAAATCTAAGTCTGAATCTCTCAGTTGTCTTTAAAATATACACACCTGCTACTCCCAAACTCAGGAACAGCACAACAAACGAGAAATACATCTTAATAGTGAAAAACAACAAATTAGACAAAAAAAAGCACTTCAAAGTTTAATATTTTATTCATCTTCTTCACTTAAACGTTATTATTCATTTCAAAGTGTGCAGTGAGCTATACCTGTACATCCTTTTAGTTCAAATTAAATTGCACCCATGGCGTCAAACGCAGTCTGTTATAAAGTCTTATTATCAGTGAGCGTACCCTAAAACTGTGTAAAAATCTGAACTAATATTTCACTTACCCTTTAAGTTTAAAGTCTGTAATGCTTGGAGAAAAAAATTGACATAAGTGAAAAGGTTACCAGTGTTTCCTGTCGTTCATATAGAGTTGCAGGGATGCATGATGGGAGGAGGGCTCACTGTGTACACAACAGAAATCATTTATATGGGATGGAACACGACCATTGCCTGTATGCGGTTTGTAATGGTCACCGACAAGCTGTCACGTCTGACTGAACCACAAATGAACCTTAACTTCAAACAAAAATACATTTACTTTACATTTTTTCATTTAGCAGACACTTTTATCCAAAACGACGGAGAAGTGAGGAAAAAAATGGAAGCAATTTTAACAACACAAGGTAACAAAAAGCGTGAGTGCACAAAAAACTAGTCTGTTAGAACCCAGCACAGTATACAAAGCTGTACATTTTTTTATTTTTTTTTATTGAGGAAAAGTAATTAATAGAAAGGAAGTAGAATTCAGTGTTGGTCAGTCAGGTGTTGACCAGTGTTGAAAATAAAATAAATTAATCAATAGTTTGGCAACCAGTCACACAAAACCCATTGTTAAAGCCTGCCAAAAGCTGAGAATCTAAAATGCTGTAGTGGCGTATAGCACTGGAGAAGTTTATAATTCAATTTAACTTTAGCTAAATCACACTGGGAAATGTGAAAAAGACATGTTACACAATGTGTGGATGAGCCCGACGTCGTGGTGCTATACCAGTGTGTGTTTAGTATGTGTGGATATATGAAATACAGTCTGACTGAGTAAAACTTTCCAGTAAACATAGTGCTACATATTTATTACAATAAGAAAAAATAAAAAAAATTCCAGGTAATGTTATAGGCTTGTGTTTACATTAAAATCACAGTTATTGTGCTGTTACAACAGCTACGGTGCCTTTCCCTGCAGGCAGTTACACGCTTCAGTACTTCATCCGTGTGTCTACAGTTGTTTTCCAAAACATGCGTGTTTAAACCCATGCATCTCGACCAGAGGGCTTCACACGGAAAAACAAACAGGTAAGGACTGCTTGTTAGGATTGAATGAAACCTTCTTTAAATACAAGAAAAAAAAACAATACTTTCACTTTGTGGACTAATTGTAACATCAGTAAGACAAAATTGATTTTTGTTTATTTCCTTCATTGAGAATCTAGCCAAAGAACAAGAAATGCACACTACAAATACTGCCAAACCACAGTTCCTTAAACTTTTCTCTGGCCTCTTAAGAACAAGTATGAACCAACCTTACATATCCCAAAAGTGCAGTAAAGGGATTAGTGCCATCTAGTGGTGATGTTGGATATTGAGGACTACTAAATCAATAAAAAAAACATCTCGTTCTAACCTATGTCCATAGTGCACATACTGAACTGAGTCAGACAGAAAAAAGTAAATAAAACAATCGCCTGAGGTGAAAACAATGTGTTATGGGATAATTATTTAAAATAATTATGGACAAATACAATAACACTAGTCCATCAAATATATTTTAAACTTGAACATTATACACAATTTTCATAAAATAAAAATCCTATTCAGTTTTAATTCAAACATTTCTTGCAGATGTATGTCTCTCTCTTTCAAACTGTTAGTCAAGTCCATCTCAGAGGGCGAGGCTGCAAATAGAAGACAGCTCCCATCCTTTAGGTTGATGTGGCTTGATCCGTTACCACATTGTTTGGGATGTTTAAAGAAGAGAAGCAACAGTCCTGTGAAATAAAAACAGCACGAGTTTACATGTATGTCATTCAGATTTAGGTGAGTCTAGTTAGAGGTCTTACTGAAACAGGGAGCCAGTCATCTCATCCATAAAGCCACCTGGGGAAAGCAAAAGTCACATTGGTCAAGTTGCCCCAATTGGTCGACCTGTAGTAGTGGTATGTGAGAAATGGTTACCTGGTGTGCAAATTGTGTCACAAAACAGAGCGCAAATGTAGCAGGATGTACATTCCTGTAAGACAGCCAATTTGAAATTAATATTACAACGACAATTCCTCTCATTATCAAAACCAATTGTTTTTGTAGACTGTTCACCTGACACTGCTGACACGGCGCGGACTCATCTCCGTCTTCACAGGGGCAGTGGCCACAGTTGGCCGAGCAGTGCTAACCAAACACACAAAGCACACATTTCTTTGTATGATGACAAATAAACAGTCGGGCTTGTTATTACTCAAAACAAATCAATACTGCTTACTTCACAAATGGAGCATACACTGCATACTGAGCCTGAGTGGAAGGGCAGCGGGCCAGCCGTGGCCTGCTCTTCAGATTCATCTAAATAACATGAGCCATAACAGGATATTATCAGCTGACAGGTGACAGTTTTCCAACAGAAATGCAATAAGCTTAAATCCCAACCGTTTTTGTCACTGCATGCTACAAGTTACATGTGATGTTTAATTGTTTTGACAAAAACAGTAACAGTTCCATCTCTATCTCTGTAGGTTAACCTGTCAAAGGGATTACATGAGATGCCATCATGGAATGCTAACAAGAAACAACCTAAGCTCTTTCCTCAATGCACATGAGAAAAGTTAGCCTGAGGTGCTTGCTTAGTGCTACAACTTGCTAATTCTTCCCGACAAATCTTCACTGGGGTATTACACATAAAACAGTTTGGCACAGAAATAACAAAAGTTAATGAAACAGAAAAGGTTACATTTTAAATGGGGTTACATAACTCTATATTTGAACGGAAGTGTCTCAGTCCCTCAGCTTTGCAAAGGTACCCTGCCCTAACCTTGTGCGGCAGCTGGATCTAGCGAGATCTGGGAGTTTACAAACTCACAAAAATCTATCTTGAACTGCTCTAAACGAAGTAAATGCATCTGTATTAGCAGTTTGGAATGAGCAGGGCAGGAGTAGTTTGGCAGCGTTCACACTGATAAGCCCGTCTATTTTAAGGCAGCTATGCATGACACTATAAATGACCTCCGAACACAACAAAAGAATATGAAAATAACAGTACATAGTAATTATACATTGAATTGAGGAGAGTTATGACATACCTTCATCTGTCTCCTCTTCCTCAGCTGTACCATCCTCATCCTCCTCCACACTTTCTACAATACTCTCTTCCATGGGTTCTTCTTCTTCATCAGCAGCTTTCGCCTCCTCTTCCTCCTCAACTCCATCTTCTTCCCCAACAGTCTCCTCTTCTTCCTCCACTGTTGTTTCTTCTTTTTCTTCTTCTTCTTCTTCTTCTTCTTCTTCTTCTTCTTCTTCTTCTTCTTCTTCTTCTTCTTCTTCTTCTTCTTCTTCTTCTTCTTCTTCTTCTTCTTCTTCTTCTTCTTCTTCTTCTTCTTCTTCTTCTTCTTCTTCTTCTTCTTCTTCTTCTTCTTCTTCTTCAACATCTGAGGCTTCCTCATCTTTGTCATCAATTTCTATTCTTTCCTCCCCCTCAACTTCCTGCTCCTCTTCCTCAACGTCCTGCTCCTCTTCCTCAACTTCCTGCTCTTCTTCCTCAACTTCCTGTTCTTCCTCTACAAATTCCTCTGTGTCTTGTTCCTCAGTGTCATGCTCATCATCATCATCCTCCATTTCCTCGTCAGCGCTGTCTTCTACCTCTTTTTCTACAACACCTTCCTCCTCTTCTGCTTGAATGAATTCTTCCTCATTCCCTAGCTCATCTTCCCCACTGTCATCAGCTGCTGCAAGTTCCTCTTTGTTTAAAACATCTTCCACTTCCTGTGCACTCACTGTTTGGAAAAGTGGAGGCTGAAACGGACACAGAAGCACAAACAAGAGTCCTACAAACCAACGACTGAAACAAGCCATATCAAGGACTTCCTCTGTCACTCTCAAGCAATGCTTTTAAAGGCAGTTGGTCCGAGTCCACAACCTCTTTTGGACTGAGGGGTCTTCAGTCAGGCTGCACTTTCGAGCTGTGGAGAACACAGTGGAAACAAACTGGAGTGCTATAGCTGTGCAGCTGCATGTGAGTGAGTGACAGAGGCACATGGCCAGAACAGAATGCTACTGATGCCCTTAACCCAGTGTGTTAGAGGATTGGGCGTGTGGCAGACTGGAGTAAAGAGGGGATAAGGGAGGGAACATAGAGGTCAAAGTGCATATGGAAATGAGAAAAGAGGGGGCTCATTTTCATCATCACAGCGACAGGTCACATGCTTGTATTTGTGTTTAGTTGTGTTTAGTTTTTACTAGTTACTAGGACTGTAAAGAAAAAAAAGCAACTTATTTTAAATAATCTTTATAAGCTCATTACAATCATGTCAGGGAACAACAAATGCTTGAGTGCCTCATAAACAGCCAATGTTATGACATATTAATTTATAATTCTTTATGCTAATCAGTCATGTACATGTCAGAATGACACATGCATAGATTGAAATAGAAGCAAAGGAGAAGAAAGAACATGTGTTAAGGTTATTTCACATCAATAGTAGGACAGTGACAGTGTGACTTTTGCCTGATGTTTGATTGCTTGAACAATAAATAAAATGTACATAAACAGACACTGACACTGGCACATGATTACATGTGCAGTCATGATGCATGAACAACACAGTGAGGCAGAAAGTGATGACATTGCCTTTCTCTGTGTGAGCTATTAGTTCTACTGACAGCTGGCACACTGGGCTATTTACAGTAAAGACTCTTTCAATAGCTGTGCCTTACTCTGTGACCTTCAATGGAGTTGAGACAAACTCAAACTTAGTCCTACGGTGCACCTTTCACACAATTTATAAACATTATTTTCATTCCAGAAATTGCCAAGTCATTCCAGGACTATCCTGGATGTGTATGACAGTGTACAGGGCTCAAACCCAGTTTAATGAAGGGCCACACCATTACGTTAAAATACCATCCAGACCAGACACGTTTCAACAATCCCACAATGTGAATGTTATTTATTTATTTATTTTTAATAAAACCTTTAGCAGTGGTTTGTATTATGTAAAAAGGACAGTAGATTTGCAGGAGCCATGGCTTTCTGATTACTCTTACGTATTCAGTTTACTTGTGCCTTAATACCACAAACAAGCACTGATCAAATAAGACTCAAAAATCATAAAAAAGTTTTATTTTGTTGTAAAAATGTAACAGTATAAAAGTATCTAGTAAACTGAAAAAAATATGTTTAACTGAACCAATATAATGCATTAAAAACACTCTAAAAACACTTAATTCTAATACCACAGTAAAATATAACCAGCTGTCAGCCAAAATTGCAACAGAGCTGGCTATAATATTTAATAATATATTTAGGATATAACAGTTTAATGATTAAGTGAATGTTTTGATGACTCATTTCCACAATCCAGTGTTGTGTTGCATCAACAGAGGACTTTGATCAGTGCAGCTGAATCATGGGTTGGAGGAGGGCGTAAAGGAATCTGTGTAGGTCAAGAAGAGGACAAATGGTAAAGTGAAAGGCCAATGAACGATGAATGCCTTAAGTCAAACAGTAAAATATGTCATCAAACAGGCTTCAAAACATGTCATGTGCATAAAAATATGTCGCTTTAGTACCTCTTGATTTAGGAGGCGGCCGAGGAGATTTAAAAGAGCTACTGTGCGCTAACGTATCTACGATCCAGTTCAGGGCACTTGAGCAATACTCCATCTACAGAAAAAAAGAAACAGTCACATAACATCGCTCCAAAACTGGACTAAATTTTAATAAAACATTTGGAGTAGATTTTGGGGAAAAAAAACTCAAAAGTTAATTGTTTGAACACAAATCACTAAAGTTTACCTCATTCTCCAAAGACCTGAGTCTGAGGTCCAAGTCTCTTGTTTCAGTCAAATGTTTAACAACAGTGTCCACTCTGTAAAAAAAAAAAAGTCCAATTATCCAATTAATAATGCTAACTCAGTGTCAAAGCCAGCAACAATGCTATTGTCGGGTGTGCCTACTTGACAGACATCCTTTTGAGACGCTCCGAGTCACTGCTTTTATTTTTCTTGTTCTGTGTGGTGAGAAAATCCTCCTTTTGTATCGTTTCCCACGTTATCAGCCGATTGGCAACTTTCCCTTTTAAATCCAACACTAGCAAGCAACAAGTGACAGTTTAGCATCAACAAACTTGTATTATATAAATACTGAAAAATAAATAAATGACTAACCAAAGTGGTAAATCTTGACAGAGGGCACCTTACGGATTTTCCTCCTGATAAAAAGGTTAATGTGAGAGAAGATGATGAATGGTGGAGCCAAGGAGGGCCGATTATGGTACTCTACAATCAGATTGTAGCGCTGGAACTTCCAGTAGATGTCACTGTGGGCCTGCACTTCAGAGAAGGTGTAGCTAAATGGAGGAACATGGGCAGTCAAAATCGGCTACAAACAGCTACAAACACAGACTGAGACTTCTTCTTACCTAAACATGGCAATGAGCAGGTTGATGAGGAGAATGTTGGTG
The DNA here is from genome assembly GCA_024349245.1 of Neodontobutis hainanensis. Classification (NCBI taxonomy): domain Eukaryota; kingdom Metazoa; phylum Chordata; class Actinopteri; order Gobiiformes; family Odontobutidae; genus Neodontobutis; species Neodontobutis hainanensis. The sequence continues at coordinate 9,825,649 of JALDNG010000017.1, forward strand.
ACAAGCAGATAAATAACCAGAAGAATTACCACCAGCCAGTTATTGCCGATGCTCCTACAAGGCTCCTCACCCGCATCAATCAAAGTGACGTTATCTGTGCATGGCATGTCCCACTCCTTGGCATAGACTGGTATATATATTGTATTTAAGTTGCCATTAAGTACAACTTGAACATGAAAGATAGGCTAAAAAAAATTATAAAATAAACTTTTACCATCCATCTCTTCTACAGGGATCTGTCCAAAGATGTGCAAATATGGCCTGTAGAAAACCCGACGAAAGATACGATCTATGCGTGGATCATAGGAGTAAATCAAAGCTTGATTGGCTACACCATACGCCATGAGCCACACACCGAGGAAGAAGAGAAAGAAGAAGACATCTTTTATCTGCACAGGGGAGGAAAACGGTTACAAAGCTAGGAACTTTTAGTAACTTCTTATTTAATTAACATAGCATTTTCTGGTTTTTAATAGTTACCATCTTGCCAACAATAATGATTTTAGGTCCCAGCTGTTTGTGAACGGCAAAGATATGAATGAGACGCAGAGTAAAGACCATGTAGTCTATACACAGGACATCCCGACCAAATCCATAGGACCAAGGGAACATCCTACAACATAAACAGAAATGAAATGGAACAGCTCCCCCTTGTGGTCAAATATTTCCTTCACTACTTACAAATACAAAGACAAAATAATAAAATCTGTCATCTATTGATGATTGCTGTGTACCTGCAAAAGAGTCCTATGATGAACAACGAAATGGCAGTGACGTCGCATTTGTTCCACACATCCTGAATGTATATTCTTAATCTTTGCTGCATCGTTAAAGCGCTCTTATAGAAAGTCTTGGAACATAAAAAATAGTAAACAGGACAGTACAAATATACTTTTAAACATTTAAAACATCTTACATGTCTGAGCCCTCACCTCCCTGATCTCTTCACACACAATGGTAAACACCCAGAAGTACAGAACATACTCTGCAACAGAAGGACCTGCCGGCGGCGGAGGCTTGAAGTCCACCAGCAGAACGTAGGCATAGAGCACCAGGAAGAGGAAGTACATTAACACATTGCCCAAAAAGGAGGTGACAGGTGCAAACCAGAACTGACGCCATCTCGCCACGATGAACGGACGCTTGGGGGGTCTGTAATGAGGTTTGCCTATTAAGAAATAAAAAATATTAAATACAATATTTTGATCATCCTCGCAGGACAACTTTTAAAGGCACCGTGTCACACCTTTAATGTGAGTGGTACTGGGAGTTGTTGCATCTTCTTCTTCAGTGTCACTGGAAAACAACATCTCTTTAAACTCAGAATACAACCAAAAAGTCTAAACCTACAGTAACTTAAAGATTATTAAACTAAAATCATTATTACATGCCTGATATCTGTAGAAAATAAGAAGTCTAAACTAGGCCTGCACAATATATTTATCATTATGGGCATATCAACAATTGAAATGACTGCAAAATGCTTGAATTGCAGGAACATTATGTTTATTCCTTCACCATGGACAGAAAGACCTTCACCCAATGACAAGCAAAATATATTAGCCAATCAAAATTAAACTGTGATTTAACCAAATATAAAAGTGAGTGGCACTATAGAGAACAGAGCAATGCCATTTCAATTATGTCAGTGTTCAATTTAGCTTTTACTCTGAAGGTTCTACTAATGTGCAGCTCTAATCTAAGCCTGTGAAGGTTCTCAGTCATCCAGGACATCTTAAAGAAAAAGTAAAGCAAAGGCATCTGGTTTAGGTTTTCAAGATGAAGACATATCGTCTCTTCTTCAAGAGACTTTGTAAATTCTGAAGTCAACTGGTAAGAGAGCTGAAAAGGGAAGGATTCTCACTTTGGATGAAGGACCATCACCTGCAGCTGAACCTTGCAAAAACAGAACTGCGTATGATTCCAGCCAACACAAAAACCCACCACAACCTCTCCATTTAACTAGGCTCATCAACCATCAACCATTACACCGTCCAGCACTGCCAGAAATCTGGGAGTGGTAATTGTTGATCAACTAAACTTCACAAGTCATGTTGCCAGCACCACCAGGTCCTGTAGATTCATCCTCTACATCATCAGGAAAATTAGACCTTTCCTATCAGAGCACTCTGCGCAAATCCTAGTCCAGGCTCTTGTCTTGTCCAAACTGGATTATTGCAGTGCTCCACTGGCTGGACTCCCTGCTGCACAACCAAACCTCTGCAGCTGATCCAGAATGCAGCAGCAAGAGTGGTCTTTAAAGAACTGAAGAGAGTGCACGTAACTCTTCTCTTCATTAGGTTACACTGGCTCACGGTTGATGCACGCATTAAGTTCAAAGCTATGCTCTTGGCCTACAAGACCACCACTGGCTCCGCCCCCCCATACCTTCACTCACTGATACAGACCTATGTTCCTACCAGATCCCTGCGCTCTGCTAATGAACAACGTCTGGTGGTACCATCCCCTTCTTTAAAAAACGCCTGAAAACACATCTCTTACTTTAACATCTAACTTTACTTCCTTAATTCTACTTCCCTGCTATTGCTTCCTTTTCTTCTACTAAAAAATTATAATAATAAAAAACAATTCCTATCCTTAGCTTTGTATACTGTGATGGGTTTTAACAGACTATTTTTTGGTGCACTTAAACTTTTTGTTACCTTGTGTTGTTAAAATTGCTTCCATTGTTTTCCTCACTTGTAAGTCACTTTGGATAAAAGCATTTGCTAAATGACTAAATGTAAATGTAGTTATGAAAGGGCAATGTGACTCCTCAATAGACCCAGGGGAGTTGTTAGTGACCCTGTTCCATTCAAGTGTTGTTCTTCTAGAGTGAAACTGTTTTGGTTTAGATTTTAAAACACTGTTATAAATATTGGCAACAAGAATCTGAGACCAACTCCTCTGTTCAGAGAGGGCTTTTCCATTTTGACAAAAATGGCTTCCGTCACCCCTCAATGTCAAAAATTGTACATTGCTGTCCTCGAAGGAATGTCCTTTCTCTTTGAGGTGGAGGTGGACTGAAGACTCATGTCCTCCAGGATTGGTTCTTCTGTGCTAACACATCCTCTTGTGAAGCTGTTGTTTAGTTTCACCGACATAACTGTCACTGCACTCTTCACTGAACTGCATAGACCACATTACTCTGTTTGTGAGAGGGATATTGTCTTTAGGACAGACCAGTGGGAATACAGTGTCCCCAGGTTTAGAGTGGACCGGAATGTTGTTTTTTTTTAATTTTACAAACACAATATTCCTGGTCCAATCAGAGTTAGTTTCAGGTTAAAATCCCTCTCTTTAGATATAAAAGATCAGCTCTTTTACCAGTTGACATTAGAATTGACAGTTTCTATGAATAAGAGACAAAACGTCTTCACCTTGAAAAACCTAGCCCAGATGCCTTTGCTTTAACCTTTTCTTCAGCCCTAATCTAAACAAACCTAAGACTTACATGGACTTGATGTCTGAGAAAGAGAAGACGGTGGTCCCATAGTTCTCATTATCTTCCTCCTGTACGTTTACATCCTCCTCCTGCTGATGGTGTTCTCGTTTTCTGAGTAGTATTTATAATGGTTAATATTTTACTATTCTCTCCGTTAATGTCACCAGCAGCTGTTGTGTGAACTGTACCTGAAAGAGATGAGGTTGGTGTAGCACAGCACAGGGCAGAAGAAGGTGAGAAGGAGCTTCCACACTTCTGTGCCCCGCTTCATGTCACCCCACCAGATTTTGGACAAGAGAGACTTTGGGGGAAAAGAAATGAGGCAACAGTATGTTAACAGGACAGTATACAGTCCATACGAGTCTGACCTATAAACACATATACAGTGGAATAAAGCAGTATAGGACTCACCTGCACTCCGTCGTGGCTGAAGAAAAGCCTTGCATCAGCACCCAAGCCCATCTGAAGGCAGGTGGTCCCACCCCAAACTGAAGACTTTCTAATCAGTAGAGTAAAAGCGCGGGTCTCATCATTCCGATAGCAAGAGCTGAAAATATCTGGATAAAAATTAAATAGAGAACAAAACAAGAGTTACATAAAGTGACATACAACAATCATGTAATCATGCAGTTTCACATTTTGTCCTTTACATTCAACGCATAAAACTCAAAATTGTGTTCACACCATGTGCAATGTTTTCAAACTTCTGTGCAAGCTCTTTCATTGAGAGTTTGGTTTCAGCTTCATTCTCCAGTTTAGACAACTCCCTCAGCATTTTACAGGCACTCAGGGCACTAAGCACAGGCTCCCCAGTCTGGAGGAGACAAACAAATACGTATTTAAATGTTAGACTAGAGCAGTTGGTGAGTTGAACATTTTAAACAATTTGATGAGCTCTACCATCTCCCAGAACAAAGTAGCCATCTCATGTCGATTCTGGAGCACAGCCCAGATAAAAAGAGAGGCCCACGGATATGAGCAACGTTTTTCTCGATACAGACAGTCTCCACGCAGAACCCTACTGACATGCTGCAATGGTCAAATGAGACATAATTTTAGGACAGTAGATGAGGAAGAGAGAACTCCGTTATCTTTGTTTGTTTGTCGACCTTTACTGCCTGTCGTCTTGATGCAATTTGATGTATTCCCACAGCTTTGTAGTAAAAAGGTTCACAGACATCTCCCATTAACATCTCCAGCACTCCAGACACCTAAAAAGAAACAAGGATGTGGGTAAACTTTTTGGTTCTTAGTAAACCTTTCTTGCATAAAGACCAACTTCACCTCAAAGAGTGTAATATCCATTACTGGTCCTGGGTCTGGCTTGTCTGCATAAATGTTGGGGGAGTTTGGAGGGCTGGGCTCTGGGGCACCAATGGCTGTAGTTCCTTGTCGCTCCTCTAAGCGGCGCAGCAGTAGGTGGTAGATAAGTGACCCCTCGGGTACAGCGCGGTACAGGCTTTCTAGTTGGCCATGTGTCATGTACTCCACAATGTTGAGGCCATTCTCAGTAAAAAGACGTACAAACTTTGGCTTATTATTAATCAGTGCATCTGTCATGGATTCTTCCAAATCTTCATGCTAAGTAAAGAAAAAATATATTAATAAGTACCATAGAATATAAACAGATATTTATAAGTTAAGTTATATGTGCGCGCACCTTCCAGTGGATGTCTCCATTAAAGAGTTCGCTCTTAGCAATGTCAACTCTGTTCCATGTGACTGCTAGCTTCAACTCATCATTGTAAGGGCTGGCTTCGACAGATGCACGCTGCTTACTCGCTGAAATATGCACATACAAACATAAATGCAAGAACATGTGGGAACCTAAAATTTCTGAAAATAAAGTCTTACTTGCCTCCAACTAACGCTTTAAGAAGGACTGTGTCAAAATCATTGGGACCCTCTTGTTCTCCATGGTATATTGTTATGAATCCTCTGTTGCTGTAAATGTACAAAGCCTGAGTGCACAAACAAAGGTGTAGAGTATAGAAGATTACATTTCAAGTCAATGATTATGGTTCAATAAAGTTTAAAAGAGAAATCTAAAATCACTCAGACTGATCACTGTACAATATCCCATCACTTATGATTACCAACCAATGAATGTAAAGCTGAATAAAGGATGCTGTAAATAAATGTTGTAACATTAAAAGACTTATAAATACTTATATATAAAACTCCTGTACGCTACCCTGCAGTCTACTGTAAAACCTTAATGGTCCACCAGAGGGAAGGAGAGCCAACTGTTTAACCAAAAGAAATCCCTCTAAAAAAAGGAACTACGGCTGTAATTCTGAGGCCAGTCACAACAAAGGAAAAAACAAATGAGGGTAAAAAAAAATTATGTGAAATAGTCACAAAGGTTTTGCCATGGTAAAACTCCCAAAGCTGTTTTTAACAAAACATGGATAAAAAACCTGCAGCAAGTACAAGACAGGGCAGTTTTTTTTTCAGCTTAGAGCCTATACCTGCTCGACTAGTTTGTCTGTCTCCGTTTCCAACGGGAAATACTTCTTCACTCTTTCTGCCATTCTCTCCTTCAGATCCACACTTGGGGCTGCCTCACTGTCCCCTTCGCCTGATGACTGAGCAGCAGAGGCCGAAGACAGGTTCTCCAGGGCATCACTCAGGAAGTCTGCCAAGCCTCCAGAACCAGCCAGGACCAACCAGGGCATGAAGTTTCTTAAAGACTGCTCTACACTCTGTTAAGTACAAATGAGGTCTAATCATCTTTATGCAGTTTTGACATATGACAAACTCAGATAAAATCTGTTTGTTACTAAATCCAATGACAGTATTAAAGGACTGCTTTTACCTCCAGCATGCTTGCCTCGCCTGACACCAGCATACAAAGGACAGGAATGTCAATACTGCCACTACCTATAAAAAAAAACAAATTCAATCAAAACGTAGGCATTGTTCAATAAAAGCATGTTGGTGAATTTTTTTTTAAGATTTTGTTTGGTCTTTTAGCCCTTATTTGAAAGGACACCTTCAAAAAAGGCAGAAGTGTGAGAGAGAGGAGAGTTACATTGGGAAAATGAAATGGATTTTTGTGAAACACCACCAGAAGGACCATTGTTTGTATTTGAAGCACAATGTTGAACTTTGTTTTTTCACACAAATACTGGTATTTTGTAGTTGGTAGCAATAAGACTGCAGAGAATATGTTACTGTTGATCAAAAGTACAGTACAATGTGTATTTTGGGCACAATAACTTATCATTAGTTTTGTGCAAATTACAAGTTCTCACTAACCCCAGATTCCTGTGCGTTGGCGAGAGATGTGGTCTTCTAGTTTGGCCCTAAAGCTTGTCTCCCCCCCACTTCGTCCCACACTCCCATCATCCACTAGGAGGAAAGCCTGGTAGTTGTTGTCCAGGCAGCAGGTGTCCCGGGACGTGTTCTGCATATAGTACCTAGCAGGAAAGCTGCCCTGTAAAAGAAAAAAGAAAAAGTATTTAACAGCTGATTACAAGCAAGGCTTTGTGACTACCTAGTTTTTAACATATATACAAAAACATAAAACCAGTCTGAGAAAACGCAAATACCATGCGGAATGTCTAACCTGAGGTTTGACGAGCTGCTCTCGGTTGTGCACAAGTCCCCATGGAGCAATGCCCAGTGCCACTACTTTGTTCATAGTGACAGAGGAAGCTGCAGTGGCATGATCCCGTACAGCTTCACCAACACACCTCCCTATGCCTTCACGCAGGCCTGCAGTTATTATCCACGCTCCTGGAACAAACAATAGAATAATGAACATGGAATGACTCATAAAAAGTGTTAAGGACAGGGTCATTTTTATTAAACTACAATATATTTTTATGCTCAAGTAAAAAAATGTATGGGTATTTTTGTTTTTTCATTGTCCATGCTATTAGTCTAAAAGGCAGGAAAAAGCATCAATGGCTTCAGTGAGAATTATTAAAGAATTTCATGTTATACATACATATAGATCCGAAAGAAGTACAAATAAAAGGTGGCACACTTTTACAGAATTCGGTGCATTGTCCCACTGGGTTTGTAGGGTTTATTTTGATTCTCTCTCAAAACATGCCTCCAAACAGGAAATCAACTTTAAGTCAGATGCAAAATAATCTGCTTCACTGCTGTTACTGTAATGTGAATCACAAAAACAGGACACAGGAACAGTATACATGAAATGTCAATGACATCATAGAGCACGTTTTAGACTGTATCATGTGGCTGAGTTTGTTTGAGTTATATATCTGACCTTCTGCATGTGTATAATTATCTCAGCTTTGATCTGAGGCCTCTAAGAGGACAGAGACTTTGAATGACCTCTAGATAAGAGAGATAAGTATTGCAGTGTGCCACCTGCACTTGCCACGATAGCAAAAGGAAATGGCTATTGTTGTACCAAATTAGGACCTGACCCCTGGGAGTCATACGGTGAAATGGTACCACATTTTGTAACCACTGAGTTTATTTTTGGCCCTAAGTGACTTAAACAATCAGTACAACAACATGACTCAAATATTACAAAAAGAAGTATATGCATGTTTAATACCCATTAACTAGCTTACACCACATACTGGTTGGTTTGAACAAAAATCATGATTACTATTAAGGTCTTAAAAGGTTACCTGTGCTTTGTGAAGCTTTCACCAGTCCCTGTCTGATGACCTCCCGAACCCAGGTCTTCACCTTTGTCCGGCCTTCTCCGCCCACCACAGACACTACAAGGTTTGGTGGAGGCAGACACCAGACTGTTGTCATCATTGTGTACACCATAGAGGGGGGGGTATCCCATGATAGCCGCAAGAACTATGGCCCCCATTGGAGAAAGAGGAGAGACTAGCATCAGAGACCATCACAAGAGAACAGTTCAAAGAGACTGGGGCCTGATTGTTTTAGTTTATCATGCTACACGTATTTATTTAGGATAAAGTAGGAGTTGCCCAAAACAGATCTACAAAGGCAGCATATGCTTTATAGTTCCCCATAATCTGTTTGAGTAATCTAATGGTGAAACATTTGTTCCAGCTTAGACTGTAGTGCAAATTCAATCAATCACTGATTAAGCCAAACAGAGAATATGTACAGTATCAGACTAAAAAACACCCACATAGCTCTGCCTCTTGCTGGCTCCTACAAACCGCAGTTCTCCAAATGCATCTGTGGGGTATTCAGAGGAGTGCTGGGCACTGTCCCAGTGGTTGACAATTGCAGTGCTGAAATAATCTCCCAGAGCCACAGAGGCATGGGCCTCCTTTGCGCCTCCGCACTGGCACAGACTGTTATCACTGAGAGAAGGGAGAGGCTCGTGCATTAATGTGAGAACAGCTCATTCATTTATTGGATATTGTATAAGTATAGGAAATAGACTTCACACTACCTTGAATCCTCTACAAAGGTGGTGCAAACTCTTTTTTTGAAGATTTTCGGAATCCAACTCTAAAAAAAACAATATTCTGTTTTAAATACTGGCCTTTGAGGCTGCTTCCGCTTTTTCTAGGATTACAAAGGCTAAATAAACTAGAAACACTGACTGTTGATTTACTTATGAGGTATTTTTCTTACGAGTAGCCTATTTTCTAGATAGAGACACTTTTTTACAACTCTCAAAAATGGCCTACTCCAAGCTTTAACATAATAATGAAGTCTAAAGCGCTTGGCTCATATTTACTCTAGTATCAAGAGTATTCAATGGCTCTACTACAGCAACCGGACCTAAATATCCTGCTTTATCTTCAACATGTAGGCTATGTAAGTAGTCTACACGGTGTGAGTAGGCTCCCTGTCAGCGGTAGGCGCTATCTCCACACTCCTGACACTTCTCTACAATAAAGTTTTTATGAGCGATATTAACCAGCCTATTAACAACTTTGTTATAAGGTTGCACAAGTCAGTTAAGCAGACCTAGCTATAGGCTCAGAATATCACTCGCTTTTTCCGCAAAAAAAAAAAAAAAAAAAAAGAGCCAACTTCCGCTGTTTTATTAACTTCAGAGACAGCTATCGCAACAGGCAGAAACAACAAGCCTTGGTAAGAAGTAGACAATGTAAGTTTAGTAGTTTTCTTCTAAGGCTTTAGCAGAGCCTTAAAAACATATGAGCAGTCTAAATGAAGCTAAGTTTTACCGCTGTGGCTCACTAACATCTGGCAACAACAGCAGCACATTCTCCATGTTTTCACAAATACTAGTAATTACAGAAGCGCAAAAAAACCCACCTGGTCCTTTTCAGATTTACTTATTTGGTCCGTGTTGCCTCCACCTTCTCCCGCGTTTTTCATGGGTTTCTTTTTTTTTTCTCGAGCCATTGTGAGACAAGGAAAGATCACTCAAAACGCTAAGACACCGGCTACAGACAGTTCAGAAGCTCATTCCTGGACCCTTCAGACTGAGCCTTGAACCGACAGAGATAGGCACAAAACAGTCCAGCCACACAGGTGAGGGTGTGGTTTTCACATTTGTCAAAAGAGCCTACAAACTGTATATAGGAGTGGCCAGACCGACATGCCATTAGCTCACAGGCGTTACAAAACACATTATGTTATTGTATACAGGTTTGGTGAGTTACTAGGAATGATTGTACAGTTCTTGGAAGTTGATTGTGGCAAGTAATAGGATCCTATAGTATCAGAAACGGCTGAATTCATAGCTGAGAGCAGTTTGCATTGCTGGCATGGTGACTTTAAAATATCACAGTCAGGCCTGGATTAGTAAACAGCCTCACACCTTTTGGGAAATGAGATTCAGGCTTAAATGCAAAGATAATAGAAACATTAACAGCGTTGCAATTCAAGGAAGCCCCTACACAACGTTAAGTGTTTTTACTAGAAAGACATAGGATAAAGTCAAAAACGCACACACAAAGTAGCTTACACAGTTGTATTTATTCCATATGTATAATTTATAATTGAAATAAAATTAAATAGTCAAAAAGTTAAAAAGCATAATTATATCCCACTGTGTCTCAATCCCCATTTGTGCCAGCAGAGCATACATTCATGTTAAAGTACCATACAAACAGGTGTAGCTGTAGTTTAAATAGATGGAGACCTCCTTAATCCATGTTGTGAGCGTATACATTCCTCCAGGGCACTATCTGCCATATCCTTGTGGATCATTGGCCTTCTTTGATTCATCCTTTCCATTCGTCTGGCTGATGTGGTATAATGTGTTGGCCAGGTTGTGGAGCTGGCACGTCCCGAGCTGGCATCCACGATGAGGGGCCCGCCGCGGACGTAACTTCACTGGCATTCTGCCGAGAACAAAGTGAGAAATATAACACACTTTTTCATTTATGTCTGTAGCACTTAATAGTCATAAATAACAGCTTGTAAATGTGGTAAAGGTTATTCATACCTGTGTTTCAGTGCGTCTAGGTGGTTGTCTTCTGATAGAAATGGGATGATCCTTAATGGTGGAGCATGGTGCGCCAGTGTCTCCTGTAGATTTTCTGCTTCTGAGCCCTGCACAGTGTTGTCAGACACCACAGTTTCAGGCCTACAGCATCAGACAGAATGAGATAAGGGTTTAAAATCACATGGATGGTAAAGACATGCATTTAGTGTAGATTCATGCATTTGCTAACCTCTCAGTTGGTGTAATTGGCAAGGCAGCGGTCAAAGGCACAGTCAACAGCAACAGAACGGCTATCTCCATACCGCACAGGCCTGTAAGAGATTATTAATATTAATTATCGTCAGTCTTCAGAGCAGTGAACGCCAGTGTTTAACATTATCATCTGCCTTCATCTGTTATGTATAATGTAACTGATCCTTTAACATGAACAAATTATGACATAATACTCCCTACTAATTAAATGTCTCCAGCATCCCTTGACCCAAAGTAAAACTCTGAACGCATTCCCATTAATTATACAATACAATGCAACATAAGCTGGGGTAAACAGTACACAAAAATGAAATCTGAAATGAAGAGACTTACCACCCTTAAGAAGCAGAAATCCTCTGTGTCTTCCGGAGTAAACCGTCAAATTCTGAGTTGAACCTTTCTGACGAGACTTAGATGTTGTTCTGTCATCTGCTTTCACCTCTGGTCCTTTATAAAGTGATGGAGCCTGAAAGGGGCGGGCGTGCCATGATGTGGTCACAGTGAGCTTTTTTTCTTTGTTTACAAGGACCACAATCGTAACACAAACAACCCTGAAACGGCCACCAAAACAATGCACACATACATACGTAACAACCTTCTACGCACCTTCCCATGATGTTTACATTCAATCTGTGTCAACTCTTTGCGAACCCCTTCCCCTTGCCCCCCTCCACTTCCTCCTGCATCTTTCTGCTCACTTACTGCAATCGCTTGCTAACCAATTGTTCTACAAAATTATTCTTTCATTTCCATCACCTGCAGGAAGTGCACAGGGCCCAAAATAACCCCCCAATTCTCCTCTGGGCTTTTCTTTATCGTGTCATTTTTCCTGCCTTTTTGTTTTTTTCACACTTTACCCTTCACCCTGTTTCTTTCTAAAATGCCCTTTACAAATAGCCTTTTAAAAAACAACCTCATAATAAAGTAAAGTTATTTAAAACATCTTTACATGGTTAACTATTCATCAGTTTTAGTAACGCTCAATGGTTAATAAGAATTGGGCAGAGTCTTTGGTTTTACAGCCATTAAAGGTTTTACTTTTCCACTTTGCTGAGCATAAACAATTATTTTTTGGGATTTCACACGTTTAGAATTGTTCTTTTAATTAGTCTTGAGTTGTTTTTTACTGTATTATACCAGTACATTTACTTGAGTATACATGGCAACTTCAAGTGAGCATCCCTCCAGGAATTGACCTCACACTTTTAATTAGGAATACACTTAGTCCTATGGGTTCAAGTGTCACGCTTAATGGTCTCCCCCCTCCACTCTCCCAGCTCCTTCACTTCCCCCTTCAGTCCATTGTGCACCTTTCCTGACTAACATCTGGCCTTAGATGTGTTACTGTAGCAGAGCCTGAGTCATTACTGGTCTAATGAGAAAGAGCTTCTCATGAGTTCATTGATGAATAAGCACTGATTGAGAATATACACCCAATGGTGTTTATTGAAGTACTTCCTCTTTTAAACGTCATGACAAAAGGAATATGCGTGCACTGGTTCCATTCTGTACACCTGTTCTTTGAATGAGAGAAAACTAAATTGTTAAATATATAGTATTAAAAAAATACCTTCTTCAGACCCAATAAAATGCTTTCTGAAAAACTTTGTCTTCCACACAATTAGTGTGTTTCAAATTTCATTTGGATGGTATTATGATAAATACTAAGAATAAAATAATGATTGAACATGTACTTTTAGAGGGTGACAGTGTTTCGACTATAGTGTCCTGAGTGTTATGACAGTGATGATGTTAGTCTGCTTCAGGATGATTAAAGTGGACAGCCCTGGATTGCATACGTCAGGGACAACTGTTTGTTTCCACTGGCTGGAGAGGTTACTGGAGGTAATTATTCTTATGAAGGTACAACCTGTTGATATCCCACATCACCGATTGTCTCAAATTTATCTTGAAGCAATAGCTTCCTTGAGAGCTGGGTCTCTCCTGACTTCACTCCCCTGTTTTCACTAACTTGTGTGCATCCTGTTTTTGTATGGACACAGCCACCAGCTGGTCATGTCTGCCTCCCGGGCGCTGTTTCCTTTACTCACTGGGCACAAGAGTGAGCATCCTGCTAGGAAAGGCTGCCAGTCACCCACCCCCTATTTTTCTCACACATTTAGACCTCGAACAACTCAAGACACTTTGCATCAAGTGCGTAAACAATGTTCACTGCAAGACATAGTAGTAGGTTAGAACACAAGCAGATACAGGAACAAATACTAAGACAAGTTGTATACTTTTCTGTCTTTCTGTGGTAAATTTAGACTGTATAACATTTAACATTTCCTTCTACAAAATAAACACATGTTTTATTTGAAAACAAGGCCATCTTGACCGGCTGACATCAACCTTAGCTTTATTGCAAATGTTCAATACTGTGGACACGTACTTAAAACAAACAAAACATGTTTTTTTTTTTAGAAGGAGATGGTGTAAGACAGACTAAGTGTGAAAAACCCTGTAAAAGGACAGAGGGTCACTGCTGAGAGATATAAGCCCGAGTCCATTAGTGGATTATAAGCATAACCAATCCACAGCTCCTGCATGTCCCTGGGATTAGAGACGCTAACATCGAGGGAGATAGAGGGACATGGTGAGCTTGTGAATTTAGCAAATCACACACAGAGCGAGACACTGTGTTTTCAGCGTGTCTGAAAAACAGTAGCGTTGAAGGGGTGACACCACAAAGTTAGTTTGGGACATCTTCATTGACTCAAAAGGTAGGTTAATGTTGATATAAAGCATACATTTGATTTGTTTTGTGTTTGTATGAACTAAGTGGTGTTTTCTATTTTTGTAGTATTAGCTATGATATTTAAGCTTCCCACCTAAACCTTTCATAACCTATTTTTGAGGGATCTGCTATGCTATATTCTAAAGATAATGAATGCATTTTTGTGTTGTCTCTCTTAAATATTTAACTGTGTTGCAATTAAATGTTTGTTCTAGCCAGCATCATTCGTTCGGTGCAGTGTGCAGGCAGCATGGAAGTGGACCTCGAGGGGATTATCCAGTGTATCAAGCAGGGAGATGCAGACGGCATTCACATGCATTTGCAGAAGTTCAACAAAGAGGTCATCTTACGTCATATACTCCCTTCTGTCACAAGGAAGCACTGTTTATTGTATATGCTAACAGAAGTGTTGTGTTTTTATGTTGGCAGTACGCACAGTGCTTCTTCTTTGATGCAGAGGAAAGAGACCGCAGGAAAGTAAGTTTTGAGACCTTTGCCTCTCTTCTTATCCCGCTCTCTACCCTCCTCCCCTCACAGTGCGATTAGTAAATCTGCTGCATCAGTTGTTACTCATCCCCTCTCCTTAGGAAGATTGAGTCCAGGCCCTAAGTTGCATATTGCCTTATAATCTATTTAACTCTGTGCCATTTTCAGTAAAAATTTGTCCTAATGTGTAGTGTGTGTTCATTTTGTGCTCAATGGACTCTGTGCCTTCTGTAGCAAAGGAAACTGGAAGAGGTATGGTGTTTTGTGGCACAGATTCAAGTATAATGGTGGCTTATAAGTGATCCATTTTTTTTTTGTTTTGTGCTTTGCATTGACAGTTTAAAAAGAGTAAAGTGAGAGATTTCACTGATTCGGATTCGGACTGTGAGGAATATGAACAAGAGCACCAGGGTCTCTTTCTCAGACAAGTACATCTTCATTACATCTTTTTGGATGAATGACTTGAGATTATGCCCATTGTCAGCTAGACTATTAGACTATTGTCTTTAGTTGCTAGCTGAACTAATATAAACACTTCACTCAGGCCACAAGGCAAAATATAAAGTGGAAATTTGAGGCTGCAGTTAGTCTGCATTCACATATAACCTCTCATCTCAGTCATGTAATGTATGTGCATTAGTTAATACTTTATTTCCAATACAACAAAGCTAGCATCATAACAATTAAGAGTAAACTTAATTTATTTTTTTTTTTCCTGTCTAAAGAATTTAGCCCTCGTCCTTGTTGGGTTCATCAGAACGGAAGTGAAATGCTGCCTGTTGAAAGTGTCCCTCCAAACCTTGAGGATCCTATCTCGAGACAAAAGGGTCCTGGCTCCATTAGTGACCGACAGTGCTCTCCAGACTCTGGCTAAACTAGCTGGTCTGACCACAAGTGAAACCAGCAATGACGTTCCTGACGTTCCTGACCTGAACTTCTATGACAACATCATCTCGACCCTCGCTAAGGCCAAAGCCCAGAAGAGCCACGATGACGACAGTTATGACAACATGGAAACTAGTGAGCAGAATGAAGAGTACTTTGAAGAGGACGCCAAGAGTGGAGACAGTGGAGATGTGGACAGCATGAGCTGGTGCAGCAGCCACAGACCCAGCGTCAATGAGACGCACCGCAGCAGCATCCATCAGAAGGTGTTGGAGCGAGGGAGGAGAGACAGACGGGAGAGTAAGATGGAGGAAGAGGGAGGGAATGAGGAAGAGGGCCAATCAGCTGAGGAGGCACAGAGAAAAGAGGCCATGAAGGTGTTATGTAACATTGTCTACAACAGCACCTGGGCTCAGGAGAGGTTCAGCGCTCTCAGGTGCGTAAAAATATGTGCACATACAGTCAATAAATCCACATAAGATGTAAACTCCATATAGGACTATTTGTAAATGTTTGTTTTGCTGACAACGCTTTCACAAAGACAGAATAGTGTTAGTAAAATTAATTGGGTGTCTGCGCCTTTGTGTTTCAGCCCAAAAAAACATACCAAAATCAATAAAAATTATAATTATAGAAAGAAAAAAGGAAAAAAACATGCATTTGTCATTACAAACAAACAACATAACGCAATTAAGCACCTGTGTCTGAACATTTATCTATTTGATGTTTCTTCAGGCTGATGAGCGGTCTGACAAAACTTCTCTCTGCCAGCGTTGGCTCTTCGTTTCCCTCCAGTGTCCAATTCTATGAACTGCGCCTCATGTTTTTGATGACTGCATTACGACCAGAGCTCAGCACGCAGCTTCAACAGGTCACACCAGATCATGAATCAAGTCATTTCTAAATGCTAGATGTCTAGATGATGTCCACCAGGTAGAACAGAGATGAAGAGATATGGGTTAAAATAATTCTTTATTAACAATTTTCCATTTTTTTCTGTTCAATTATGTGAGCTGTAATAAGGTTTTGTAAAGCAATTACAAACAGATAATCTCTACTGTACTGTTTCTGTGTGTTATTTATACTGTAGGAGGGTGGTGTGTCCATCCTCACAGCTGCTTTGGAGAGCTGCCTGGATGTGCAGTGGAAGGATCAATACGAGTGTGTGCTGGACCGTGCAGCTCCACCCATTTCTCTGGACGCCTCGCAGCGCATCATTGAGATTCTTAAAATTCTTTTTAACATCACCTACCGCACCCACAGGCAGGAGCCAAAAGAGGTGAGTAAATGTAATGTGAGGTCAATAAAATCCTCCGAGTCAGTTTGAAGATTAAAAGGTCTGCTGTTATCCTCAGGATGATGCTGCTCAATATCGACACCTGGTGGCTATTCTTCGTATCTGCCTCATGAGGAAGTGTCTGCTGGCTGATGAAACTGATGAACTGCAAGGGTGAGCATGCCACTAAATGTACAGTAAGAGAGGCAAAAAAAACAGCAGCTTTTCAGTAGTTCTGAACAATATTTTACACTTTTTTTTTCTACACTTCCCAATTTCTTTCTTTAATTATAACTGATCCTACAGTCACACGGTTAATTTGCTTTCGGCACTGCCACTCCAGTGCCTGGATGCACTCCTCAATGCGCCTTTGGATTCTGGCTCAGAGCAGTATGAAGGCGTCAATATGGACTGTGTACACAACCTGCTGCTGTTCATGGAGCAACGGCTAGAGCAGGTGAGTGCAATGTAGTGGTAAGCAGTGAGACTTGTATATCAGAGCCAACTGTAATAGAATCTGTGAAACTCTTAGGGTGATAAGGTCAAAGAGAAGCTGACACCTGTCCTCAACCTGCTGACGGAAAGCTGCCGTGCACACAGAGAAACTCGAAAGTACCTCAGAATTCAGGTATAACCGCAAAACATCAGAAAGAAATCCTCAACACAAAATATTATTGCAACACTTTCATTTTTGCCACTGCTTTTTTTTATGAAGCTGTAGAACTTCTTACTTGGAAAGAAAGGCTACTGTATTTAAAAAATGTGTTCAAATGTGGATTCATCAATATTTCATCTTTAATTTGACAATTTTTAAATCAAAATGCATACTTGTTGTGACCCATTCGGTCTTGTCTGCCAGGTGGATAGACTAAAAAAGAAAAAAAAAGGTGCATAATAATATCTTTTAGTGTTTAATATGTTTATTGATTTTTTTTTCAATTTAAATTTACAAAAACAAAACAATACTCCAACAGAAATCAAAAACAACAAACAATTTAAAATTAAAATTAGAACTCTCCCACAAAAACACAATCCCCTGTGCCCACTGTCAATCACACTCACACAAAAATACGAATGAACAAAACGAACAGACACAATGATAACGTCAGCTAAAATAAACCATACAAAACTAAGTTACTCTTGCACCTTTGTAGATGGTTGATCAAAGAAAGGCCTCCAAACCTGATTAAATTTATTTTCTGAACCCCTCAAGATAAATCTAATCCTCACCAGTTTTAGATGGAACAACACATCTTTGATCCAATGTGACAACGTGGGTGGGGCAGCATCCTTCCATTTCAGAAGGATCAAGACAGAGTTAAAAAAAAACAATGAGCTTCTGACCCCCAGCAGACAATGCTAAACCCACAGTATTGAACCCGAAAAGAAATAATAATGTATTCAGTGGTATTTTGACAAGTACACAAGTCAGTGCTTCACAGATACCTCCCCAAAAGTGTTGTAGTTTAGGACAGAACCAGAACATGTGTATTAGAGTGGCCTCTGCTGTCTTACACCAATCACAGGTGGGGTCAAGATCTCGCTCCCAGTACTTCTTAATAGCAGACATAGATGGGGAGTCAGAGAACCCCGGGAAGGAACCTGAAATAAAGTGCCAGACCTGTAAATATCTAAAATAATTTGAAGTTGATAGATTATATTTATCAGACAACTGCTGAAAAGATGCAAATTTGTTGTACAGAAAAATATTGTTAAAAAAATTCAGTCCCACCCATGAAACGCGGCATCCAGCATTGATGGACTGAAAAAAGTATTAGATTATTAGAAAAAACTCATCCTATAATACAGATATCTTTTGATTACATTTCTAAAATTGGAGACAAGGTGTTGAACTTTCTTCTTTTGTTGAAACCACATTATATTTTAAATTGTATTGTTAGATTCTGCCACCGCTCCGAGACGTGTCACAGAGACCAGAGGAGGGAACCACAGTGAAAAGTCGACTTATTCGCCTCATGACGCACCTGGACACAGACCTGAAACATTGCGCTGCTGACCTTATCTTTGTCCTTTGCAAAGAAAATGGTATGGTCACAAAATATCATACTACTATTTGAATTTCTGCAATAATCAAGAGTCCACTCTCACGTTTACAGAAAGATCCTCTGTCTAATATTGCCTTTCAGTGCGGCGTTTTGTAAAGTATAGTGGCTATGGTAACGCGGCGGGCCTGCTGGCCACCAGGGGTCTGCTGGGTGGTCAGAGTGCTAAGAGCACCAGCTGTAGTGCCCAGTACTCCAGTGACTCCGACTCGGACACAGAGGAGTATCTGCAGGTGAGGGATCGTATCAACCCAGTGACCGGCAGAGTGGAGACACAGCAGCCCGACCCCATGGAGGGGATGTCCGAGGAAGAGAAGGAGGAGGAGGCCAAGCAGCTCATTAAGCTTTTCAGCAAGCTCTCCAGGTCTGTCAGTCGAACACCAAGGAGCTGTATAGTTTCCACAAAGAATCATGATGTAAACCAATGCTTCTTTATTTACAGAGATGACATTATCAAGCCTATGGGTGTTGACTCGGAGGGAAGACTCATCCCGCTGGCTGGACTAAGGGAAAACTCCATCTCAGAGGAGGGACACTCAGGGTCAGAGAATGAGGCAGATGAAGAAAAGTGAAATTTGATATATTTATTTATTTGTAATCTTTCCATTCAGCCCTGTAAATACATGCTCACATAAATGAAGAAATATTTAAGTTTAATGTAAATGCATAGAAGTGTGGGTCAAGTTAGAATTATGCTGATTATGTGTGGTGTTGCTGTGATTATGTCATATTAAAATAAAGTTTGTTTTACAGTCTGTACTTTATGTATGTACTTTTTAATTATATAACATGATTTCATTAGCTATTTTAGTATACATTTGTTATTATACAGTAGTGTTTAAACTCTAAAGCAGTTCTAAATGCTCAGACGATGTAGTTTGAATAAAAGCCATTTTACCATACATAAAATTAAATATTTTAGATTTTAGCATTACTGTGGTTAAGTAAAAACCTTACTATATGACCATTTTTAAAAAGTTTGAGAAGGACACACGTTTCATCAGAGCAAGTCATTAAAAATTGCATTTTTCAACTGAAAAAAATTAAATTGGTCTTCACAGTAAGCAGGTGAAGAGTTCAAGCCCCGACCAACTCCAATATCTTTTGACCAACTCAGGCCTTTTCTGCGAGGAGTCTGCATATCCGTCCCACGTTACTGTGGGTTCTCTCCGGGCACTCCAGCTTTGTCCAAAGACATGCACGTACAGCAAGGGTGGGCAATTATCTTTACCCAAGGGCCACATTAAAACACGGGACGTTTGTGGAGGGCCAGGCCAACACTGGGAACTCACTTGTGCTCAATAAAAACATGTTTATTTTGCTTATACGAAATGTATTTACAGTTTAGAGTATGTTGTCTAGTGAAATTAACTAATCCCTGCTAAATATTGAAGGAAAAGAAAAAATATATGCAGTGTTTAATTATCAACAAGAAATTAGTAAATGCGTGGCGGCCCAGATTAAACAGCCCAACGGGCCGCATGTGGCCCCAGGCCTTAGTTTGCCCAGCCCTGATGTACAGTATAGGTCATCTGTTAAATCTAAAGTGTCCCTAGTTAATGGTTGTCAGTCTTTAAGTGTCAGCCCTGCGACTAACTGGCCACTGTCGCCCAAAGTTGCAGGGATACGCTCCAGTCACCCGCGACCCCTAACCAAGTGGAATTATTACATTACATTATTGCTATTACAATCAGTCAATAATGTGTGATTTCATAAAGTATTGATTTCTAAAATGTTCAACTGAAAGTAAAATGTCTAAAAGGCATCAGAATTGCATCAGTACAGCTCCATCATCTCCTCAAGTGACATCTGCAGCTCGACCGACTGCAGAGAGGAGGCGCCCCCTTCCACAGCCATTTTCTTCAATAACTCCATTGAAGTCAGCACCACCTGAGATAGAAAAAAAATCATTAAGAGCTGAATAAAAAATGGTTTTCATTGAATTATTTTTAGATGATTTTTTATTTTCTAAATAGTAGACACTATCCACTGAGATTTCATGCGCATGAATTATACTGAGATTGCGTGCTGACCTCCGGCAGACCACTACTCTTAAGTGGTCAATTTCTGAGATAGTTCACATCTACAATTTTATAGCAGTGTCTGGGCGACAAAAGCCCTACTGGAACAAAAATGCTGCTTCAAGCTCAGAAGATTCAGCACAGATGCATTTACCTCCACTGTAATGAGCTTCTTTTGCCACGGCTTGTTGTTTGGATCAGGCCACTTCTCGCCCAGACAGAAGAACAGGGAGCAAGGCGGGCAATCTTTGCCCTCTATGAATTGTGAGATTCCTAAAGGGATGAGAAATAAAGAATTATAAGCCACTGCAAACAAGACAATAGGGGTGTTTATCTCATCACTAACCTTTCACAAAGTCTTTAAACAAATAAAGCTGTTGAGGGTACAGCTTTGAAACCTCTTGAGGCTGTCTGCTCTGGTCAAATTTAGAGAAACTCCAAAAAGCTTTCACTTCTCCATGCCGCTGACCATATACCACATGACCTGACACCCCCACGTCTAAACCCTCGCCCAGCTTGTCCAAGATCCTTTGGGTTAGATTGGCCTGGGTTTGGTCCAGCATGCATCCTGGGCTTGGAAGTGAAATTATGGAGAGACCCGAGTCAGGATCCAAAACAGATCCGATGAGATCAGGTCTAATGAACCCAAACAGAGGGTGTTATCCATTTGAATATAGTTAGAGAACATGAAAAGTGGCAAATATGGTTAAAGTGGAGGCTACCTGTAAACCAAGCGCATCCCTGATTCATTCTCAACATGCTGCTCAGACACAAGCACCCCCCGATAATACATATTTATCTTGAATTCAGTCTCTGCAAAAAGGAAAATTTTAATTTGTAAAACACAACAAAAGAAAAGGTTAAAGAAAAGGCATCTGTACTTAGTGTTTAAGGTAAAGACGTTTGATCTCTTTTTCCAAGAGACGTTTTCAAATCTGAGTTTATCTGGTAACTATAAGTCCAGATGCCTTTGCTTTACCCTTTTCTTCAAAATGGATAGACAGTAACTGGATAACTGAGAACCCTCACTGACAAAACACAACAATGTTTAATGAGAAAAAGGGTCAATACATGGCAGAAAGAAAAAAAATATATATATATATACATACAAATAGCACAATATCTATATGTGAGGATTATTAATTTGAAAGACAACAGGTAAGCATTAGTGGATGGCCCTAAACAAAGCAGTCCTGAATTAAGTTCCAGATCCTTACTCATATAGTAATTCTTAAATAGTAATTATAAAAATTGATTCCAGTTCATCTCCAAATTAAAAATGTGTATTATGTGTCACAGCAGTGTTTGACTACTTACTGAAATGATTTCCATCATTGGTTTGGCTCATCCTGTACAGGAACTGGTCTGCCAGCTGCTGATTGAAGGCCCCTCCCACAGCCCCCTCCACTGGTTGTGCTGGTTGCCCTGGCAACCCAGTTTCATCGACTGCACCCTCACACCCTACTGGATACTGCTGTTGCCCACGCAACACATGTCCTCCAATCACGTCCTGATTCAGTAGGTGCTGTTGCTCGGGAGGAGGCTCAAAGCCTGTTATGCCCTCTGTGGAAAAGTTTAAAAAACTGTCTGTAGACAGCTATCTGAGATATTCAGTCTGTGTTGCAAGAGCATAAGCACAACTGATTTTTACCTGGTTCAGGGCCAATATTCAGCCCTTCTAAACACTCCCGGAGAATGTCCTGGTTGGCAGGAAGGTCTGTGGACAAAACGTAAACATTTAAAACATTAAAGCCTGGTATTACAAACCAGGGAGAGAAAACCTTGATGAGATTTTACCTGAAAACACATTCTCTTGTGGGAGAAAGATATAGTCTTGAAATACGGGCTGGCTCTAAGAGCACAGAAAATATACATTTAAATTGCAGAATAAAGAAGTATTTATTTTGCATTCTGTATGTTGTTAACACATTAACCTCATGGCTTACCTCTTGTGTAGGAAGAGGGTAGTCATCACACAAATCAGGACTTTGTTGCTCTGGAGAAGAATTAGCTTTGAGAGAACAAGAAAACCTTTACTTACTCCAATTTTTGGTCAACCAGACTGCTTAGCCTATGCATTTGTATGTTATAACCACTTAATAGGATTTGAATTTAAATATTAATATTGTGGCTTTTAATAAGACTTTTAATGTGATCATCCACATGAGACGCAACATGATAATGGAGGTTTATACAGGGAAGTAGTAGGAACCTTATGTCAAATACAAACAAAGGCCAAAATGAGAAGTATCCATTGTACACTACATAATACTACCTGTACCCCAATTGTGCCCAACATCAAAGCCATTAGGCCATTACTGCCACCACTGACTTGGTCCCTTGATGCACATAAATTTATGTAAAGATCAGCGATTACCTTTTGATTCTGACTCATCTGGCCATCTGAATACTTTGTGAGGATTTGCAGCATCGTTCTTGCTGTCCAAAACCATTTTGAAGCCTTTTGCTCTGAGGGCACTGCGGAAGTTCCTCTTCCAGACTGAGGTTTCTCCCTGAGCCCTGCCATTGCCACTGACCTCTGCCCAGGCCTGAACAGGAGAACACCCCATTACGCTCTCATACCAGCAGGTACTCTTTTGTGTGTTTACATGAATCTTCCTGTGCTTGGAGATAAAAGTTATGGTTTATGAACCTTAAAAATGAGTATGTCTGTGTTGGAGGAGTCCTGTCTCAAAGCATGTTTCCATGGTATGGAGAACTCGGTCTGCTCAGGGTTGGTCCAGCCCACACCAGGATACATGCTGCTGTTGATCTGAGCTCGCAACCAGGGAATGAGAAGAGGTTTGGAGGGAGACATCTCTACAAGGAGGAAAACAGTCTAATTGTAAGCCCAAGTCTATTTCCTGTTTTTACTAACCATTAATATTCTCACTTGACTTTTTAGGCTGCTGCTCCTATAGTTAGGGGTCTGTGTAGTTTGTTAGTTTGAGACCCACAATTTATTTGTCCACCTCACCTCAAGAATGCAGCAACTGGCTAAAAACGCACCAATTATTTGACTATCGATTTATTTTTCTGGTTCAAAAAGTAAGAACATTTATTTAAAAAAAAAAAAAAAAAAAAAAAAAAAAAAGCCTGCATTAATGCATTAGAACTAGGTTATCAAGGTGAAACATCAAGGTATGAACATTTATACTTAAGCTACAAAAAAAATGAATTGATTATGAAATATTACACATTAAACTCTATAACAATAGCCGTCATTAAGGTGGTTGAATAAACAGATTTAGTATTTTAAACTACTACAGTCACTCGGTGGCCTACCTGTTGGTGATTTCAAAGGCAGCAGTTTTTAGACCCTAAATGTTAAAAATGTGTAGAGGAATAAGCCATGTACGTTTTCATCACGCGTTTAAAATTAACTTGCAACTGAGACCGAAAGCTCGGAGCCTAAATAGTGTAAGTCCGCTGAGGCTTTCTTGGGAAACTCCGAGATTCAGTTTCGTTTTTCAAATATGACGTAGACAGTGTCAAGTTCACCTAATGGCCGCTGGGTGGCGTCTAACCCAAAACACACCACCTGAGGTGCTGAGATAATTACAACTGGCCATTGTCCAGTGTGTCCCCCGCCTCAAGCCCACAGCCGCTGGGATAAGCTAAAAAAATAAAAATAAAAAAAAATAAAAACATTGTACCTAGTATAGTGCACATTTTAACTCCATGGTTGAAAAGCATAGATTTAAGAGAATTGGGACAGTGTGTGTTCTTTGCAGATTTTATTTGTTTCTCAAATACAGGAGAGTTATTGTACAGAAGGACAAAGAATTTCATCAAGAACTATACAATATTTACACATCTTTTTTTCCTTTTTTTAATGGAAAATTAGATTGTTTTTTTCAAAATAAGTCGGTATGCACAGACATCAAAATGATAAAAATGAAATGACTATTTCCTCTTTAAATATTATTTATATTCCTTCCAACATGGGAAATGAACAGTTCTTTTCTTCAAACCTGTATGAATGATGATTGAACTGAAGCACAACAATGTTAACAATGTTTCCCATTTTCCTTTTAACTTTGCTTCCTTCTTTTTTAATTTTCCGTATTTTACACCCACTGTATTTTATACAATGTTTGTCCCGACATCTGGTCTTTTCTATTGCGGGGAAGACAACTTGGATATGTGGGTTATGATTGTATACTGAACCTGTGAGAATTAAAAAGTATTTAAAATGTTAGGGCAGCTACCCAGTGGCTTGTGAGAGTTTAAGTTAAAAACATCATATAAATAATAAAAATGTGTATATATTATCACATAGCTGACTGGTGCTGCCCTTTTTACGTAGCACAGGATGAGCAAGAGCATTTTAACACTTAACACATTTCATGTTTTCTATCCAGAGTCCAGGTTCACGCTGCTCAAGGCGCACTCTACACACTGTTTAAAAAGCATTCTCACCATTGTTCACTCTTTTTAAAAGCCAACAGCTGATGTTAGTCTTTTCAAAAAAATAATTTATGTAAAAACTAAGCGGTAATAGCTTCTCTTTGAACTATTGTCTGTATGACACACAGTTAACATGATGCCAGTGGCTTTTCCATTGACTTGGTGCAGCTCATTTTTTTTTTGTACTTTCGATGTGTACATTGCAACGTGGGTCTGTTCCCTCTTGACCTATCAGTGGCCCCTGGTCCTATGGGGTTCCCACCGTTTCACAAATTAAGACATTTCTTAAGTCATTGATCGAGAACCGGAAAAAAAAAAAATGAAATAAAGTACAGAGACCATAGTCTGAGGTCATTTAAACAGACCCCATTGTGTTCATCAAGGGCTTTAAAAAAATTCTCCGCTTTTAGAGACTTGAAGAGGTTTGGGGGCTGTACAGTGGGATCCATCTCTTGTACTTTTTCTTTAATACTTTAATGAATTGGCCTTCCATTTCTTTGCCAAAACTCAGGCTTTGGTGCTAAGTGTGAGCAGCTCGATGAAGGAGCTGAAGAGGGTATCCAGCCAGCTCTGGTTGGCCATACACTGCTGCACCACTTCCTCTTGGCCCGGGTCCTCAGCTGCCTGCTCAATCGTGTTCGTCTAAAATAGTGGGATGAAAATAGCAGCTCATAAATGTCCTTCTCTAATCCACGTATGAGTGCATTTTACTATCATTTTACATCAAATGTAGCAAAACACAAGCACAAGCCATTTTATTTGCCTCAGAGCTAAAATATGTAGTGCCATTAAACATGTCAGAGGAGTATGTGCTTACCTCCTTCTTGCACTGTAGGAAGGTGTGGTATTTATAATGGTGAAGGGAGTGGTAGAGACTGTAGATCCGATATGACTCAGATGAGAGTTTAAGGTCCTAAAAAATTTAAAGAAAGCATTAACAGTCAAATCAATAAGAATCATGATATTTCTAAAGATGATGCAGTTATTTAAAAAAGGAAGGTTGAAGTTTTTATAATGTCCTAAACTTTTTGCAGTTGTTTCAGAATTAATTTTTTTACTGATGCAAGTATGTCAGTTGTTTTTCCATTGACATGCCTAAATTTAATCACCCAAAACCAAAAGTGGAAGGGGACTGCCAGATACTATTTAAATAGTTTGTGCTTCACACACACACCTGTGGTTTAGGCAGGGTCTTTTTGACTCTGTTGAGGGTCTTGCGGTTGTATGCGTCTCCACTTAGCCGCACCCTCACTACGCCAGTGTCCAGGGCGTCCACAATGATCTGAGGATAAGCATGCAGGGCCTCCTGTTGAACACAGTGTACACAGATATGTTTATAAGGAAGAAAATGGAATACAAATCAAATTTTTATTACAATATATATAAAAAAATGGGTTCTAAATAATTTTTCTTTCCACAAAACTAGAAATATTATAATGTACTCATTAAGGGCTTCAAAGAACATTTCATTGTTGGTATGAAGGACAGAATGAGTGAAGCAGTACACTGCACTGAGATTACCTGGTGCTGAGAGCTCATGCTGACTCTCCTCAACAACCTCCGCTTCTGTTCGCTCAGGATGCCGTCAATCTTCCTCATTGGGGGCAGGTACAGCTCATCTGGTGGCCAATCAAGACAAACATAGTTCCATTAATCATGATTCATGTAGCAACACTCCTCTTCAACTCAAAAGACAGATTCAAAGAAACAACTTTAATTTGACACACCCTGAAATGGCCAACAATCAAAGAATTTATCTAAAACATGTTTTGTAAAGATTTTTAACTGCTGCTTCTTCATAAGGCTCATAAGTGTAGTTTGTCTCACTGGATGGGATTGTCTGAAAAAAAAAACATGGCACTAAAATGTTTCCAGTCAAGTTTGGTTGGGTTAGAGAGGCACAAATATGCTTCTGAATACCAAGCTTGTGTGTTTTGCAGAATCCTATTTTTATACTATATTCTGTTGTGTGTCTGCTGTGT
Source organism: Neodontobutis hainanensis (assembly GCA_024349245.1). NCBI lineage: Eukaryota > Metazoa > Chordata > Actinopteri > Gobiiformes > Odontobutidae > Neodontobutis > Neodontobutis hainanensis. Next base: position 9,852,545 of record JALDNG010000017.1, read on the forward strand.
ATTGTTCTCACCATCTGTGTCCTCTAAAGCTTGGATCATATCTGGGTCCAGGGCTGTGCTGACCAACATCTCCACATAACTCCTGAACATTTCCCTCATGGCACGGTTATTCACGCCACCTTTAACTGGCACTGAGTGGAAAAAGCACATCCTTTAGAATCCTGTTTACATCATTGTGTTAAGGAAATGCTTGATGAGAAGAGATGCCCCTACTTTCATTCTCACTTGCTGCATCATCTGAGGACTCCGAGTCTGATGATGAAGGGACTTCTTTCAGCCACTTCTTCCTCTTCTTAGGTGGTGGCTCTGCCTTCACTTTAGCCATCTTGGATTTAGGTTGACGATCAACCTTTTCCTTCCTCTCTACCGTTTTCCTCTCCTCCTTGACCCTTCCTCGATCTGCAGCACGTTTTTCTGCTTTCTCCTGCTGCATCTGTACTCGCTTCTCTTTTTCACGATCCTTTTCAGGCTCCCTTACCTTTTCCTTTTCCTTGGCTTTGGGAAGAACAGCCGGAGCTTCCTTTTTCTCCCTCTGTTCTTTTGTTGTTGTCATTGTTGTTGGTGTTTTGGTTTTCTCTTGCGGTTCACGCTGGATGGGTGGAGCTACCCTCTCCTCTTTTTCCGGTACCCTAAGTGGTGCCTGGGTTGAAGGGGGGGACGCCATCCTGGGGAGGCTCTGGCGTCTGTGCACAAGAAAAGATTTTGTCAATGTTGGCTCTTCCAAGATGATGCTAATGAAGCCCCAAGCTCTAAAACTGATGGCACCTTCCCAGACTTGGCACTAGGCAATGGAACATAACTGTAACGTGCTTTCAGAATGTCACAATAATTACTAACAATACTAAGAAATGAAAAAGATCGCCTTCCCGACAGCAAAAGGCTGTACAATCAATCAGTGGCAAATGGAAGCTGTTTGAAGTTATTTGAAGAGAACCAACAACTGAATTTCCCCTTGGGGATTAATAAAGTTATTTTAAATTATGCTTAATTTACCTAGAAAAAAAAAAAAGAAAACAGGAGTTGGATCTTGATACCGTCAAACCAAAAGCAACATTTGTACCTGAGAGGTGTAGCCCTGCGCCATGGTCTTCGAGAGCAGACTCTGACGTAGTCCTTTTTATTTACGTTCTCCAAAAACTTGACATAGATTCGCTGGTAACGCCTCTTTGCATCACCAAAGTAGCCAAGATACTAAAAACATAGATTAAATAGATTAATAGTGATAACAATGTTAATTTGACTTTCCTGAAAAACAAAGATAATAAAATCAGCCATCCTAAAAAACGGGAGCGTAACAGAATGTTAAATGACATGGCATGAACTCACATTGCTAGTGGCACAAAACTGTCTTTGTCCGTCTTTGATCTCTGGGCTGAACTTCTGCAGCAGAGCTTTCTGCACCCTCCAGATGGGCGGGGGCTCACGGCCAGTCTGCAGGGCCAGCTGTATTGAGACACGAGACACACTGGTTTATCAAATAGATTATATTTATCCTGAAAACCAGTTTTCTTTCTGAATAAAATTAATACATCTCCATTTCTGGGTTAACAAAGAGAAAACATTCAAATTTACCTTAAGAGTACGGATGTCCTCCACCCGCACTACAAACTCATCCCTTTCCCTGAAGATCCCCTCCCCTCCGCTCTCACTCTCGTCCTCCTCACTCTCCCCGACAATGGCAGCATCTTCCTGCTTCTGTGCCAGATGCAGAGATGTGATCTTAGGCGGGGGCCGTTCTTCTGGGGAGGCTGGAGACTCTGGTGAAGGTGTGGGACACTCCTCCTGAGCAGAGGCTGGGGGAGGTGGGGAAGTTTGTGGAGGCAGGGCGGGAGGAGAAATCGGAGGCTGAGGAAGGGCAATGGGAGGCGGGGGTGACGGAGAGGGTGAAGTGGGAGCGGTGGGACTCGGGGGTTCTGAGTTTTCCGGCTGTGGCTCTGGGACAGCGGGAGGTGAGGGCAGGGATAGAGGAGGCAGCGGGGAATGAGAGGGTGAGGAAGATGAAGAGGGGGATAGAGGGGCAGAGGGGGGCTCAGGAGTTGCTGGCGCTGGCGGTATTTCGGGAAGAGATGCTAAAATGACAGATTAAGTCAGTTAACAAGTAATAATAGCACCAGGTAAAAGCAACCAAAAATTATCAGATCAACTGCAAGAACTACGTATAATAGTGCTGGCTGTGAGTGATCGGGCAGATACTCGAGAGAGCTAATTCGCCTCTTCTCTTTGTGCCAGAATAAATGCTAAATTAAAACACTAGAAGGCTTAAGTTATTGTTGGAACATTTTACTACAGGCCTGTTCACATTTGGCTTAAAAATCAGTTCCATTTATTTAAAAAAAAAAAAAAAAAAAAAAAAAAATTATATATATATATATATATATATATATATATATATATATATATATATATATATATATATATATATATATATATATATATATATATATATATATATATATATATATATATATATATATATATATATATATATATATAGTGGAAAAGCAGTTGATTTGTAACATTTATGGTTTGAAATGTAAATCAATCAAAATAAAGTCCATCTCTCATTTAAAGCACTACTTATTGCAAATATGGCTGTTAACAATGAATTTAATCTGGCATGTTCATTATAATTCACATCTTGCACATTCACTGTACAAAACTGCAAATTACTTTACATTTCAGTGAGTCTCATTCCTAAAATAAAAAAGTAAGGACAAAAATAAGAACAAACCTTCATTCTTAGAGGCAACCAGTGTTTCCAGCTGAGGTTCCCTCTCGTCAGTCATGTCGCCCTCTTCATCTCCTCCTGTACTTCTCTCCTCGTTCTCCACCCTGTTCTCCACCATGTCCTCGTCCTCTCCTTGCATGACGTCCGGCTCATTTGACTGAGGCTGTGTATGTGGGGTATGTAAAGGTGGCTGTGGGCTCAGAGTTGGAGGTGGCAGGGTGGGAGTAAGAGGTGCCTGTGTGGGCTGCGGCTGTGGTTGTGGCGGAGGTGGCAGTGAGGGCTGGAGGTTAGCGGTCAGCTGTGGAGTGTCATAGAGAGCGGAAATGGCTGAGGAGATGCTCTTCTGCAGGTCCTGGTTCTTGCCGACTGAGTCCTCCTCATCTGAAGAGAATGAAGGTAGAGTCTCAAGGTTCCTCTTTAGCTCATCCTCTAAACGCTTAGGGCTGGGGCAGTTGCCCAGTGCCAGGCCTCCATTTCCTTCGCTATCTCCAAACGGAGGAGGTGGTGGTGGAGGAGGAGGAGCAGGAGACAGGGGGCGCAGACCACCAGATTTACATGGGGACGTTTCACCATTGTCATGATCCATTCCAGGTGATATATCTAGGCCTGGAGGTCTCTTCCCAGTCTTAAGAAAGTCCAAAAATGAAGCAACAAAGCCTGCTTTGGACTCACAATCCTTATCATCACCCTGAAAGCAAAAACAGAAGTTAGTTCTAGACCCAAAGGAACACAACAATATTAATATGGTTCTTACCCTTTCTTCCATGCCCTCCTCGTCTACTCCTTCACTCATCATTTGGCTTTTATGCTTGTTTTTGTCGTGACTTCTGGAGCTGTCTGCGCTACACGGTGGTCCAGGGCTTAAACCGAGAGAGGGAGCTGAGCCGACAGAGCCATCAGACAAAGCAGGATCAGTACCAGACAAAGAGTCTGTCCTCAGCAAGGCATCAGAAGAGGACATTGTACCGATTGGCAATTTAATCTAAAAAGGAAGAAAAAGAAGAAATTGAGTGAGAATAAGTGCAAAAAAAAAAAAATAAATAAAAATTCTATACATTTTCATTCAGTTTAATAAAGCTGCCTTTTCCATCACTGTCACCATAATGCAGGTCAATACTACATTTGGACAGCTTCAAATGTTTTTCTAAATATTGTCAAAGTGTCACCGACCTTCAAAGGTGGAATTGGTTCATGCTGTTGCGGCTGATGGTGGAGCTGCTGCGACTGCTGTGGGTGGAGGTGATGGTGGTGCAGGTGCTCCTGCTCCTTGGTGCTCATTTCCATGTACATATCCTCTCTACGTCCTCCTCGCCCCCTACTCCCACGGCCCCTACCCCTACCTCGTCCCTCCACACTGAACCCTCCTCCAACTCCAACTGAAGTACCCATCTCTCCCAGCATTCCACGTGGTGTGTATGGCTCAGGCATTGGTCGGATACGGGGTCTGCCTCTAGGTCGTGGGGGGCCTTCTCTCTTCGGCCTAGTGGGCTTTCTGCCCCTCTTCTTAGGAGTGTCTTGAGGCATGAGAGAGTGTGAACCTATAGATGAGTACCCAGATGAGTGGTAGAAGTCAATGTCACCCATTAAAGGACTGAGAGAGCCACTTGCTCCTGCCTTTCTGCAACTCGATACCAGGTCCGGCAGTAGGTCTGGAAGCCTCCTGCTGTTTAACCGTATGTCAGCCGGTTGGTCTGCTTTATCCTCATCATCCTCAAACTCATATTCCTGGGCATAACTCTTCTTAGGTAGTGTATTAGGGTCACGACGTTCCTTCAACAAGTGGAAAGAACTAGACTTGAGAAGCTTCTTGGGACGAGAGGAGCAGAAAATAGGAGACTGGAGTCCCCCAGAACCAGTACCTGTGCTAGTTCCCCCTGGTCCTGGGGCCAGTTTTGCCCCAGTGTTGTTAGGTCCCACACTGTTGGGCCCCATACCCATAGCTGGGGGCTGGGACTGAATTAAACCAAGCTGCTCAGTGTTGACAGTGGAGGGGAGCTCATGGGTTTTAAGTGAGTCTAAGTCAAGCGTCATTGTGTTGTTGCTGGGTTCGTCTAAACCATGACAGTATGGTTCATAACCCTGGTTGCCATGGTGACCCATCAGGTCATAGCTGGCACCACTGCTTGACCCTGGTCCAGCTGCACTTTGTGCAGCTTTCATAGAGTCCATTGCCTCTGGACCTGCATGGCTTTCATTCATCTCCTCCTGCCCAGGTCCTGCTCCTCCGGCACAGCTTGACTTGTAGTCCTCAGCACAAAACATATCCTCCATCCCAGGAAAAAAGGAGCGGTCCTCATCTTGAAGAAGAGAGTCAGGGAAGCAGATAGAGGTGAGTGGCACAAAGCGGTTACTTTGTTGGTTTTGGTCAGCTTTCTCCACTGGGCTGACTGTGTCAAACTGATGCTGCTCTGAGCGTTGTTGGTCCAACTGGCTCTGCTGTGGGGTCAGCTGTGCGGACAGTGGCTGCTGGGGGTCAGGTTGGGAGTGGGCGGAGGCAGAAGGTGGGGGTATGTGGTGAGGATGCGGAGCCTGGGGGTGAGAGTGATGGGAGTGTTGATGCTGAGAACTAGGGTGCTGCTGTTGTTGTTGCGGGTGGTGCTGCGAAAGGTGGTGCATATGAGAAGGGGTGGATAAACCAATGTCTGGCTCAGAGAGGAAGGAGTGCAATTCAGAGGTGGAGTGCTGCTGTGTGTGATGGGTTGGGGGTGGCTGATGGTGGGACGGGTGCTGTCGCTGCTCCTGTTGTCTGTGACGCTCACTGTTCCCTCCACTTCGTCCCCCACTACCCCCTCCACGCCTGTCTTCCACGTCAGAACTAGATGTTTGAGAGAGCGAGCGTTCCAGCATGTCTAAAGATGATACCACAGAGCTTTGCTTTACCTGGCTCGGCTCATGCTGATGAGTAGGTGGGCCGTGGTTGTAGTGAGCCGCTGCCACTTCCAAAGCTTGTGACTGGAGCTGAAGCTGAAGCTGAGTGGTTTGGGACTGAGACGAAGCCTGATGTTTATTAGAGCCCAGTCTCCCAGCAGCGCTCTCCATTACAGCTTGTTGTTGGCTAATAGAGTGCTGCTGCTGTTGGGAATGAGTGTCCATCTTGTGGTGCTGATGCTGAAGTGGCTCCATCTTGGAATGCTGTTGGTGCTGAGGATGGGAGTCCATTTTTGCATGCTGCTGATGCGGCTGATGGGTGTCCATTTTGTGGTGTTGCGGGTGCTGTCTATGGGTGTCCATCTTGTGATGCTGCTGATGGGGCTCTAGCTTGTTACGGGTGGTGTGAGAGAGCACTGATTGGAGCAGGTGGGGCGGCTGGCGTGACTGATCTGTAGGGGAATCAAGGAGGGAACCTTGAGACTGGGGATGCTGCTGCTGAATTTCAGGTGTTTTTCGAGGATAGGAGATTTCAGCACGCTCCTGCGATTTCTTCTGGAGCTCCATTTGGGTGTGAGAGGGAAGCTGTGAATGTGAGGAAACGTGCTGATTGTGTGAGGTGTGCTGAGGAGCAAGCGAGTGCTGAGAGTAGGGGTCACCACGGCCATAGTGGACGACAGAGCCTAGGCTCTCGTGGTGATGAAGGTGGGAGTGCACTTGCTCATTGCTGCCTCTCCCTCCACTGTTCCTGCCAACAGACCTCTCACTCCTCTGCTGCTGCTGCTGTTGGTGATGGTGTTGTTGCTTCTTCAGCGACATCTCCAACTGTGTGTCCAGCCCTGAGATTGACCCCCCAGACCCTGTATTACCCACACCACCACTAGATGTGGCGCTGTGAGTGCGGATGACACTCTGTGGGTGGTACCTCTCCTCTGAGCTCTTACTCATGTCATAGTTCAGCCCTTTCCCTGCGTCTGTGGTTGGGGGAACTGACTGGGGCTGTGGCTGCGTTTGTTGGGATGTCTGTTGCTGCTGTTGCTGAGGATGGTGGTGAGCAGTCTGAGGGGATGGGCTCGCTTGAGCTTGCAGCAAATGCTGGATCAGGAATTCATCATCGTCATCTACTTCCTCTTGGGATCTCTGAGTGTCCACACCAAGCATGGAAGTGTCAGACTTGGTTTTGGAGGAGGTGGTATGATAGGGCTGAGCTTGGGAGGTGGGGCCTCTGGTGTCAGGGTACCCTTGTGGGGATGCCAAAAAGGTGGGGGACAGAACAGACGATATGTATTTATTGGAGCCAGCTCCTCCTGGAGATTGAGTAGGGCATGTGGGCACTGGGGAGTGCAATCCAGGACGAATAATCCCAGAGTTGCCAGATGGAGAGGGGCTTGAATCAGGAATATGGTAAGACCCACCACTACCTGTTCCGCCTCTGTCATTTGTCATACTGCCTCCCGCCCCTCCTGAACCAGAATTTCCACTTCCTGTGGCACTGCTTCCGCCTCCTGATGCTCCACTTCCAGATGAACCGCTTGACCTTAAAAGGGCAGGGGAGTGGCCTGTCGCTCCATAACCTAGCGATGGGCTTCCAGCACCGCCCAGAGAGGATGGAAGAGATCCATAAGCAGAGTCTGTCCCATAGATGTCAGTTGAGTATGACTGGCTTCGACCTCCTAAACTTCCATAGCCCTTCCCAGCAGTACCTGAGCTCAAGTCCTGCGCTTGTGGGGAACTAAAACCTCCATAGGACTGAGCCAGGTGTGAAGTAGGGGGCTGACTGGGGGAATAAGACTGAGCTTGTTGTTGTGGTGGGGTCTGTCCAGTTAGAGCTGAGGTGGGGGTCTTCACAGGGGGCACAGGGGAACCATAGCCTGAAAGGCAGGATTTAGGGAGGGACTGAGGAGCAGAAGTGGAAGTGGAAGGCGGTTGCTGCTGTTGCTGTGGGGCTGAGGGTGGTGGCGCAGATTGAGGTGGAGGCTGCTGTCTCGAAGGGGCAGCGCTGGAGCTTGAGGTTGGTATAGAGTTGGAAGGATGAGCCCCGGATGTGGCGGAGGAGGAAGATGAGGAAGATGAGGTGGAGGAGGCAGAAGGAGGAGTGTGAGGAGTTCGTGAGGATGACGCTGAACTAGCAGAAGAGTAGCCACTGCTGGAACTGCTTTTTGAACCTTTACCTGCTGAGGATGAAGATGAGGAAGAGGAGGAGTAGGGAGGCTGTATAATTGGCCTATATTGTTCAGTGCGAGAGGTGCTCTTGTGGTCAGATGATGGGCTCTGATCACCCAGCGGGCTGCAGGAAAGGCCAGCATGTCGGTGATGAGTTGCTATCTGCTGGTATCCTGCCCCTCCACAGCTGAGGTAGTGCTGGAGGGAATGAGCAGCAGAGGAGGAGAGTTGGGACTGAGCAGGTGTGGGACGCTGGTAGTGCTTAATAACGCTGTCTTGTCGTGGTACAGCTCGCTCTTGAGCAGAGTTGGACTGGGACTGGGACTGTGGTTGGGGCTGGGCTGAGGAGAATACTGATGCATTGTACAGCTGTGAGGACTGGTCTTGAAGCTGAGATGACAGCAAGTTAAACTGGTGTGACTGTAGGTGCCTGGCAGAGGATGCCTGGGCAGACGTGGCACCCGTGGGATCTTGGCTGCCCCTATAGGCAGCTGCAGCAGCACCCTGTGACGATAGGAGTCTGTCAAAACCCAGGCTGGACTGTGAAGGGGCTTTGATGTGCAGAAGGGGGTCGTGTGGGGAGAGAAGGCCATTGGATGTGGGGCTAAACGTGGGCGTGTCCTGAAGGGAAAGAGAGGCAGCAGGGAAAGAGCGGCTGGAGAAAGATGCTGGGTGCTGATAGGCTGACAGTGCTGAAGAGGAGGGGAAAGATCCAGAGCCAGGAAGGGCTCCAGAGATGAATAGTTCAGGAGGAGCAGGCGTGTGCATTGCTGTATGAAAAAAGAACACAAATGGCAAATTATTTAAAATCCATTAGGTTAGAAGTTAATTATAATTAAGAGATAATGACAGCATTTAGAAATCACACCAGTGTGATTATCAACATTGTTTTGTAAGAATGAATCAAAATGCAAAATGTATTTATTGATTGAGATAATAATGAAGCCTAATATTGGGATGTGCTTTAAATATCAAATTGACTTTAGGGCCTGTCCTGGCCTGTGAACAAATGAGGGAAGACCCCACCTGTCTGCCAGGATGGTGTACGGAACTGGGATAGAAGGGATGAGGCAGAGGGTGGAGGCTGGGGACCCCGGGACTCCAAGGCTGAAATCAGATTCATGACCGAGGCGTCAGGCGCTGAGGGGCTCGCATGGTGCAGGCCAGTGTCAAAGAGCCCTGACAGACCTTTAAGAAGAAGAAAAAAAAAAAAGGGTGAGAGATTATTGAGAGATCATTATTTTTTAAATCACAAATTGCATACCTGATAGATACTGTATTTAAAATGGAAAGCCAAATAAAATATGAAAAGATGATATAAAGAATTGGGAACATTTTTCACTGACATTAATCTACCAGGGTCCATATGGGCAGACACAATAATTCATGACTGGGGCCCCTTATGGCTGTGACATAGAAGGTATGACATTTATCTTACCCAAACTCCTTCCAGCTGCTCCCCAAGCCCCGCCTTGACCAGAACTCCCTGGGTGGTGATTGGTGGCATAGCCCTGCAGAGGGTGTGGGGTGGCATAGGCTTGTCTGTGAAGAAGCTCCGACTCAGGGTGGGATGATCTCGAACTCCCATATACAAGACTGAAGAGGAAGAGATTTGTGATTTCATAAAATGCCATTCATTTTAGAGTAAATTTAGATTAGTATGGATTGTTATTAAATTTCTTACATCTTTGATGTAATAAATTTGATATCTAATCAATATGTGTATTAGAATTCACGCCTGCCACAAACAATCAATTTCCCTTTTGATGCTCATCAACAAGACCTTTGAAAATCTTTATTAATTAGTGATATTTTAAATAATTATTGAATTTAAGAGGTAGGCCTACTATTAAAGCTCACATGATTGTTTTATCCAAAAGTGCCAATTAGAAAAGATGCTAATTTGTGTCATGCCATGCAAAATTGGCGAGTTAATATGCAATTTATTAGATTAAGACTCCTCAGTCATGACGTGAATCAAAAAATAATTACAGGGAGCGTTACTTGTCACAGGGCTGAAATGCCCACGTGCAGGTCATTGCTTTACTATTGACAGATAAAATGCGTGGCTGGTCAGTCAACACGTTAGCATTTTTTGCTGCTGTTAGTACCGCCTAGCACCAAGATGAAAAAAATGCAGACACTAGGCCCAAAATGCATGGGCAAACTGCAACGTGTAAATAACTGATACGTTTTAAATCTTCAGATTCAAGCATTTCAAATGTCTATATTTGTTTATGCAAACTACCGCTGGTTAATTTGAGGCAATGTTCCTACGATCAATCAATATGTTGATGTAGCTAACAGCTGGGTACGAGTCGATGCAAATGCATGCTAAGGTGCGTACTAACACAAGCGTCTACTAAGGTTAAGTCACACTGTATTTCACGTGGCCTTGTTTTATTGATATTAGTAACTATAACTCAAGAAGATTCAAACGAGTACCAATGCGTGTAGCTATATTAGAGCACTGATGCTAGCACAGGCCTCAAATTATTTCAATGTAACATGCCGCTAGCATTCAGGCTAACCCAACGTGAAGCTAAAGCACAAGAGCCGTCTTGGGCTTTCTGTGAAATTATCATCATTAATCTCTATGATGGTGCATACATTTTTTTTTTCTTTAGAAAATTTGTACTCAATTGCAGTCAAATGCAATCGTGTTTTTTATCAATTCCAATATCGAAACAATTTCCCCAACGAATCTAATTGTCTAGATGACGCGCGACCAATAAGCATGAGAAATCTCCACTTTTGTGTTACGGAATCAACGTATCTGTGGTTTAAAATGATAATTTTCATCACCTTTTAATCGGATTGAAATGCATAAGCAAATACGCTTCACATTAAATCTGCGTGTGTTACTAAGAGGGATGCTGTGCAAGGTTTGCTGCGTCTGCACTCCTCGCAGTTCCTATCAATCCTATGAATTTATCTATGAGGCTGTGTCCAGGCCTGCACGCAGGGAACAATAATTCCTATGGATGCTCCAGACATCCCCCCACCTTCACCATCACCACCTCCTCCACCCCGCCAGGTCTACCTAAACCCACGCCTGTCAATCACATTCAATTCATATCCCCAACCTTTCCTTTCTCCACCCCGCCCACCCCTGCTCCATTGCCGTTTAGAATATTATTACTATGCAAGTGTTTAGATGACAATGCACTACACATAATTGCTGGTCGTGCCACTATGTGAAGCCAGAGGCGACAATTTGTTTACATGGGTCACATCGTGCCCCGCAAAACATCAGTGATGCATGCACATTGTCTGAATCCAATGCATACCTTGCTTTTGCCGATCTCTCGTAACTCCATCCTGCTCCTGCGCCCAAATCGCCAAATCCTGTTCCCGGGTAATTTCTATCCATTTATGTCTTGTACAATCAACGTGTGCGCTGAGGACGAATGCAACGTCGCAGAGCAGATTATTACGGAAAAATGTAGTCTTTCCCGTTCTCGGTTTCAGGCTATTTTCCCCAGTTTCATAAGCAAGTCGTCAGGAGTGGAAAACAGCATATTGAAAGAGAAATGGTGGGGAGGAGGAGAAAGCTGGATGAAAAAGAGGGGGGTCTACGGGGTTATAATCCAACCACCTCCAAAAAACCCTCTCCGTTTCCTTCGCCTTTCACGTTTATCATTTCCACCAATACAGATGTGCTCCAAAATCATTTAGGCTCATGATGAAGATGCCGCCGATTTCACCGGTGATGGACGAAGCGATGACAAACATTTGATTCGAATGCGTCCCCTTTTTCCGTTTCTCCTCCCCTTTCTCAGGCTAGTTTTGCTACAATGCTAGCGCCTGAAAAGATTGCTATTGACCGATCGCGTTGATATTAACCATTCCCCGCAGACGAGCAAAAAAAAAAACCCTGTTTCTAAATCTTTTTTCTTCGCATGCAAATGGTTCCCACCCCCTCCTCTGGTGGCTGGGCTGTAGTTAGCCTTAGCAGCAGATGCTAACTGTCAGGAACGACGCATCCAAATAACACAGGGGAGCCTTTATTTCCCCAAATTAACGCTCTCCTTTCGGATTTCTTTGGCTATTCAATTCAAAAAGACGACGAGTTGACGCATACCGCGGACAATACACCAAGAGTGCAAAAAAGTGTAAGAAACCAAGCGAGGAAAAGTCAAGAAAGAAGGCCGCGTTTTTAAATTTTTTTACTCATTTTCCTCCGGAGACGCCATTTTTGAAGGCGGCTGGCCGCTGTCCGTCCTCCCTCTCCCCTTTCTGTCTAACCGCGGAGACTCACGCACTGTCTACGGTGACCTCCATTCACCGGTCTTCAAGTCTGACAACCAGCCCTGCATGCCTTTCCACATTTTAAACCTTATTGTCTGTCTAAGAGTTCACACCACCATTTACACGGAAAAACAGTGAGCTGCAGTGACCAATGCGGTTGGCAGAGACGCAATGGGTTGAACACTGTTTTTCTCATGAGACATTGTTTCATTTAAACACTACATTTGACTGTCTAAAATTAAATTGTTTCCTTTTTATGAATTTTATCAGTGATATTTCCTGCACTTAATTTTTAACAATTAATTATTAATCCATAATTTCAGTAGCCCTATGTGCATGGTCATCAATCCCTTTAAAACTTGTCCTTATATTTATGAATTATACCCAATGCCATATCGAATAGGACCAATCTGGGTTTATTATTAAATCGGTGTTATGTCAGACCTCACGTGTAGTTGATTCTGACACCAGCAGATGGCACAGTGTCGTGTATGATTATTATTAAAGGCAAGATGAACTTTGAGACATAATTGATAGGATACAGAAAACCTTGCCTGTATTCTGCAGATACTTTTTGCAGACCAATTTTGGTAAGTAACACACAACCACTATCTACAATTTCACCTTTTTAATACGTGTATTTGGGGACAAAATACAGATAAATGCAGTAATATAGTAACATAACGCAAACAATGGGCTACATCCTCATTTGTTCACGCTGTAACGTGTAAGCTATGATTCCCTCTAGTGGCGAAGTTCAATACTGAAAACCCTACTGACACAACTCAATTGTTTTACCTGTTTCATAATAAACATTCTTGTGATCCAACATTAAAAGTGCATATTTGAAGATCTCATGCTGCTTAATGAGATTAATGAGAAAATAATATAGGTTTGAGAGGGAGCTTCTCGATATGTGACTGTGTGTCTTCTCAGTTCCGGTAGCATGGTTAAGATTAGAAGCAACAGTTAAACCAAGACTGACAATTACTTTAAAGTCTTAAGCCAAACAGCCATCCCAGTCTCTTTTCAGGAAAATCCACCCTGCCAGCTTCCCTGGGGTGCATATTTTAAATTCATTAGAGGCTTTTGTAATGTTAAAAGGTCAGTTATCTGCATAACCATTTTGACAATAAAACAAAAGAAAGCGCTAAATCAATTTGATAAAGACAACTGTGGTGGGGTGAGGATTAAAATAAGACAAATATCTCAGCAGAATGACTAAAAAAAAAGTTTCAAATTTTTAAATAAATCTCAGTAACAGAAATCTTTCTCCTTTTTTTTCTTTTGAAGCTTATCATATGGCGTCAGGCCTTCTTCCTCCTGCTCTGTCTCCCTCCCTGTGTCTTTCACTCTGTCGGTTACAGATCTGTAACCACTTGACTACAGCGCTTGCATCATTACACCTCCAGGATCTCCAGCTCTTCTGTCAAAATGCCAGACTCTGTGGAAGCAGTGCCAGCACCGTGCCAGGTCATTAAGGAGGATGTTGACAAATGGTGAGTCTCATCTATAAATTAAAGCATTATACAGGGACATTTTTTAAAATACTCACATGGTGTTACATTCTCAAGATTATTTTTTAGTCAATGAATACCATTAGCTACTGCTTAAAACTGTCACTTATGTTTCTAACCATGCACAGTTGGCATTGCTTAACTGTGACAACTGTGTTTATAGACTCCAGTGTATATAAGAAGTTTAAATGTTCAAATCTTCAATTACAATGTCTGCTCTACCTATCATGTGAAAAAAAAACATTTCAATTGGGGCCTTACTCTAAAACTATGTGTGCATTAATAGCCATGGCTTTTAAATAGATTTAACATGGATGCGAAAGCGACAGATATTTCACACTTGTGGAGATTAGTGCAAGGGCTGCTACAACATATATTTTCTGAACCTCAATAATTAAACTTTAGATTTTCACCCTGTGCTACAATAATCCTTATAGCATGTCACATAAACATTGTGTTCTGTTGTCCACATATGTTCTTGTTTAGATATATTATGTGTTACTAATCATGCAGTGCTAGTAAAAGTAGTGTTTAATTTTTCAGTGTTATGAGGAAAGAGAGTGGCTCTGTAAAGATCTTTTAGATGCCTTTCAGGCCTGTGTGAAGACCCTTTCTAAAGGATTAATGACTATGGATTTCAAAAATATGTAAGTCTGTAGAAATTAGAATAATATTGCTTTGTCTTTTGTGAATATATTTTTGTGCCCTTTAGTTTATGTTCTATATATACACTCACCTAAAGAATTATTAGGAACACCTGTTCAATTTCTCATTAAAGAATCTAATCACATGGCAGTTGCTTCAGTGCATTTAGGGTGTGGTCCTGGTCAAGACAATCTCCTGAACTCCAAACTGAATGTCAGAATGGGAAAGAAAGTTGATTTAAGCCATTTTGAGCGTGGCATGGTTGTTGGTGCCAGACGGGCCGGTCTGAGTATTTCACAATCTGCTCAGTTACTGGGATTTTCACGCACAACTATTTCTAGGGTTTACAAAGAATGGTGTGAAAAGGGAAAAACATCCAGTATGTGGCAGTCCTGTGGGTGAAAATGCCTTGTTGATGCTAGAGGTCAGAGGAGAATGGGCCGACTGATCCAAGCTGATAGAAGAGCAACTTTGACTGAAATAACCACTCGTTACAACCGAGGTATGCAGCAAAGCATTTGTACAGCCACAACACGCACAACCTTGAGACGGATGGGCTACAACAGCAGAAGACCCCAGCGGGTACCACTCATCTCCACTACAAATAGGAAAAAGAGGCTACAATTTACACAAGCTCACCAAAATTGTACAGTTGAAGACTGTAAACATGTTGCCTGATCTGATGAGTCTCGATTTCTGTTGAGACATTCAGATTTGTAGAGTCAGAATTTGGTGTAAACAGAATGAGAACATGGATCCATCATGCCTTGTTACCACTGTGCAGGCTGGTGGTGGTGGTGTAATGGTGTGGGGATGTGTTCTTGGCACACTTTAGGCCCCTTAGTGCCATTTGGGCATAATTTAAATACCACGGCCTACCTGAGCATTGTTTCTGACCATGTCCATCCCTTTATGACCACCATGTACCCATCCTCTGATGGCTACTTCCAGCAGGATAATGCACCATGTCACAAAGCTCGAATCATTTTAAATTGGTTTCTTGAACATGACAATGAGTTCACTGAACTAAAATGGCCCCCATAGTCACCAGATCTCAACCGAACAGGACATCTTTGGGATGTGGTGGAACGGGAGCTTCGTGCTCTGGATGTGCATCCCACAAATCTCCATCAACTGCAAGAGGCTATCCTCTCAATATGGGCCAACATTTCTAAAGAATGCTTTCAGCACCTTGTTGAATCAATGCTACATAGAATTAAGGCAGTTCTGAAGATGAAAGAGGGTCAAACACAGTATTAGTATGGTGTTCCTAATAATCCTTTAGGTGAGTGTATGTTTATATGTGTGAATAGGGTTTTAACAGACTGTTTTTTCTTTCTCAATAAATTCTTTTACTTGCACTTGGAGAAACCATAAGAATTTGTGAACGAGAGACCTTTTTGTAAATCTGTCTGCTGTGCATTTTATTCTAAATTAGACTTTCAGTGCTCAGTAAATAAGGGTACGTTTTTGGTTACTTAACATTGTAAAGCTGTCCTGTCTATCCTGGACAGGCTTCTGTGCAGAGAGGACACTCTTAATGGAGTTAAACAAATCTTGTTAATCTTTGCCTGATCGGTTCATTACTCCATTAAATAGTCTTGCTTCTTTCAGCCTATGTCATAGATCCTGTGAAAATTTATAAACATGATTAAACCCTAGTTTATCATTTTTTTTGTTTCACTATAGATGAGTAATAAATAATAATAAAAAAACAATTTTTAGCAACATTCATATGGAGTTGATTCAAGCCCATTTCTTTTGTTTTTAAGATTTTGGATGAAGTGACTGGGGAGTAGACTCTGCAGCCTGTGGTTCTATTTCTGTTCCATGGTTGGAGACAAATCCTTCTGGCTGTAAGCATTACCAGCTCGGCACAGATGAAGATAGACTTAAGGGAATTAACCACCTACACACAACAATTCAAATTGAGATTCAAGAGATTTTAAGGCACTTTATAGATTCAAATATTCCACTTCCCTCTTTTCTGCTGTGATCTGTCCTGTAATTTATTGGTAGACCCTCTTTATGGTTACACAGTTTCATATATCTCTTCAGTCATCGCATGCAGCCAACACACATAATTTTCCCTTTCCTCATAAACCTTAGCGTAGTTTCATTCATTGGGTATGGTAAATGGTGTGCATTTATATAACCTTTTTTGTACCCTTCTCAGGCACCCAAAGCGCTTTACATCTCTAGAGCTTACATGACAATGACAATTTTAAAATTCAGATTTCTGCATTCAGCATTTAATATTTAACCAGGCCAGGCCTCCAAAAATTATTTTGTACTGAAAGTTTAAATTCTTCAACAAAGTCAGCATGTGTCATTTTCACAACATATCAAATCAATCATTAAAAATATACAACATATATTTTTTAAATATAAAAAAATATATATAAAGTTGTTTTATTTTACTGCATTGAGAAAAACTCAATTGAGTTGTCAGAAATTGATTGAAAACTGGAAGCTATAAAATAAAATGAATAAAGATCAAAAAGCTGTGTCTAAATCTGTGTCTGTGTCCAAAAAAACACATTGAATGAAGTGGGGTTGAAATTCATGGGAAAAAAATAAAATTAAAAATCAAATTTAAGCTTAGTCGGGAAGACTTTCTACACAGGATGGGAAACTAAAACATATATTGAATTTTAAAACCCACTCAGTAGCCTACTTTTCAAACCTTATTAAATGTTAATATATATGCGTACTTAGTAATTTAAACTCCTCCACGAAAACCTGTTCTGTTACGTGCACATTTTTTGCATCTTACTTTACCAAATTAAACTGTCAAAATCATTTTCTAACCGGACCTGGGGCACTTCGGCCATGTTTACACATATCTGCGCCTGGATAGCCTTAAGGGAGGTGCTGCAGCGACACATGGGCCCAGTGCCGCCCGTGTGGAGGTGAATGCAGAGATAGGCGTATTTTGAGAAAGAGAAGCGGGAGGAAGCGGAGGAAGGCGGGGGAGTAGAGAGGATGGAAAGGGACCCGGATGCTGATGCGAGTGAGGCGAAGGAAGGAAGAGCAGAGAGAAAATATCGATTTACGGCAAGGAATCAGGAGGGGAAGGAGAATACAGAAGGCCTTTACACTGCGTTAACTATAACAATTAAGAAGGACAATAAAGCGGTCGATAGAAGCGCAGCATAAGCTGTGGATGTCTGTGATTTGGTAAATGTGTACAAGCCGGTGAGGAGGAGGAGGACACGCCAAAAGAGAGAGAAGATGCTGTGATCCGCTACTTGAGGGAGAGACGGGGAGAGTCAGGGAGGGGGCGCACTAGGCTACGCTAAAGATGCTTGTTTTGCAGGGAATACGCGTTACACAGTCATGTAAGTCATGGCGACAGTCATATAAAACGTACCGTTGGTCGATGCTCAGAAACTTAGGAGGGTTTTTTTGACAGGCGTTGTTGGTCCAGGCGTCGAAGCTAAAGCTAGCCTCACTTCTGTGGGAGAGCAGAGGCTAAAATAGCATGTTGTTACACCTGTAATATAACGTTAGGCCAGACAATTTCAACTTAACGTATTTTAGATTTTGTCGATTATCTGAACCAGCAAGTAGTTTAAATCCTAGCTGCAAACGTGAAAAATAGCTTGAATTTAAGGCCATGTAACGTCATGTAAATATATGGTATCAAGGCACAAGTCAAGCAAGCTAATGTGCATAAGTCAAACTTATTAGTTTTTGCTAATCTTTGCTATCGATAACATTAGCTACATATTAAATATATAAGCTTGTGTTTTAAATATATGAGCTTAGGCCACTAGCAAGCATTTTATTCAACTATCAGTATAAACAGCTGTTGTTTCACCAGTTTGTAGATGTACAAATTCAGTGTTGCGGTGACCCTCAGATAAACTATACAGTTGTTTAGGTTGCACAGTATTTTTTTAGTTAGCTGTCTATGATCATATTTGCATTATAATAAGCACAGTGCTGTAGTAGTGGTTCATAAGAATCCCATAAAAGCATTATGAGTAAGGAACTGTCACTGGGTCAGTCAGCTCAATATGTTGGGCCTTATCGACTGGAGAAAACATTGGGAAAGGGGCAGACAGGTGAGTGTACTACATATATTTGTACATTATTATGTTGGCTGTGTGTCATAATTTTAATACAATTAAAGCAAGTACATTTCTCTTGTAGGCCTCGTCAAGCTTGGGGTCCATTGTATTACGGGTCAGAAGGTAGCCATTAAAATAGTAAACAGAGAGAAACTCTCTGAGTCAGTCCTTATGAAGGTATGAAGCAAACCTTTGTGGCTCTGTATTACTAACAAAAATAACTGCCATTTCGTTGTATAAATATTATTATCTGCTGAGGATTCAACTCTCCAACAATACTAAATTCTTATTCACCACTGCTACTTTATTACAATCTTAGTGTACATGGTCTGCATCTTGCCTTTTCCTGTCTTCTATCTAATTAGGTGGAGAGAGAGATTGCCATCCTAAAACTGATTGAGCATCCGCATGTGTTAAAGCTGCATGATGTTTACGAGAATAACAAATACCTGTGAGTCTCTCTGTATTCAAAACAACTCAATAACTGTACTCTGCTTTTGCTTTTACTGAACCTTGAAATTTGAAGTTAATTTGCTATATTTATTTCTGAAGAGTTTATTTACATTAGTATATTGTTCTTACTTTTACCTTAATATTGAAGTAGACAGGATAATTATTACATCTTATCATTCTGTCTTGTCAGGTACTTGGTATTGGAGCATGTGTCAGGGGGAGAGTTGTTTGACTATTTGGTTAAAAAAGGGCGACTAACTCCAAAGGAGGCTAGGAAGTTCTTTAGGCAGATCATTTCTGCTTTGGATTTCTGCCACAGTCACTCCATCTGGTTGGTTTTTACGTAAAACAATACATACAATACATGGAATGTCACTCCTGAGGATCACTAATTTTTGGGTTATTGTATATGTGCAGTCATAGAGACTTGAAGCCTGAAAACCTGCTCTTAGATGAGAAAAACAACATCCGTATTGCAGACTTTGGCATGGCCTCCCTACAGGTGGGAGACAGTCTGTTAGAGACCAGTTGTGGGTGAGTACAACAATATAATTTATTATAAATTGGGCATAATAAAAAGATTTTGCTACACAATGCACATCAAGGATCTGTATTACCACATTATTGGTGTTTATTCATAAGCAACAATGCCTTTATAGTTCTTTTAACACTGTTTTTTTTCTTTTCAGATCACCACATTATGCTTGTCCTGAAGTTATTCGGGTAAACCTATCCTATCTAACTTCATTCATTCATTGTGGATATGGTTAATGTACCAATATACCCTTATCAACATTGTAAACACACTCTAATCACACAATAGCTACATAATGAGTCTTATCAGAAAAGATATTGTCACTTGCTTTGTGCATACAAGAATAGTGCACATTTGTGTTAACAACTATTGTGGAAGAAGTCTAAAAGCTGTATTAAATGGATATTAAAAGTCTCTTTTGACTAATATATTCTAAAAGACAAAAGTCATACTTGTCATTGTCACAATGTGTGGTTAACTAATTGTAAGACATTCTTGCAAAGGGAGAAAAATATGATGGCCGAAGAGCAGATGTGTGGAGCTGTGGAGTTATCCTCTTTGCTCTACTAGTGGTAAGGTCCACTCTCAATAATAAATAATACGGTGAAGTGTGTATTCCACATGCATGTTCCATTCTTTGTTCATTTAACTTTTACTTCTGCAGGGCGCCCTTCCATTTGACCATGACAATTTACGTCAACTCCTTGAAAAGGTGAAGAGTGGAGTGTTCCATATGCCACACTTTATTCCCCCTGACTGCCAGTCACTGCTTAAGGGCATGATTGAGGTCAACCCTGAAAAGAGGCTCACGGTATGGCTTTTTAATGTGCCTGGATGGTGTCAGTACACTTAGAATGAATAATATCAGATACAGCTTATAAAGCAAATTTTAATATAAATAAATAAAATAAGCAGCCTGGAAAAAGTAAATAAATCACTGATATTCAGAAGTGGTTGCTCTGTTGGTTTGTGCTTGTAAAGGGATTTGTTTGCATATTTAAATTGTGTTGACTTCTCTTGACAGACTGTTAACCTAACTAATAACTAATAAACTAATAACCTCCTGTGCCCTCTTTCAGCTTGAGGCCATTCAGAAACATCCTTGGTATCAGTGAGTATGCATTTTTTTATAAATTCATTTTGTGAATAAATGCTGAATATATAGTTTGCAAAGGAATGCAAAGGATAAACATAAATTATATAATTATTGTTATTGACCTCAGTGCTTTGCTACTCCCAGGGGTAGTCGTAGTGAGCCATGTCCTGAGCAGCCCCCTCCAAGACGAGTGTGTGTAAGACGAATCCTGTCCCTGACTGAGCTGGACCCAGATGTGTTGGACAGTATGCACTCGTTGGGATGTTTCAGAGACAGAGTAAAGCTCACACGGGATTTACAATGTGAAGAGTAAGTACTTTTTTAACTCATGAGTATTCTGAATTAGCATGGCCTTGAAAGCCAAATGAAACAGGTGAAAAAACACTAGAACAAAGGCAAGATTTTGCAATTAATGTATAATAATAATAATAATTATTATTATTATTAATTTTATTTATTTTTTTATAGCGCTTTTCCACCTACTGTAGCAGGCACTCAAAGCGCTTTACATACATTAAGCTATTTACCAGTGTTACAGAACATCACTGGAGGCAATGTAGGTTAAGTGTCTTGCCCAAGGACACAACGACAGTATGTGGGGGAGAGCGGGATGTTGTGATGTTTTGGAGTGTTTCGAGCGGGGATCTAACCGCTCACCGGTATAATCAATTTATATATGTAAAAAGTGTATACTGGTGTGTTAAAAAGCGCTTTAAGGGTCAAATGTATCACCCATATTATTAATCTATCATATTATTTATACTTTTCAGAGAAAACCAGGAGAAACTGATTTACTACCTACTGCTGGACAGAAAAGAGCGCTATCCTAGCTATGAGGACGAGGACTTACCCCCACGCAATGACATAGGTCAGTCAGTAGGGGGCAGGAGGTATCTAATTAAGACACTAATCTTTAGCAAGCTTTGTTTTTGAGCTAGCGTTGTAGCAATATTGAAAACATTCAAGTTAGTTTGGGCCCAATTTATTTTAAATGAACAGATTTAGTCATTATCAATCGTAGTTTCAATGCTACCATTACTACGGCATTGTCAGTGTTATCTAAACTATTGCTGTCAGAAACAATATTAAATGATAAAGCACTTTCATATAGTATACAGTTCACTGTATTTTTTATTTTTACAATAGGACAACATTTTTATATTAGAATTTACAGGACATCTGCTGTATTTCTCAATGGGCCAAAGTATGGAACTATTCTGCTTGTGTCAATTGAATTTCAAGTTTATAGTATGACAGATGGTGCTCTAAATGAAATCCTTCTTGAAAAAACACTTAAAACAGGACAAAGTGACTAAGAGAATAGCAGGGTACTGTTTATAAGAAATGTATCATATGCAGGCCAACATCACCAATGACCAGCAGAAAGCTGTGATTTTCATTTGTATTTTAAACATGTTTGCTAACTTTGTGTTCTTGTACTTTAGCAGACCCTCCTCGAAAGCGTGTAGACTCCCCTATGTTGACACGCCATGGCCGCTGCCGCCCGGAGAGGAAGAGTCTGGAGGTTCTCAGTGTGACTGAACAAGGGTCTCCAACCCCACCTCGCAGAGCTCTGGACACAGCTGCACACAGTCAGAGGTACTGTATATTATTTATACACGCATCATATGCAATAGTTTCACATAAACCTACAGATTCTTGTTGGTCAGACACCTGTTCTTATATTTTGACCACTTTCCTTATGTTAGGTCTCGTTCAGTTAGTGGAGCGTCAACTGGCCTATCCTCAAGCCCTCTCAGCAGTCCTCGGGTAAGGGCCTCATGGACCTTTTTTAACATAAATAGCTCTCTCTATTGTTGCTGTTATTAAACATTGTTTGAAATATTTGAGAAATATGCAAAAAAATACAAAATCTTTTTTCCTTATTATAACATTGTATATAACAACTTACCAATTATTTTTATAAATATTAACTTACCTATTCTTTATTGTAATAGCTCAAGTGCACTTGACAAACATACAGTCTCACTTAGCTATTTGTCTTATTTCATCAGTCTTCTAAATGCATGATCTGGTTTCATACACAACGTTTGAAATAGTTTCCATCAATTACTTTAACCTTATGACTGCCACTGTTATAAATCACAAACTACTCTCACTTAAACTTCAGTTTCAAATGCCAACACATGTTTAGCTGTACAGACATTTGCATTTCACACTTTCACTGCTTACATAATACACTCTTGTCATAATGCATGATATTCATTTCCATCCTTCTTTCTCCATTTCTACTCCCTTTTTTCTTTTCATTTTTTCATTTTATTCAATCACCCTTCAAACCCACTCCCCAGTCCTATCAGAGCCCCGTTTTTACTTTCAGCCAATCAGATGTCACTTCAGCCAGCACTACCCCCATCAAAAAGGAGCCTAAGCAGGGAAGCACCACCACTCCACGCCTGGCAAGGGCTCATGAAAAGCCTAAAGCTCCCCAGAATCCAAAGACACAAACCTTACCCATCAAAGGCCCCATCGAAAGGCCCCATCTGCAGCCCATCAAATCCCTTCCCCTCCACAACCCATCCACCCACTCACCCTCCCCTTCTCCACTCCTCTCACCCATCCCCCGTTTCTTCTTCCCGCCGTCCTCTGTCCTAAAGTCTGTGACAAAGAGCCTCTACCCAAACTGTGCCCACTCTGTGCCACAGGTGACCCCTCAGGGCTCGCCGTTGCCCACTCCCTTGGGTACCCCTGTCCACCACCCTCACCACCCCTCCTCTACCCCACCCTCCTCTTCCTCGTCCTCATCCTCTTCGCGGGCTGATGGAGGGGGAGGAGTGGGTTCACTGTCGTTGACCCCTCCGTCAAGCCCCGGAGGAGGAAGCGGCATGGCGGCCAGTAGCTCAGCCCACTGGAGGACCCGCCTTAATTCTTTTAAAAACAACCTGCTTGGATCACCACGTTTCCATCGCCGTAAACTGCAAGGTAAGAAGTGGCAAAAACATTTTTTGATGTAAGTATCAGGTAAAAACTAGCACCAGGTGAGTTGTCAGTCTTTTAATTTATTGTAAACCTAAAAATGCAGTGTTCACTGCAGATATTTGTAATCTCAGTGGGACTTTTCTGGATAAATAAAGGTTAAATAAAAACTAAAAACATGTATAATTCAGAACGTGTTGCTTACTACTCCTTAAAAATTGTCCTTTCTATTATTACACCTAAACAAGCACAGGTATAGAAAAGTTAACAATAATTTAACTAATACTCGCATACATACATTTCTTGTAGTTCCAACATCTGAAGACATGTCCAGTTTAACGCCAGAATCCAGTCCAGAGTAAGTAATCATCCTTAGAAATATTATTTCTGAAGATAAGAATTTAATGACTGTTAGTAATATTTTACATTGTAAATGCAATTCCACTTTTGTGTGTGTGCCAGATTGGCCAAGAAGTCCTGGTTTGGAAACTTTATTGGTTTGGAAAAAGAAGAGCAGATCTTTGTGGTGATCAGAGATAAACCCCTGAGTTCTGTAAAAGCCGACATAGTCCATGCTTTTCTTTCTGTAAGTATAAATTGCTCTCTGTCTCTCATGTCTTTTACTATCTGCACTTGTTTGTTAAAAAAGCATGGCTCTCACTGGCACAGCTACAAGGCCGCACCCATATTGTACACATTTCATTTCAGTCATTATTTCAGTTTTCTCTATATTCCTGTTTTGCTCTCTCTCAGCACGTTGAATCACATTGCTCACTCTTTCTCTCTTCTCCTCACCCTCACCTTTTGTCTCCCTGCACTCACGTCGGTCCCCGTACCTCTCCCGCCTCGTAAGTCTGTCGGTCTCTCTGCTTCTTCTCTGTCTCCCCACCACACAGATCCCATCGCTCAGTCACAGCGTCCTCTCGCAGACCAGCTTCAGAGCCGAGTACAAGTCCTCCGCCGGCCCTTCCGTCTTCCAGAAGCCCGTCAAGTTCCAGGTGGACATTGCCTTCTCCGAGGGCGAGAGAGAAAGAGAGAGGGAGAGGGCCGAGAGGGAGAGCAGGAGGGAGACAGGAATCTACAGTGTGACCTTCACCCTCATATCAGGCAAATCCACAAAGAACAAATATTAAATGATTGCATTATGCCTATTTTTGTGCCAGAATGGTCACCTTGTTTTTTTACCGTGAGCAAAGAATGGTTAACTGTTATTTGCGTTTGTTGATTCAAGGTCCGAGTCGCAGGTTCAGACGAGTGGTGGAAACAATTCAAGCTCAACTTCTGAGCTCCCATGATCAACCCATGGTGCAAAGCCTATGTGGTAATACTTATGCACTCTATTTGAACCAATCATCTTTAATTAACTTTTTAAATATTGGGTTGGGTTTGTGTTGAATACCTCCCTTAAGTTATTTACCTATCCACTGTGACATCAAGCTGTAGTATCTACACGTAAGAGTCATTTTCCTGTTCTTTGCTGTTGATCCCTTCCCAGATGAGAAGAATGGCCGGCCTCACGGGACCCCCACCCGCCAAAATTCCAGGCGTTCTGAGGGTGGGGGTGACAGGTGCGAATGGGGAGACCGAGCAGATGGCGGCGGGATAGGAGGCAGCGGCGGAGTTCTGCAGCGCAGAGGCTCGGCGAAAGAGAGAACCCGACTGCTATCCTCCAATGGAACCCAATCTCAACCTTAGGGTAGAAAGTACAGCAGGATTGCCAGAACTACAGAAGAAAGAAGGCAGTATGACCTACATGTATCCCTCCCAGCCATGAACAACTCCTTCCTTAACAAAACTATAGAAGGTGTCTGACCATAGCAAGGACAGAACCTTTTCCCTCATTGTGCTTTTTCCAATTAACCTTGTTTGGATTGCCGGGGTTCCTTCCCTAACATCTGAAAAAGTGTAGTAAAGTTATCGCTCTCCTAAGGAAAAGACAAATGAGCAGTTTGATAACATAAATTTAGCTTCAATGATCAAACTATAAATTCTAAAGTGCTAATATGCATGCCAGCTAGCAAAACAGCCTGCTAAAGGGTGCTGACATGATTGTCTACCATATCATTGTTATACAGTATCTGACACCAAAAAGAATTAAGACTTAAAAGGATTATCCATTAAAATGAACCAGTATCATTTTGTCATAAAAAATATACAAATACCAATCCATACTGAAAGAAACACATGGATCTCAGCCAATAGAGAGAGCAACCTGCTTCCCTTCAGTGCGTGGTCATGAGCAAAGGAGGATGGTGGACTATACCATTCCTGTAGTTTTCTCTCCTGAGAAACCAACAAAGTAAGCTAATTGAATGTTAATTAAATTAATTTATTTATGTATTTATTTAGTTATTTATTTTGTATTTTTTATTTTATTTATTTATTATGAAGATGTCATTAGCCTAGTGGAAGTAGAAATAATAGAGACTCTTCAGTTTGGGAAAGGAGATGCTGATTTATTCTTTGGCGTTTTGATCCTTTTATATTTACTTTTGACTAAGAGACAATATGAAGCAATGCATCAATTTTTTTTCTGCAATGGACCTCTTGTCCTGAAGATACGTATTTTTGATTTCAACAGATATATAAACATTGCTATATGGAAGAAAACACTATGTGTGAATAGTTCCGTGGACAGCAGCTGTGCCCAGAATAAATGAAAGAGCATTCCTGGCTTGTGGATTGAACAGAAGTTACATTTCTCGTCAAGCTTTTCACCTAAGTATTTACTTACTGACTTAGAACTAATAAAAAAAACTATTCTCCCGACATTCATCAATGGAAGTTCTTGTTATATCAGACTTGTAGAAAACCCCCTCCAAACAGAAAGCAAGCAAGAAGAGAGTCTTCTAGGTCAACCCACCTTGCTTCAGTATTCACCTACAAGCCAAGTACTCCCATCATACCACCCCGTCATCATCGAGAGTCGCACCATTCAAGCAGACGTAGCAACTCGAACAATTGTTTTCATCCTGTCCGCTATCAGACTTGTTGATGTTCATCACCAGTCTTCCATGCAGCACAATATGCAAGAAAAGTGCAGAAGGATTCCAGAGATTCACAGTACTACAAGTTCTACATTTGTGTGTCTGCCAATTGTTAATTTATGTCTCTTTTTATTAACTGAAGCTATTTAATGAAGCTGTGTAAATGTTATGTTAAAAATTCATTTTGTGCCATTAAATATATTTATAACATTTGGGAAAAAAATGTCCAAGGGAATACCTAGAAGTTTTCCCCTCATTGCAATTCCAACTAAAGTTTTTTGGATGTAGGCTGGTTAAATGTGAGCTTTCCTCCTACAAGACGTGTGACTGACCCTGGAACATTAAAATGTTACAGTCTAGGCAAATAATTCCCCTCTTACACAAACTGAATGCTAAATTGCTTATTTTGTTGTGTTATTGCTTTTCCTTTTTTCCCATTTTCACGTTTTCCTTTGTCCCCATATTCACTTGATGTCTACCCCTTTTTCAGCACAAGAGAAAGTGTTTGCCTCACTCGTTTCCACTTTATATTTGCTCACCCTCATTAGTTTCATCTGTCACTCAAACACTTCACTTTCATTAAACCCAACTCTGGCTAAGATTGTAAACTATTCTCCATTCTTAAGGGTCAGTAGAATAAGGTGTTTAAAAAAGAAATGTCTGTATCATAATTTAAATATAAAAAGTGCACTATTATAACTATTGCCTGTGATAAAAAGAAAATTATGATTGAATTGATGGTAAAATAAAGAGAGAACCACCTTATGGTTACAAAAATAAACCTTGAATACATGTGTGCCATATGTTTTTGTTTAAAGCGTTTTGTTTAAAGCGTCAAGTACATTATAGCCCGTATTATTACTTTTCTAATGCAGTGCTGAACTTTATTTTAGGATATCCATTGTATGCAGTTGATATTTAACAACTAATATTGTGATGAGACTTGAATCTATTATGAGTACCCCGGAACATATCTATCTCAATATTGGGATTTCCGAGTGACAGTGAAAGCAGCGCCAAGTCCATCCAGGCGAGCATCAGTAGTACAGTTAGAACAGAGAGGAAGGCTAACATATAGCTACATAAGCACCGAGGGCTTGGTCGACGCCTGAAGTTCTTGTGAGATTTTTGCTTAGCTCTGCTCCAGGAAAAAAAAATTGCTTCAGACAACAGGTACGGCGTTGATTATGTTGGTGTTGTTAAATGTCCGTTTTAGACACAAATAGCAACATCTAGTGTACATTTGCAAGCCACCGTTTCCGTATAGCTTAATTTAGAGTACTAGCCATAGATTGTATAAAAAGGTACTAGCTTACATAATGGGAACGATGTTAGCCCGATGTTAACTGCTTTGGGAAGACGTTAGCTCATAGCATTTCAAGCAGTAGCCTGACAGCGAACACATAAGATTATTATTTTGTAATATGCCAGCAAGTTTAACTGTTAATTATTAAGTATTGTATGAGTTAAAGTGGACATGCATCATACTTTCACCTTATGTTTTCACTAACTTCAAATACAGCAGTTTTTGAAATCAGCATTTAAATTGAAATTATGTCCACCAAGCACTGGTTTCTTCCCTTTTTTGTATAAGCTATTTCATGGGTTTTTATTTATTATAAACATTTCTTTTTGTTTGCTTATGAAGCACGCAACTCTACACAGTAGATTCTTGTATTTCTCTATTCCACCATTTCAAATTAGTTATAAATGCTAGATAACGGTTTACTTCTGGTGGTGCTACTGTGTAAATAGTGGCCTGTCTAGAGGTGAACCTGATGATGCATAAGCTTCATCAGCATTTTTGAACTAGATCCAAAAACTTGCCTTTTAAAACAAGAGCTCTGGTTGTCGAAACTTGTTTTCAAATGAATATTTTTGTTTGCAAATTTTTTTTACATTAATGGTAATTTCATGGAACACATTGCATGTTAAAGAACAAAATGTGAAGTTGTAGTTAACAGTTTTTCTTTAAACTTGGTTGTATATACTTGGATGTCCACGTAACATTTGTTCCTGTAAGGCTCACCTTTTACCCAGATTAGACCAGGTTTACACATACCAATCCCGCTTCCCTTTTCTGGGAATGAGTCAGAACCTGTCTGACATGTCAAATGCCTAGTTTCCATAAACTTGTGACTATGGAAAATATGTGTTTATTTATTTATTACTTTCCTCTTATTTTTTTGTACCTGAGAGTTTAAAATAGCAGAGAGGTACACATTTAAGACACATTTAAGCTAGACTTCTACACAGACAACATAGATTAATATTTTTTTTATGTTTTTTGGTCCCCTACTTTAACCAATGTAAAAAAAAACAACAAAAAAAACAGTAAACTGTGTTTATGTTGCCACCGTAAAATAAAGAGTAGCTAAAATGCATTGGTTGGATCTTGGTGTATGTACTGAAATACTGAAGTGTCTTTAAAACAGAACCTCACTTGACTGAATCATGTTTATGTGTGGTCTCCTTTGTTTTATAGTTTTATATAATGAGTTCTCTACAGGAGTGATGTCCACTGTGCAGTAACCCCACCTTAGGGCATTATCCATAGCCTATTTGTGGGGTAAATCAATTCCTTTTGTAAGAGAGCCAGTAATAGCCCTAAACATGAGTTCCAATCACAAGGGCAGCCGGTCAGCACTTAGCCATTAAACTCCATCAATCTGAAGTTGACCCTACATTTGTGTTTGGGAGCTTTTATTTAAAATGCATGAGAGTCACACACATTTTTGCAGTTCATCATTAATTGATGAGTTAGAACGAGAGGTCCTTTTTACAGCGCTTTTGTCACTTTCACTCCATCTGTTGCTGGCATGTGAACTGTGGGCCCCTATTATTATTTTTTTTTCTTCCCTGTTTGCAAGCATTCCTGTGTCCTATTTTAGAAGTGGGTCATTCATGCTTAACACAGATGTTTTATATGTATGTCCCTATTTGCCCCAGGAGGGACTGTGTTGCAAAGTTAATTATTGCTTTTATTTTGCATATAATCAAGTTCTACATTTGATTGAATCATTCATTTATATCATATGGTAGCTAATTCTACTCACACAAAGACTTTTTTTACTGATAGGAGTGATTTGTTTAAGATATAGGATAAGATAAGGATTTTTTCTGTTACTTTTGCCCTAAATACTAAGGTTCGACCAGTTTCTCTGTTAATGTAATCTAGTAAGGAAGTAGTGTTAAACTATGGTCAGCACAGTTTGTAAAATGTGTATGTGGTATGTATATAAAGTATGTTCCTCACAGTTTTTTTTTTTGTTTTTTTTTTTGTTTTTTTTTTTCTCGTGCAGTTGTGATGGCGGAAGCCCACCAGGCTGTTGCGTTTCAGTTTACGGTCACTCCTGAGGGCATTGATCTGCAGCTGTCTCATCAGGCTCTGACTGAAATCTACCTCTCTGGAGTGCGCTCCTGGAAGAAACGTATCATTAGACTCAAGGTGCCTTTATTTAAAACCCACCACACCTGTTTGCTGTTGCTCACGTTTCTCAAATTGCCCTAGGGCGTGCTTTTTCTCGCCCGGCCCTTACTGCTAAATACTCCATTTGTTTGTTTTTTTTGTCTGATGCCTTTTTCTTACTTTACAGAACAATGTGATAACAGGGGTATATCCAGCAAGTCCCTCCTCCTGGCTTTTTGTGGTCATAGCAATTTTGGCTACTATGTACACTCGTTCTGATCCGTCCATGGGACTGATAGCCAAGATACAGGAGCACCTTCCAGTCAGGTAAAACTACATAGGACTCTGTGAAACGGGAACAGTTAATGATAAACCCTTCAATGTACAGACACAATCTTTCACCTCATTTTTTTTCCTTTGTGTTGTTTTATATTTCTTGTTGACATTTTGTTTAGTTTGTTTACGTTTTTATTTCGGAGAAGCAGTATATCATGTATGACTTATTTATAGAATGTTTATCTAAACTCTGATAATCTGTTTCCTCCATTTTCAGTCAGTCAATGAGTACACAGTGTCAAGCTGTTGTGTCAGCGGTACTCTTCAGTACAATGCTATGGCTCCTGCTTATTTTCACGATGCGCCTGTGTCTCAAGCAGCTTCTGTCCTATCACCGCTGGATGTTTGAGCAGCATGGAAAGATGTCCAACACCACTAAAGTCTGGGTGGTCAGTGTTCTAACCTTTGAAATACATACATTAAGCGTGTTTTAATAGTGCTGCAATTAAAAACATAAGCTCCAAACATAAGATGGGTGTATAATACTGTATTTATTTGTGCACTAAAGGTAAAGAAATGTCCTCACTTTACAGTGCATAGTGTGTATGTATGGTCTACAGATTGTGACACATGCTTGTGTCTCTATGCCAGGCCCTAGTGCGTATCTTTTCTGGCAGGAAGCCTCTGCTCTACAGCTACCAGGGTTCGCTGCCAAACCTGCCTGTGCCTCCCATCAAGGACACAGTTAAGAGGGTAAGATGACTAGGGTGCAGGGGAAATTACAATATCCTAACTAGTGGACAAAAATGGATAAATAACTTCAAATATGTAAAATGTAGGCTATTGCCAGCCATTCTGAGAAGATTTACTTACTTTACTGAGGTCCAGTTTACATTGAGTTGCTAATGCAGTTATCTGTCATTTATGATTTGATTTGAAGATATCTCACTTTAAAAGTAAATACTTGGTAAGGGCATGTTCATTACATGCAGATGCCCCTGTGGCCAAGCTTTTGTGGTTAGACATGTAATAAAGTAATAGTATATATATAATACTCACTTCTTCTCATTTGTATTTGAACATGGGGAATAGTGTATATGACTGTATAATGTGTAATTATGCAGCCACTTCTAAATAACAGATATAAAATGTAAAGTTTTTTTTGTCACCACATTTTTATTTCTTCTCTTTAGTACTTGGAGTCTGTCCGTCCAGTTATGAACGATAGCCAGTACGAGCGCACAACCAAGCTGGCGGCAGAGTTTGAGAGCAGCCTGGGGAACCGTCTGCAGTGGTACCTTAAACTGAAATCTCTCTGGGCTGCAAACTATGTAAGTGGTCCAAAGCAGAATCCATTAACCCATTAACAATACATTAACAGTACCGACTATAAATTATGAATTATGTATCTGTCTGAATATGCAAGAGATGTGTAGGCCGCAGTGTTAGCTTTCCCACCAAGCCTCTGTGTTGTTTCTGTAGGTCAGTGACTGGTGGGAAGAATATGTGTACCTCCGGGGACGAAGCCCAATAATGGTCAACAGTAACTACTATGGCATGGTACGAAAAGCCCTCTCCATCTTTACATGTATGTGTGGTGATAAAAACTTAATAATTATTCCTCCTTTTTCTTTGTGTAGGACTTCTTCTTTGTGACGCCCACGCCGATCCAAGCAGCAAGAGCCGGCAACAGCATTCACGCGTTCTTCCTTTACCGCCGCAAACTCAACAAAGAAGAGATTAAACCTGTGAGTCTAGCCACTTGCACTCAGCTGCTCTACATACAGACAAAATGTGTATACATGCTTGTCTGCTATGGCAACAGAGGACATGTTGTTCACATCCCCCGGCAGCTATTACTAGGAAAGTATTTGAAGTAAATAGTTTGTGTAATTTCATTGCAGTGTGTGTGTGTGTGTGTGTGTGTGTGTGTGTGTGTGTGTGTGTGTGTGTGTGTGTGTGTGTGTGTGTGTGTGTGTGTGTTGTGTGTTGTGTGTTGTGTGTTGTGTGTTGTGTGTTGTGTGTTGTGGAAAAAACAAATGGGTCAAGCAACGTCTCTTCCAAAAAATGCAATGGGTTCCAAATCAGAAAATGTAGAGACAAACAATTTTTTGCCTTTTAGATTGGGTTGTCTATTTCATAAATAATGCACCCTTCAGATGAAATCATGTAACACCATTAACCATATTCACTCTTGACTTGGTTACCCATGTTATTTTCTGGGACATGATTTGATTAGCCATTTGTTTTCATGTGTTTTAGTTGTGTTTTGATATTTCCAGTGTTTTCCATAGGTTGAGAATTTACTTAGGGGTTATGGGTTATGGGCAGGGCAAAGTAGCGCGACACAGTGCATGTTGAGCAGGTTCAGAATAAACATAGTTTATAAACTATTTATTACAGAATACTCAATATCATTAACAAATAATTAAGAAGATGTGTAAATCCACATATTAAACAAATTATACTACTAGCACTACTAGTAACACATGCAAACAATGTAGCATTTGGATGCATTTTAATAACACAGACAACATAAAGGCCGAATGTAAAGTTTGTTAGGTAAAAATATATATATAAAGCAGGGTCTGCTTTAAAAATCTTTTTTTTGTTTATTTTAAATAGTTCATATAAAATGTTTAATACACATGTTTAGGTCTAATAGTGTTTAATTTTTTTAAATTCCATAAAGTAAAATTTAATATGATTACATTGATAAGTATGCATCGCAGGTCAAACATTATTAAATTTGGCTGAATTTTAAAAGCCAGAAGTGGTACTAAACAAAGAGCTGTTTTGGAGCCAAAAGAGCTTAGCCAAACAGCTCCTTTTAAAAAGTACCATCAGTTTCACACACCCTCCCCCTTCACTTGCGCTACCGCTCTTAAAAAAAAAAAAAGATTTACACAATTTACACAAGGAATTCAAATCTTAATCTCCCTGAGTGGGTCGCACATGTACAGCTTACGTATGGGAAACACTGATTTTTGTTACGGCATTTTCCTCATGTTCTCACACCGCAATCCATTCTCACCTTTTCCTTCTTTTATTTTCAACCTTTCTTTTGCCTGCTCATTTTCTTTGTTGCCTTCCCCTGCATTTTCCTCACTGCTCTCCATCTCCTAGAGTCGTATCCCTGGGTTGGAAATTCCTCTGTGTGCAGCTCAGTGTGAGAGGATATTCAACACTACACGCACTCCAGGAGAGGAGACCGGTAATGAGACTGTCATCATGAACACACAGTATTGCAACATAAAGGCCCATGTCCCGGTCTATTTTTGTCTGAAAACCCCAAAAATGTCCAGAGTAGACTCCTTACTGGGTTACAAAATAGTGAGGATAAAGAGGAGGTGTGTGTGTGTGTTTTGCAAAAGCAAGGTGTCTGTGATTCACTGAGTCATAGGTCTGCTTAGCCCGTCCACTCTTATCTTCCTCTTTCCTTTTCTGTTTCCATTTCTAAACTGTGGGATGTTGGATCAAGTCTGTCTCTGACTAACACCTATTTTCTTCTGCCCACATATTGTTTATGTTTGTTTTTTACCTTTACCTTTTCCTTTTCTTTCTGTTTTCCCTTTTCTTCTTATTTACACCCTTTTACTTTTTATACTTGCCTCTCTTCGTTTATTGTATTCAGTGGTTGTTGAGGTCTGCAGTTCCTTGCTGTTCCTATCAATTTGAGCGGATGTTTGACACTTGTCGAATCCCTGGAGAAATAACAGGTAGTCTTCACTTTTTACAAAACTGACCCTATTCTCTAATCTTTATTCTCTTACTGTCACACAATAATTTCTAGCGTCTTATTCAGATTTACATTAATAAGCCTACAATCCTATCTCTCCATTTGTCACAGTGCTTGGGCAAAAGAAAAGAAAATAGTTAAGTTTGATTGTGTTTAAATTTAGTGGTACATCGGACATCTGTGTGTTCCCACTGGACACAGGTCATGTTACAGCAGCTTTTTATTCTGTTAGGAAAGACAAAAATATTAGGACTCATAATGCTCAAGGATTGTTGCTGTTGTGAATTGAGACAAATTGAAATAATCTGCGCTAATATATATGAGCCTATGAGAAATGAGGAAATATGAGCACCTCTGTTCTCTTCTCCATTGTACAATATTGATGTTTTCGTCCTCTTCCTCTTTTTTTCATAAAGACACTGTTCAGCATTGGAATGACAGTGACTATATAGCGGTTTACCACAGGGGGCGCTACTTTCGACTTAGGGTGTACCAGGCAGGCCGCCTCCTCTCACCCAGAGAAATTGAGTTCCAAATCCAGAGGATTCTTGATGACCCTACTCCTCCAACAAAAGGAGAAGCACACATCGGCGCCCTGACTGCTGGCGAAAGGTCAGTCTGACTGTTCACAATATATAAATCAGATTATAAAACACTGTTTGTGTTGAAATGTATATCTTTAAACACTTTCTCAGAATTCCATGGGCCATAGCCAGGACAAAATTTTTCAGCAGTGGGCTCAACAAACGTTCTCTGGACTGTATCGAAAAAGCTGCCTTCTTTGTCACACTGGAAGATGATGAACAAGGCATGATGGGGGATGACCTTGCCTCTAATTTAGATCGCTATGCCAAATCTTTGTTGCACGGGAAATGTTATGACAGGTTTGATTTTTTTTCCTCAAACAAACGGGTATCAGGAAAACCCAAATTCTTAGCCAAGTTCCCTTAATTAAGTTGTTCTTCTTGCAGGTGGTTTGACAAGTCTTTCACCGTAATTTTCTACAAAAATGGGAAGTGTGGCATTAATGCAGAGCATTCCTGGGCAGATGCACCTGTTTTGGCACACGTATGGGAGGTATGTATGATTTATAAAAACACCCATCTACATGTATGTACTAAAGACATGTACAATATAGGACTACAGATGGAAATGAGCTATTAAGCTAAAATCTGGTACAAGCATCTCAGCTTCGGCTTAATGTACATTGTACGCTGTTCTAAAGAAATAAACTATACTAATTTAACTTGGAGAATGTGTTTTTTCAGACTGTGGATAATTGTTTGTGTTTTCAGTACACCCTAGCTACCGACAGTTTCCAGCTTGGTTATAATGCTGAAGGTCACTGCAAAGGAGATGTGGATTCCTCTCTCCCTAAACCACAGAAGCTGAACTGGGAAATCACCCCAGAAGTATATATTCAATCACTTTGTATTTTTGTCTAGTGGTGTACTTTTTCAGTTGGTGGTGGTTTTTCGGCTGTATTTTGAGTGGGTTTCAGTAAGGATTTTTCTCTGTCTTACAGTGTGAGGAGCAGATCTCCCAGTCTTTGGAAGTGGCCCAGAAGATTGCAGACGATATCGATTTTCATGTTTTCTCATTCCAAGATTTTGGAAAGGGAAAGGTCAAGAAGTGCCGAGTCAGCCCAGATGCTTTTGTCCAGATGGCCCTTCAGTTGGCCTACTTCAGGGTGAGAATAAGCAGTACATTTATACCTATATGCCAATGTTACACTAAGCATCTATACTACACTGGATATACTCATATATTATTTTACTAAATATTTTGATCCAGGAGCAAGGTACCTTCTGCCTGACGTATGAAGCCTCTATGACCCGTCTGTTTAGGGAGGGCAGGACTGAGACTGTGCGGTCTTGCAGCAATGAGAGCTGTGCTTTCGTCAGAGCCCTTGAGGGAGGAGAGGTGAGAATTATTATACAACTATACAGGAAAAGCTTATATATGTTTTTCTGGTAAACTGTAGTTTAATTTGTGTCCTTCACCAGCCAGCAGATGTGTGCAGGCGTTTGTTTCGCACAGCGGCTGAAAAGCACCAGCTTTTGTACCGCCTGTCCATGACGGGAGGTGGCATTGACAGACACCTCTTTTGCCTCTATGTGGTCTCCAAATACCTGGGAGTGGAGTCATCTTTCTTGAATGAGGTGAGTATATTCATTGGCTAATGTACATGTAGGCATTTATCTGTTGCTAACTTTGTGTCTTTCCTAGGTGCTGTCTGAGCCCTGGCGGCTGTCGACCAGTCAGACTGCTGTCCAGCAGGTGGAGTTGTTTGACCTGGTCAACCACCCAGAATACGTCTCCTGTGGGGGAGGCTTTGGTCCAGTAAGTACTTCTTTTAAGAACAGCTGTAGAAAGCAGCTTGTAATTGTCATGGTAACATTTATTTGTAGTGAGTGTTGTGTTTGTTTTTGTTCAGGTTGCTGATGATGGTTACGGATTGTCCTATAGCTTTATGGGAGACCACATGATTAACTTTCACATCTCCTGCAAGCACTCATGTCCCCACACCGTAGGTTTACTGGTTTTAATTTCTATATGGGGTAGTTTGACTTATATTATTGTTGTTGTTACATTAGTTCTTGATATTGTATTTTTTTCTGCCTTCTTCAAGGATGCCCATAAATTTGGTGCTCAGATTAGAAAAGCTTTGCATGATTTACTCAAGCTGCTCAGCCCTGCCCAAACGGAGCCCAAAAAAACTGAAGCAAGTGGACCTGAAGTCAAGAAAGACCAGTAAATGGATACACAGGGAACACTATGCTAAATGGTGCATATGTGTACTTCAGATTTAGTTCAGAGTGGAAAAAGGCTAATGCATTGTGAGAATTTTAAACTCCAGTGTCAGAGCAACAGTGCCATATTGAAAATTACAGTTTTAATGAATATATTTATATTTGTTGTTAAGAAATGTAACTCGTGAAATGGATCAAACTCAGACTTATTTTCATTCATTTTAACAAGCCATTTGAAGTTATTTGTATTATAGTCCTTGGATTGTTTTGTATTTTTAATTAGTTGCATAGCATAAAGTATGCACACAAGTTGCACCAGAAACCTGCTCAAGGCAAATCAATACAGATGTAAGCTGTACTTTGGCTTGAGTCATTGGCAGCGGGGGCAGTTGTGCAGGGACTGTTTAAAGGCAGCTCCATGTTTACTTGTGATGTCTAGCTCTGCTCTGCGGCTGTAATGCACTGCAGGGATAGCACATACTTTACAGTAATGAAGGTCAGTATGCATTTCAGACTGCTCAAGTCAACTTCTTTCACTATGTTAGCGCCATAACAATGCAAGCTGTATTTATGAACATTTTTTGTGTGAACAGTACTGCCAGCTACATAAGAATTACATGTTAAGGGTCAGTGCCACAGAATCCTCTATTGTCCACTGAGTATGTTTTTTGTGCACCGGTAGCGTTTTTCTTAGTTTTCTGTAAAATGCCTAATATATGTAACATACCCAGAAATATGTGAGTATGCTATATTCATGTGGACAGTTTGACCAAAGTCATGATGAGTCACTGAACCAGGACATGACTGTGCTTGCAAGCATCAAGAGTACTGCCTTTTTATGTTTATCTTACTATTCTGCTTTGGGTAGCTTTTTTAATGCAACATTATAAGAGAATAAAAATACATTATTAAAAAATAACATGTTCATTAATCCACATGAAATTTAAAAAAAAGTATTTCTTCATCTGGCACAGCAGTGTAGAGAAATCCTGGCAGCATAATTTTACACCTTGAATAATTTCCTCCTTTCTTTTGGAAAGATTTTCCATCGGGCTGGACTACCCATTTAATACGGTCTCCCAGGTGACTTTTCTGAATCTATTGGACACATAATTAAATAATTTTTTTTTGTTGTACAGCTATGTTTTAAGTAGTCTAATGCACCAGCAAAAACTCAAAAATGCCCTCAGTCACAGCAGAATCAATGGCATTAATGTCTAACATGTTAGACTTTATTTCCAACCTTACAATCTGTGTCTTTTTCACTGCTACACACACATAAGAGAGAGTTGTATATGCAGTTATTTTTTGTAAATAAGGCTGTAGTTAAAACAATAAAAAATATTCTGTATAAGTTAAAAAGCATGTACAGTTACTTTTGCACAGATGCCATCATTATTTGGCTGACCACTTTCCCAGTTTCTGAATGAACTTCGGCTCATTTCCACATGCCTCTGAACAAACCAGTCCACACCATTGGGACTGAAGGGACAACTTCATTTATAATGTTTTTTATATTTTTTTTTCAGTCTCGTTCCTTGCACTGGCTAAATCACAGTTGTTCGGCAGCTCCTTTGGGCTGCTATCCAAGTCAATTCATGAGGAACAAAATAGATCTCACTGGATCCTTTATCTGTGCACATCAAGAAAATACATCAACGTACTGTTGTCTAAATTGTAAACTATGTTTGGATGTGCCTTGATATCAATTGTGCAATTTACGTTGCTGACAGACAAAAGGATGAACTGGTTCACAAGCACCATGCCAAGGAAAGAGTTGGCCCAGTTTGTGTATGTCACCAGTCCATTGCTGCTCTGGGTTTCTCCTACGGACCACCGCCATATCATCTCCCCATTCTTGATTAAACCAAACCAGATCTCATTGGTCAACCCGCCTGTAATGTTTTTCAGCCTCTCTGTGTCGTCATGACTACCTATCACAGCCAGGCCAATTGAAGTTTTTTCTGCAATGTGCCCATGCCTCATCCCAAGTTTTAGCCTCCTTTTTAAAGAAATAGTCTTGATAAGCACTTCCATGTGAAATCTACCAACAAGACTGTTCTTTCAGATTATCTCATTTTCCTGACACCTTCCTGAAACTAGCAATGTCACTACATATAAAGTGTTCTGTCTAGAATAAAGAAGTCAAGTAACTATAGATAAATTAATAATGAAAAATGCAAAAAAAATAAAGTATTTTATTAAAAACTATTCTAAATACATGATGAACGATAGGCTTAAGTAAGTGAAAAACAGTAAACAGTCCAGGGAAAATAATATTGACTTTAAATTGCATTTACAGTATGATATGTCACATGACCTGATCTGTCTAAATGAGTTTTAAAACATGCTTGCCTCATATTTACTCTCTGGCCCCTTTAGTTGCTCTCCATCATTTGCATCATGTGTAAAATGCTGTTAGCTGAGAAAACAGTAACAATGTGTGCATTTCTGACCAAACATTTGTATTTTATAGATTCAGGCAATGTGTGTCTAACTGCACAATAGGCCTATAAAAAGAGAGGCACATCCAGATACATGGATGGTTTCATAGATAGATATTGGCCCTGTCTCTGTTCATGCATTTGTCCTTTGCCTCTTATTTGAGCTGTGAGGTCAGCAGCGAACACTTCACTTCATTATACTGTCCGTCAGACTTTAGCTCACACCCCCCAAAGCCAACAGTAATCCTTGTGCAGACCCTGTTCTTTTTAAATTCTGGCCCGGCACACGCATGGCCCCCCTGCTCACCCCACACGACCCTTATATAAAGGCTTCTCCTCTGAGTGTCCCATCTCTGTCAGCCCAAGTCAACGTCCCTCTCTTGTTGGCTTCAGGTAGGTGTCTTGACTTTGTTCATTTTTAAGAACCAACACGTCACACTACATTTTAGAATAAAGTATTTGTGTTATAAAAAAGTATACTTTTAATTTTTTTAAAGTATTTTAGTTGTCGTTGTTTTGTTACATACGTGTGTATTTGTATTGAAGCTGTATTCTAGAGCTATACCATTTTTTTATTTTAAAAACAAGACAATAGATCTGTTTGTGTTAAGTCAGGACTCTAATGTGAGTGTAGTACAAAGAAAGATTTTTTTTATTATTGTCTTGTTCAATTTGCAATGTTTTGCATGTTTCTACATTTTGCATCAGGGAAATGCATAATAAAAACCATACCCAGTTCGTGTTAGGTGTTCCTACAGTCAGTTAACAGACCATCGACTGTGAAACAAAGGTGAACTCATAATTTAGGACATGGCTGGTGTTAATAGCAGCCAGCCAAGCAGACTAATCTTTCCATCTAGCTACATTCTCTCATGTAAAATTTAATTAAACGGGGGATTGCCCAGCTGATGCCGTACTCTTATCCCTCTGACCACTTCTATTCCTAGATCATTAGCAACAAATGGCTTATGCCTCAAAGTTTTTCTTTGAACAAAAGTATTGACCTTTGTCTAACATCATCAATGCCCACTCCTTTTAGCCAGGCAAGTTAAACCCTTTTAAAAAACAGAAGAATCGATCTTCCTGCTGACAAATGAAGAGCTAATTGATTTTATATTCACACACTATTGTTTCTCTAGTGCAATGTCTGAAGTTGAAGATCATGGGTGAGTCCAGTAAACTGTATTTAATGTGTCTATATGTACAATACACACATCTCATGATGTTAATGAGATGCAAACTTTGATATATTTCCCTCCAATTTTCTTTTGAATTCAGAGCTCATCATGAAGGTACGTGCCCCACACTCCAGACTTTTATCTTCTTGTTTGATCTTTTATTTGAACAATGCATCGTGTGTTTTCATCTCAGAGGAAGACGAGGAACATGGAGAGGGAGGTGAGACTGTGCTTTTTAACAAAGCAGAACATTATCAATATTATCTTTCCTTGCCAGAACGTTAACAAACGATGAGTCATAAGTATCTTAAACAATATCTAATAATATACTCTTTTTCGGTTTCTATAAATATATAAAGAACGCCCCAAATACAGGTAAGACACTGAAGAATCTATCAGTCATCAATTTGTTATTTATAGAGCATAATGAAAGCTTTGGTGCTTTATAGACCCCTGGTCACTCAACTAGCTGCCCCAAAAATCCCAGAGGGAGAGCGGGTTGACTTTGATGTATGTGTTTTCTACTAGAGAACATGACAGTTAAGGGTAGCATCAACCTTTACTTGTGTTTGCTGGTTCTGGTAGGACATCCACAGGAAAAGGATGGAGAAAGACCTCCTGGAGCTGCAGACTCTGATCGATGTCCACTTTGAGCAACGGAAGAAAGAGGAAGCAGAGCTTATTGGACTCAAAGAGAGAATTGTAGGCAGTCCAAAATGTTCACTGTATATGTTGATGACGAGTAGTAATGTATTGATCTGGGGTTTGTGATTCAGGAGAGTCGCAGGGCAGAGCGAGCTGAGCAGCAGAGAGTCAGAGCTGAAAAAGAGCGGGACAGACAAACAAGGATTGCGGTATTTTTCCTTAATTTATACAACACATAACGCAAGAAAAACCATGACATGTAAGCTGCTGTTACTTTAGGTGGAGAGACAGCGGAAGGAAGATGAGGAGGCAAAGAAAAGGGCAGATGATGAAGCCAAGAAGAAGAAAGTCCTTTCCAACATGGGCGCTCACTTTGGCGGCTTCCTGGCCAAGGTCAGCGTTAGCGTTCAGTCAGTGGGGGGTGATTGATTTTTGACAGTGAACTATAAAAAGTGAGCCTGTGGAGGATGTGTTCTGGAAATCCTGAAGAAACCAACGTGTTTGTGTCTCAAAGGTTGAGCAGAGACGAGGCAAAAGACAGACAGCAAGAGAAATCAAGAAAAAAACACTGGCTGAAAGACGTAAGCCACTGGCCACAGAGAATATGCAAGAGGATGGTCTGAGGTTTGACTAATACTAAATCTGTATCACTGTGGCTTTTATTAGTGTATCGAGTCCAAAAGCTTTGTAAATCCTTTAATCTTTCAGGGAGAGAGCCAAAGAGATGTGGGAGAGGATCCACCACCTCGAGTCAGAGAAGTTTGACCTGACTGAGAAGATGAGGAGGCAGAAATATGAAGTGAGTTTATACACTAGAAATGCCCCTTTTTCATGATACATTAAAACATGTGTCTTTCCTTTTTCAGATAAATGTCCTCCTGAACAGAATCCATCATGCTCAAAAATTGTGAGTCATTCTGCACTACCATGATTACACCCCCAGTTTTGCATTTTATAGGCAAACATTGGCAGCAGTTGAGCCTTCTTGGGAAATTATTTAAATATAAAAATAAATATAAACATCCGATCAGCTCAACATGGACCTGAAACTCCTCTCTTCTTTTTATGATGCAGCAAAAAATGCCATGGAAAGGGAAAGGTTGGAGGACGCTGGAAGTAAATTAAAAAACAAGACGCAAATTTTGTTGCTATGTTGCAGTGTTCAATACGCATTACTTTATTGTTTACAGTAGATGTAGATTATCTGTGTGACTTTTTTTTGCAACTGTTAAAATACAAATAAAAAAAATAAATCAGCCAAACTGTCCTGTTTTGACTAAATTAAAATTACACAGTAATGTCTTTTATGAGCTCTAATACGAAATGTAAATGCAGGCTGCCAACAGCGTGAACGATTCTGAAGACTAATCCACATTAATGCACCTTCACCTCTGTGGTATGAAAACAGAATAAACATCATCAGTCTTTTCCTTCGACCAAGGTTTAAATCCAGATTCTTGTGCAATGCTTGCCACCCTCTTTGCAAAGCCGTCTTCTTGCTCTTTGTTCAAATCCAAGATAAACCTGAGATGAAGAAAAATGAATTAGACACTCTTAAAACTAGATGTGCTTCTCAGTTTCACAGTGACTGTACTGTCTCCATGGAAACAGGCTCTGCTACTATACAAAAATCTTTACTTGGCCAACTCGACGACAAGCACGGCGTCTGGTGCTGCAATCTGTCTCAGCGCTGGGCCCAACTGGTGTATGCAGCTTTGAGAGGAACAACCGAGGATGAACGACAGAAAGGAAAGATTGCCAGTTAAATATAGACTGCTCATTCTGCACTTTTACAATCTGATTAAAACACACCTGGTAGAGAAGAATATGGCATTGAAAAACTGTGAATATTTCTCTTTTTGTGGCAGTTTGGTGAGTGCATCCAAAGGCAGGAATGTTACAGAGATACCGAAAAGATGCATCAAATCTGGAAAAAGAATCGCATAATAGCTGTTTAATAGAACAATCTTTAAAAAGTTATTTTACTGCTGGCATTGCTTTCCACTTAATTTACCATTGACAGTGACAGACTTGGAGTCATTTTCTGTGGATGGTCCTGGAGGGTTGGGGTTTCCCTGTCTACGGTACAGAGACTGGAACAATGCCTGCACATTTGCAACAGAGATGTCTTGTGCTGTCTGTGGATGATTGAAAATCCATCAGTACAAAGTATATTGAACAAAACACATAAGGTAATACTTTTAACACAGTATTATTGTTTACCTTTACATGATGACCATTCTGTGTCTTCAGCAGACTCTTGTCATCAGTCTCAATGCCAAAAGATAGGTATGGACTGGACACAATGTCTCCCCAGTAGCCTGTCACTGCAACCTTTGACCCTTTCTACCCGAACGCAGAGTAAATTAACTATACAGTAAAACGTGATGGATTTAATGCATTGTCTTGTATGTGAATAAATACAAACCGACCTGGCTGAACACTCGAGAAGAAAGCAAACTCGGATTCATAGTTTGGTAGATGCCTTCTCTCAGTTCAAATGCCACACCTCTTTCCCTCCATTGAGTATATTGTTGTTTGTTAATGACGCGGCACTGTGCAGATTCAAGAGATATTACCTTCTATTGTCTGTACTGTATTTGAGTTGAAATATATAATATAGCAATGTTTATGTACCCCTTTTTCGTGCAGCTTCATGGTGAGGTCCCAATCAAAGCAGCCTCGTCTGGAGTCATAGCGGATCCCTAGGTGTTGCCTAACTCGATAATCCCAAGCTTTAGACATTAAAATGGGAGCAGAACCTTTAGATGAAGATGAATAGTTGGGCTGTGACCATTGCTTAAATATTCCTGCCAGCTCGTCCCTTTCTTTGAACTTCAGAAAAAAAGAGAAAAACAAAAGCTAAACATAATGGAAAACATAAATGTGTGTCTAATTTAAAAAACGGAAAAGGAAGCCAAATGTATCATTAGAGTCTTACTTTGAGAAGTGTGGTATTCAAACAGGAGTGTGCTGCTTCGTCTATTGTTTCTGTAACCAACGTAATGAGCTGAGACACTGCACACCTCAGTGTCTCTGCCGTTTGACTACGGACATCAGAATTTCCAAAAATTTCCAGGAAAACGTCAGTCTTCTCTAAATATATCAGACAAATGATCTCAAGTCATGATGTTATTATTTGGCATTTTATTCAGTTTAACTGCACCTACCGCCAAGTCCCATGCTGTCCTGGGGCATCAGTGTGAGGTAAAGAAGCAGCAACTGTCTGGCCACCACCTCCATACTATTTTCTATTACCCACACCTACAAAGAAGTCAAAATTTATAAAGGTTTTTGCAGTGATTTACAATTAGTAATATAATTCAATTTTGACATATACCTACATGGAGATTGTCTTTGTCTGGTAATCCAGCAATAGTCTTTAGAATATGCCGAGGATCTCCACTGCCCACAAGTAGAATATTGGCTTCTCCTTTATATTGAACAGGGCCTGGAGAAAAAAGTATATTAAGTGGGTTTCGTTTGATATTCTGTAACTTTTTTAGTAAACATACACACAGGATTTGTTTCAGCAC
This sequence comes from Neodontobutis hainanensis, assembly GCA_024349245.1. Classification (NCBI taxonomy): domain Eukaryota; kingdom Metazoa; phylum Chordata; class Actinopteri; order Gobiiformes; family Odontobutidae; genus Neodontobutis; species Neodontobutis hainanensis. The sequence continues at coordinate 9,896,781 of JALDNG010000017.1, forward strand.
AAAACAAAAAGAAGAAAATGACAAAATAGATAAAGTACTAATAAGCTATAACTACATATAGCAGGACCATACATGACTTGACTCACCTGTAGTGAGCAGGTTGCGGGCTGGACTGAAGCCCCACCATGAAATGCAGCCTGCGCCCTCAGAAACTCGTCCAGCACTCATTCTGGAGTGAGCCCAATTTAATAATGCTAATTAAAAAGTATTTAGAATAAAAAAATTACTCGTATCCTTCCAACAGAGGGACAAACATGCTTCAGAACGTTTAAATAGGTAACGCTAACTACGTGTAGCAACATATTAGCTAGCTTATCTTGTTTCGAAGGCTTAGGTTAACGATGCAAACTTACATAAAGCCTGTAAAACATTTATTTTTTTCATTATAATGTTTATTATGTTATTATAAATGTAACAATTTGACAAATTTCATGGCAAATACGCACCCCAAAACAGATAACAGTAACAAACCAGCAATGTAGTGGAAGCGCCCCCAAAAAGAAAGTTTGGCACTGTTGCTAGGTAACATTTTCCTCTAAACGGGGATAGACGGCGCCATCTTCTGGTCACAGGTGGCTAATGTCGCTGAATGACGTAGCATTAAAGTAAGCAATTATGTAACTTTTACTATTAAACACACAGCAATAAAAATTATAAGAAAATGTATTCTCAAAAAACTGCTCATGCTACAGAGATGGGGCACGTTACCGTCTCATAAGAACACCTATATTTTGATGTGATGGTTTATTTATTTCTGTTTAGTTTTCAGTGTCAACACATTCTCTGTTATTTGTTGACTTTGATACCAACAATGTTGAGAACTTACATATTGAAACTGTCCAGATATTTTAAGCGTGTCCAAAAACATTTTTCCCACCACTGTATATTTGACTCATCTAATTATGTATATAAGGCTTAGGTTTATATATATATAGTAGTCTTAATAAGTATATATTATATTATTATTGAGAAACATCATTCCCAGCCGTGTTAGCAGCAGTGCAGTGGCAGACAATGTCATTCCGTGGCTACAAATCCTGAGTGTTGCATAGAGTTACAGAATATAATAAATGTATTATATTAGTCTATATGTAATAATAGTCCATAGTTTATTGATGAAGATGGCCAGCAGCAACAACATTAACAATGTCAAAGTTCTCTCTTTATCCTAAATTTACATAAATTATTCAAATGTTTTGTTCATGTTGCACACTAATGCCTGCTTATCATCATAGACAAATTATTATTGATTTTTTTCTACATAATCTAACATACTATAGCCTATTGTTTACATAAGAGAGGTGACAAGGAAGTAGCAGACATACAAAACAACACAAATATCAAAAACATCCATACAGCACATGATGTAATTTAACTGCATGACATCCAAACACTGGGAGAACACCAGGACTGCTCAGACTAGCATGTGAACCGTCTTTACCGAAATAAAAGTGATACAAGTCTAGCGAGGTTTTGCTTTAAGTGCAGCCTCAATCTCTTCCTCTGCCATAAGGGTGTGCCACTGGGCCACTGGACGTCTGGGGTTTGCCAGCATGTCTGACCAGTGGCGCAGGCCAACACCAGTGGCTCCGTAGCCCATGAAAGTCCCTCCAATTGGGTCATTGCTCCCCAGTTTATCATAGTCAAACACCATTATGACAACTTGCACTTTCTGAAAGACAAAAACGAGGTATTTAAGATCATTCAGTATGTATTATGTTTGAAATGTCCAAGTTTATCTTAGACACAACATACCTGTATCTGCTCAAATGGGACCTCAAAGCTAAAACTCTCATTGAAGTAAGGGTTCAGTGTATTTTTCTTCACAGTTGTCTTCTTCTTCTTGATTCGTTTTCCATTTTGCTGCAGAACAATCTTCACATATGGATCTTAGGATCAACATAAAACATAAATAATAACCCGCATCCACTAAAGCAAACGTCAAACTTTTTAAAAATGCTTTTGGTATTACCTGATAGTCCACCAACATCCATTTTCTTCAGATTCTTCGCCTCCATAATGTTCACAGTAAGTTTCCCAGCAGTGGGTACATATCGTAAAGAAATACAAATATCACCCAACTTTTCTTGCTGAAAAAAGTAAAACATTACAATTATGACAGAACTTTAATAACTAAAAAACGTAACTTCTCTGTGTTATACCTCCTCCTTTTCACCATTTTCCAATTCTCTCCACGTCTGCATCGGCTGCCCCAGGTCAACGCTGTTCATGGGGATTTTTATCTCACCGATCATGTCGTGTTTTGAAAAACGGTCAAAGTCATACACTTGCAGGACCAAGGTCTTGCCACCGAGCTCTGCATAAGGGATCTAGAGATTAGCACAAAATAGAAAAGTGAAAACAAGTACGGATAAGAAATTAAGAATATGCACTAAAAGGACAAATTACTAACAAATTAAAAATATCACACATAAAATTACCTTGAAAAGAAATGTCTCATTGAACACAGGACACAGATTTTTGCGCTGAACCTTTGTCTCATACTTCTTCTTTTTATCTGGCAACAAAAATACTTTTACGTAGGGGTCTGAGGTTCCCCCCATGTCCATAGCAGCAAGGTCCTGGGCTTGAAGTATACCCACAATGAGCTGCACAGAGAAGGGAAAATGTGATATTGTAATATGGACAATTATAAAAATGTTTATAGAAAACCATTACAGCTCACAAATAATGTACCTGTGCATCTGTGAAGTTGTAGTCCAAGGAATACTCCAACTTTCCCAACTTTTCATGTTCTTTGTTTTCCTCCTCTCCTGCCTTCTTCACTTCTCCCTCCTACACATCACACACATCATTGGGTCTGATGTTTAAGCACCATAAAAGATTATACCAGACTATACCTTATTTTCTTTCCCTTCTTCTTCGCCTTCTTGTGCCTTTCTGCGACGCCCTGCTTTTCTCTCCCGCACTTTCTTTGGCTTTTTCTTCTTCCCAAAGCATTTCTTGAAAAGACAGAAAATGCAGCAGGCGACCAAAACCAGCACCACCACCACAATGGCTCCCACTGCCCACATGGGAACTGCCAAAAAATGGATAATCTATCAGTAGCAAGCTTTTAATACATAATAGTCCACAAAAGAGCTGATTGACTGACAACTGAAAATTGCATCAATATAGCTACATTATTATTATTTTTTTATATATATATAAATTTGGCCTTAATGTGTTTAATTTTGCTGTGAACTTTGGAAATGTGTGTGGCTCTCTTTCTAGGGGACATTTGACAGTTTGTTAAGCACACATGAGTTTCTAGCAACGCCCATCTCCACAATCAGATAATAGCAGAGTCCTGGTGGGAGTAGTCCAGTCTAACCACTGTCAACAGTCCCTCTCAAGCCTGTTATCAGCAGTGGTTGACCAATTCTCTTTTAATAAGTCTGACTCCTTACTTGGCAGGTGAGTAATTTCGTTCATGAACTTGTCCTTCATGTGGGTGTAGTCGTGGCCGTGGCTGGGATGATGATGCTCCGTGTGCGAGTGCTCGTGTTCATGCTCGTGCTGTTCTGAATGGTGCTCTGAATGATGCTCCGGGTGGTGCTCATGGTGAACTGTTTCAGTTGTCTCCTCTGATTCAGGTTCAGGCTGCTCCACAGCCCGCCGGGCCCTGACGCCAGGACTGACCAGCCTCATGTCAGCTGTCAAAACAACACCACTGTGTCAATTATGTTAGTTTGCTCTGTGTTATATAGGGGCACTGTTGCCAGATATATCAGCTCTGCATGAGACAGTATAATCCCATGTCCACGCAGTACAGTGGAAGAGTACTGGACATCTCTAAGCCAGATGCTCAACATGGCTGACCCTAATCCCTCTGTTACTCTGTCTGTCATCTCTGCCCCACACCAACACATATGCACCTTCCATTTTTTACCAGTGTCTTTGTACATAACTAGATTTAACCACAGCACTATTAAGTATTAAACTGAAATCTCAATCAAGTTTGAATGAATAATGCTTGTTAACCCCAAAACTTGAACATTTTGGCAAATTTAGAATGATATCTTTACAGTGTTTTCTCCTTTCATATATTCAGATTATGTAAACACAAATACTATCAGACAAATCCCTGTAAATTAAAAATATTATATTTTACCCTTTTGTACATTTTCACTAAATTTAGGTAAAGAGAATAACCACAACCCCTAACGTGACTGAGCGGTAGAGAATGAATGAAAAGAATAAGTTATAAACAGAATACATTGTAAACAATAATTTACTAAGCTAAAAATAAGGTAATTTCAAGAAGATGCCAAGTGACCTTCTACTACAGCACATTTTTTTGTTATTTTTATTGGTCATATTGAAAATTTGTCTTAATATTATTCAAAGTATGTACAATAAAATAAAATAAAAATGGAACTCAAAAATAGAAATATTCTGCAATGCGTTTAACGCTTAATGACATGTTCTACAAGTGATGCATTATCATCATACCTGTAGATATTGTCTTGTATGATCCTTTATCCAGTAGCTTTTATTTAGTCTCAAAGTAGATTCCTTGTTGCTTCCTTTGGTCCGTCGAAGCCTTCACATGATTCCTTTGATGTGCTCCGACTCACTGGATCATCCTGCAACCCATTCCATCAAAGCCAAAGTGCTGGCAAATCAGTGCAGTGTTGTGATTTAATCTCTCCACCCCTCCTCCTAATATCTGAACGTCAACAACACATCTGTTGCATTTAACTCTCACTCAAAGATTTATAAACAGCAACACTCACATTCTAACACAAATATAGTTTAACGTATATAAAGGGAGCACAGCCTAAGGCCTTCATACGCTGTCAAAGTTTTGTTTTTTAGATTAATGAGACATGGCAGTCATGGTTGTGTATTATCCATTAGACTTAGGAGATTGCAGTGCATCCGGCTCCTTCACTAATCCCCTCTGCATAGCAGCCCAGTCAGTCAATCAGCAATCTACTAACAACTATGAATGGGAGAACATGTGCCCTCCTACTTTTTAGACAGCTTCCATTTACATTTAGTCATTTAGCAGACGCTTTTATCCAAAGCAACTTACAAATGAGGAAAACAATGGAAGCAATTTAAACAACAAAAGGTGATAAAATGCATAAGTGCACCAAAAACTAGTCAGTTAAAAACCTAGCCCAGTAAACAAAGTTAAAGATAGGAAGTATTTTTTTTAAAGGAAGCAATAGAAAAGAAGTAGAATTCAGTGTTTGTCAGTAAAGAGATTAACATACCCACAAAGAACAATGGAAACCGTAAAATACCATTAAGCGGAGCAAAACTCTGCCTAATAGCTTTGTGTACAGACAAAATGAGGTGTTTGATAAAAAATAAATAAAAAGACTGTTGAATTGTGAAACCATTTGTAATTCACCCTCAAGATTTTCTATTAACAGTGTGGTTTCTTGTGACTATCCTGTCTTGCACTCTATACTATCCTGCCGCTTCAGCAGCTTGTCATTGGACTCTGAATTTGTTGACATACTCTGGTAGAACTTTGCAGTAACACATAATTTACTTAAGTAACATGCACTTTTAAAAACCACTGTCTGTCTGCCAACCTACTGTTAAAGATTAAGCACACACCAAACAATGAGTAAGCATAGTACGACTTCTTCACAGCAGTAATCAATAGGAGCAGAGAAAGTGGTCCTTTGTCTACATATTGTCTTAGCCATAAGACCTATGGTTAAACTGTAAATGTAGATGGAAAAAAAAAATAAAAAAATTCCAATATAGCGCAATCATGATAATTTCTTTTATTTTAATATAATCCAAATTAGTCTTCATTTTGGAATTTAAACCACATGCTATTGCAATTGCATAAAGTGTAAAAGGTATCAGCATAATGGAATGTATTAGACATAATAAATGGAACAAAAAATAAAAATAAAAAAAAGGGCTTGAATGAACAATTTATAACAATAAGTGAATATTGTAACTTTTAGCACCATAGCTGAAAGAACATTTTTGCCATTGTGGTATATAACCTGAGGTATTTCCAGATTGTCAGTTGAAAAGACATATTTTTTTTTTTAGAAAGGAGTTAGCTTTTTGAGCCGTTTGTGAGCTGCACTCCCTTAAAGAGTATGTTTATCAAAGAGGTATTCTCCCATAGCACCGGTTGCATCGCCGGCACTGATACGGCCCAGACTGCCCACATTATCTCCCAGCTTCTTGATGGTGTCATGGCTGTCGTCGAGGAAGTGCTCCTCAAGAAAGTCACACAACTAAAAAAATAAACAGAGGTATTAATAGTGGACAATTTCTAAGATTCATTCTTGAAGAAAATGAGCCAGACTTACATGAGGATCACTGTGGCTGCCAGCTCTACGATGAACTTCAAGAATGCATGTGTTCAACGTCTTCTGATACTCCAATGAGAAGGACATGGCATCCAGTCCACCTCTCCAGTCCTCTCTAGTTGGTTTCTAGTCCACAAAGTGACATGTTGGCTTAAACTACCAAGTCAAATGTAACAAAATAACTAAATTCTACACAAACTTACTGCAATGGTTTGGAGCAAAATGCGTCCTCCTCTCACGTTTTGATAATCCAGCAGCTTCTCAGCCTGATCTCGCTCTTTTATGGACCGCTCCAGAAAAAAGCTGGAGAATTTTGAGAGTGCAACATCATCCCTGTCAAAATACATCCCCTGCAATTCGATAACAATGTAGTTAGATCAACAATATTTAAAAACAATGACTGTAAATAAATACTATTCTGATAAAATCTTACCAGAGCCAGATAAGTGTAGGATGCATTGAGCTTCAGGTTGATCAGTTTGTTAATGTCCCCTTCACTTTCAACATGGAGGTTTTGCTTAACCAAAGACTGCATTTCTAGATAATAAGTAATAATAAACAACACCCATTTAGATATTTTATAGAAAATGTGCTCTACTGACACTTAACATACCATAATGTTTTCGGTCTAATTGAAAAACGACATACATCAGCGCTACTGTGCACATTATTGACAACGTTAAAAGCACATGGCTAACTTCATTAAAGTCACCCGCTTAGTACTACCTACAATGTTTTTGGCCAAGCTCACGCGATACATTTGAACCCTTCGTGCCCGTGCCCGTGCCCGTGCCCGTGCCCGTGCCCGTGCCCCTTTACCTGTCCTGTAACGGAGACCCGATATTCCACTTATTCGAGTATGCTCTGCTCTTATCTCTCACTTTTTGCTTGCTTTTATCTGTTGTGTACCACAAGATAGCTCCGCCCCCTTTCCCGCTGGCTGCTAACTGTTGGTTGTCATGGTTGTGGTGCTCGGTGGTGCTTCTTTGTTTAAGTGTTTCGTGCGCGGTAATTTAACGCAAATCATATATAGCGCCACCTGGTGTGTCGGCATGTGTAAAAAAAAAAAAGCTGACCTGAAAGGCTGTAATAGGCCTGCAATATCATTTTAACGTGACTCGCGCCATAGGAATATCTCACCTCTATCTGACCTTTCTTCTTGTCAGACTCAGGTAAGTTTACCTCAGGTAAGTTTACCTGAGTCTTATGTTACTCTAAAATGTGAAAGTTTTTTTTTTGTCAGTTTTTGTTGGCTATGCTGTTTAAGGGTGTACCACATAAGATAAGAGATAAAATAGGACTTTTTATAATCCCACAGAGGGAAAATTCACTCGCACAGCAACTCTTAGACTAGTTTTTAGTAAAATGCAAAAAGTAAAAGAAAATTTTAATTATTATAGACTTATCCTATAAGATTAAAAACAATAGACCTTAACATGACAACAATATTTTATTTATGTTAAATATGAGTTTATCAAGGAAAGGTCAATAAAATCAAAGCATAAATAAAAGGCGTAACATGCGGGATTTTGAGGTGAATTAAATCTGACCTGTGATTCAGCCTCTAGAAAATAAAAAGCATGTTATGTTAATGTGTATTCATGCTAAATTACTATTTCATTTATTTTTATCCAGATTACATTTAAAAAATTATACAGACCAACCATTTATATATATATATATATATATATATATATATATATATATATATATATATATATATATATATATATACAAAAGATCTAATTTAATTCAATTTTAACTCTAGAGATTCTGTGAACTGTTCCACTTAAACTTAATCAGTGCTCACTTCTCCCTTTTATTTCCAGAATTGATAAACAGACATCCGTTTGATTCCCAATGTGAAAGCAAAGGGCATGGTTCATATATTAAATTCTTTGAATGCTCCTTCAGCTGTAACGAAGCTGAGTGACACCAGGACAATAACAGAGAAGGCAATGATTTAAAATAGACTCTAGACTCTCCACAACATTAATTACATTGTTGTGATACACTATGTAAGTGAATGTAAGCAATATAAGGTCATCTAAGCAGGCAATAAATCCCATAAACCTGCAAATAATTGTGATTGATTTCATCTTAGTAAGTCTCACATAATAACCGTTACAAGGAAGTGACAGGCGGGGCAAAGGTCTGCATGGTTACAACGCTAAAAAGGAGAAGCTGTTATTTACCCAGTGCCTGCCTAATAGGAGACAAGATCAGAGGTTACACAAGGAGGACGTGCATGAGAATTAAAAGTCAACACTGTTGTAAAAAAGTTGATACCCGATTGCTTCGGCCTTGACGTTGGCTCAAAGACTGTTTTACGAGACAAAGACGAGGCTGGACATTGAAACTTAGTGGGATTATCAAATGAAAAGAACAGCTTTTAGTATGTCTACAGATTAACAGCAACAACAATGAAGACCTTTTCTTTCAGATTTACCACAGACTGTTTGCTTTTTGGTTTCTTCTTGAGTCTGATCTGGGTGAGTGCCGTTTTTTTTCCTGTTCAAGTTTGATTGTTAGTCTCTCAACAAAATGAATGCTGACAATAGAAACCACATGTTTTAATGCACAATAGACACAATGGTTAAGTGAAGTGGTAAGATTCTGCTGTATGTAATGCTCTGAAGAAAGGACTTTAACACAATAAAATAAAATGGAATTTTTATGATGATGAGATATGATAAACGTTTATTCCCAGTTGCAGTGACCTGAACTTCCCCTAAGAACCTCAATGAGGAAATAATGAAAACTGAACTGCTGCATTTAAAGCAATACTTTCATTTTTATGTCACGTATTAAGTGTGTTCTTTCCAATATTACTCCAGTAATATTATGTCAAGCAGAGTTTCTCAATATAGGTTTGATTATTGCTGATTAATTGCTTTACTGTTACAGAGACTAACTCAAGCGTCTAACCGGTTTGATTGTGACACCTCTGCACAATTTTACTTTTGCTGTTTCTGGTTTTATTGGTCTATATTCTTACTGTGTTCCCAGAGTGTCTCCATTAGCACCAGCACCACCTTAAATACACCGGCAACAACTGTGGCACCATCAACCCCACCAAAAACCACCACTGCGACCACCTTGTCATCTACCAAACCAACACGTATGTACTAACTGCTGACTGGTGCACTGAGATTTATTTGTTTAGGCTTTTGTGCCTATGACTGTGGATGTCTTGTCTTTGCAGCACCTGAAAATGAAAATTAATGTTATATTTCAGCTCCTCAGAATGTTGCAGATTTCAAAGCAGTTGACCAAAATGAAAGCAGTATAAGTCTACAATGGACAAAGATCACAGGCATCCTTTCTTACACTCTGAAGTGTAATGAAGAGGAAAGAAACCTCACTGCAGCTCAGTCTAATGCATCCGCTCTATACACAGTGACAAACCTCACTAGAAGCACCCAGTACACTTTCATCCTCTTTACTGTGTCTGGAGGTGTTCGAAGCACTGGTGCGACTCTGACAGCTGTCACTGGTACGTTTTCTTTTCTATTGATGTAAAAAGACAAGAGTTGGCAACATTTTAATAGTAACTGCTGTATGGTGTAGTGGACTTTCTCTGTTTAAGTTTTTATAAATATGACTGTGTCTTGTCTTTGCAGCACTAGAAAATGTCCAGAGTGTGGCGGTTGTGAGTGTAAATACAACTAGTGTAACGCTACAATAATACTTTATAGCAAAAACACATAAGCAGTAACTGCTGTATGGTGTAGTAGACTTTCTCTGTTAATGTTTTTATAAATATGACTGTGGATGTCTTGTCTTTGCAGCACTAGACAATGTCCAGAGTGTGGCGGTTGTGAGTGTAACTACAACTAGTGTAACGCTACAATGGGATAAGGTTGCTAACATCAATGATTATAATTTGTCTTATTACAACAATGGACCTAAAATGGAACGTGTCACATGGAATTCGGCCGGTCCGGTTAAATACACAGTTGTTGCTCTTACTGCTGGCCAGAAATATAACATGACACTTTACACTTATTTTAACGGACTCAGCAGCTCAGGATATCCATTTAATGCCATCACTGGTAAGAGACATTTGACTTTAGGACTTAAACAATCTGAACACTTGTGTGCACATTCACTTATTATTGTTTTTATATTTCAGCTCCTGAGAATGTTGCAGATTTCAAAGCAGTTGACCAAAATGAAAGCAGTATAAGTCTACAATGGACAAAGATCACAGACATCCAAGATTACACTCTGAGGTTTAATGAAGAGGAAAAAAACTTCACTGCAGCTGAATACAGTGACAAATATACGCTGACAAACCTCAATAGTGGCCTTCGGTACAATCTCACCCTCTTCACTGTGTTTGAAGGTGTTCGAAGCACTGGTGCGAATCTGCCAGCTGTCACTGGTACGTTTCCTTCTCTACTGATGTAAAACGACACAGACCAGGGTTGGCATTTATTAATAATACACATATTTCCGCTATAGCTCCAGAGCAGCTCAGATTCAAGCAATTAATCAAAATGAGAAATTGTTTTTTTTTTTTTTTTTAATAATGTAGGCTATGCTGTCAATATTTGTGTTTCTTCTCAGCTCCTGCAAATGCAAAAGCGTTTCGTTCAGTTAAGCAAGACGAGACCAGTATAACTTTGACATGGGAACCAGTGCCTAACATCTTCAACTACAGCATTAAGTTCAATAAAGGGGAGAAAAATTTTACAGAAAATCAAGGAACAGTCCCAGGTCTGGGGAGTGGAACATTGTATGAATTTACTCTTTTTGCTGTGTTTGAAAATGTCCGAAGCAGTGGCGTACATCTTCATGCAGCCACAGGTGAGACGTTTGTGTTTTATTAGCGTTCTGCACTTGAGAAGCAGAATAACCTTGTCTTTTTGACATCCCAGCTCCTCGTGATGTTGTTCTGTTCAAAAAGCGGAATCAAACTGAGAAAAGTATAACTCTGGAGTGGGAGAAAGTGGACACAATCGAAAACTATAGTCTTAAGTTGAATGAAAGGATTGAAAAAGTCCCTGCGTCTGAATCAACATTTACTTGGCCAGAGCTTCAAAGTGGGACCCTTTACAATTTCACTCTCTTCACTAATTTTGCAAACATCTCAAGCAGTGGAAAAAACGTCAGTGCAGCCACAGGTTAGATGTTGTGTTTATGTTCATTTGTCACTAACAAATCTTTCAAACCACTAAATATCTTCTATGTGTTTTTTTTACGTCCAGTTCCTTCTTCAGTGCCTTTGGTAAAAGTGACTGAACGCACATTGTATAAAATAACTTTGGAGTGGGAGAATATACGAAAAGACTGGAGTTACTTGTTGAATTATAATGGCATTACTGAGTCACTTACTCCAAATGAAAATTCAAATACTATTTCATATTCAGCGCTGTCTCTAAAGCCTGGAACGAAGTACGTGTTTCACATTACCACACAGTTCTACGAGTTAAACAGCACTCCTTGTGAAAAGCACACAGTCACAGGTAAATTGTCCGTATTTTTATCACAAGCCATCAAATGTTTTCACTTATTGTTTATTTTTTTGTTTTTGTTTTGTTTTAGTCATCAATTGTGCCATAGTCGATTGGCAAGTTACCACCTCGTCGATAAGCGGAGTGGTTGAAGGTGCGTTTACCAATGCAACAGCTCAAAATGGCTCCCAGCTACATGTCAGTTCTGGCTCCAACACTGTGTCATTTACCGGCCTTTACCCTGGCGCCACCTATAACATGATGCTTATGTATGAAGACCTTGAGCAGTGTAGTCACAACCTCACAATCAGTGAGTATTTCTCTTTATATCAAACCAATCCTAATGTATACACTGATTTAATATGTTCTTTGTGCTTGGTTTTTCTACATAGTTCCTCCTCGTTTGACGGCTGAGTGTAAGAACTGGGCGGGTGGTTACTCCATTTACGTTGTCTGGGATAAACCAAACGGTGTGTGGGATTCTGTGGAGGTGGCTGTCTCCAATCAGGTGCATGTAATAGGTCAAAATGAGCAGCATGCCGAAATACCTAATTTCCAACCAGCCAGGAAGTATGAAGTGTCGATTTCTACAAAATCTGGGACTAGAAGAAGCGACTCATTTGTCTTTATGTGTGCCACTGATGCTAGGGGTGAGTTATCATCGAGGAAAATCTATTACTGTTTTCTTTTTAGATTGAAAATGTAAAAAAAAAAAAAAAAAAAAAAAAAGTAATCCAAGTTCCATTTATGTACTGTAGGAGTCATTGCAGGATCTATACTTGGTGTGCTGCTTTTTGTTCTTCTGATCTGTGTGGTCATCTACATTGTGTCAAAAAGACCTGACATTATAAGGTTGGCAGTAACAATATGGCTACTGTAATCCACCAATAATGTAATCCACCAATAATGGACTATCAATCAGTCAGAGTATGATTGTTGTTTATTTCCCACAGACGAAAAAAGCCTTTTATTAGTGGATCCAAAGCTTCGCTTAAAAGGTAATTTTACATACAATCCAAAGTTACATAATGTTTAAAAGTAGAAAAGTGCTCTTGATTCTGTTTTTAGAGCTATACCTGTGGCGAAGTTCCCCAGCCATTTTGAAGAGTTAAGTGCAGATGAAAACAGAGGTTTCAGCATAGAATATGAGGTTTGTGAAAAACGATTCTTATCAAAAACCCTAGATATAGCAATTCAACCTTTTTGTCTCACGTCATGATATTTTTCGCGCAGAATCTCACAAATGTTGGCGTCCAGCAGACACAGAAAGCAGCGAATATACCGGAGAACAAGGCGAAGAATCGATTCGTCAATGTCCTGCCATGTGAGCTTTTTTTCAGGCCCTGCTGTTAGACTTATTATTAACACATTACAAACCTTTATGAATCCCGTCCTGTCACTTTAGACGACCGTTCCCGTGTAAGACTAACTTCATCGAATCCCCACGATGACTACATCAATGCCAACTACATGCCGGTATGTTTTTTAAATTTCATGCTACGAATATGATGAATATGAAAACTGCTGATAAACAGCGGATATGACTTGTTGATTCCCAGGGTTATAAAAACAACAGAGAGTACATCGCTGCCCAAGGTCCCATGCCCTCAACAGTCAATGACTTCTGGCAGATGGTCTGGGAGCAAAATGCCAGATGCATCGTCATGGTAACCAACTGCACTGAGGGAGGTCGGGTGAGTCAAAGGTTCTCGTTTTGAAAGGGTTTATTTCAATTTTAACAAAAAAAAAATGTTTTAGCTATACTTTTTTGTGTGTGTTGTTGACATTCCCCAGACTAAGTGTGAGCAATACTGGCCGGCAAATACAGGACCTAGTGTTTGCGGAGATCTGCTTGTTTACACAACCTCAGAGCAGGAGGAAGCCGACTGGACGCTGAGGGACTTCGTCCTGAAACATGTACGTTTAAAGTTGAGACGTGTGGCTGTTTAATATGCACAGACTGATTTCTTTACATTTTTGGTTTACAGAAACGCAACTCAGAGGAGCGGACAATCAGACACTTTCACTTCACTGCCTGGCCCGACCATGGAGTCCCACTGGACACAAAAGTCCTGATCCGGTTCAGAACACTTGTCAGACATTACATAGAGACAGAAGCTTCAAGGATGCCTACTGTGGTTCACTGCAGGTACACAAGATCAAATACAAGTCTGAATAAGAATGGTAAAAGGCAATTCAAGCATTCTGCCACTATATTAGTATCTGCATTTAACAATATGATGAGCAGTGCAGGAGATAAAATATTATACAGTATTATTCAGTCTGTTATATACTCTATATGATGCTAATTTCTTCTCTTTTATTCTTCTTTTTATTTCTTTGCACTGACTTTTCACTGTCTGTGACTGTCCTCAGTGCTGGAGTGGGAAGGACCGGCACTATCATTGCATTGGATGTGTTGTTACAGCAGCTCGAAAAAGAAAAAGCAGTAGATATCAAAGGCTTTGTGCACAAGATGAGAATAAACCGACCACTCATGGTGCAGACAGAGGTAATTCTGCTTTACTGATCATTTAACTGAGTGTGTAAAGGGAAGTGTAAGCCACAAGTGTATGGTAAAGGAGTACGGATTGGGACTTCTGCTTTTTGATGAATCATTTCTTTTTTTTTCTTTATTTTTTTTTTAGTCTCAGTATGTATTTCTGCATCAGTGCATCATGGACTGTCTGCAAGCAACTGACAAAAATGATGAGAACGTCTATGAGAATGTGGACTTGATCTACGCCAATGCCACTGCACTCAGGGAGTTTCACAACAACAATCTGAATCAACATGCATAATCTTATCTGAAATGCACTTTATGTAATTATCAACCATCGCATATAAAGTAAACAAACTTTTAAGGATCCAAATCAAAGTTAAACTGGTTTACCAAGAAAGACTTTTTTCTTTTGTCATGGTAAAAATATCTGTGGACTTTTAAAAAATACTGTGTGGTGTAATTGTTATACCCTTTGTGTTAATAATGAACTGTTAGTTAAAAGTGACCACTGAATGTTAATTTTATTAAAAATGTAAGTAGTATGCTCTACATTTATATGACAAATTAAATATTTTATTAAAAAAAAACAATACAGAACACTGTCTCACAATGCCATTGTGGAGTGGGTGTAGGTTTAGACATGGTGGTTTAGTGGGTGTGCTCAACATCCTCTTAACTTTTTACCCCACACCGCTTATACTTCCTTCCCTTTTGGGAGTTCATTTAGTTCATCTTGACCACAAGAGGCAGCAGAAAAGACCCTGCTGATGAGTGCCTGTCTGGCGTTTAGTGCCTCATCACTGACAGCTCTAGTCCCTGAATGCTGTTTGCCTGGATACACCGGTTCAATACCAACAGGAAGTGACGGGACAGAAAACTTCTTGGCAATGTTGTGAAGGACGCAACACGCTTTGATAATATTAGACTTTTTGTCCAAACAGCTTTCCTTTGCAAAGCCAAGTTGCAAAAGTAGTTTGAAACGCCTCATCATGCAGCTGAGTGTTGACCACATGATGCTGTGGATCTTGGTGTGTGCCTCGTTGAAGCGGACCTCGCTCTTACTCGATGGGTCTGACACAGGAGTCAGGACGTGTTTGCTTTGAATATAGCCTCTCCCAGCTAAAAAAAGAAAAGAAAAGAAGAGTATTATTGTCACCAGTTTGTGTCAAGTGGAAACACCCTGAGCCAAGTCCCAATTATGAAAGAAGACAATACAAATGTAGAAAAACTTTTAAATGTTTCAGATGAACTATATATTTTCTCAACATTTACTTTTTGTTTAATTTGTTCAGTGTTATTTATACAGACATACAATATTTTATTAATTTTGCCAATAATGATTTATATCCATATATTATGCATATTTATTTATACAATTTTATCAGTGCAATTATGGCACAATATGCACCAAATAGTTTGTAATTGCTTGTTTTAATGTGAATTATCAGTAGTTGATAACTCCATATACATATTATATATTATAAAGCAGGGATGTCAAACTCATGTTAGTGCAGGGGCCACATACAATTCAATTTGATCTTGAGTGGGCCAGACCAGTAAAATAATAGCATAATCACCTATAAATAACAACTACATTTTATTTGTGAAGGTTCTCAGTCATCCAGGACATCTTACAAAAAAGGTTTAAGTAAAAGCATCTGGACTCAGTTTTCAAGGTGAAGGCGTTTCGTCTCTAACTCCAAGAGACTTTATCAATTCTGAGTTCATCTGGTAAGAGAGCTGAGCTTATATCTCTAGAGGGCGGAGTTTCCCCTGAAACTAAACCTGATGGACCAGTCTCTTGAAAACTGAGTCCAGATGCTTTTACTTAAAACTTTAACTTTTTTTAAATCTTAATTTAATTTTATTTTTACATAATGTCATCAATCTCAACCGAAAAAGGCAAAAGGCTAATGTTAGCAAAAGACTTGAGCATGTATGTTTTCACAAACCCACGCTCACAATATGGCTTTGATGCTCATGCTATTTTGCTGGCAGTGACAAAACCAACTCTCACTGCTGCATCACTGACCTTTCAGCTACAGGTTAAAAAAAACTTTTTTTCCCTCCAACTTGCTAATAATAATAATAATAATAATAATAATAATAATAATAATAATTCATTCATTCATTTTCTACCTTTTAGTCCTGTTAGGGGTCACGGGTGACTGGAGCCTATCCCAGCAGCTTTGGGCCTGAGGCGGGGTTCACCCTGAACAGTGGCCAGTTAGTCACAGGGCTAACATTTAGAGACAGTGACAGACAACCATTCACTCTCACATTCATTCACTAGAGACACTTTAGAGTTGCCAATTAACCTGTACATACATGTCTTTGGACGATGGAAGGAAGCCGGAGTACCCGGAGAGAACCCACGGTAACACATGGGGGACATCCAGACTCCTCACAGAAAGACCGGAGTCAGCCGAGAATGTTTGAGTCGGCCGGGTTTTGAACTCACGACCTTCTTGCTGTAAGGCAGGAGTGCTAACCACTCTGCCACATGCACCCCTACATAAAAAGATATCCAAGGAATTGAGGCACTGCCAGGATAATAATAATCTGTCCCAATTTTCTGGAAAAACACAGGCACTCTACTTTTCTCCTTTTTTGACAGAGACATTGGATGATGATGATTGTGCCACAGATGCTCATTTTGAGTAATTGCTTTACTGCCATCTTCTGCTCAGTTCTGGCTCTGTTGTGTTATGCCCCCTCCTCTTACTTAAATACTGCACCCCTAGTGGACAAATTAGGAATAGCAGGTACTTTTACTTAAGAATTGCAGTTACGTCTTCTATGTATTTTTTCTCATTTTCCAAACTCATTCCACGGGCCGGATTGTAGCCCCTGATGGGTCGGTTTTGGCCCAAGGGCCGCACACTAGTATAAACTTCATCTTACCGATGACCCAATATGGCCCATACATGTCCTCCTCTATTTCCTTTCCTATGGTTGAAGACTCCCACATCTCTTGCTCAGACGTGTTGCCCACAGCGGACTCCTCGATGCTCAGGACGTTCCCGTCTGCGTCACAAATGATCTGGCTCACCACTGCAGTGTAACCGAGGGGGCTGAAAAAGGTCTTGTAGTCCTCCTTGTCATAGGGCGAGACTCTGACCCTAAAGTGGGCTGATGCCAGGATCCCCATCACGTTGGGAATGCCACAGATCGCCTCTACGTTGGAGGCGACGGTGGCCTTGGCCTCCTCCGTTTGTGGGAAAGAGACGAACTGCTCTGCCATCCCTGAGATGGTCCCAGAAACGAGACTGATGATGGCAGGACAGTGCGTGTGTGTGAGTCCCAGTTTGGTCAGGAGAGAAGCGGAGGATATCCCGTGCGCGTAATAGTTTAATGTCACCATAACCAACGTGTCCACCGACAGCTGGGGGTTTTTCGACGCTACGTTTTCCATACGGGCTCGTATACTGTCTGTGATGAAGGCAATGCACGGTCTGGTGAGATGAAAGAGCTTGAACAAAGATTCATCATCAAATTCGTCGAAACAACTTGGAGCATCAGGGTCGTCTTCGTTCATGAGAAGCTCTTCCTGCGCAGCCAACAGCACCGGCAGGGCGAAGGCCATCTCTACGTACTGGAAAAGACCTCTAACAATCACATATAGGTGATGATAAAAAAAATAAATAAACGAGTGTTGTTACATGTGAATATGGACACAGCTGTAGGAAGAGGCGGAAGTCGTTTTCTCTGCATTCGCTCTACACAATACAAACGAGTACCGCCATCTAGAGGGCAACAAATGTTACAACAGTAGCGTCATTTAAATTGGTTTGACATATTTTATTGGCAAGTACTGTATTAATTATCTAGAGACGGTCGACGCCATGATTTATTGTTTGAATGCTTGTTAATAACTTGTAATTAAACTTTATACACTCACCTAAATGATTATTAGGAACACCATACTAATACTGTGTTTGACCCTCTTTCATCTTCAGAACTGCCTTAATTCTATGTAGCATTGATTCAACAAGGTGCTGAAAGCAGTCTTTAGAAATGTTGGCCCATATTGAGAGGATAGCCTCTTGCAGTTGATGGAGATTTGTGGGATGCACATCCAGGGCACGAAGCTCCCGTTCCACCACATCCCAAAGATGCTCTATTGGGTTGAGATCTGGTGACAGTGGGGGCCATTTTAGTTCAGTGAAGTTATTGTCATGTTTAAGAAACCAATTTAAAATGATTGGAGCTTTGTGACATGGTGCATTATCCTGCTGGAAGTAGCCATCAGAGGATGGGTACATGGTGGTCATAAAGGGATGGACATGGTCAGAAACAATGCTCAGGTAGGCTGTGGTATTTAAATGATGCCCAACTGGCACTAAGGGGCCTAAAGTGTGCCAAGAACACATCCCCACACCATTACACCACCACCACCAGCCTGCACAGTGGTAACAAGGCATGATGGATCCATGTTCTCATTCTGTTTACACCAAATTCTGACTCTACCATCTGAATGTCTCAACAGAAATCAAGACTCATCAGACCAGGAAACATGTTTCCAGTCTTCAACTGTGCAATTTTGAGCTCCTACAAATTGTATTGGTACCCGGTGGAGTCTTCTGCTGTTGTGGCCCATCCGCCTCAAGGTTGTGCGTGTTGTGGCTTCACAAATGCTTTGCTGCATACCTCGGTTGTAACGAGTGGTTATTTCATTCAGAGTTGCTCTTCTATCAGCTTGGATCAGTCGGCCCATTCTTCTTTGACCTCTTGCATCAACAAGGCATTTTCACCCACAGGACTGCCACATACTGGATGTTTTTCCCTTTTTACACCATTCTTTGTAAACCCTAGAAATGGTTGTGCGTGAAAATCCCAGTAACTGAGGATATTGTGAAATACTCAGACCGGCCCATCTGGCACCAACAACCATGCCACGCTCAAAATGGCTTAAATCACCTTTCTTTCCCATTCTGACATTCAGTTTGGAGTTCAGGAGATTGTCTTGACCAGGACTAAATGCACTGAAGCAACTGCCATGTGATTGGTTGATTAGATTCTTGCATTAATGAGAAATTGAACAGGTGTTCCTAATAATCCTTTAGGTGAGTGTACAATTCTCAGTTTATTTTCTTGACCTTTCGTGAGTCTATGTTGAATTGAATTTAGGCACATATACATTTTTCATTTATTGACGCCGCACAATTACCATCATCAAATGTTGTTCAACATACAAAAATATAAATTATGTCTAAAGCATTTACAGTTTCCTGTGGCAGTGGGCCCATGATTACAGGCTAGCACTAAGAATCGGGACACCACTACACCAGTAGGCACATGGGTGTATAATAAGATCTATGATAATAATTAGATAAAAGGTTTCTGCAAATACCACTGTTGGGACCTGTCAATGTGATGCTAAGCAAACACAGATTTTTTTAGAAACCTTCCAAAGAGAAAAACAATTATTACATAAACAAGTTCAAGAATATGAAAAAAACATAAAACAGGATAGACAAAATTTTAAAATCTTTATTTTCCCAAAATCTCCAAGGGTCACATTAGAACATGGGTCACTGCTGGAGGGCCGGTATAACAATAAAACACATTTCTTTAGCCCATAGTTTAAAGTTTGACAGTACTTCTTTACAGTTTGTTCGAAAACCAGTGAAAGCTAAACAGCCCGATGGCCCAATGTGGCCCCTGGGACTTAGTTTGCCCACCACTGCCTTAGCCCTTGGTGCAAATGAGTATTGGGACACCACTTTGTCTCTCATGAACGCACAAAACAAGGGCTAAAGGGTAGTAGCAGTAGCACCTCAAAATCAAAACTGTAAAGCATTTAGCATTTACATTTGTAAAACATATACAAATACAAAAAAATATTGCACAAAATATTTATATACAGCTGAGCCTACATGAAAAATGCAGAGCAATAATGCGTCACTTCATTCATCTTGTTGTTGTTGAAGATGAAGGAGATAAATAGAACATTTTACAGACATCACTTGGTGAAACATCCTTTAGTCTGGGCACTTCTCCTTCATCACTAGATTCTGTTCTCTGGCTTTGAGCAAATGCATCTAAAATTACAGTCAAAACCATCATTAATACAACAAAAAGTTCTCTAACCAAATGAAGGTCTGTCACCGTTTTTACCTGTGATGTTGTCCACAGAGTCCAGTGGAGCCGTGTTGTTAAAGTTTATGCCAAAAAGAACAAGTGCAAAGACCACTATTCCCACCAGGAAATAAATTGGCAAAGCAAGGGCCCAATACCTGAACAAACACACACATATTCACTTAGCAGTCAGGAGATGTCAGGAGATGAACATATGCCCGTAACATATGTTATATTTACTCACTTCTGGGGCCAGTAAGTGAGCCCAAAAGAATGGAGCCACTCCTCTGGGACAAAGGCCCATACACAATAGAGAACTGTGGAGAAAAAGGGACAAAATTTACAAATGGACATATATGAGCATTCACCTTTAATAAGAGAATCATTATGATCTGACTTACAGAAGGCAAACTGAGAGCCAAGGAAAAGGACAAAGCCAGTGGTGCCCCTCTGAGGCACAGGAGATGGAGAGTTTTCCACCATGTCTTTAAAATACAACTGGGGTCAGGAGTAGTTTAGGAGGTACACATTAGGTAAACACAAATCCTCAGAACAAACATAGCTGTAGTTAAACAACATTAAACATTGGTTATGATTATATTTACAGGCGTAAGCTAAAGTTCACCTCATGAGGGCTATTGAAATGTTTTTAATAATAATAATAATAATAATAATAATAATAATAATAATAATAATAATAATTATTATTATTATTATTATTATTATTTACATATAAACCACAGCTGATGTTATAATAAATACAGTATAAAAGTGTTGTGTTAGAACACTGTCTTGAGACTAGTTTTAAGATTATTTGTGAAGGTCTTAATCCTGTCATGGTCTCAATCCCTAAAGTTTTGGTCTTGTCTTGGTCTCGAACTCATTTTACCTGGTCTTATCACAGTCCCTCAAATGGCATATTTGCTTGTTATTGGAATTTCAAGAAAACATCCATTATTTTATATTCAATTAAAAATCTCTGTCTAACACTGCCTCCTTCACCAAACTCTGACCTCCGTGAGTCTGGACCTGGTCTAAGACTGGACTAACTCTGCCTCATTCAAACACTGACCTCCGTGAGTCTGGACCTGGTCTAAGACTGGACTAACTCTGCCTCATTCAAACACTGACCTCCGTGAGTCTGGACCTGGTCTAAGACTGGACTAACTCTGCCTCATTCAAACTCTGACCTCCGTGAGTCTGGACCTGGTCTAAGACTGGACTAACTCTGCCTCATTCAAACACTGACCTCCGTGAGTCTGGACCTGGTCTAAGACTGGACTAACTCTGCCTCATTCAAACACTGACCTCCGTGAGTCTGGACCTGGTCTAAGACTGGACTAACTCTGCCTCATTCAAACTCTGACCTCCGTGAGTCTGGACCTGGTCTAAGACTGGACTAACTCTGCCTCATTCAAACTCTGACCTCCGTGAGTCTGGACCTGGTCTAAGACTGGACTAACTGTTCCCTTCTATCTATTAAAGTCTATTGTGAACTGGTTCTGGTCTCTGACATGCTCATGGTCTTGACTCAGTCTCGAAACGCAATGGTCTCAACAATGGTCAACGCGGTCTGGATTTCACAAACACTTTAAATCAATGTAAATAAATGTTTACCTTTTCTAAACACCAACAGTCTCCTCGACCCAATTCGCCTTCACGCTGTTCTTTGCAGTAGAAAGGTCGACGAGAAACATTTATTCAAATACGTTCCGCACAAGCAATAAAGCTTATTAGAAAACAATTTATACCTTCATTAAAATAGATAATGACGTGAGAGTGAGTTTTTAAGAAGTAAGAACGTAGCCTGCACAACAGCTAAACAGCTAGGCGCGTTCACAGTTGAGCTAATATTAGGATTCGGTCGGACACATTTGGGTGTTACACAATTGGAACGTACACATTTCAGCATGGCTTTACACTTGAGCAGAAATTGGCTACGGAATGTCTGTCACAGCGTATTGTTTAAGTAAACATCACGTTTTCTGTAATTAAATTGATATGTAATTATGTTTTTATAATAGAAGACTTTGCGACATTTATCGTGTCTGTAGTGGTCCACTATTTAACCAAGAGACTCGGCATCTGGAGCAGCAGCGTGCAAACGAAGAGCTGGGAGGCTATATGTCTTGTTTCAAACCAAGAAAAAGAATTGCCTTAGATTATTGATAATGTCAGCGGTAACGGCAAAGAAAGCTGGCAACAACCATGCACAGCCCAAAGCTGCCGAGAAAAGCAAGACAGCAAAAAAGAAAAAGAAGGAATTCTGGATCAAATTTAATAAGAAAAAATCTCAACCAAAGCAAGAGCAGGGAAATGATATAGTCAACCAAACATCTCCGCCTGTTAATGCCCAGCAGTTTTCTGCCAACTGGAAAACATTACAAGAGGTAAGTCATCTCCCAAAGTGAATATTCATGTTTTATTGTTTGTTTTGTCTCCTCCCTAATATCCCCAATATATTTTTTACAGTTGATAAAGGTCAATCAAACTGAAAAGAAAGCTCCAGAAAAAGCACAACAGCAGAATGGAGCCTTCCCGAAGGAAAAGTCAACAAAAAATGTCAGTAATAAGACTAAGGACAGTGCTATACAAAAGCAGAAGGATATAGTAAAACCTCCTGCTAAAGACACCAGTCTGAAAAATACAACAGGATCAGCCTCCACAGCTCCAAAGAGAAAAAATGATTTTAAAAATAAGCAAGGCGGCAAACAAGGAACCAAAAAATTTAAAGCTGAGATGAAAGCAAGCAAACCCACAGAGTAAGTATGCCGCTGCCATTTTCAGTATGTGCCGCAAAGTGTAGCATGTATTTATTGTGCCTTAACTGCGTTTGTTGCTGTTGCAGAGCGGATATCTGGTTCGACGACGTTGACCCAGATGATATTGAGGCATCGGTGGGAGCAGAAGCAGCAGAAATCATGAGGAAGAAACAGGGCATACACAAGAGTAGGGACGTAGAAAGTGTCCTGGTCAAAGAGAAAGCCTTTGAAGGGTGAGTCCTTTATCTGCTCTGACTGGTAATTAACAAAGATGTATGTATTAAGACTAATCTAATGTTGATGTCTCATAACTGACAAGCCTGACAAAAGCCGTGGCCATCGATTGCGAGATGGTCGGAGTGGGCCCTGATGGAGAGGACAGCATCTTGGCACGTGTGTCGCTAGTAAACCAGTTTGGGAAATGTATCTATGACAAATATGTGAAACCCACGGAGAAGGTGACTGATTACAGGACACATGTCAGCGGCATACGGCCAGAGGACATCAGAAACGGTGAGCCAGTCAGTAAATAAAGTTGTGTTTGCATAATTTTCCTAAAATGCGTTATATGTTATACTGTATCTGTGATTCATTTCTGCAGGAGAAGATATCAACACGGTGCAGCGAGAAGTTGGTGAAATCCTCCGAGGAAGGATAGTGGTCGGACATGCCATCCACAATGACTTAAAGGTAGCCATTTTGTGAAAGCAAAGCAAAAGCCACACCAAACAAAACTGAAGGACAATATATAAATTGTACAATTCATGTTTCAGATTCTACTTTTGGATCATCCCAAAAAGAAAATCAGAGACACACAGAAGTATGAGCCATTTAAGAAAATAGCAAAGGTAATTTATATGATCAATAAGAAAAGGTAAGGCTGAACCATATATTAAATGTGGTCATTGATATATAGACCTACAAAAGACTATTTGAACTGCAGCAAAATGTAATCTTACACAGGTGGTTCTCAAACCTTGGATGCTCTCGGGCACTGGTGGTACCCAAGCTTTCTTGATTGTCTTTCTTTAAGTTTAGCTTTGGCTTTAGTTTGGTTTTAAAAGTTAGTATTTAGTCTTTGTTTAAGCCATTTAAATGCAGCTGGGGGATGTAGTGAGTTGTCGGTCTGCCACAGGGTGAAAGATGATGTATAGCACTTTGGGTGCTTAAGAGGGTACAATAAAGCACTATAGAAATGCCTTCCATTTACCAATATTCCTCTGAATCATAATGGTCCTGTGTATATGTATACTGTATTTATTATACAAGACATACCCCCTCTTTACACTTTTCTATATTGTTTTTAATTAACTTTTTGCTCTAAATGTTCAGTAATGTAACGCAGAAGAGTAGGCGGTACTTGAAGAGTCAAATATTGTACGAGATGGCACTCACTGTGTTAGGCCATAATGTAGTTTCGTGGTAAACCCTTGCAGCAAGACAAAAACAAGCAAAAGTATTTGAATTTTAAAACCTTTATTATCCCCAAGAAGAAATGAAAGTAACACATGCAGTAGTGTGACAGTGTCACTCTGTTTGACATTTCTTTACCCGGTGTTTTGGTTGTGTGTCTAATATATGATGTTCTTCAGAGTGGTCGACCTGCGCTGAGGGTGCTCTGTCAAGAAGTCCTTAATGTTAAAGTCCAACAGGGTGAACACTCATCTGTAAGTCACCAACAGTATGTTTAGCGCAAAAAGTTAATCAAAAAATAATTAAAATCTCATCCTTCTTTTACTTGTGCTGGTTTACAGGTCCAAGATGCACAGGCCACCATGCGACTTTACACGACAGTGAAAAAGCAGTGGGAAGCACAAATTAAAGCAGGCCTAAAGGACAAAGAAAAAGACAAGAAGCAGAAAAGAAAGCCTGCAAAAATAACTAAGAGGACAAATTATTCATCTTGACTAAAATGATCAAAGTGTGTTTCAGACGATATTTAAAGCTTCATTCAGAAAACACGCCAAAGTATAAAATTATCATAAAATTTGGCGTTTGGTGTGGAAAAAAGCAATGGTGGATTAAAATTGGAATTTGCCATTTAAGGACACACATTTGAACGGTTCAAGCAATGGACACGGTCAAACATTTTAGGCTGATTGACTCATTTTGAGCCCTTTAGGTTTTAGGGCTTTTTCAAATGATATAGTTTCAAACATTGGTATTTCACAAGACAGATTAATATTAATACACAATTTCAAGTCTGATCTCATTTTAGATACAGCAACCTGTCTATAGTTATTTTTCTGAAATATACATTATCTGAGCGATGAAACTGATGTATCCCACTGACTTTTTGCATATTGAACTGTTTTGTAATGCAGCCCTGGAGATGCAGTGAGGAGTCGGTGGCTGGTTGTGTGCCCAGGGAGCGTCACTGTGATTTGTGGCTCATGAATGTGATTAAAATGTGCCCTGCTCCTTGTAGACTTGCACCTTGTTCTTAAAATCTCCAAGCTGTAAATAATGCTTAGTCTGAAGGTCTCAAGCAAAAACAAACTATTTGCTTTCTGGCACACACATACAGCATAAACATGAGCATACTTTTACATGTGTGGTATTGTTTGGTAAATTCAATAAAACTAAGATATTTTTTAATGTTTAAATCTGTTTTCTTTGTTGAATCTAAATTTAAGTTTGTGATTGTAACCAACTCAGGGGAGTGTTCTCCTTTTGAGCCATTACTGTGTCGGAGTGATCTTCTGCCCAGACGTACACTGTGGCCTACATTGGTGAAATGAAGCCGACAACCCCTTGGTCTGCAGACTCTGTGCTCCAGTTTAGGCCATACACACGGAGCTGGACCATGCTCACTGTAGGCCTGAGGCTAATGGAAACCAAAAGAGCCCTTTGGTAAATTCCATCCATAAAATAATACAATTTACAGTATTTTAAGTTACAGAGTTGTGTTGCAGGACAATAGGAGAGCTGATTTATCATTGGATGTTTCAGATTCAGGCAGGGCTCTCTCTAGTGGACATGTGCAGTATAAGCAGCCACAAAAGAACTCAAGTGTCCATTAGGTTTTTACAGAAATCTATTTATACTTAGTTGAAATACATGGTTTAGAATTTAAAAAGTCTGATTCTGCTTTGATTTTTCTCTACTTGCCATTTAAAATGTAACAAATACATGCTTCAAAAATATAGATAACTGTTCTCTAAACGACTGTGAAGACATTGCTGCTCTGAGAAATTATTTTTTTGGTGAAGAAGTTACAAGACTTTGTTCATTTCAAGTGTAGAGCTGACTGTATAAAACTCCAAATCCTTGTGGCGTTACAAAGATGTGACTGACTACACCTCGCTCAGAAGCAGCTGCGAGCCCACTGGGCTTCCCCCAAGCATTTTCCCACTACTCCCAGCTCCACAATACTGCAGCCACAATTCATCAAACGTCCTATCCACCCACTGTCTTGAGTTCCGTGTGAGAGGGCAGAGCAGTCTATTCGATTACATCCTGAGTATGGTGTTTTTTGTCTAATTTAAACCTGAATATGAAAGGGTGTTTAGGCAGTGTTTTTCAGCCAATAACACTTCTTGATTTGAATTTTCTTTTTTTAGGATAAATTAAAAGACAGTTATATTTAGCTTTCAAGAATGGTTCTTTTGAAAGGCCAACAAAGATTTTGCAATGCCAGATCCTAACATGAAAAATGACACTGCATCAAGTCATTTAACAAAGCTCACAATGTGATTGAGGCCATTACATGCTACTTGGCTTGTAATTGAATACAGTGCAGCTTGCAGTCTTCTACACCCCTGCACACTGTCCGCCGAATGATTGGAGTCAATATTGACATTTGCTTCTGCCTGCTCTATGGCTTCTCAAGCTCAGAGCGTGTAAACGGTACCTCCGCAGAGCCTGATTTGTGCGCGCAGTTACTTATTTCATATGCTTGTGCAACCCACCGGCCCACTGCAAACATAAAATACGCTCCCAGGCTAAAGACCACACAGTGCAGGTTTCATCCGTGAATTACTTATTTTTCATTCCTGAACATGTTAGGCACCAAACACTGGACACTGGTTTTCCATTAGTGATGGACAGCCTCAAGAAAGATTATTGAACCATGGGTTTTCATTGTCAGGGCTCACATTCTCAAGGCCAGGGGGCCTCTTCACGGCCTCTATTCGTTTGTATAATTCACCTGTAATAACACAATGAAGACTGGACATGTTTGTGTACTGTGTTTTTCAGTGTCTGCCGCCTGCTTCTTTCTTATGCATGAGTTACACTTTGCTGCTGCCAGGAGACCAGCTGAGGATGTGTTTGCGTAGACTAATGCTTGCACTTAGTGAGAACCAAGCTGAACAGTCAGTATCTATGGAAGTTCAAGAAATCGGTTTAAAGAAACACTTCAAGTACAGTTTTATAGAAAATCTTGAGAAAAGCAAATTGTGTCACAATATAAATGAGCATCAGTATGTTTTACTGTGAGAAGGGTTAAGTCTCTAAAGTGTTTAAATAAAGAATGTGGGAGAGGTGGGCATTACTGATGGGTTCACTCAATGACTTATAGGTATAGACGGGCAAACAAAATCCCAATGGAAACCTATGATCTTGCCCATTATGTGGACAAAATAGGAACTCATAACTATGAATACTTGATTTATATGTGTATTCCCTTCAATTGATATAAAATCACAACATATACTTTCACACAGTGGCTCCAAAATGAGTCAGAGAAACACTGAAGCAATTGGCCAAATAGGAATTTTTAATTTGGAGCACTATGCTACCCATAATATATTTATCACATTATAGTCATTTTATTTCACATTTTGCCTACCTCTTCTTTAAAAGCCACATGCAGGAGATAATTCAACTGAAATGTTGTGCTAGAGGATGTATTTGCAGCAGATTACTCTCACAGTGTTGACTAACGTATTAATAACAACCTTAAATGCTCTCTGCGTTCAAAAGAACAGCAGCAGCATACGTCTCGTGTGGACCAATCGTCTTAGATGCTGCAGACCTTTGAGAGTCGTAAAGACAGAGAAGGAAAATAATGGCAAAAAGACAAATACAGTGCGACTTGTGGAAGGAGATGTTTTTTTTTAACTATCATACAGACTGTAAGGAGAAAAGGACCACTTTACAATGCATAAAATATAGGCCTGTTTAAATATTAATGACGCTTCTGTCCAGTATGACTTAAATAATAAAGCAGTGGTTCTGTATAATACAATACAAAGATAACCTTTCTTTTATCTGGCTTGCTCTGTATTAATAATAATAGAATTCTTCTTTTACAGTTGCTCTAACATGTTCTATCACTAAGTGCACTCTCGGCCCATTTCAGTGTCTATTGTACGTCTGCGCTCTGCTCTTGAGAGAACTTTTTGTGGTCGAAGGCTACCTTAGCCATAGGTCTTCTGCCCTTTTACTACTCTTGTAATTTTTATGAGATGACGTTGCTCTCACTAAGCTTCTAAGTTTCCTGTCAATAAGTGCATTGTTAAGAGTGCTGATCGTGGGGCTTCTGGGGCTGAAATTTAGTTCAGCTGTCTCGACAAGCTTCTCTGGAAACATCCTAATGACCATGAGGAAGTTACTTAACAATTCAGAGAGGAACATTGAGGAAAGCCCTAGGGTCAACTGCGGATGAATTTTCATACTTAACCTTGGAGTTAAGTATACTGTGATTGACCCTCAGAAGCAGCTGTAGTTTGAGGTTTGACCCTCAGAAGCAGCTGTAGTTTGAGTTTTGACCCTCAGAAGCAGCTGTAGTATTAGTTTGACCCTCTGAAGCAGCTGTAGTTTGAGGTCTGACCCTCTGAAGCAGCTGTAGTATTAGTTCGACCCTCTGAAGCAGCTGTAGTATTAGTTTGACCCTCTGAAGCAGCTGTAGTTTGAGTTTTGACCCTCTGAAGCAGCTGTAGTTTGAGTTTTGACCCTCTGAAGCAGCTGTAGTTTGAGGTCTGACCCACTGAAGCAGCTGTAGTTTGAGTTTTGACCCTCTGAAGCAACTGTAGTTTGAGTTTTGACCCTCTGAAGCAGCTGTAGTTTGAGTTTTGACCCTCTGAAGCAGCTGTAGTTTGAGGTCTGACCCACTGAAGCAGCTGTAGTTTAAGCTTTGAGCCTCTGAAGCAGCTGTAGTTTGAGTTTTGACCCTCTGAAGCAGCTGTAGTTTGAGGTCTGACCCTCTGAAGCAGCTGTAGTTTGAGTTTTGACCCTCTGAAGCAGCTGTAGTTTGAGGTCTGACCCGCTGAAGCAGCTGTAGTTTGAGTTTTGACCCTCTGAAGCAGCTGTAGTTTGAGGTCTGACCCTCTGAAGCAGCTGTAGTTTGAGGTCTGACCCTCTGAAGCAGCTGTAGTATGACTCTGTAAAATGCTTTGAGTCCCTTGGGGAAAAAAGCGCTATATAAATCTAATTATCAATTGTTTGCTAAATAGACACTCAAGACATCTCATTCCAAAAAACATATGGTATGTACTGTATCATGCCACTTGTAGCTGAGTAAATGAGTAGTTTGAAAGTTAAAAATAAAAGTCCCCACCATGTGTCAAAGTAGTACAAGTCTCTTGCTTGGGGCCTACAAGACTAATGTAAAATATAACATAAACCCAGTGTAAAAGTTAAAAACATCCAGTCAATAACACCTTACTGTAGTGTTTTAAGATGCCTATCGGGACACACGCACAGTGCATTCATATAAATGCCCTCTTTTGTGTCAACCACAACAAACAGATTGACATTAAGAGGAAAATATGACTAATACATGGGATTGATTATAAAACAGATTGCCGGGTTTTTTCTTCTTAATTGTTCCATTGATGAGTTGTTGCAGCAGCTCTAACCTGGATTTTATTGACTTGTGCATTTGTACAACTGAGTGCACAATAGGACTCGATAATCCCAAGTCTGAGTGCCTCTAAACGAACAGAGCGCAATCAAAAGCTGTTACTTATTTGATTAATTTCTTTTTAACGTTTAAAGGGTTTGCCACGTGAGCCACCTGCGCTAGGCACGAGGGAACCTGTAGACAAAATGGTGTGCGTCCATCCGCCACGACGAGACCTAAATGACAGGAAACACAAGAGAAACAAGCCATTAAAAGACGTGACGGTAAATCACTACAGGGTGTGTGCTTCATAACCTATGTATTTATGAAGTTCAGCAGCCAGATGAGAAATTAGCCCGTGTATTCACCGGGGTCCTCCCACCACCTCCGTCTTGTGTGCTCTTCTAATCCGCCCACATGTATCGTCTGAAGGAAGCGGAGAGGGAAAAAAATAGTGCAGAAGGTGACGCTCCTCCGAAAGGAACAGAGCGAGGCATCAGAGGGAAACAGGCACAGAGAAAAGGGAGAGAGAGCGCTTGTCTACAGGCTGCATCTCCATTGAAACCTTTGGAGCAGGGGGAGACAGGAGGGAAGCGGCTGAATGGTAGCTACACCCTGCGCCTGGAAGCGTAGAGAGACGTTGTCACAAAGGCTGCTACTGCTTCTTCTTCTTTTTGGCAATAACAAAAGAGGTGGGAGAAAAGGGCCAGAGAACCGAGTGGGGAATAGCAACAACATTTTACAACAAAAAAAAAAAAAAAAAAAAAAAAAAAAAAAAGGGGGTGGGGGGGACTTCTGCTTCATTTTCATCCTCTTGCTTTGCCATCATCAACAGCAGCTGCAGCATGACCATAAGTAACATTCGGCAATAACGAGATTTCCAGCTATTTCGTTTCCATTCCCATCTTAGTTGTCCCAGTCGAGGGGAAAACACAGCAGCTTCAATGCCTCAAAGTGGATTATTCTGAAATCTAAAGAGCGAGCTAACAAAGAAAACTACATTTTTTTGTGTGATTGAGCTTGATGTGCGCGTTTCTACGCGCACTCCAAACGAACCAAGTGAGTATCTTCACCGTGTTTGTGTAAATGTTGTGTATGCATAATATTCCAGTGGCTCTATTTAACCATATTATAGATGTTAAGCCAACACACAGACAGTACCTAACCTACATTCAACAAGTATCGTTTTTCCCCACTCACTTTCCTTTTGGCCCGATACAAAATGTGCCGAAATGGACTCGGACTTTAGAGCTCGTCACTAGCTTTTACTATTAAGCTCTGTTCCAAAAAAGGGCAGTGCATTCATTTTTTTAAATAACACCTTCTCATTGCACAAATGGTGGGTTTTTTCTCATCTCCAGCACTAGACCAGAGCATGGCTTGGAGATAAGTCAATCCTTGGCCTCAGTTTGGGTCTGTCTGCATGAGTAACTGTCTCCATTTGCGTCTGCTTTTTTTGTTTTGCATGTGCATCCACTGTTCGTGGTCTGTCTGTTTGTATGTGGCGGCGTTAAAGGCCTGAGGTGGGGGTTTTGGGACACATGGAGGATGGAGAGACAGTAGATGGAAAAAGGCACTGAAGTGGAACAGCACAAAGAAATAGCACCCAAGAAGTCTCTCTGGGGGTGTCTAGACTCCTATCACCTGTGCACTCTCTGCATTCCCCTGCACCACTCGAGAAAAAGGGGGAAAAAAGTCTCTAGTTTCATAACCCTCCTTTCACTTTCCCAGCTCCGGCGTGCTTCCTCTAATGGAAACTCTTCCCTCCTCTTCCTCCTCCATTTGCTGCTTCTAACCCCTCTACCCCCAACACCCCCTCCTTTTCCCACTCTCTATCCTCCATTAGAAACTACAGCCTCTGCTATTTTTAGAACCAGGGGTAACCCAGAAAACACCCCTTCCATTTTTTATTTTCCCAGAAAAAAACAACAAACAAAACAAGAATCGTTTTAGATGGAGAGAAGGCTGTCGCGTCCTGTCACAAGTGGACTTGGCTGGGAGGCTGTTTATGTGGCGGGCTGGAGTTGGGAGGTGGGGGGATAAATCTATTTTGAGTCCGAGATTGAATTACGTGTCTTGTTGTGTCCTGGTTGTGTATTGTCTGTTAGGTTGTGTGTGTGTAATTGTCTCCCTGACCCTTGCTTGCCTGATTATAGACAACTTTCCTCTCCACTGTCCCATCCTTCATCTAATTTACGATGATCTGATGCGGCGTGTTGCATTTCCACAAACCTTTCTAACTCTTTGACCTTGGGCCTCACCTTAAGCCGAACCCAAACATCGGATTTTACTCCCGGCTTGATTTTTACACATGGCTTTCTAGCCTTGTCTGTGTCTAATTGCCGACCGGTTCTTAGGTCAGACACTTTTGTAGTAACATCCTTCATCCTGCCTGGCCCCTGTAAGACAATACTGCATCATAATGGACCTAAACGTGCTGTAAAAGCTCTATCATTACTTTGCAGGTTCACATCACCAACGATGGCAAGGTCTGTGGGTCAAGTAAAAGCTTTTTGCCCCTAATCCTTGACCTTAAATGACAACGTATCCCATTCTTCTTATTATTGTATATCCAAACACTAATGCAACCTCCCATTTTCAATAAATCTTCCCCCCTTTCAGAACAATTTCAGTCCCTGCCAGACTTTCCAGAGCTCTATTACAAGCTTCATTTCAGCTGGCCTCTTCCTGAAAAAGGCCTTATGTATTAATCATCCCTCGTCCGGCTAAAAGCACCGGGAAAGCATGATGTCTCTTCTCGACCTCTTGTTTTAAAATAAGAACCGCAGACAACTGTATGAGCAGCAGCAAATGGCAGCATCTTGGGGGGGGGGGGGTGACTGACCAATATGCACAAGGATCAAGACACCCCCCCCCTCCCATCTTAGACCAGTGGGATTGTTTCCCTGGAGATGATGGTGTCGTTGGCATATATCGGCTATTGCTATTGTGCGTGCTTAATTGATTGCTCATTTAATTCATGTTGTTGAAATTGGCTATGGGTCGAGCTTTATTATAATTAGAAATCCCCCTCCCCCTTCCCCCTCTTCTCCCTCCACCTGCTTTGGAACATCTAAGCCCTGTTTTAGTACTGATCCATTCATGCATTTCCATTCTCCTCCCGATTCATCCACCCACTCGCCTTGCTAGTACCTCACACCTCATCCGTGCTGTAATTCTGGCTTGAGGTGCAGTGACGGACCTGCGCAGCATGTGACACCGCATCAAAGGAGGAAAGGCAAAGGAGGGGTGTTGTGTGTGTGTGTGTGTGTGTGTGTGTGTGTGTGTGTGTGGGTGGGGGTGACCGCAGTGCTTCATCCCGCCGCGTTGCAGTGCCACGTTTTGTCCTGCTGGGGTCTCTTTAACACTGGGGATGCGTCTGTATCTGAGGGGAAGGGAGCAGAGGAGAGAAGATAAGGTGTTAGAGATGAGGGGATGCACGAGGGGGCATGGGGGGAGGGGGGGGCGTGAAACCTTGTGGTTGCATATTTTGATGAGGGAAAAAAAAGGAATGATTGGGTAGCAGGACAACATACGTAATTGTAGTGCTTGCTCTGTCTTCTGCACACAAACACATCGTCCATGCTTCTCTCTCTGCAGAGCTCCCCCTCCTCTCCCAAGTGCAACATTTACCATTCTGCTCAGCTGTATATCTCTGATACATCCCCTCCTCTTGTTTTTCTTCTCTTTGCTTCCTTCTCATTTTTCCCTCAAACACACTACCACTGCAGCATTTCTTTTTTCCCTTGCTTCCTGGTCACTATGTTTGTCTTTCCCTCCTCCTGTGATTGTTTTTTTTTTTGTCTTTGCTTTGTCTGCCAACAGCTTGCTCTGTTCTGCATAGTCAGCACTCCTCCAAATTCTTCCCTGCCTTCCCTCTATCTCTCCTCCTCCCTTCCCCCAGTTACTGCTGCTGGTACCTCGCACCAGTCGATGCATTCCATAATCCCGTGCTCTTCCCCCTCCTTCTTGCTGCAGTGTTTCTGCTAATATATATTAGTGTCAGTGCAGCTTTGATGCATGGGATCATTCCTTCCTCCAAATCTTGGTCTGTGCCAGAAAGCACCATTTTCCACTTCAGCTTAGTTGTGTTAAGCCTCATTTGCCTTCCAAATGTTAGGTTTTAGAGCGTTGTGTGTTGTTTAGAGGTTGTGGCCAGGTGAGTGTGTGCTCCTGCTCTCTTGTATGTGTAGTGGTATGGTAGCAGGGTGGCGCAGGACATGGTGGCCAAGGTTGGGAAATGCTGCAACAGAAAATCTAAAATGTTTCATAATGAGCTCAGCTTTAACTTTAAAATGAAAACAAAAAAAAAATCCATTTTCTGGCAAATCTTTTTTCATCTTTACCACTTGTGCTCTCTGCTTCTTTCACAAAGCAACCGCACTGCTGCCGCCAGTAATCAAAGTGTCGAGGTTTAAGAAAATATGGTTACCTTCCATTTACTAAAACGTTCAAACTAAATCACAGCTTATTTATTCACTTCTTAAAATGTTTACTCAATAAATACGAGCTTTAAGATGCGCTCTGTCCCAAACCAAACCTCCCAATTAATTTCCAATCATAAGACGACACTCGTGTGGATTGATAAAAATCAATAAACACTGGACTCCAGGGGGGAACAAAAGGCATTTAACCACATTTACAGACTTGTGGCTGGCCAACTATTAAATATTTAGCATTTTGAAAGAAAGTCAGAGTGGCTCAATGCAGCGGGAGTTGGATACAAAGTGAGGGCGAACAAATCAAAGGAGAAGTATCAGTGCAAGGGGAAAGTTTGTGAAACGAGGGCTGGAAAAAGTTTGGATGGAGCAGGGAGTGATTACCGCTGTCCATGGTGCTGAAACACAAGCTGTCCCATGACAAGAGCAGTGCTGCAGCAACGCACAGCCCTCTCAGTCTGAATGAGTCACAGCACTTCCTGAGAGTTTGCATTAACTTACTGAATGACATTTTCCTCTTCACATTGTCAAGCTCTAACCTATTGAAGAGTTAACTATGAAAACACAACTACAAAAACTAAAGGGCGCAGTTTTTTGTCAATAGCATGCCCAGTGAGCAGTCATCCTTTGGGACAGTCAGAAAAAACTTTAGCAAATGTTCAATTCCAGATGTTTTTCAATTGAGCTCATGCAGGAATTTCATTTTCTTACCTCAGAGCTGTTGGTCTTTCCCTGAGATCCACACCAAAAAAATCAATGTAAAAACAAATTCAAATCAGCAAAAGCAAGACCACAAACTTTTATGAATAAAAAGTTGTTTCCAGGAGAAAAAAGTGAGTCAAAACAACATAAACGTCCAAACAAAGACCAACAGTGAGGCTGCTACCTACGTCCCAGATGTCACAGAAAGAAAAAACAAAGAAGTATTGTGGAGAGAGGAGAGTTAAATCATGAGTTGGGAATGGGACAGTGTGAAGAAGCAGAGGAATTTGAGACAAAGGAAAAGTATGTAATGGAGTGAAGGGGAAAAAATGAAAGAGTGAAGGGATAAACAGGAAGGTAGCTTGTGATAAAGCTAAGACAGTATTGTAAGATGAGGTAGAAGAGGGAAGGAGAGAAACCCCAGTTCTCCCCCTTTCAGCAAAATGTGAGTCCTTTATGCGGAAGAGGAGAGCGCGGGAGGGGGTGGAGAAAGTCAGGGTGAAGGGAGGGAGGGGGAAAGGGGGCTGGATGGAAGTGGTGCATTTCTGTGAGGAGAGAAGAAAAAAAGGTTAACAGCATACATAGAAAAGAGCCCTGTGGCAAGCTGGCAAGTGTATGGGAATGTTGTTTTGTGTTTTCGACGCGATGACCTCGCTGAGGAGAGAAGGAAGGAAAAGGATGAGGGAAGGAATGAAGAACAGTGCAGAGACTGGGGCTTTTTACTGCAGCAGAATTCATTCACTTTTATAGCGCACTCTCCTTTTCGTTGCCTCCCCCCTCACTCTCACTCTGGTAGTGCGCTTCCTCCCCCCATTCCTCCGCTGCTCCATTACCAGAGAGACAATTTTATACTGGCTGTTTACTGGAGCAGCAGTGGCAGCCAACATTTCCACTACTCTCCTAATCTTCTATCCTTTGTCCTGGTCTGGTTTTCCTCAGTACTTCCGATGTATCCATTAAAACATCTGAATCTTTGACATGCCTTCATACACACACATTGCAGAGGCAGGGGTCTGCAGCAGCAGTGTCGACTGATGGAGGAGATCTAACATTAGTACGGACACTGCACTCTCGGGAGGCAATTAACACACGCTGTGCTGCGCCACCTTACGTCAGAGCTTCATTCTGGAGGGAGAGAAGCAGAGAGATCCTTTGGTCATACACAGTGGGTAAAAAGAGAAAATGACAAAAAAAAAAAAAAAGGATGGACTAAGGCTCAGTGCAGGTGACGAAGAGCGTGGCGAGGATGAGGAGGCCGAACAGTGGCCTAATTAGGCGGAGGATTTGAGGATCAACTGGATCAATTTAGAGATTGTTGGCAGAAGGGGAGTGCTAAGGCTAATGAGTGAAAAGGAGATGAAAATGGAGCCCCGCTCACAAGCTGATGCTTTTAACTCAAGGCTGCAGTCTTCCACTTAACACTGGGCGGGCGGACAAAATGTAGAACAATAAAATCTTATTGTCTGTTAAAAATTTTAATGTTAAGGACCTAACAGAATAAGCACCAATACATGCATCACAAAACTGAAACAAAAGGTTTTGCATACCATGTATTTTGTTAAAAAAAACATAGAAAGCCTCTGACCTACACTACTGTACTATTAGCATTGCTCATATTAAGACAGTGGTTAGCAGGATTAATCATTATGTTGTGGAAAGTTCCTTTTAAAATGTAGCCTATACCGTGTTAACACTAGGATATGTTCTTGGTTGCACAAGGACAATCTTTTATCAAGTTTGTTTGACTAATCCTGTGCAGCAGGCAGGGAATATTGTAAATCTGTGTATCAGACAAGTGAGGCAACTGATGCAGATACCAATTATACCACATTAAAAAGCACAGGTAGGGAAATTCAGTTCTTATATAGGCCTAGTGCTCCCATCTCTTTTCATTAGTGGACAAAGTCTTCATTCTTCATCACACTCATGTTGTTAATGTATAACACCATTAGACCCATACCTCAGATCCCTTGTGTGCTGTAGGGCCCTGCCCAAATCTCATCACCAACTTTATGTCACCTTTTGGAAAATGTGATATGTGTTTTTTGGAGATGCTGAGTCATGAGCAATGTACCTGCTCTATAGCCTATGTGATGCATGTTTTTGTAACGTTCCCCACTGCCTCATTTTGTCACATCAGTGTTCCCCGTGAGTAAACATGTACCCAGACTGTGCCCTATATATGTATTAATTGTTAATGAAGTGCACTATTTCTTTAGCTTAAACCATTTCTATCCCTTTTCTCTCCCGCAGGCTCCTCAGACTCCTCCCTCCTCCCCCCTCTGTTTTCTCGCATCCTCTCTCCCTCCTCCCTCGGTCCTCTATGCTCAGTTCGGTGTGTGTATCCTCTTTCAAAGGGCGCAAGGGTGGGAACAAGTCGTCCAACAAAGCATGTTACAGCGCAGACATGACTTGTCCGTCGGAAAGCGAGAAAATTGTCATAAACTGCGGTGGGGTTCGCCATGAGACTTACCGGAGCACCCTTAAGACGTTGCCCGGGACACGCTTGTCATGGCTCACGGAACCGGACGCGTTCAGCAACTTCGACTACGACCCCAAATTGGACGAGTTTTTCTTTGACCGTCACCCGTCCGTCTTTTCGTTCATCCTCAACTATTACCGCACAGGGAAGTTGCACTGTCCCAACGATGTGTGCGGTCCGCTGTTCGAGGAGGAGCTGGCCTTTTGGGGTATCGACGAGACGGATGTGGAGGCGTGTTGCTGGATGAACTACCGCCAGCACCGGGACGCGGAGGAGGCGTTGGACAGCTTCGAGACCCCCGAGCCGGATGCGCCGGACGACGACCCAGCGCTAGGAGGAGCGGACGGAGACTTGAAGAGACTGTGTATGCAGGAGGACGCCAGAAAAGCGGGATGGTGGAAAACCTGGCAGCCTAAAATATGGGCACTTTTTGAAGACCCATACTCCTCTAAATATGCCCGGGTGAGTCTCTTTCTATAATGTCTCCTCTAACTACTTTATGTCAACAACTTCCAAACTTTAGCTCACTGTTTGGTGTGCTAGCAGGTTACCGCAGTGAAAGTGCTAGTTATCGCACGTGTGTCATCCCTGCCTCACAGATAACCAATAGACTTACTCACATTGAATAATTCATGCAGGTAGCACACAAAAGAGGGGAACGACACAGGGGCTATATTTGTAGATAACTCTTTCGGCAAAACATGTCTTATACTTGATGTAGTGTCTTCTACACACCAGCACTGAACACATTTTTATTGCTGCCATAATTCCTTAGCTTGGCTTTAACACATCTGCCTCCAAACGCGGGAAACACTGTGTCGCGTGCATCCAAACGCCTTCATTACCTCATATCTGTCCGTTTACGACGCGTCGTATTTCACCCTCTTTAATAGTAGTATATCTCCGCACTAATGTCTCTCCCTACATTCGCCCTTGGCAGTGGTTGCTACACACTCCCACTGTCCCATTTGAAGGCTTCCCGCTGTGTAACCTGACCCAGCGTCGTTGGGATACCTTTTTTTTTTTAAATATTGTTTTCGACTTAAATAGTTAATGCTTTTCCTCTTGAAAGCCACCGTTTGATGGCATTTGCTCGCACAGGTGTATGAGTAACAAGTACCCTCTGACTGACTGTGTTTTGATGCTTGAGACATGAAAACAGTTACAGTGTTTTAGACCAGATCCAGCTGCTTGATCACAACTGCTTTGTTGTCGCATCCTCTTTATTTTAGACCCTTTTTAGTACAGTTTTTATATTTAGATTTAGAAAATTCAACATGTTGAACCAGACAGTGAGCAGACACCTGCAGTGGCCATTCATACCATTACACAAAAGTAACCAAACTGTGGAAAGAAATGCATTGTGTTTCCATTTGTCCTTCTCAGTCTTAGATACAGGTCGACATTTCTCTTTTTAGAAAGGAAAGGAATAAAATGTCATGAGTGTGACAGACACGTAGGTTGGATTCCAGTCATTTGAGCCGCTGTATTGGGCTTAGGACGAGGCAGGAAGTGATTCTCTTACTGTCACTCTTATTCCAATCACATTGATTTCCTGCTACATCCCACCCCTCTGTCTACCCCACCTCACAGTAGCAAAGGCTATCTCACAGTGGGTGTACTTCGTCATTAGACTAGAATAGAAATGGCACAAAGTAAAATAAAATAATAATTTGGAAAAAGAAAGCTACAGAGGAGCAAGAGGATTTGCAGTGTTGCCATACCATGAATACCAAATACTGTACCTCCTGCCTTTCTGTTCGGATGCTGTAAATTATGTAATGTACAGTTTAACACCACAGCTGCTGGTTCCAGTGCCTTCATGATCATACACTATCTATCATCGACTGACTTGGAGCTTTGAGTCAGCCGTGGCAGATTGGGGCTATGCAGAGCAGGTATAGTCGCTGCACTGGCTCAGTCTGTGGGTGCACTCAGCCCTATTTCGTTATATGCCAAAGCTATACGTCAAACCGAGATATGACCCAGATCACGGCTCTATCCTGCCCTGCTTCGGCTCAAAGTGTCCCGACAGCTGTGGCGTGTAAAACTGAAAAGTGGGACCACAATTTGACTGATTGGGAATGGAGAGAGGATGCAAAAAGAGACCGGAGGAGAGAGCTAATGATTTAAGAGCTTTTGTTTGCGTGGTTGTGATGTAACTCGTCGGCAATCAATGTTCTGATCAAAAGGTTTTCTCTTTACAAACCCACTCCCGGGCTCATTACGACGGGGACCTCGGACGTGGCGTAGTGGAGGCTCACACATGCACACATGCTGCTGTCTGTGCTGGCGTTTCTGCTGCAGTAGACACAGGAGGAGAGAGGAGGGGGCGCTGGAGAAGAGAGGTGGAGGGGGTGGCAGCGATGGATACAGGCAAGAGTGAAGGGGGAAGGAGGAAAAAAAAGGGGCAAGATAGATCGCAAAATGGGAAAAAATATAAGCAATTTGGAGAAATGTGGAGGAAAGAAGAGTGGATACTCAAGGAGACGGTGGCAAACATGGAGAAAGACGTAACGCGTTGGGGGTGGGGACCCTCGTCTTAGCATCTTTGATTATCTGAGAGGGCTTGAACCATCTAATCTACAGAGCCTGGCTCCCCTGCCTGCCTATTGATTGATATCTTATTGATTATCTTCTCTTTTTGTCTGTTTTTAAAGTTATTCCCCTTCTCTATCACCTTCCTCAATTAAGAAATACCCAGAGACTTGGGGTTGGTTGTACAAAAAATAGTTCTAGCAAAATTTGTTGAATAAATAATAGCTGTTTTCATCAACACAGAAATGAAACAAAATGTAATTGTGAGGAGCAATATGTAAAACTCATTCCTTTGATTGCATTGATAACATTAAACAAATCAGGAAAAGTTCACTTTAAAAACTAGGCTTTGTGTTAATTGCTTAAACAATATGTATTTGCAGTTTAGTGTTGTTCAACTAAGTGTTGAACCACAGCTGCAATTTATGGTTATATGTGTTTTTGCTTGATCAGCTGTTATGCAATACATTTTGGAACTGGTTTTCAACATCTGCATTGACATAGATCTCTTTGTGCCCCAAAGGACGGTGTATATCACGTTACATTTGATCCAGGCATGTTCCATTCTATCACATTTACATTTGTTTGCTTTGTTCAGTGCATCGTTTTGAATAGCATGAAGAGCGATTATAATTGAATAAGTAAGGATTTACCAATATTGATGAATTTATCTGTCAGTGTTTTGTTATTGAACTGTGGTAATCTCACTCACTGCAACTTGTCACTTTGCGGAAGTGACTGTTTGGTGCTAAACTGAGATGGAGGGGATAGCATTTGCTTGTTTCTAGATGGTGTTGGATAAAAATACAGCAACTGTATTGTAAATTCTATTGTAAATATACATATTTGTTTCTCTCCTGTCTAGACGATACAAGGAAGATTTCCTACCAAAATCCAAACCATTTAAAATTAATGCTAAATTCCTGGTACCTCAATGTTTTTATGATGGCGATAATAATATAATTATATACACCCTTTTACATCAGCAATAACAGTCCTTGAAGTCCAGACTATTTCATATCATTGTTTCTCCTCTGACTTATCTAGATGTCACTCCATAACCCAGTCTTTGTGTCCCACAGGTTGAGCAGTGTTTTGGTCACTT
Organism: Neodontobutis hainanensis; assembly: GCA_024349245.1. Lineage (NCBI taxonomy): Eukaryota > Metazoa > Chordata > Actinopteri > Gobiiformes > Odontobutidae > Neodontobutis > Neodontobutis hainanensis. Next base: position 9,937,935 of record JALDNG010000017.1, read on the forward strand.
CCAGTTTTGCACCAGAAGGGCACAGTTATCTTTGTCAGCAATATCCCGACAAAGCACCATTTGTAGCTCAGCATGTACAAGATGCCCAGGTGCCCCCTCCAAACCGGTCGTCATGTGCCTGAATGTGATTGTGGCTCATTTTTAGGCAGAAGCAGTGAGTCCCTCCCCTCTGTACTCTGTACGAACACCCCAACCCTTTCGTTTCTGAAGGTCACGTCTTGTGGTTCATTGTTTGCTGTCCTTTTTTTCCACAGTGTTCAATGCTGCCATAAACACATATCTGACCTACAGCTGGCAGGACAGGACGCCTCAGAACAGTTCGTCTCTGGATAGAAAATCACTGCGCTTGATGGAAAATAGAAAAAGATGTATTGATAGGTGTCTGTGTTTTTAGAGATACTATAAACAGGGGGACAAACAACACCCAGGACACAGGTTGGGTGACATTACTATTTTTTGCCCAGATGATTGTGCTTGTTCAGTGAGCATTTAGAAAGTCAAACGCTAGGATATTTTTAAATGTTTTTGCCTAAAGTCCTTTGAGCGGCACATTTTAAACAAGGTAATATGTCCTCTTATGATTTTCACTGCATTAGACTTTCTTTTTCTGATATAGGTCATGTCTAATTTAGCATGGTCTTGTGAGATATTTTTTTTACCAGTTTTGTTTGCCCCACAGCAGTTTAATTTCAAGTACTGTCCCCATGGCAGCAGCTTAATGGAATATTGTAATGGTGACTGGGGCTGTGCAGTCATTAACACAACCTTACTGTTTAGAGATCCTAGAATAGTCAATAAAAACCCAAAAGGATGTTTAGTAGATGACCTCACATTGTCGCACAATTCAGAAATGAGACCTAGTCACTAAACCTTAACCCCATGTCACAGTAAGTTTGTTAGGTCACTAGAAGATTTTAAGAATGCATTAGGGCTAGGTGTTCCCATGTAGTTTCCTTTAAACCTTGGCCCTGCTGAAAGGCCTATTTCCCACTTCCATTGTTGTGTCCCTCCCCGTGGGCCGCATCTGAAAATAGCTGCGAGAGGGACGAAGGCCTTAATTTCATTCTCAGGGGTTAAGCTATCCTTCCATCGCTTGTGCTGAAATAAAAAAATGTGCAGTACATAGGAAGAGCGACACACCAACTGACCCCACCATTTGACAGAGAAAATAGATGTCGACAGATATTCTTAGGTACTCACCAAGTTCATTAAGGTAAACAGTTTTCTCTCTGGCGGGCATCTGATAATTGCTCCACTTCTTTCCTGTGCCAGTGATAGATAAATGTATTGTGTTCTGTTTCAATTTTCCCTGACAGCGTTTTGTACAGCAGGCCTACTTGTGTTGTGTTTGCATCCTCGGAAGTCCCTGTTCCTCTGTGTCTGTAATGAGAGCTTTATGTTGGGAAAATTTAACTGCAGAGATGCTTGACGTCTCATAACAAGGACAGAGACATCAGAGACAAGTCAAATAAGTAAGAAGCACTTTCAAGGCGGAAAAACGGGAAAAGGAATTTTATTGATTTGCTGCTGCCTTAGTAACAACATACTTGATAAATACACTCCAGCCAGAGGCCTTTAGCACATTTTATGATTATGTTGCAAAAATTGCTTCCCATTCCCTCTGAAAACCCTTCTACTTGTCTGTATGTCCTTCTCAACCATCTTCCTCCTCTGCCTTAGACCATTTGTTGCTTAAGTGCTGAATCAGCGCTCCACACCCCTGTACAGACGGTCAATTACTTAGACACTTGGATGCTGTGGTGAACCCTGGACAGTTTGTGTGTACGCTTCAGAATTCTGGACAGTGGCATTAATGGAGCGCTCTCCAACTGTGCCAGAGCAGATTACAGTAGAGGGAGTCGTAATTCTCTATACGGGGCAAATCTCATCAAATCACACGAGGGAGCTGAGTATTGTGTATAATAGTGACAAATCCTTCCACATGTACTGTAAATAAACAAGGACAGCATGTGTATGTGCTTCTGAAGGATGTTAAAAACATATTTTGCTAAATCAAAATGTGGTACAGGACCATGTTTTCCATGCTTCATGTTTGACCAGTTTAAATAGCTGTCTGTGGCATAAATCATCAGGACACTCACCTTTGGACATTGGCCTGTACTCTGTAAGTATAGCTGTCCATAAAGCATTCTGCCAAGCATTCACACTTAGAGCGCACAGATATATGACTTTGTGTGACACGCCTCCATGCATAACCTTGCCAATCACTCTCACACACGTGCGCATACCCCCAGACATACTTCCTTAATTAGCTGAAGGATAAAAACGCCAAATGTGCATTACAAGCAGACTGTTTTGAAAAGAATTTGTCCATAGCCAGCTCAAGTGCTTGACATGGTGCCGTTACTCTTTAACTGTGTTTCTGCTCATTCCCTTGGAAAATAACATTGAGAGCGTCACTGGTTCAATTCCTGTGTGACCATCTGCTTCCTCAGGATTGCCCGTCCTGTCCAAGAGGCAGCCGAGTGAAGGAACAGGACGGGCGGGCACTCATTAAACAGAAACATGATCCACTTTACATGGAAATGTCCCATAAAAGTCTACATATTCACTCATTCAGCTGCATCATGGCATTATGAACTCTTTAGTTTGAGGCATGTTATTGTTTGGCTCAAATCTCTGTGACTTATGTTTGATTTTCTTGAGAGTTGAGTCATACAAAGAATCTCTAAAACATAAGACTGTGCTGTGATTGAAATGCGTCAGAATATGTTCCAAGAGCACTGACCTCGGTGTCTGTCTTTGGCATCAAATGCACAAATGCAAAGATTACCCAGAGAGGAAGCTAATTATGTCTGCATGTCAACTCCTCAGTCAGAGCCTCTGGCAACAAGGTGTTGCACATTAAGGAAATTACATTGGATGTGGGCATGTGAAATTCAATCATGCAACCTATGCAGTAATCTTCCTCCTTTCCCATCCATCACTCACTTTTTTTTTTGATTTGATTTTTGCCACTCTCTTCTGCAGTGTCCCGTCTCTGACTCTTTTTGCTTTGACTCAAGAGCATCTTGAGTCTCCTCTACATGCATTGATGGCTTTTCTTCTGAGGGTTGAGGTGGCTGCAATTTCCTTAAGCTTAGGGAGTAACACAAGCTTAAAAGAAGATGGTAGTCAGAATTTAAGTAGGCAAAACTTTCTTGTTGCATATCAACAGATTTTAACAGACTCACACAATCAATGATCGAGGGAAACCACAGTTCTTAGTAAATAGCAACCAAAAGTTCCAGACAGTACATTATTTTACATGTTTCTTTTTTCACCCAAAGAACTATCATCAAACAATTGTTAATGTCCTTTTAGTCAACTTTACTGACATTTGTCTTCTTTGTCCTTTTGTTATACTTCCCCAGTCAAATCTTATGCCAGACAAAATGTTTGAAAGATTACGGGAGTCATAAGGAGATTTCTGATGAAGATGGTTAGAACAGAATAAATGAATAGAATAGAATCTTTATTGTCATTTATTGTCATTTATTGTAGGCACTGCATACAACAAAAATAGAGCACTGCTACTTGGTTTATGAATGACACTCATTCCACAAACCATTTAGAATTATTCCACCATACAATCTCAGCTATAAAAATTGTGGGTTAAAAGAGTGCTATACACTTTTTTAATCCTATACATATAAACAAAAGTGCAGTACAGTTAAACTGCTGCATTAAATAAATGAATTCTTATAGTGGCTTAAGAAGGTAGTGGAAAAGAAGACTTAATTTCAAACCCACCCAAGATTTAACTCATGTTGCTTTGTTTAAAGTCCCTGAGTGACGGCCTCAGTCTTTCCCATGAAATAATAGATTAATCACTTGATGCAAATACTGGTTATTCTTCCAAAAGAGAAATCCGCATTTCACATCATTTCAAGGTTCATTTTCATGCCTCACTCATGTCCTTATTTCAGATCGTTCTTCAATGTCTTCTTATCATTGCTGACACTGCAGCAGTGGTCACCCATTCGCTTTGCCCTCTGGGAAAGACTAGCCCTACTTAGTTTATTTAAGTAGCTGCAGTTCTTTATACTGATGTTTTTCAATATCAGAGGAAATGGATGGACTAATTAGTTATTTATTTGTACAGTCAAGGTCACACATTGCTGACACGACAGATTTACAGTCAATTCTTTTGTCTGACAGACAATTAGATGAAATGTTGAGGATTTGGCTTGTGCTCCTCTCTATGCAGTCTTTTGCGCCAGTAGTAACAGTATTTGGCTTAGTCTTGTCCTTGGTGCCTGAAAGCAGAGGCTAACGCAGTGGTTGTCATGGTGACAGAGAGCCAGGCAGGGCTGTGGTAATACTGTAATGATAAAGCTCTTCTGGATGGTGCCGCAGTAAACACAGCGCCACTAGGGTCCCGTTAAAGAAGAGCATGGCGCGTTGCCTTGCATGCAAAACGCCTGTAGGGCTAATATCGGCTCCGACAATCTCTCTGTAGTCATATCACTTACATCCGTGCTCCCCTTACACCTCCTCCTTTTCTTCTTCTCTAATGTTTTATTCCACTCTCACTCTGTTGCCCTCTGTGGCGCTCCCTCTCTTTGATTGGTGAGATTCACATAAATGTTCTGTCATTCCTTCACTCTTCACACAATCAGCACGCTTAACATCCACTTCCTTTCACAGTTACTGCTTCTCTCTTAGAGGCTCTATATTATTGACTTGTCTGTTGTTCTACGTGACTCCCGCTCGTTTAAATTTATGTTGATGATCTTTCCAAATCTAATTTGAAAGTCTGGAGAGCGAAGGAGACTCTATTGGGCCTTGAACCTTGAGCAGGTGTCGCAGGCTTGACTGTAGGGACTACTGACTCCTGTATTCTGAACATAGCTGTCTAACACAAACACATGCATACCTTTATGTTGCAATGAATGGAGACAAAGGGCTGCAGGAAATAAATAAGTGTGAAGTCACAGCTACTCCTCCTTTTATCGTCTTCCTCCAGCCTCTCACTTCTCTTTCCTCTGCCCATTCCTCTCCATCACATCCATGCAGCACTCGTGTATTTTACTGTCCGTGAGTGCCAATTGGTAGGTTGTTTCTCACATAACAATGTCCACACTCGTGCAGCCACTAAAGTATACGCACCCATCAACACCTCTAGGTCTGCGCAGGTCTGTGTGATTCATACTGAAGCAGTGGTAGCACCAAGGGAATGTAGGCTTGAAACACTGCTGCATATTTAAAAAGGTGGCTGCTGCGATGAACAGATCCATATTGATTTGATGTTTAGATCTACAGTGTAATCCGCTAGCATGCTCTAATAGTGTTGCTGAATTACTAAACCAGAGAGAGAGAGATTTGCACCAGCTGCACTGGCTAAAGAAGCATTTGAAATGTTATAAGCAATCCTATACTACTTTGTGCCATCCCAGGAGCAGTAATGAAATACAGAAATGTGCATGACACCTATTTATTGGTGGCAAAGAATTAGGGCAATTTGCTGAACCAATTATGGCTGATAAAAACACTTTCAGACAGATTTATAAGGGATTTTTTAGTGGCGTACCAAGATGATGATTGGAGAGCATGATTATTGCACAGGTGAGCCTTAGGCTGGCCACAATAAAAGGCCACTCTAAAATGTGCAGTTTTGTCACACAGCACAATGCAACAGATGTCGCAAGTTTTGAAGCATTGGCATGTTTACTGAAGGAATGTCCACCAGAGCTGTGGCCTGTGAATTGAATGTTAATTTCTCCACCATAAGCTGTCTCCAAAGGCATTTCAGAGAATTTAGCAGTACATCTAACTGGCCTCATAACCGCAGACCATGTGTAACCACAACAGCCCAGGACCACCACATCCAGCATCTTCACCTCTAAGATGTTCTGAGACCAGTCACCCGGACAGCTGCTGCAACAATCAGTTTGCATAACCAAATAATTTCTGCACAAACTGTCAGAAACCATCTCAGGGAAGCTTATCTGCGCTCGTCATCCACTTCGGGGTCTCAACGTGACTGAAGTTTGTTGTTCAAAATTTAAAAGAATTTTCAAAGCGTTATTGTCAGTTTATAGAAAAACAACCGACAGTGGGCAAATGCTCACATTCAATGGCTGTCGCCTGGCACTCTGGAGAGGTGTTCTCTTCACAAATGAATTCCAGTTTTCACTGTACAGGGCAGATGGCAGACAGTGTGTATGGCGTCATGTGGGTGAGTGGTTTGTTGATGTCAGCATTGTGGATCGAGTGGCCCGTGGTGACGGTGGGGTTATGGTATGGGCTGGCATATGTTATGGACAACAAACACAGGTGCATTTTATTGATGGCATATGGACAATTGTTGTGGTCACACCAGCTTCAAACCAGTAGCACTCCTGCCTCACAGCAAGAAGGTCATGAGTTCAAAACCTGGCCGATTCATACATTCTCGGCCGACTCCGTTCTTTGTGTGAGGAGTCTGCATGTCCTCCGCGTGTTACCGTGGGTTCTCTCCGGGTACTCCGGCTTCCTCCCACTGTCCAAACACATGCATGTATAGGTTAATCAGCAACTCTAACATGTTTCTAGTGAATGAATGTGAGAGTGAATGGTTGTTTGTCACTGTCTCTAAATGTTAGCCCTGTGACAAACTGGCCATTGTCCGGGGTGTACCCCGCCTCAGGCCCAAAGCTGCTGGGATAGGCTCCAGTCACCCGCGACCCCTAACAGGACTAAGCGGTACAAAATGAATAAAAAAAAAAGAATTGTGTATCAAATCATAAGTTGAGTGAATTGTCACATCCCTACGTTCTAATCAGCAAATTTCTAATCTCGATATGCCACAACTGTGAGGTGGATGGATTATCTCGGCAAAGGAGAAGTGCTCAGTAACACAGATTTGGACAGATTTGTGAACAATATTTAAGAGAAAAAGGCCTTTTGTGTACAAAGAAAAAGCTCCTTTCTATGAAAAATGGTATCAAATACAGTGTTTTGTCTAAATTTTTGTTCAGTATATATATAAATGGCTATGTAAAAATGGTGCTACTAGGGGTACTAACTTTTAGTGTCTGAAAGAAAGAGCTACAGCTGGCAGGGATTGTATGTGTTTTTATTATCATCGTAAAACTAAAATGTGTGTAGCATAACAAATATTATGATTGGACTGGGACTCAAATAGTTAAAAAAAATAATACATTAATTTGTTATACTGCACACAAGTTTTGTGTAATGTATTGTGCACTTAAATATTTCATACATGTCATGTATTGACATGTAGGCAGAATTCCCACACAGTACTCCTACTGTCGCTTTGGTTGACACAAGTCACTGTTGTAGTTGAGGCCTGTCATTTACAATTAGCCATCAATGCCCTAGGCTTTTCCTTCCTTTTCCTCTCTCAGTCTTTCTCTCTCATTGCTGTCGAGCTTTGAGTTCTCTTTGTCTTTTTTAAAGTTCTCTTTGCAGAATACAGTCGCATTACGTTGAGGCCATCTGAACAACGAGATATGTCAGTTCTGCAAATCCTAGTTTAGGATACTTCTCTTTCTTCTCTCTCTTGATGGAGCTGAGTCGTGTTTTGTCACTGTTTTGGCATTTGGTGTGTCCTTTCTTTTGGACAGCTTCAGTTTGTTCCTTTGTGTTCCACCACGCATGGATCCACATGGTCTGGTCTCCCTCCCACCTGTCCACCCCCCACAGTGTCTCCACCTGTGTAGCCTACTTACAAATACAACAGGACTGCAGTTTTATATTTGTGTCTGAAATTAACTTGTCATTTAGGTCAAAACACGTCAGAACACAAGAATACTTCCTAGCTTTAGGAAAAGGTCTTTCTTATAGGGGTTGTTGATATTATTTATATAATTAATTAATGCTTCATAAAATATATTGCAGTATAGAAAATAGGCGCTTGATACTTTAGTCTAGACTCTTCTCGGTGGGCTGATTTGTGAGTTTCTGATGCTTAACCAATCATGGAGCATCCTGAGCAGGTCCCGCTGATGCTATCCTGCTTTCCTGGGACAAGGGGATGGTGAGGGGGCTGAGGCGGGAGGGTGATTGAGAACCTAAATGTGTGTGTGTGTATTTTCAAGCTACAAAGGAAGAGAGCACTGCACCAATCTGAAAAGTAGGTCAGACACAGACTAGCAAGAAACGTATGAGAGGGGAAAAGAGGTAGGGGAAAGTTGGAGATGGACAGAAAGAAGGAAGTGTGAGATGGTCTGAGTAGTTGCGATAATTATAAAAATTAAAGTGGAAAGTTCTTTGAGATCAATAACATGGCTATGTCCTGGCGCGGAATTGCCTGACGTACATAATACTTTTGTAAATGACCAAAATCATACAACCTACAAAGCAAATGCAAGATAAATGTATAGTGTGCTGGCTAAATTCACAGTATAAATATGTTGGATGTGATGGCCCTTCCCAGAACGTCACTTTACTTTACTATTTGCGTGTCAGCTTATCTACAGTGGCTCAAAGTGTTAAGTCTGTTTCCTGTCATTAAAGCACTCAGAGAAAATGTGTGTAGGCTCTCATCCAATTGTCAAATCATAGCAAATCCTGAAGACCTTTCAGGAAAAATGTCTGAAAACTGCTTCGTTATGAGCTTTCTACTTGATATTACATAAGTGCATAATGCTGAGGATGCATGGTAACATGCACAATATACTAAAGGCACTCAGGCTTCTTATATCCTATATGGATCCACTCAAGTATGAATTACTTTTCTCTTTTTCCCTTCGGGCCATGTCTGTGTTTTATTATTTATTTGATAAAGCACAAAATATTCTGCATCTATAAATACACTACAGGCATGGCAGGAATGGGCCACATTGAAATAAAACTTTGCTGAAGCCACACGGCTGGTGTTAGCACGCGACTGTCATTCATTCTATAGCAAGATTCTGCAGATGTAAAGAGTGCAGTCTGGAAAAATAATAATGTTGACAAAGCAGCAGCAATCCCGCTGGTAAAAGAGTGATAGCTTATTTTTGCTTTGTGTCTAACACATTTCCCCATGTGGACAAATGTGTGGCACAGAACAAACAAGCATTAAGCTACAAGACATTGTAAAAAGAAAATGATGCCACCAGTAAAAGGGCAACAATACAAAGCTGTCAAGGGAGGGAAAAAGCCAGACTACAGTAGTGAGTTTTAAAACCACTATTAGAAGCACAATTTTTAGCACTAACACAGTTTTAATTACCACTATCTACACTGCATAGAAGGAAATAATTAGTAAATAAAAAGTTAAACAGTTTTACATGCTGAGCCCCCTGCACCATAAAGACTGGTAACGGGAACTACACAAACTTGTGAAAAAGTGAATACTGTGTGCAACAAAACAAGAAGAAAAAAAAAACTGTTGTGACAAGGAGTCAGTCCTGTCCAATGTCCCATGTTTCTTTGAAACCTGAAGCTATGTTGACAGGAAGTGTTACTGCCTTACATCCAAAACATTGGTTTAGACATCCTGGCAGCATTGTTTATTTCACAGACTGTCCTTAGACACTTGGACTTAGAGTGCTTGCATGTTATCGGTCAATTGTGTTTTCTTTTGCTTTATATTTCTTTTGTCACCCTGATACTGAAGCGATCACTCAATCTAGTCTTTTCTTTTTAACGGTTACAAAATAATATTTAAAATCTTTCATTCCTATAATCTATATAATCAATATATCATGACACAAATAAATACATTTTAAATAAAATATAAAATTAAGAATCTATTCTTTTTATTTTTCTTACTAGTTTTTCTATAACCTCTTAAACTAAACTGTCTTTCTCTCTATTTCTCTCTTTCTACTTCCCTGATTTCCTCCTCTTCTGCAGTATGTGGCGTTTGGCTCCCTATTCTTCATCCTCATTTCCATCTCCACTTTTTGCATGGAGACGCATGAGGCCTTCAACACCATCCTCAATAAGACGGAGAACGTCACGGTGGGCAACGGCACCCGAGAGGAGATTGTATACGAGGTGGTGACTGACAGCTGGTTGACGTACGTAGAGGGTGTGTGCGTCATCTGGTTCACTATTGAAGTCCTGCTGCGGGTCACCTTCTGCCCAGACAAACTTGAATTCTTCAAAAGCACCCTTAACATCATCGACTTTGTTGCCATTCTTCCTTTCTATTTGGAGGTAGGCTTGAGTGGTCTGTCCTCCAAAGCTGCCAAGGATGTCCTGGGTTTCCTGCGTGTTGTCCGGTTTGTCCGTATCCTCCGAATCTTCAAGCTTACCCGCCATTTTGTAGGTCTGCGTGTCCTTGGCCACACACTCCGTGCCAGCACCAATGAATTCCTTCTGCTCATTATTTTCTTAGCTCTCGGTGTTCTCATCTTTGCCACTATGATCTACTATGCCGAACGAATTGGCGCCCACCCAGATGACCCAACTGCCAGTAACCACACCAACTTCAAGAACATCCCAATTGGATTTTGGTGGGCGGTTGTGACAATGACCACACTGGGTTATGGAGATATGTACCCAGAGACGTGGTCGGGAATGCTGGTGGGCGCGCTCTGTGCCTTGGCTGGTGTGCTGACCATTGCTATGCCCGTACCTGTTATTGTCAACAACTTCGGCATGTACTACTCTCTGGCAATGGCCAAGCAAAAGCTGCCCAAAAAGAAGAACAAACATATCCCCAGAGCCCCTCAACCAGGGTCCCCCAACTACTGCAAGCCAGATGCATTGGCAATGGCTACTGCATCGCCACAAAGAATCTTGGGAAATGTCCTAGGAGGTGTAATGGGGTCTGGAGGTCTAGGGGGGGATTGTCCTCTCGCCCAAGAAGAAATTATAGAGATTAACAGAGGTGAGACATCTTGACAATCATCACTATAGACAACATGTAAAGATGGTCAAAGGGTCAAATCACCCCTCATCAACGTTAACCAGTGTACTTTTACCTCAGATCAGACTCAGACTTTATCATGAAGATTTCTGGTATCCTAACCCCTACAATACCTACTTTTGCTCCAAAAGTTGCATGAGGATTTTTGCATATTATCATGCAAAAATCCCAAATAAGGGAATTGACTTTAGGCATCTGTTCCTTTGTCCATCTTTATATGTATGTCTATGGTCAATATGTCTAGCTTTGAATGCCTACGCTCAATTTTGTTGATTACGTAACCACGTGCTTGGCAGTCTTCCATTTGCAACAAATTGGATAACGCCAACTTGTCTGCTTCTTGGGAAAAATGTTTTACGAATAGTTGCAGGGTTGGGAGGTGTGTTAGTGTCAAGAGAAGGAAGTGGGAGGACTATCAAGAAGCAGTGCAAAGGTAATAGTAGATCCACCCCAGCAAAATCTCCGGGCCTTCGGATCTCATGAGTAATTTATGATCAAGTGGTACATCCACAGTTGCCTGAAGGCTTCCATCTGTCAGTGAAAAACAAACACTGCAGAAGGAAAATGAACTCAATTATCTATTAAAACAGCTTAATGCTTCTCAAGCTGGCCACACTTCACATATTTTCTCTTTGGCAGGGCTACTTAGATCTGAGGGTGACATTTATTTATAGTTTGGGTTCAACATTAGGTATACATGTTGTTAATGGGATTTGATACATTAACAAGCTGTCTTAAAAAACAAAGTGTAATGTACATCCACCCCCACTGCAGATTCGAAGCAGAACGGTGACGCAGCCTCGGCCGCTCTGGCTAACGAGGACTGCCCCACCATTGACCAAGTGCTGAGTCCAGACGAGAGGAGTCCTATTGGGCGAGGGCCCACGCGGGAACGTTACCAGCAGGACCGGGCATGCTTCCTGCTGAACACCAGAGAATTCCGTGCCACAGATGGGAATGTGCGGAAAGGTACGTCTCACACCAGGCGACGGATACATATCGCACACCTTATATAACACATATCAATGCCCAGAACAGCTGTCATGTTATATGTTAAGTAAGTAGATACAAATTCAGATATGTCACTTGTGTCAAATGGGATAGGAAACTATTTTGGATGCCTCAGCTACAGTTAAAATGGCTCCAAATAGAAGATAGCCAACACTAAACATTGAAACCAAGACACTACTCTTTTGCTCTGCTATATTTGTTTCCACCTCTTCACACTCATCTTGTCCTTGTCTCCTCACTGCTTACTCTTTCTTCTGTCAGTTAAGATTTTCTGTCCTTTTCTGCCTTTACTTTATTTTTTTCTTGTGGCCTCCTCAGTCGTGTCTCCCATCTTTCCATGGTGTGTGTAACTGAATTTGGTTGTGTGTCTCATTGTGTCACATTCATTTATGCTCATAAACGATCTGTCTCTCTCTGTTTTCTGGACTCAGACGGTTTACCATGCATTAATTTACTTCTCGTCACTTCTCCTTCTCTGTTTCTCTCTCTCTCCTATCCTGCCTTGCATCGTCCTGTTTTATTTTTGCCCAACTCCCCCATGACAACCCTAAAATTTCTCCACATTGCACCCCCACACAAATTTTCCCTCCCCATTTTCTTTTGTGCTACATGTTGCCCCCTCCTTAATTTAAATCCCTATATGCATCATATTTGTGCTCATAAAAACCTCACACCTTAATCTCATTTACTACTCTTACCACTATTGCCAAACCTGCACCAAAAACACTCCCTCCCTCCAAACTCAACAACCCCCTGTTGACAAAAACTAGAGGCAGCAGCCCTGGCGCCCAGCCCAGACTCCCCTCTGACTGAGGATTGGTATAAGATGGAAGGGTCTCTGTTACAGCAGGACCTCAATGCAAACTCCACCTCCTCCTGGATCAAACCATAGCGCCAGAGGTAACACTGAAAGTCAAAAACAAGGAGCCTGTAGCCTAGTTAACTGACTGAAAAGGGTCCAGTAAAGGTGACCTGGCTCTCTGTCACTAGGATGTTTTAAAAAGCACACACCAGTACACTTTAAACAGTTGCTAATGCAAACTGCGACAGTTTCTCCACATTATGTGTTGACATGTTTGGTGGAGTTTAAGGTCGCCTGTAAAGTCTTCTCATATCTGTGTTTATTATGTAACTAAAGGTATACTATGTAGAAAATCCAAGGGAATTTTTGTAAATTAACCACCTACCCAGATTTTCCGTTATCCACTTTTGTATTACATTTACAGTATTTATTATTCCTTATACACTTTGTGTGCCATTTTGCAAACACATCTGATAATCCCTGAAAACTGTGTTTGGCTAAGGCCTAGTAATGCCAAAATATCCTATGCATGTCAACAGAGATGGCACAAGGATTTCCACTAAGGACCAATTTTATTTTCAATTAAATGTCTACATAGTATGCTTTTAAACTAAAGTTAAGTAGCACCAAAAGTGAACTTGTCAGTTTTGGGTCCAGTCAAAAAAAACAAAAAAAACATCTGATGTGTAAAGTTTGTCATTGTATGAAACATCAGCTCACCATAGGCTTCAAAACAATGTGTGACCTGTGCAATAAGCTTTATATTAAACCAATTAGACAATATCTCTATGAATCAACAAGGTGCACAATGGTGTTTAAAATGGATTAAAAGGAGATTTCATTGTGGAAGACACCCATATATAATAGTGTGTATACTGTGTTTGTGTTTATGACAGCGTAAACCACTCATAAGAATGTACAAGTGCGTCCGTGTGGGCGTAGACACATGGAGACACTTCCAGTAAAACTCTCTCAGTTGTCATGTCCTTTGTCAATAACTAATAAAACATTGAGTGAAGAAGATTGAATGGGAACAGCGGTCACGTTGTCTGATGTGCCTGTGTTGTTGTTGTCTCTCTCTTCAGGTTGTGTCATATCACGCGTGTGTATGTGGGCTCTTTCATTCTTACATGTTCTACACTGTGTCTCTGTCTAAAGCCGTTTGAGTGTTGTGTTTGTGTTGTCGTGTGTGGCTTATTTCCCTATCACTGTGTTTACCCGTGTTACTCCCTATCCCAAAGACCTCTACCTTGGTTCAGAAAAGCACTACGATTCCAGTGTTTTGCCATAAAACATCTACTCAAAATACACATTACTGTGGAGTATTGAAATCGTACATGTACTTATGCAGTGTCTGATTGTCCTACCTGAAAAATGTTATGTTGTCCATGTACATGTTTTATGTAAAAATCAATTGGCCAGTCTACATTATTTCAAACATTTGAGACAGTAAGAACAGTGATATAGAACAAACAATTTTTCCAAGGCCAAAGGTCACTTGGGTTAATGGAGCCATGAAGGTCAAGGGATAGTAGCTCTTGAAACATTCCACGCTGAAAACAAGCAAACACTGTACACACCTTGACCTACAAATCAGTTACTGCAACACTGATTTTAAAAAGTATTGTGTTGTCCTGTCAGCGTGTGATGAGTCTGAAATACTATTCCCTCGACCATGTAACTGTGCTTTCAGTACCTAGTGTAGTCCAGAGCTCAGGGCCTCTTCTATTTGCACTGTGGAGACCTGGATAGAAACCCAAAGAATCAAAAGCTGCACTTGGTGACTGAAACACTCACAAACTTAGACAAATACTATGACAGACTTGATTGAAAAGTGGCTACATCAGGTCTCAGTCTCAGGTAAGCAAAGTCTTTAAGTTGCTCAAGTCCCTCAGATGCCCCTGACACTGCTTCAGTTTCAATGGTTCTAAAGTATAAACTGCAATTTATGTGCTGCAAAATCCCTCTTTAAAGCTAATAATGAGTCCATGCAGTAGGGTGATGTACCCCTTAATCAAGGTTGTAACCAGAAATTCATACATTCTGGTTGGGGACCCAAGATAATCTGTATCAGTGTCAAGCCCTGGACACAGGAGCAATTAACTGAATTCTGTATTTTTACACATTCATTTGAATTTTCAGTCTAATTGGGCTCCTTAATGTTAGGGATAGATACCTTGTCATTTAAATTTTCCCTACAACAAAATGTTACACCCCTCAACGAGAGATGTTCTCTGTGTTTTTAAAGAGGGATTCTCATGCTTTCTAATACTCATTCTTGTGCGCTTCACTTGTGTTTCTTCATTGATACATGCATAAGATGTCTTGCCAACTTTTTATTAGCTACTTTTTAATTGTTGGCCATTGACTTCCTATGCACCAAATGCAATATGCATGGCTCACCTAAAATCAAAAGTCTTTTATGGTCCATTTCAAATCACAATCTTTAAATATCTATAGATCCTTACCTGTTAGTACTTGTCTTTCCTCCACTATTCCCCTCCCTTTATATTGCCATGTAGTCTTTCTCTGAATTACTGTGTTTTTAAATGATTTTGTTTGCTTTAATTATGTTGTGCAGTTCTGTGAATTATAAATACAGTGATTTGTACATTTCATTTTTGTATGGTGATTGCTTCTTTTGTCTGTTTGTACAAGCAGGTTTTGGTTCATTTGTGTCAGTATAATTTCTTTGTGGTTTATTGTGGTGTTTTTGTGTATATTGTTTTTTTTTGTTCTTTGTTTTTTAAGTCTACATGTGTCAGTTTGACTTTCCCTTATGTTCCTCCTGTATTCTCAGTTTATATGGATTTATGTCTTGTTTTTTCAATTGGAAGGGTAAAGAAAGGTCTTTCAGAACAACTTCCACCACTCTAAAAGTAAAGTGATTTGGAAATGGTTTTAATCATAAAGTAGTAGCTTCAAACATAAGCTTTTCTTAAAGCTTAAATGTAGGTTACTATCATTGTACTATCAGGTACTACAGGCTACTGGCAATTGTTTTATGGTAACACTTGTCATTGTCCTCCTAACATTGTATTCATTTAACCTTAGACAAAATGTAACACATGCATGCCCTAAAGTTCTACTGAAGTCCATTCTCCTCACTATTGTGTCATCTCATCACAACATTCTGCAAATATTTTCAGATTTTTACCCATAGCCATTATATATGAACACTATGGACTGTATGTACATGCTAGATATGAACTAATAAACTGCTTGAGCTTTACTGATAACAGTCAACAGCTCACATGTCCTATAGACACTGGCTGGCAGTCACATGTTTCTCAGAAGACATCCCAAGTATTGGCACTCAGCTCACTATTAGTTACTGTGTTTTTTGTAATATAATAACAGGATACTGTATGACTAAACCAATGGCCATCACAAGATCAATACATCATTGATCATGTGGAAGAATGATATAGTATGAGGTTATGCTAAGTATAGCTTTTAAAGAGTTAGCGAATCTTGGGATGGTTAAGCAGCTTATACATACAGTACAGAAGAGTTAAGTTTTATTTCAGTCCCAGCGTTTTTATGTGATGAGACTCAGTTTGTCTTTCCATTCCTCTGTGTCCCTCTTCATAAACGTATCCTTCTGTGATTAACACTCATTCTCCATCCCATCCCCAGGCCGCCACTGCAGTGCAAGTGTAACTAAAGTCTGACAGTAGGTAGGTATGCACACCCTCCCATAGTGCAAATTAAGTGTGACTTGGGCTAGAAATTATGTCATCACTGAACACAGTGTTAGCCTGATCCCATAGCAGAGGAGATGTAAATACAATCAGGAAGAACCTGGTGGACTTTGACTGCAGTGGCTCAGGTTTCTTGTGATTTATTAATATTTTTCTAATAATATGAACCACAATGAAGCCTGCTTTTCACCAGTTCGACCTATTATTTTTATGTTAATCACAGTTTTTTTCACATCTCATCTTACAAGTGTTTTACTTCAGCAAAAATACTGTTTCAGGTTTTCCTTTCTGCTTTTGACCATTAAATATATAATGTAACCATATGTGAATAAATGAAAACAATCCTTTTAACAAAAGGTGACCAACACCCTGTAAAATATAGCAGGTGATAAGCTGTTGTAAATAATAACTGGGGTCGTATGCTTATTCCTTTACTGGAATTGCAGATGTGACTTCCTCAAATCAAGCTGGCATTCTAGGCTTTGATTTTTTTAACTATTCAATGCAGTAGCAACTCCGAAGAAAGGGACATTAAAAGTATTTTTTTTAACAGTGTTTAACATTTCTTCCACATATTTAAAACATTTGACTGAGCTAAATGTTTTAAAAGTTAAATCAAGTAGCGGCTGATCAGCCATCTTTTTAGAAGTGTCTGTGTGACATACCGCTCAAGAAGCCCAGTGGAAAAGATGTATCATCAATATTTTACCAAGTTGCCATCCGACTAATGTGCCTGAGCTAGTCAGAATAAAAAAGGACGGTTATTTATGGTCGGCTCAAGTGATGCGTACCATAGAGTGGTGAAGATGGCCACTGTGCGCTACAATATAGCTGCACTTATTACACTTTATCAGGAAGGCATTAAGGGCGTCATACTGTAATAGTGGGTGTTTATTGACTAACTGTGACCTTGTGATGGCTGGAGTTTGACAGACATACTACACAGACAAATTGGCATTAGTGGCTTAATTTTTAAACCTCATAAACACTGCAAAGCGCCATCCACTTTTGGTCAGTTTCCCAATGTTCTGGCTTACAACTGCTACGTTACATTGGTGTTTTATTCACTTGATACTACAACACTCTCACATTGTCACAGCAGCTTCTTTTGTGGCAGTAATACAGTGGGAAAAGATGCACTAGTAAGGCTATTACATGAATTGGTAAGCGTGTAAATTCAGCCCAGTTGGTGTCAGTAAACTACTACTTATGCAGTGTCTCATTTCCCAGTGTAGACAATTTATGTACTGGTCGCTATTAAAGGTGTGATTGATGGAAAAATCGATTTTTAATGTTGCAGCTGACTATTATATGTTGGCCATTTGAAGTTTAAGGAACCAAAATTAATCAATTCAAGTTTCTTTACCCATAACTTTATGTGGTCAACACAGTGAGTATTTCAGTATCTGAGGAGTTCCTAATGAGAAATTGTCTGTGTGGTTCTGGCTCATATGTTGTCTAAAACACCCAGCATGGCTCATACAGTGTGGGGTGTTTTATTCAATAGGCCTACGGGTGCAGACTATTTAACATTTTTTTGCTTTTTCTGTTGTGAAAAAAGGCATATCATAACTCTCATTTTCTTGTTTTGTCTTGTCCTGTCTGTCTCTTGTGTGTCTGTCCTCCTCTGTCCTTGTGAATCTTTATAATTTGACCTTTTCTTCTCCTTAATTCTCCTCACATATGTGCTTTTCTTCCTTTTGTTTAAAATCCCTAATGTTCACATTTGAATACTTTTGTCTTTATATACAACCCCACTTAAAATGGCCTTTTCTACTTTTAATATGGTTAAACATTTGATTTATTTGATCATATATTTTTATTTACTTTGCTTATATAACATACAAACATAATGCAACTCAATGTTTCAACTGGAACCTAAAATTATACTCTTGAAGCATCAGGCGACGACAAATCTCGCAGCCTCAGTAACATATCAGGAATGGCTGGGTCATCACTGCGACTCGCTCCAATTGCTAGCCCACATTTTGAAACTTATGAAACCCCAGGTCCACTGCGCCGCTGTCGTTCCCCTATTCCTTCTATTTTGTAGCAGAAATGATGCTCATAAGAAAAGTCACAGGGGGTTAACTAAGGACAAATGGCACTGAAGGATTGCAGTTCTGAATCGTGTAGAAATGATAGCAATAAGAAATAAAATGAGCGTGAATGTACAGAGAATAACCTCTTGTGGCTCCAGTTATGCATGCGTTGGGTTAGGTCAATGAGGAAGTATATCTTTAAAAATGACAGTGTTGCTTTGAATTAGTGGATTTAATGTAAATATTTAAATTGTTTAGCTTGAAAAAAACATCACATTTAAAGGTTGATAAGAGATTTATGTATATAGATAAACTGAATAAGTGATGTCACATTTATGTGTAAAAGTGCCCATTAATCAAAACAGAAAAAATGAACAATATGCTTCTACTTTCTGTAATATGTGATTATTAATATGTACAGTGTAGACATGGTTTAAAAGTTTATTTTTAAAAGAAGAAACTGGTTGTATTTATGTACATTTCATGTTGCTGTCTTATCACTAGCACTTTCTATTGAAAGCTTCAAAAATGTAATAGGATGTAATAGGTCATGTCAGAATAATAATAATAAAAAGTTTAAATGATAAATACAGATGATCACATAGACAGCTATTATTAAACTTTTTTTTATTCCATTCATTCATTGGGATGTGTATAGCTTTTTTATGTTAGAAATTACCAATAATTTATCCAGAAAGGTTTATCAAGCAACACATTTTGATATAAACCAAATAATTTTGCTAAGACTTTGACATGTATTATCCATCTAATAAAGCATGATTTGAACAATGAGCACTACCAGTGGGCATTAGCGCCGATTTAGTGAGACAGTCATAGCTTGCAAAAATATAAAAGAAGTCATTCATTAAAAATACAATGTGCATCTGAAAATTGTACCACTAAGTAAAATGTTAATCCTAAATACTAACCACTACTTACTAACTTTTACTTCTTGCATCATTGCTGTTGAAAAAACTAACGGCTTGAAATGGAATTTTACACTTAATATTTCTTTATTTGTGAAGTTTATTCAATGTCTAGATTAAAATTAAATGAAAACAGCACTTTTCTTTAATGATTAAATAAAAATTTTGAGTTTAATTAACTGATTTATGTTCAGTTGTATTCTTGGATATAATTTGATTTGATGATTTTGAGGGGTTTTAAAGTTAAGCAAAAAACATTAATTAAATAAATAAAATATTACACACACATATGCAATAATTATATTATTAGGGCAATGCTGGAAAACATGCTGTACACATACATATGTAAATACACAGATCTTTTTTTAATTGAAGAAACGCACAGTCATCAGTTCATTTGTGAACTGTCCTTTTGAATGTACAGTTGTTACAATGACATGAGCCATTTGTCTTGTTTTATTTCTACTCAATGTGTTTTAAAATTTTTGTGACTGGTTCAGTTTTGTAAATTCAAATGTAATTGTATTGTTTGTTTTGAAGATTTGACATTTCTGTACCGTAAACTGTCTCAAACTGTCAAATTAATTGATCTAAGTTTTTTTTTCTTTAGAAAAAATAGTATTATGGTGTGCAGAAATCACAATGAAATGTGCATTAGAACTGCTTTGTGGAGGTTTAAAGCTGGAGTACTTCCATACAGGCCATGAGTCTACTTTCATTACTGTCACAGTCCATGGTCCTAATTACCATGCTTTTGAAAAATCAATGTGCTTCCAGAAAAAACAACATTGAGATATTGTACTATCATAAAAGCCAAGACGTTTGCTTGCAGCTAGGTGAGATTAAAGAAAAAGGCAACGCTTTTCAGATGTTAAATACGGGTTTAAGAAAGCCATTGTACATATTTTCAGACAGATGTTTATTTTCATCACTATTGTAACATTTCACTGTAGCCTTGTCAAAAAAGAAAGGAAATGGTTGTTTGAAAATTAAACAGCAAAGTAGCATGCAGTGTTTTGTCACATCAGTTTTTTTATTATCTATTGAAAGTCTTAAGTCAGAAACTCTGGGACCTGTTTACAAATTTATTTAATATTCTGAAAAAATGTTTGTAACATGTAATTTGACATTCATTAATGACTGAATGTAAGCAGAATAAACTGAGAGACCTGGGTCAAGTTAACATGAGTCAGGCACATCAACCACCGAGAGAATGGCCTGCGCTTTAGCAAACCGTCTGACAATGCTCAGAAAGGCATCTATATACACATACTACTTAAGTGCAACCTTTACCATTTTCACAAACATGACTTTCTTCACCCCTCTCTCAAACCATCTGGCCCCTCTGGCCAAAATTTGGACATTGCTGTCCTCAAAGGAATGTCCTTTCTCTTTGAGGTGGAGGTGGACTGCAGACTCAGGTCCTCCAGGATTGGCTCTTCTGTGCTGATACATCCTCTTGTGAAGCTGTTGTTTAGTTTCACCGACATAACTGTCACTGCACTCTTCACTGAACTGCATAGACCACATTACTCTCTGTGAAGATCTTGTCTTAAGGATGGACAAGTTTTTGATGCAGAGTGTTACCTGGTTTAGAGTGGACTGGAATGTTGTGTTTGTAGTTTTTCCAGATAAACCAGACACATAAGGGATAACTACACCCTTCTCTTTTGTCCCTGGTTCCTGTCTGTTTGGTGTCTGTGTCCTCTTGGTTCTGTTGAAAGTCCATTTGTGGTCTCCACAGTCTCTCAGAGCTTTATGGATGTGTTGTTCTTGTTTCCGTTTACATTCTGAGGTTGTGGGCACCTCTTGTGCTCTGTGCTGAAGAGTCCTGATGACTCTCAGCTTGTGCTGCAGAAGGTGGTGAGAATTAAACAGCAAATATTGATCCGTGTGTTGGCCTACTATAAACTTCTACTTGGAGAGTCCTGTCCTCACAAATAACCACTGCACAGTCTAAGAAGGCAAGGTAATTATCTATGGCATCTTCACGGGTGAACCTAATGTTCTTGTCCACTGCGTTGATGTGCTCTTTTTACTTCCTGGGTTCTGATTTTGACCCACGTGTCATCAACATATCTAACCCAGTGACTGGGCACTGCACCTGGGAAAGTCCTTCCTCCATACACTTCCTCCATGTACAGGTTAGCCACATTTGGAGAGAGTGGTGAGCCAATGGCACAGCTGTGTGTTTGTACGTAGAAGTTACCTCTGAACTGGAAATATGTAGTATTTAGACATACCTCCAATACACTGCAGATGTGGCCCTAGGTGAGGTTGGTTCTGTCCTGTAAAGGTGTGTCCAGTAGTAGTCTCTTCCTTACAACCACTAGTGCTTGGTGGATATACAGGTAAAGAGTGATGTGACATCAAAGTAGACAATTGTCTCGTCTGCATATTTGATTCTGTTTACAAAGTCCGCTGGCAGAATGGTGATGCTATTTGTCCTTCTCCAGTGCTGACAGGGCCCTCCTTTGCTCCAAGGTGATATTGGAGGGGAATGGAATGTGCGTCTGTGACCTTGAGTCTCAATTCTTTAGCCTCATTTCAGGACAATTTGTTGTTTCTTATGGCTGATTCTGTTGCTGTAATGAGGTCTACTGTAGGGATTTGCTTCGGAGCAACTGAGAAATTAAGCCCTTTTTCAAGAACCTTGTTTTCAGTTTGGGTGAGAACTCTGTCTGAGAGGTTTTTTACCCATCTGTCCCGAGTGGCTGGTGCAATATCCTTGGTACTGCTGGGATGGTCAGGGTTGTGCCACCGTTGTTCATTAACCAAAATCTGATTTGGCGGTCCATGCTCTTGTTGTGCTGTGCAAGTTGTACCTTCTGAAATGAAATGGAGATCTCCTGTAAGACTTCCACTGGAACTAACGCAGCTAGTTTCTGTAGATAATCTAGCTGGATCTGGAGGTTATCTATTGTAAATTGAGTCTGTCTGGTCCTTTCAAACAGAAGGTGGGTCTGGGCCAGGTGTAGGATTTTTTCAGCCCTGTCTGCCTTCACCCACGAACCCAATCTTTTCTTCTAGATGACCTGGATGACTGAGAACCTTCACAGACAGGTTTTTTATTTATGTTTTATTTGTAATGCACTATTTCAAAATGGAAATAAACAAAGGCATCTGTATAAATGTATAAATGAAAGTTGTGCAAATCACCAAGGATCTTCTGAAGAAAACATAAACCGTTGCTGTAAGTGCCTCCATGATCTAGCTACTTAACTAGCTACTCCTGCATCTATCTATCTATCTATCTATCTATCTATCTATCTATCTATCTATCTATCTATCTATCTATCTATCTATCTATCTATCTATCTATCTATCTATCTATCTATCTATCTATCTATCTATCTATCTATACAGTATATAGATACTATAGATACACACGTCAATACATTATAATCTTGTGAAATTCATCTACAGATATTTTAACTTCTAGTTAATGTTGCTCAACTAAGAAATCAGTTTTAAAATGAAGAGTAGAGCTTTGTGTGCAAACAGTCAGTTGACATTTAGCACAATTTGATGATGATATACATTTTCCCAAATCGCAATGAGCTTGTCTAATGGATAGTTTCAATTGAGATTCAATCCTCTGGAAAAGGTGTCAGTTAAACGTTACACTTTTGTTTTGTTAATGTATTGTTAAATTGTAATAAGTGTCACAAATGTGAAATGTGTTTATGCCATCTGGATAAAAATATGCCATGTACAGACACCAATACCAACAACTGAGCTAATGGTTCACTAAAGGAATGTGTTTTGTTTAGTTATATATACACCATATAGTACAAGAAATTTACCAGTATTTTGTTACAAGTTGTTTGTATGTAAGAGATTAGACACTTTTATTATACCTGTGCTAGAATGTCAATATTACAGTTTATATTTGTGCACTTGATTTTGGCATGCATTAAGCTGCAGTGTGCAGGTAATGGTAATCCCTTTTGTACATATTAGTTACACTCAACACATGTGTTAGACACTATGAAACTCTAACAGGGTTTTAGTTTTTTCATACAAAATTGAATTATTCCTCACCTGACTAGTAATGGCTTTCTGTTCTTGTCTTTGCAGTGTTAAGTTTCTAGCATTCGCCTTCTCTCTAACGAGGAGTCAGTAACCGGTAAACACAAATTTGCGGTGGAAACCCTGTAAGCGACACGTGTGACATGGATGGACACTTTAAAGGAGATCTCTGGGGTGACAAGAGGGAGACCAGAGGTCAATCATGAATTTTCTAATCACATGGTCTGCTCCTCACATTCGTACCAAAGCAGCCTCTTGGAACTCTGACCACACTTTTGTTCTTTTTTTCCTGCAAACTGACTGAGCACTGCACTGACACACTTTTGGGAGATAGAGACTCCTGTTAACACATTCCAGATGAAAACACTGACAACATTATACCTGCCATCTTGTATAATGATCAATTCAGAACCATCTACAGTGCTGAACTACTGAGCAACACTACAAATTGCAGAAAAAAACTACACTCATCTTCACAACGGACTGACTGTACAATGTAGCATCTTTGCTAACATACTGTAGCATTTGTAGGCTGGGAACTAACTTGACTTTATTCATCATTGGTTTGAAAAGTGATAAATTTATGCATACAAGAGATGTTTTCGATGTCATTTTCCTCTTAGGTTCCTTTCCAATGAAAAGAAATGAAAGGTACATGAGAGACAAAGTCAGAGTCAAACTCATTACAAACGATGCATTCCAAAATGAAAAACCTGCACTAAATTTAAAGGCACCCTATCCTTTAGAGCCCCTCAAGTTTAGCACTAATGTACACTACTAATGTTTGCCATTGATCATATGTCTTCCATTCATTTCTTATCAATCTTTAACACTGCCCTCCCCGAAGCACTAATGGTCCGGCTAAACCAGGCATATGTAGCATTGGCTCAAACTGCTCATTTAGACTGCTGTTTAGTGTTCACCAAAGGGACTTGGTAGGATAAGACTTCTTTATCTCTCATGTACTGGGGTTTCTGTAAAATCATCAGAGGACGCACATGGTCCTGTGGCATGCACTTGATAAGTAACCTTCTGTAATGTATTAAAAAGGGGGATAATTGTAATCCCATCAAGAACTCAATAGTTAGTCCTTTAACTGCCAATAGGAGCAAAGGAGCAAGGGACTCACTCAAAAACGGACACGGTTGTCTTTTTTTCCAAAATGGGGGAGACACACAGTACAAGTAAAAGGACAACCCTTCCACAAGGACAATTTTCACACAACATTAAACAATTTGCTAGCTGGAAATCACTTTGAAAGGGACCAATGATATAAATGTTTCCCCCACAACGGCCTACACTGCCAATTAGGCATTAGAATCCACAGACGCATACTGCCCCAGCTCTGTCTTGTCCCTCTTGCTGCCAACAATGCTTGACTGGCAAGTTGGTGTCAAGATAACGACGGTCCGTCAGGGGAGCCCTAGGAGAAGGGGAAAATTAGAATAAATGGACCAAGGCGAGAAGTAAGTGCGGACATGTACAAAGAGAACAAATCTATATTTTGATAAATCAACAGTCCGTGGCTTTGGAGGATGTTTCTGATCAAAAAATAAGTCTGCAATGGATGAGGGGAAAAATATGATGCAAGTATGGCAAGAAAAAACAGCGTGAAAAATCCAAGGAAAAGTAGGAATCTTATATTGTGTCAAGTGATCCCCACATGCAAAGAAGAAATCTATTTTAAAAGACTGAGCAATGAAAAGACTCAAGCCTAAAAACCAGTGGATGAGAAGGATGGCCGCTGAGATAAACATGAAAAAAAGATAATGCATTTTTGTAACTTTGTTTACCAGCATGACTACTTTGCATGACTGTCTTTTCTGCAAGCCCTTAGTTGAAGACAAGGGTGCTAGAGATACAAAAAGTATATATAAAATGAATTAAAAAAAGTTATATGCAATTAATGTTTTAAAAAAGATTCTAATGAAAGAGAAGAGCTATATTTTGTTTTTTGAAAAGTAAAAATGTGAATATTGAAATATGTATGTTTGCGAAGTACACCCTGAAATATATGCTTAGTTTGGAGAAATATCTCTGCTACTACTGCCCCACATATCATCTCATTCCAAAGTTTCTGACCGCTGCCGCACTTTTACTTTGAAATGACTTAAGCAGTATTCTTGCATTGAATAGCGCTCTTGAGACTTTGCAACCTTAGCATTTGTGTAAAGGATAAGTGTTCCAGTCCCATGTTATTTTCTGAACCATTTGCACAATTATCGTAGCAGCAGCAATGGCAGCAAAACAAAAAGCTCTCCATGACACAACTTGCTTGATTATAGTCATAGTTTGCTTTTTTTGGGCAATAATTCAAGTTATCACATGATTGTAGCAGGGCAAAAGGAGAGCCTCGGGATTTCTTATCGTCAATGCCTCAGTGTTAAAAAAAATGAATTTTATGGATCCCATTGAAGGATCTTACTTGGATAGGCAGTTCTGTTTCACTTGTGAACACACCCAACATTGATGGTAAACATTATAAAGCTGAAAAATCAAGAGATTTTGGATTTGCATGAAACCTACTGCCATTCCAAAGTAAGTTTGTATGTGGTGTAAAGACTCAGGTGTGTTGACAGTACGTGTGGATGTAGGTGTTTTGATATTTTATTTCTAACATAATAAATTCTAGTATATAGACAATAATGTGAACACCTCACAGTGATGTGTAAAAAACGCATGCGTTATGACTTGATAATCTCCCAAGAGGGGAACAGTCTTGACATATCCCCATAGGCTCCTACCATTTTATGTCATGAACCCAGTCCTGATAACTGAAACACTGTGCCGTGTTGTAGAGCAGCAACGTCTTCCTTCGAGAGGCAACTGAATACTACTCACACTCACAGTGTCAGCATGAGTGTGTAGAAGTAGCTTGTCTTTGTTTTGGTTTTTTTAGATGGTCAGGTCTTGCATCATTACTCACGGCGTCATCCAGCTGGCTTGTTGGCAGCTCATTACAGCACACAACACAGTCATAGCACCAATCAAAGAGACCCAGAGCTTCCAAAATGATGTCAGTTCAGGCTTATGAGGAGAGGATGAGATACCAGTGTCCACCAAGGCAAGGAAGATTTGGAAGAAATTATTTTAATTGTCTCGTATCTTGTTAAGCACTCCCTAAGCACCTCATCCACAGTTGGGTTTCCCAAGCGAGTTTTGGCCCTGCTGGTCCAGGGTTCAGCTCAGGCAGCTGAATGGTTGTCCATTCCAAGTACACTGCAACTGGAGACTCATCTGTTTGAGACTCAACAGTGCAACATAGACTAAGAGTCTACAGAGACTGGTCTATGCTGGTGTTACAGGGTGTAGAACTTTTGTCCATTCGCTAAAAGGGTCCATGGGATTTTATTTGTTCATCTTTTTTCAAACTACCATTTTGTTTCCCATTTTGTAAGGCATTAAGCAGGATAGGCACAAAGATGTTCATAAATATTTTAAAGGTAAACTTCTAGTGATGGTGTGCACACTTGCAAAAACCATAGCCGTATTTGTTTTTTTATGCCCAGGGACTTTTTTACAGTTTATTTTTTCATTTCTTCATTCTCTTCATTGTGACTGCCAATGCCAGTCTTAAAAAGATGTCTTTCCTTTTTCTATTGCATAATACTGCCATCTTCTTTTGGTCATTTTGATCAGAATGAGTTACAATGTTGGGAGTGCTAAGTCTGTTTTATTTAGAAACTGCCAATCTGTTTTGAGTGAATTTTCTGTGAAACATTACAAAACCAAAAGAACCGAGGCTTTACAAGCTCTATGTATCGTGGCCATTGCAACATGTTATGGCATGTCGTGTCTAAAAAGTGGGGCACTGCCCAGGTATGATGCTTAATCATATGTATTTTATGTATGTGCTTAAAATTGTTCTATGCCTTTTTTGTTTTTGTAAAAGAGGACACTGTATGCAATCTGTACCACAAATGCCACTGACAGACACTAACTGTATGCTCCCGGAGACACAGACGCTCTGTCATCAGTTGTCTAGTGGCTTTATGGCTTTTCATTGAGTAACTCCGCTATCAAAAATACTTTATTTTAAAAATATGATAAGACCAGAGTTGTTTAAGAGGAAATGGTATTCTACTAAATAGATTTTTAACATATATTCATCCTATTTAAATTATAATGTTATAAATACTACATAGTAGTACACATTCACTTTCTGTAGGCATTCCAAAGATTAATTTTACTCGCCATTCAAGGATTTAAAACAGACTTAGGTACTAGTCCATTGTACTGCAATCTTAGTAGGAGAGTAAATAAAAATAGGAGGTGGTCACTGGAGTGTCTGGTTGTATCTTCTGCCGGATTTTATTTTTGAAATGTCGGACAACACAAAGAACAAACTCATCAAGAGCTGTATAAAGTATATTTCAATTGAATGTTCATGATTTATCTTTTTATATTTTGAAGAAAAAAATAGAAACATATCAATAAAGTGTCATAATTGAACATATTTCTACTATTGAGACTTAAAATGTACGAATGTCAATGCGATCTAATGTGAACCAATCTTCATAGCAGCTTGAATGAAAAACTGATTTACAGTCGTGAGATGCTTTTTCAGAGACATTAAAAACTGCTTAAAATCATTGAAATGAACGTTAAAAAAATAAATGAAAAAGTGACATCAATGGTGTTTTTTTTCAATTTTGTTTCAAGTTTGTTTCAAAGTTATTCTTTGCATACACATAGATTTGAGCTGATAAGTTGCCCCTGCCTGTCAGGAAGAGACTGTGACAGTAGAGGCATTGATCTAATTTGACTTGAAAATAGAGTGACAATCCTGTCTTCTTCGAAACAGGAGTATGACACAAGGAATTTGTTAAGCGGATGTGCATTGAAGAAGGTGTAACTGTGACTTTACACGACTTACTTAATGGTAATCTATTATTTTAAAGTCAAATGTAACCGAATCATGATATTTGAGAATAATGGTCAATTCTTTCTCCGTCCTTCTTAATATCAAGTGACTAATATAATATTTATAAAACTTAACACCATCTATGTGTTCCTGTATTTGGGATCTGTGACACAGAGAAGCTGTTCTTCACGGAAGCTATCATATACTGTCTTCAGATAATTTTTATACAATACAATGAAAAAGTGGTGAATTGTTGGAGATGGAAGTCCGGGAATTTTATTTTGAGCAATGCTTATGAAACACTTTAGGGCCATTTTGAAGAATATAAGTTGCAATGTAAACTTTATTTTCAATAAGACAGAAATACCGAAAAGAACCACATACAAGTAAAGTAATTTATAGCAGATAGAATATATTTTACAGCAGACAGAAGTGTGGGTGGAGGGGGGGGGGGCATCTCCTTTCTCTGCCTAATTCACAATTCTCAGTCTGATCATCTTTGAGAAAATAGTCTGACTCTTCTTATGCAAGACAACAATGTAGCCAAGTATCACATTTGAGAAGCAAGTGTAATTGTAGATAAATATTCACTCAAGCAATTAATCAGTTATCAAAATATTTGCAAATTAGCCGGTCGTGCTCTCACAGTACAGAATGAACGCCACAGTGAGGAACAGTAATGTGAGGTGATGAGTCATATTTTATTTTATTTTTTCGACTTAGGGCTGCCAACAATCTTGAGGTGTTCAACATGGTAATGACACAGTGGTAGCATGTGCTGCCATCTCCTGGGAGTCACATCTCAAGATTGTTGCACATAGCTGCTTGACAGAGCCCCATCACACACCAGAAGCACCTGCAGCGCGTTGAATCAGCAATTCAGCACCACATGTGCGATGCATCATGCTCGTAATATAACTGCGTTTATATAGGCCATCATTTGGAGGATTTACACGGCCTGCCAGAGATCTACATTAACTAGTCACTGCAGTAGAATGTGTGTGAACCTGCTGATATGTTCTTGATTCAAGAGTCCGCTATACTTTGGTAAACTGTATTGTTTGTGTTGATGCCAGGCTATAAGCGCAAATGACAATGTATGCGGCAGTGCAGATTTTTTCTGGTAGTGAAAGCAGGATGAGGAAATGTCGGCAGAGCCCTCTGTTAGTTCTTTTTTCTGCATTGTACCAAAACATTACCGCCCTCTGGTGGTGGTACACAGTAATGATACAGTGCATTTTCAAGAAGAATTAATCTCATAAATCTAAACATATGCAGCCAAACTGTTGCAGAATATTCTCACACATAACTTCATAACCATGTATTTAGTATTATTTTACATTAGGGTTGTATGCATCTAATATTTATTTAATTTATTTAATATAAGTTTTTTTTAAACAGACTTGTCCAACATGTCTTTACATATTATGTGAAGCGGAGATTTCCATGTTGTAAGAAACACATTTTGAGTTAGGGGGACTGTATTTGCCCACTGGCCTGGGATGATATCAAGCGCATATGGAACTGTTTGCTTATTTCTGCTGTCATAGCAAAACACTTATGCATCTACTGTAATATAAACTTAATACTGGATAATAGGTATTTATTATGAAAGTGATATTGTAATGGTATAGATTAACAATCTTTTTTAATTCCCTTATGCAATTTTCTTTTCTTTTCCTTATTTAAGTTTCTTTTCATTCAAGATATATCATGCCATTCAAATGTATGGTGTTAAGCTGACTATTGACAGCTTTGTGAAAGTGTTCAGAACAGTGGGTCAACAGGAAACAGGGCGAGAGAGAGGGAAATGACACTGGGCAAATGATCCAAGTGAGATTTGAACCCAGGTCTCCCACATATTTGGCATGCACTCTACCGACTGACCACTTTTCCAGACCCATGCCATGTTTATTTGTTAACGGTTAGTGGTGTTAAAGCTAAATGTACCTTCACCACTAAGCTTTCCTGACATAAATTGTTAAGATTTCACCGGTTAATCCTAGTCGACATATTCATTTCCAATCATGTGAAGGGCAGTGATGCGTCCACTGTCCACCAAAGTGCCATGCTTATTAGAGAGGGTAACACCAAGCAGTGCCAAGCAGAGGTGACATTTGAGAGTGAGGCTGAAGGTTGCCCAGCCCTATAGCTAAAACGGAGGGGAAAGGACAGGGAGGGGTTTGAGCTTGGGGTCCCGCTAAGATTCAATTTCAACAGGACAGCATTCCCAAAGAATTTCAAGGCAGCCAACGTGAGACAGCAAGTGAACGAACAAGCGCCTGTATGCTACTTGACAAAACAACTGGTTGCAAAACTAGTGTACAACCTTTAAGGACTTTAACCCAATTGGCAGAGGAAGAGCGTGCATCAAAGGTTGGACCGCCAGACATCCACAACTGATGGACAGAATGACAGAGAGACAGACAAACGATCCAAAGTGCTATGAGACACGAACAATGTAATTTCTCAACCTGGTATTGATCTCTGTCAGCAGCTTTTCCACAGTGAGTAAAGATTCACTGATAATGCTTGATATTTGAGGCTATATTTCTGTCACATTGGCCACATGCATCTCACATTAGTAACACATATCATATCATGGTTTCAATAATTTGGGAATTTAACTAAAAACTAATGTTTCAAAAAATAGTCATTCTAGGTTGCAAGATGTGTTAAGCTGGGAAATTTATGGGGGTAGCATTTGTAAAATATATCACCTCTCCATTCAAACCACTGACAAAATTACAACTCTTGTTTCAGGCAGCGCTTGTATCAAAGGTCAGTCTATATAAAAAAAATATCTGAAGAGTGGTCAGAAGAGATTCCTGGCACTTGGAACCTAAAGTGATGGAAAGCAGTGATGATGAAAGAGGAGGGGAATGGAAAGATTGTGATGGAGAGAAAGAAAAACAACTGAAAGAGCACCTCAACTGTGAGGAGAAAGGAGAGAAGGAGATCCAAGGAAATGAGAAAGAGAAGAAGAACGATGGTAGGCGATCAGGAGCACTGTGGAGAAGTGGATGGGCGCTGAGTGAAAGACTAGCAATCAATGTCTCAGGGATGCGTTATGAGACTCAGGTTCGCACCTTAGCCCAATTTCCTGACTCCATGCTTGGTGATCCTCGGCGGAGATCACGATACTTTGACCCTCTACGAAATGAGCTCTTCTTGGACCGTAACCGGGCCTGCTTTGATGCTATTTTGTACTTTTACCAGTCTGGTGGTAGACTTCGAAGGCCCACCAACATACCGCTGGACATCTTCATGGATGAGCTGTTGTTTTATGAGTTAGGAGAGGATGTCATGAACCGCTTTAAAGAAGATGAAGGTTTTCCAAAGGAAGAAGAGAGACCACTGCCATCCAATACGATCCAGAAAAAACTGTGGATGCTGTTTGAGCATCCCGAGTCATCATCGGGGGCACGCATCATTGCTATCATCAGCGTTATGGTCATTGTGGTGTCCATTCTCATCTTCTGCTTGGAGACTCTCCCTGAATTTAGGACTGAGAAAGAGTCACGAGAGGCAAGTAATATTTACAAAGCACAAATGTGACAAATATATAGACAAATATAAAGTCACTCATAGTTAGTGGTTGGGTGAATTTATTGTCATACACTTGTTCATTCATTCATACCACTTAGTCCCGTTCGGGGTCACAGGTGACTGAAGCCTATCCCAGCAGCTTTGGGGCTGAGGTGTGGTACACCTTGGCAAATGGCCAGTTAGTCGCAGGGCTGACATTTAGAGACAGACAGTGACAGACACCCATTCAATCTCACTTTCATTCACTAGAGACACTTTAGAGTTGCCAATTAACCTGTACATGCATGTGTTTGGACGGTGGGAGGAAACTGGAGTACCCGGAGAGAACCCACGGTAACCTCACAGAAAGACAGGAGTCAGACTAGAATGTTTGAGTCTGCTGGGTTTTGAACTCATGACCTTCTTGCTGTGAGGCACGAGTGCTAACCACTCTGCCACGTACACCCCAGCCCTCAAACAATTGTCTTTACTCTTTTTAAATCATAATGACAACATAAACTACTCAAATGACCTTTACCCAAGGGTGTAAGTCCTTATTGTGCATCTTGAAACAGCCACACCACTTTTTTTTAGAGAGTCCTATATTTCAGCTGAAGTTTTTCTTTGCATCCATCAATTTTCCAGCAGTTATGGCTGAAATTTTTGTTGGTCTACCTGACATGGGTTTGGTTTTTAGATTCCCTACAAACAAACAGATCACAGTTGAGGATGTTTACCTTTAGTACTTGTGTTCATGTTATCAGGCCAAAATCATCAGGGTATGTAAACTTTTGATGAGGGTGATTTGGGTAGTTTCTGTTGTCATTATGATTTAAAAAGACTAAACACAATTGTTCAACAATAATGGCTTCCCCCAACCACTAACTATGAGTGAAAGAAAGTTTTTTTGTGTTATTACGGTTATTGTGGCAATTGTTATTGTATATATATATATATATATATATATATATATATATATATATATATATATATATATATATATATATATATATATATATATATAGTCATTTGGAGGAAAACTAGATTCAGCGTGGCTTTGGGTAAATTTCTTACTGCAAATACAATCCAGAAAGCCCAAAGGAAAACGCTGTATTGGAGTTATATTGCTGTAGCCAAGTTTGGGCTAAAGAAATTCTGGTTTGATGAATAGTAAGAATAAAAACAAAGCTATACAGAATGCAAATGGTTGAGTGTAAATAAAAAAGACATTATACTTATCCCACTGTATTTTAACGGCCGGGGCCTGTCCCCTAGACAAAGGGTACATTTCCACTGGTATTACTAGCATCAGTAAAAAAAAATAGGGACTTAGCCTCTTGATATCAACAGCATCCAATTTAATGTTACCACACCCTTTTATGCTCAGTATTAATCCCTGTTCCTCAAAGGGATGTGTGCAGTGCTTGGGTCAAATGTCTAATGGACATTGGGTGTTTATGTAAACACTGTGGGTGAGTATTACATTGTGCTAAACCTCTCACACAAGTACAGCTATTGGCCAATAAGTCTGCAGGCCAGCCAGAGTGTGGGGGAAACTAGTGCTAAGATTATTTTAGTCGGCTGTTAAATTTGATACACTTGGATTCAGGAGGCGCTAAAGGGTATGGGGAGTGGATTACAAATGAATGGAGAGAAAGAAAATACAGGCTAAGGCAGCAGATAGGTGTAGCAACAAAAGGTCAAACAAGTGACCAAACACATGAGAAAAGGTGAGCCAAAGCCTTACACTGGCGTAGACGTGGAGACTAAAAGGTCTCACATGATGAGCTGCATACACCAGGTCATGTTAACACATTCCTGTGGGGCGGTTGTGCTAAGGCTGAGCTGCCTTTGCAGAAGAGCACTGCCAGGAAACTATACTGTAACTTGTATCCTAGTGAGTGGAGTCCACTGAACAGCAGTGACTGTTTACTGCCACCACAGCCCAGCAGATGGGATAGCAACGAAGGTGGACATAGATGCTCAGAGACACTCATGTTTCTCTTCGAAGATCTGACAGGTTAAATATAGTCTTAGGAGAGACCTTGGAGGAGCTCAACAAATCGACGTCCACCGTTAGTAATCCACACTTTCACTGGCCTGCGACGGGAAGCCATGAGCAATGTTGCGGCCAATTTATTTAAACTACTCTGAAACTTTAGCTATTACATACATCCCATTAAAACACACTCAGCTAATCCATGTTGTCCGTTTCCATGAATTTAACTTGACGATTGATATGAGCTCCCCACTAAGTTTTCCAGTGCGCAGTGTAATAGTAACTGACATGGAAGATTGAGAGACAGGTGGACTGAAAAAGAGATTGGAGCATGGAGCACTATGACTGAAATGTAAAGCTGAAAATGTCAGACACTTTTATGATACTGCCAAAAGTAAAGACCCATGAGATGATGTACGGTAGATCAGTGCAGCTAATCTGCACAGTCTCAAATGGAGTTCATTCAAATGCCATGTGACTGTGAAAAATGCCATTCCACTCCAAACCAGAATATTTAGACATTTTTGCTAAATAAATACAATTACACAGCACATTAAATTTGACTAAAATACAAGATGGATATTTATGGACAAAATATTGCAGTGGACTTGTAGGTATTTTAACTTTTCTTCTTTCTCTTTCTCTTAGGAACATCTGTACAAGTTTCATGCACTTCCCAAGAATGTTTCGGAGAACATGCCGACCCCAGCTGGTGTTTTTCAGGATCCCTTTTTTATGGTGGAAACTATATGTATATGCTGGTTCTCTTTTGAGCTCCTAATGCGCTTTGCTTGCTCTCCCAGTAAGACATACTTCTTCAAGGATATCATGAACATCATAGATTTCAGTGCCATCCTGCCATACTTTGTGACCCTTGGCACTGAGCTGGCCAAGGACAATGACGCCACTCCAGCAACTTCCTTGGCCATCATCAGGGTCATCAGGCTGGTGAGAGTCTTCAGGATCTTCAAGTTGTCTCGTCACTCCAAAGGGCTGCAGATCCTTGGTCAGACTCTTAAGGCCAGCATGCGTGAGCTGGGCCTGCTCATCTTCTTCCTGTTCATTGGCGTCATTCTGTTTTCTAGTGCCATCTACTTTGCAGAGGCTGACCACAAAAACACAGCTTTTATCAGCATACCACATGCTTTCTGGTGGGCTGTGGTCACCATGACCACAGTGGGTTATGGTGACATGTGTCCGGCAACAGTTTGGGGTAAACTAGTGGGCTCTATGTGCGCCATTGCTGGTGTGCTGACCATTTCGCTGCCTGTGCCTGTCATAGTGTCCAACTTCAGCTACTTCTACCACCGTGAGACGGAGTGCGAGGACGAAACAGTGTACAACCATGTTATGACATCACTGTGGGAGGACGAGGAACCAGAAGAAGAACAGAAGGAGGAAGGAGATGAAGGTCCAGAGGCAGAGTACTATGCCATTGAGGGCAGCTATAATCCTCTAAATGTGACTCTGCTGGATGGACTGTGTACAGGGCAAGGTGCTGAATATAAAGAAGGAAACATGTGTCTGAGGCAATCACTGGTCACTCAGGTGTAGTAAAGGTAAGTATGCAATTTGTAAAGTGTGTGAAAAGACACATGATTTTAGGGAAAAGGTGTGTTTAATGTCTTTTCTACAGTGCCATTTTGCCATCTGCTGCTTTGTAACAGTAAGTTTTACATTCTCAGGGTCGTATAATGAATGCTAAGTGTTTTTATAGCTTGTGTATAAAACATTGCGAATGCTATGAAACTCTCATGTCTTAGTAGCAGAAGCAGATTATTTGTGTCCAACTCAAGGCTCCCAAAATAGTTTTTTGGTCTGCACATTAAGCTTTGTTAAAAGGTATCTTTATGCTAAACTGTAAAACTTCAGGTGTTAGGTAAGAAAGGCTAAAAATGTAAAAACAAGGCTTTGTGGTTTGCGAACACTTGTCTGTAATAAGAATCAAAATTCATGCCTCGTTTTCACCATGTGACTTATGTGTGGCAAATAAAATGTAATACATCCAAAAATGAACACTATATATAGATTACATTACATTTCTCTCATTCATATTATAGTTCACATCCCATAATAAACGTAACACAATTTAAAATGGCATGACCTAATACTACACATTATTCACATTCTCGAGATTCTCAATGCTACTGTTAAGTGCTTTATTTATTTGCTGAAATTAATGTTTTTAATAAAGAGTATATTTTATTAATTCTTAGGGTAAAGTTGTATTTAACTGTTTTTCAGAATTTGTTTTAATACTTTTATTTTATTTTATAAGCATTATGCCAACACAATCCAACACCACAAAAACCTTTAAAAGCAGTTTTCAAATGTATTGCTCTTCCACAATACAAACTTGGAACTTAGCGGCGACAAAGTATCCAATAACACCTGCCTTCAGGTTAAATAATAAATTCCAGGCAGTGTTATAAATGTTGAACACATAATAAATAACTTTGTGCTTTTAATGATTATAATTATGATGTTTTTACTTTTACATCAATTTACAGCTGTGTTGTTTGTAGGTTATACAAATATATTACAAGGTTTGTCTTCAAACTCAAACTGAACCTAATAAATAAAAATAAATTATTAAATAATACTTATTAAAACCGTCTACAGTTTAAATACTCATTTTACAAATCATGGTCTAAAAGGAATTTGGCTGCTGTTCCATATTTTCCACGTTGTCCACTAGAGAGCAGCAATTCCCTTCTCTCCATTCCATTCTTCAGCTTTAAATATTACCAACATACAACTGCAGTATAATCCAGTCCTAAAAATCACACGCTGTACCTGAGTAATACTATATAAATAAAATAAAAAAAATAAAAAAAGGTCTGAACTTTTCACCTGGAAACTCCAGGAAAGTATCACATTCAATCTGAATGTTGCAATACAAAAACAACAGCAAACCAAAAATCCTAGATAATATAAACACAAAATAAATAAACTAATTTACCAAAAGTGCCACATGCTACACAATAAATAAATAAATAAATAAAACTCAGTCAGAAAACACTTAAATATTAGACTCATGCCAGTTCATTATTTGTGGCTTAATAACTGTGGACTAACTACAGCATTTAGACCCATTCCAAGTAGGTCATCAGAGTCCAGATTTACATACTGCTGTCTGCCGGCTGGATGTTCAGTGACGTTCTCCTCAGACAAAGTGTTCCTGAGAGGCAGAAATCGTGTGAAGGGGACTGCGTGCTGATCCTGGGAATGTTTTGGAGCCAGAGAAACAGGAAATCCATAGTGGGAAGAGATAAAGCGTGTGTATCCATCGGCCAGAAGGAGCTCTCTGAAGGTGCAGTCTGTTTCTGTGTAGTGGGTCTGGGGGAGGATGATGAAACTGTTAGGAAAATAACATAGCCTAGGAACAGCAAAAAATGATAGAGTTTTCTTTCTTTGCTCACCTGGCCTCTCAGGTGGCCTCTGCTGTCCACACAGAGAAAGTGTGATGACCACCGTCCCTTAATGACCACCAGGCCGGTTTGGATTGATTTTAGCTCTAACACAGCTGCAAATACAGAAAGGATAATATTCAAATTAATTACAAAATACAATTACCTATTCAGCAAATAAACTGTATTAAAAGTGCACTTATTTTAATTGTATAGAGCACAGTCATTGTCCACAAACTATTACAAATGATAGTTTATAGTCATAGTCATATTTCTTAGCCATAATTTGCAATATATGACTTGAAGAGCCTGATTTTCTGACCACACACTTACTGTTCAGAGTTGGGACATCACTTCCTGATACTCCTCCGTCCTGGGTCATTTGCAGATACAATCCTCTTCTATGATTATCTACAACAAACAAAACCAATCGTCAATCCTCTTAATCTTGCAGTGGTTTCCAATAAATAAAAAAATGTAGGGTTTCGAACATACCAGTGTAGAGATGTGCCTCTCTGACTTGGTTACTGAAGGACAAAATTGGGTTGGAGTCAGGGAGGTAAAATGACAGATTATAAGGCAAGACAATAAATAAGAGAAAAATAGTCAGAGGAGACATGTATGTAACAAAATACATTTGGGAAAAATTACCAAAAACTTTACAAGCTAAAATAAATTAAATAGTTTATAATAAATACGAAATGAGTAGCTCAAGTTTGTTGTAAATTGTTTAACAGGGACCAAGGTCTGCGCCCTTATAAAGGAGTTGGAGGCCCTCCTTCAACATGAGTCAGGCTTTTGTGCATAACTGATCCAAGATTTACTACTTTGTCCTCACGCTAAGTATGGCCTTTATCCGGTCGAAGCGATGCTTGTGAAGAAGGGGTTTCTGCTTTGGATGGGTGGCGCATACCCAAGGACGGCACTAAATAATGTTGTTAAACTTTTGAACAGGTATTGTAGTATGCGTTCTGAAATATGTTGGTTATTTTAAACAACAGCTTAGCTACACATTCTTTCAACTGGCTGTAATTATTAACTGTTTATGTTTCCAGTAAAAGAAACAGAGACAGCCACGCTTCCTTTGCACGTCTCCACTTCAGAAATATTCAGATTACACAAAAGTAAAATGCCCACCAGATTTCCACTCTGCGTCACTTTTTTAAATAAATAAAACAATAGCCAATATGAACTCGGTCTGTAGGTCAGTATACTTTTTTGTTGATGTTATTTTGAAATGTGCTTGTTTGACTGAGCGTGGCGTTTGTGCATTTGGAGGCAGAAGTAAAGAGACAAGTGTTTACTGAACAGCAGCTGGACAAGCAGGACGTCACTTTGTAAACTCAAACCTTAGAAAACTCAGTAGATATTCATATAGGCTGTAAATCTTTTAGTACTAGTGCATCTGCGTAATAGTCATTAATCTGTATATATCAATTATGTTATTTACTTGTATTAGTTTTATAGGCTAAAACTTTTAATAAAGGCTACACCTCTTACACATAATTAAACAATTTAATACCAACGTTTGTAAAAGATATAAATAAACAAAGCCGTAATATTTTTGTTTGCTATTTTACATTTCATAAAAGAAATAACATGTAGAGCCTCTGAACTGGCAACTCATCAATACAAGGCTACAAGTTTAAGTAGCCTACCTTCCTCATAATATCCTAACACCTAGTGTGTGGTGTGAATTGACTTTAACGCCATAAATGCTATATTTAAAACTATAACTATATCAAATCCTGTGCAGTGGTAATACAAGTTATAAGTAAATAAAAAGTCAGAAATTTAAATTTTATAAATTGTACTTATTAAGCCCAAACACATGCATGTAGGTTAATTGGCAACTTTTTAGTGTCCCTAGAGATGAATGTGAGAGTGAATGATTGTTTGTCATTGTCTGTTTCTAAATGTCAGCCCTGTGACTAACTGGCCACTGTCCAGGATGTACCCCGCCTCAGGCCCAAAGCTGCTGGGATAGGCTCCAGTCACCCCCGACACCCAACGGGACAAAGCGGTAGAAAATGAATGAATGAATGAATGTACCGATTAAACCGAGGAGACAGAACACCACACCTGTCCGGCAGATGATCGAGATGCAGGTAGCTGGGGTTAAGTGTCTTGTCCAAGGGCACAACAACAGTATGAACTGTGGGAGAGAGCGGGATGTTATGATGTTTTGGGATGTTTTGAGCGCGGATCGAACCGCCCACCAGCCGGTCGAAGGGCAGCCGCTCTACCACTGAGTTTTTGGCCTGATTACATGCACACAAGTCGACACAAACAGGACTGAATGTAAAGGTAGCCATCCTCACCTCTGATCTGTCTGCTTGTAAACTGTGTGTATTAAAGGTCAGTGAGTTTCTTGGCATTTCTCATCCAATGCAGCACTGACTTTTCTGTATTCTGAGTCATGGGAAAAACAAAAGAAATGTCAATGGATCTGTGGGAAAAAGGTAATTTAACTTTATAAAACAGGAAAGGGATATAAAAAGGTTCATTCATTTTCTACCACTTTGGCCTGTTAGTGGTCGCGGGCAACTGGAGCCTATCCCAGCATCTTTGGACCTGAGGTGGGGTTCACCATGGACAATGTTCAGTTAGTTACAGACAACCATTCACTCGAGACACTTTAGAGTTACCCTATACCTGCATGTGTTTGGACGGTGGGAGGAAGCTGGAGTACCCGGAGAGAACCCACAGTAACACGTGTAGGACGCAGACTCCTCACAGAAAGAGAATGGTTTGAGTCAAGTTTTGAACTCACGGCCTTCTTGCTGTGAGGCAGGAGTGCTAACCACTCTGCCACATGCACCACTATATAAAAAGATATCCAAGGAATTGAGGAACTGCCAGGATAATTGTTCAGGGTTGCAATGAAAAAAAAACACAAATAACGTCAGCTGAAATAGAGGACTCTGAAAAAAGTTGTGTGGCTGTTTCAAGAAGCACAATAAGGTGGCACTTCATGAAAAATGGGCTGCGTGGTCGAGAAAGCCATTACTACACAAATGCCACAAACCATCCTGCTTACAATACTCCAAACAGCACAGAGACAAGCCTTAAAACTTCTGGAACAAAGTCACATGGAGTAATGACAACCAACTTGAACTTTTTGGCCACAACCATAAACGTTACATTTTTATAGGAGGCCTTTAATGAAATCTACACCATTGCTTCTGTGAAACATGGAGGGGGATCACTGATGTTTTGGGGATGTGTGAGCTACAAAGGCACAAGAAAAGATGAATGCAGAATGTTATCAGAAAATACTGGAGAAAATTTTGCACTCATCAGCACGTAAGCTGCGCATGGGACGTACTTGGACGTCCCAACATGAAAACGATCCAAAGCACAAGGCTAAGTCGACCTGTCATTAACTACAGCAGCATAAAGTGAAGGTTCTGGACTGGCCTCAGTATCATTGAGCCACTCTGAGGAGATCTTAAACGTGCAGTTCATGCAAGACAGCGCAAGAACTAGATGCGTTTTGCTGAGAAAATAAAGAGCCTCATCCACAACTACCACAAAAGACTTCAAGCTGTTATTGATGTTAAAGGTGGAAATACATGGTATTAAGAACTGGGGTATGTCAACTTTTGATCAGGGTCATTTGAGTAGTTTCTGTTGTCATTATGGTTTTACCACAATTGTTTGATTTGTTTGACAAAAAATGGCTTCACCCAAACACTATGAGTGAAAGAAAGGTTTTTGTGTTATTATTCATATTGTCTGAAAAATGTCCAATAACAAAAAAAAAAAAACACAAATTCTGCCAGGGGGTGTAAACTTATGAGCACAATTGTACTTTCAAAGGTTTGAATAAATTAATTAATTGAAATTAAATTCTTCTTAGCATTTGTACTTTTTATTGAATTTATTGAGAGTGATGTGTGTTTCTAGCATGTTTTTTTTTTTAAATAAAAATACAGTAATCATCATGGAAATTAGTCAAAATGTAAAATAATAATAAGTACTCACTTCTAAGTCGCTTTGGATAAAAGCATCTGCTAAATGACTAAATGTAAATGTAATGAATAATCCTTTTGCTGTGAAATGTATGCATTTCATGACTCCATATTACAAATGCATGGGTTTTCTTATTTACTTAAAATATTTTTTTCAACATGCTCTTGATCAGTTGCAAAATAACTCATTCCATAACTTTTTACAGTATGTTTTTTTTAATTACAGCTTTTACAATCATTATCATTATAGTCATATTATATTCATTTATCATCACTATTCCTCAATCATATTAATTTAAATCAACACAATTTGTTTTCAAAATGTACACATACAAGTAGCATCTCAAATGTCCATATTTAAAACATATTTCATTTTTCAATCTAAAATGAAATGACAGTCTTAAAACTAAGTATGAAATGAACATACCATTTTAATACACACACATACATACTGTACATACATACAATAGCAGTTATCATAGAAAATGATAAAAATAAAATACACACATTTTACAAAGGCCTTACCCAAGTTTTCACATCATAAGATGATTGATATCATGATGTTCAGTCTAAAATGTTCATTTTGGCATGCATATTAACACAAATGCTCAAGTCTTTTTATCAGTTTGAATTTTATTATAAAGCACTTGCTACTGGTCTCATTGTCTGTCCTATTCTCACTTGTGCATCTCTTTCTGTTATGGCTTAAGAACATACATTTCCTACCCCCCATGTGCACTTTCTATCCCTGTAAACCGCTCTGTCCCCGACTGTATTGTATTGTGATGTTTCTAGAAGTATGTTCTTTTCTTGGTCAAAAACATAGTAAGTTCACCTGAAAGGATGTGTGCCACGTTACCTCCTCTGAACAGGAATGCATTTCTCCATTTTATAAAAACTATAAATTCATTGTGTCAATACTGCCATCTCACACTCAAAAATAGAAAATGAAATCACAATAGGCGATGGTCGGTCACTTTCTACAGGCCACTTTCTACAGAATCAAACAGTGTCATGCCACAACTATGGATTAAATGGAGAGAGAGAAACAGATGGCTAAACATTCATCCACTCATTTTATCATATTTAAAGAAATCGTTCACTCGATGTCTTTGATTCTTTGAGACTTTGTTCAAATGTGGTTGGTCTTCTTCTAGTGTCCATTTTTTATTTGGATTCTTTGATATATTTTTTTTCTTCAAAATGTTTTATTTCCCCCTAGGATTAAGCTGGGAGTGGGGTTCTACAACAAAAACACACACATTAGGAAAAAGTGGTTGTGTTTGGTGATTATTACACACATGCTCCTTTTAGCAGATATGGAAGTGCTTTTCTCACCTGCTGTGCTTATTTTCTTTAACATGAATATGTTCTCACGGACCCCGACTCTGCTCTTTGACCAGAGTTGGCTAACAGAAAAAAAAACAAACAATTAATACATTGAGCGTCCAAGTGCTACTCAGTCAAAAGTTTACTGCGTGAATGGGTGTAAAGGGATTACTGTGATCCCTCACCTTCACTCTGCACTTTCCTCAGTGTGACAGAGGGGGTTGCGATGGCGGAGG
The DNA here is from genome assembly GCA_024349245.1 of Neodontobutis hainanensis. Taxonomy (NCBI): domain Eukaryota; kingdom Metazoa; phylum Chordata; class Actinopteri; order Gobiiformes; family Odontobutidae; genus Neodontobutis; species Neodontobutis hainanensis. The sequence goes on from JALDNG010000017.1 coordinate 9,980,602, forward strand.
CACGGAAGTTGGCAGGTAACGTTTCAGCAGAGTCTGAGGTCACACCGCGGAGGTCCTTCTCTCTGAACATCTTTCTCCAGGATGGAGACCGTGTGAATGTTTTTGTGCCGTCCTGCAGAGACAGTAACACAAAAGCAGCCATTTAAAATAATAGGGTATTTTGGTAATTAGTACTATTTGACAAAGTAGGACATGTTGTGACAGTAGCACAGTTTTAATCCTATGCAGCCTGTAACTAAATAATTAGCGCTGTATAAACACAGCTGACCTAGTCTGGTGTGGCAGCAGTAGCATCTGCTTCTTCAGACAAAAGACATTTCACAAAGAGATATTTTATACTGATAGTTATACAAAATCTGACAGTCCACTTTGTCGTACCTCATCTGGCCGCCTCTCTGTTCCCATGGAGATGAGAGCATTGTACTCCTTCTCTAGGAGCTGCCTTGCCTGAAAAAGATAGAACATTAACATTGAGTTCACTAGAATTTATGTCTGTAGGACTTTGCGACTGAGATATTGCCTTTCCATTTTCTTTCTTCATTTATCATACCTGTGTGTTTTGATTGGGTATCTGTAGAAGAAGGGCCAAATCTGTGTAGTCGAAGGTGTCATCTAGTGCCAGCAGGGCTCCGTGGACCCCACTTTCTAACAAGTTGTCTGCAAACTCTTTAAGACCGATGGACTGCACCCAACACATCACGCGCTCGTTGGACCACACCATTACGTCTGAGAAGGGGAAGGACCAGAAAGGTTACTACATCAAAGGCAGTGTTGGTGCCATTAATGAATGTTTATAAGAAATATTGACCTTGGTTCTGAAGCTGGCTCTCATCTCGTCTCCTTTCCAGCTCCTTCCTGTCGTAGTTCAGGCGTTTCAAACACATGATGCCATAGTGAAGACTCACCCTGTGAGTGACAGTGTCATCCAAATAAATTCACAGAACAGCAAAAAAGTCACCTAAATGTAAATCCAGAAGATCTTAATAGTTTTCATTCCAACCTGTGGAAACTGTCCACCATCTTGAGCTGACCCCTCAGTTCTTTCTTTGTCAGGTGATCAAGCATGCGAGCATCAACCAAAGACTCCATGAAGTAGGAGCGGTACTGTGGTAGACCCAGACTGGGAAGCCATTCATTTCCCACCCATTCATGGTTCATGTCTCCATAGGCCAGTATCTGACACACGACACAGAACAGGACACAAGATGAAGTACTTGCTGACAGAAATACTAAACATCATGCCTTAAAAAGCACTTCAAATGTCTGTCTGCTCTTTCCCGCTCTCAGAGCCCTTTCAGCTTTATTCCAGTTATCCAATGAGTCATATTTACCACTCCTTTAACTTGGGATGAAAGAAAGCCCACCTAAAGTCCGTAAGCCTAAGCAGCTTTATAAATATTTGTTTAAAGGAGAAACAGAGGCCCCTGAAAATACACATGGCAACAATGTAGTCGTGATCAAGTGATGTAAGCTACTAACCTGATCCCAGCTGAACTCTTTCTGCTCCTGGTGGTTGAGGCAGAGAGGAAGTGCAAGAGAAGAAGGACAAAAAGTTGCAGAGAGAAGGAAAGATCACCAGAAGGAGAGTGTTGTTTGTGGTAAATAGGTGTCAGGGCATAATGTGAAGGAGAAGGAAAGCAGAAGGAAAAGTCTTGTTAGTTGAGTAAGAATTAGTTGGAAAAACACTGCATCAAAACAGAATTTGAGGGAATAGCAAGGGAAAAGTGTAGCCATACACGCCTAATCAGAGACAAACAAGAAGAAAAAATGTATTCAAACGGTAAGTCATAAAATAAATGGTCACTAAATAATGCCACTACATTCTTTATACACAGGATATTAACAGAGCAGAATATTTTATGTAAACCATAGCACCATAACATCATAAATGTTTAAATATGTGATAAAATATATGCGTTTGAGATGTGAAATTAAATTGAACTATGACTCTTACTGGCTTGGTGGCAGCAGTGAGAGACTCCATCTCAGCATGTGTCATCCAAATATTACTTGTTGACTGCAATGACAGATGTTGATTAGACCCAAACATGATCAATAACTCTGCTGTGTGAATGAGGACATTTTATTCTATTTTATGTTGGGTCTTACAGAGCGAGTGCTAGCAGGAGCGGAAGGGCTGGTGAGGGACACCATTTCCTGGATGGCCAGGCGGAGTTTGAGTCGGTGCAGTGGGTTGCTGATGCCAATCTCTCTCTGGATCTCAGTGTCCGAAAGGTTAGCCATGATGGCGCCGCTCTTCACGTTGGCACGACATGCTGCCACATACCACGCTGGCATCCCAACCCACAACTGGGAAATAGGAAGCGGTGTACATAAATATGGATCTATAATTAGAGAGCCATCCTAATAATGTAATGTAAATGAGCCAATCTGTCTAATAGGATATACCTCGAGCCATGTAACAACAGTAGGACCATCCCATGAGGCAAAGGGCAGACCTTGACGACAGGCTTCCTCCAGCAGGTCGTGCCTGGCACAGCGAGTGGAAACAGATTAGTTTAGAGAGATTAGTTTGTAATATCTTCCTCCCTCTTCTTTTATAAATAGAACATTAGCGGCTAAACACTGTGGCGTTCGATGGCAATGTTTATTTATGCATATCTATAGCAGCAAATAATATTTCTGTAATGTAAAATGAAAGTAGAAAGGTGACAGATCTCACTTCTTTTTGCTTCTGCGATCTTTTTCCACTGTCCCTGTCCCAAGTTTAGCCAGACCTAAGGGGTCAGCAGAACCCAAGTCATCAGACGGAGTGGAAGCTGAAATACAAGACATTGTTATTATCTTTTCACATATTCAAGACATTTTACCTGGGCAGTAATAATGCAATGTTATTTTGTCAATATAGTCACAAACCCAGTGAAGCAGATTCCCGTCCTGGTGCACCCATTCTTCCTTTCTCCTTTTTACCAAAAAGACGTCCAATAGACGACTTAATGCTTTTCTTTTTGCTGGCTTTGTGTAGGGAATCTTGGCTTGCAGTGGTGGCTCCATCAGCAGAGAGGCTACACAAAGGCAACTCATTAACAAAAGCAAATATGATGACTCTTTTTTTATTTGTACTCGTTTATTTACCTGCGAAATTCTCTGTGGTCATCGAGGCCTGCCCCTGGATGAGTGTGTGTCATTCTGTCCAATCGCAGGGCACGAGGAACAGACGGAGGGGTGGAGTCTATCAGGGCAAGAGCTCGACATTCCTCACCATCTTTGTTATTCTTTAGGGTCAAAACCATTAAAAGCATTTTAATAGTGAACCTTCTGGCATGTAACTGTGTTTTCTGTTCCATCTTTGATGTGGTACCTGTCTTTCATTCTCTCTGGCTGGAGAGTGTGGCAGGCGAGGGGTGGAATGTCCCGAACTGGGAGGTGAGGGAGAGGCTAAAGTTGAAGACGTAATAGATGGAGTCATATAGCCCCTGCTGACACTGTCTCTGCCTCCCAGTGAGGACGGAGGGAGTGGAGAGGCATCCAGGGCCACGCTGCTTACTCGACTCTCGATTTCCTCCGCTCTCATCTCTGTGCTCTCCTTCTCCTCCTGGATCAGTCTGGGGGAATTCAGAGAGGTAACAATCCAACCTTTATGTTTTCTAGACAGAGACAATCAAATAGAAACAGACATACTTAATCTCTTTGTTGATAGCCTCCAGTTGTTCCTGTAGCATGATGGCCAGGGTCTGGACATCTGTCTGTCCACTAGGAGACAGCAACTCAGACCCAAACAGAGTCTCCCTATCGTCCTCGTCATCAGAGCAGCCTCCGTCCACACCTACTTCAAAGCCAGGACCCAGCATACTGCCACTGTCCCAATCCCCATACTGAAAGAAAATAACAGATGAACACCAATATAACGGGAAAAAGTTAGTAAAGAAGCAAATAGTTTTATAACTAAACAAAATTTATAATATGAGCGAGCAAAAGAAATGAGAAAGATTTAGAATGCACCTAAAGATCCATATTAAAGAGTTATGGCCTCATTGAGATTACCTTATTACTATCATCTCTGCTGCCCCAGCGGCCACGGTGTGTTCTCCTGACCACCACACCTCCAGAGGAGTTGCTGTAGCCTGCCGGCAGGGAGCCTCCGCCCTGGGAATACCGCAGCTCTGAGGAGCTGCCCGGAAGAGATCTTCGGAAAAGGGTGGAGGGGAGTGAGCTGACGCTGCCTGCCCTGTGGTGAGAGCCAGAAGTCATGTGTTTTTTCACAGTACGTGAAAATTATTATGTCCTCATTTACAGAACATTCGCACACAAAGAGGTGACTTTATGAATTAGACATCAATTATTTTCACAGGTACAGAATGAATCATTGCTTAAATCTCTGTGTGAGCAAAGAGCAAGTCGGACTTGCTCTTAAATGGCAGAGTATGAACACTGCAGCATCTCTCAGGAGACTTTGCATTATTGGGAGATTCACACTATGTAGGACATACTGCATAAATACATTCACAATGCGCTGTATTATAGCACTAACCTGGAATAAGAGGAGCCAGGCCTGCCCCTAAGCTGATCCAACTCCAGTTGGATGCGCTCCAACTCAGCGAGAAGCTGTTCCTAATGCACACAGCAAAAACGCTATCAACACAAATCCTCTGTTTAATAATGTACAATAGAAACATAATCGTGATCATCTTTGACAGGATAGAGTCAGTTTTAACATGGGCACATTCAAGTCTTAATTATGTTACATTTTATGTTTGTAAAAAAAAGACTTAAAGAGTTAAGAATAAACAAATAAATAATATATAAACAAACCTTATATACCTGAAACAACAATGTTTGAACAAAAATATCAAAACCTTATTTGCTAGAAGATCATCCTGAATTTTCTTCATATTTGCCAGTTCTTCTGAAAGTGCATTCTGTGGATACAGAGCACACAAGTAAATACATTTATTTCATATTAAATACTCTGCAGCAGAGATGAGGTTTCTGACCTTTTCCTCCAGGGCAGCCATCCTCTCTTTCAGGTGGAGCTGCAGTCTCTCATTAGACTCAGACAGGAGCTTGTCCACTGTATCTGAGAGGCGTTTGTTGTGTTCGTCATTCATCTTCTCCCTCTGCCTCGCCTAAAAGCAGAGAAACCGTGGATGCTGAGATAAGGATAAAAAGTCTGACTCATTTGTTTTGAATGACACTGTTTAATGATTTTATTACCCTCTGTAGCTCCTGGTTCTTTTCCTCAAGTTGGGCCTCCATTTGACGAAGTCGCTCCTCAAAGTTTCCATGTCGTTCCTCTGCCTAAATTCAAAGTATAACACAACAATACATCATTCCTTTCACATTTTCCTTAACAGTCAAAGGAGAATAAATTGAGCACAGTGTTAGGTCACCGTTGGCTCAGTGTACCTTGTTGAGGGCTGCTACTCTCTGGGCAAGTTGGGCTTCGATCTCAGGCAGTGTCTCTGCCCTTTGTAGAGTTTGCTGGAGCTTCTGTTTGGCCTCATCCAAACGTTCCTGTAGCTGCCTGTTCTTCTCTTCACTCTGGGCACACACGTACACAACACAGTTTTACAACTGACCAAATCATACAAAGCCCTAAAATGTGCTTTAAATATACCTGTCTATACAGGGATTCTTTACTGGCCAGCTCGTTTTCCAACTTGTCTTTGATATCATGGAGAGAAGTCGCCTCCCTCTGGGCGCTGAGGTACCTGCACAAAGCCATCAAACAGAAACATACATGTTTCTGCAAAGTATATGATAGGGTTAGATGGCTGATATATAAAACCTTTACTGCGTCTCTTGAATAGTAAAGCAGTAAGTCTCCTCATTGTTTTCAAAACCCTCACACACAACATCAGCCGTTACACAAAGGTGCATTCATAAGGAGAGCTTAATGCAAATGATGTAAAACAATAGTCTGTATAATGAAGTGTCAAGGCACCTTTGCACCACATCGTCAGCCAACAGGTAAAGCATATGGCCCTTCTGTCTGTGCACTAGTCCGGATGTACCCAGTTCAAGAGAAACGCGATGTGACTCTTTAACAATCATCAGACCAGAGCATTACCCAAACAGGAAACATACCTGCGTTCAAGTGTTGTGATTCTTTCCTCCATGTCCTCTCTTTGGCACAGAGCCTGAAAGGCAGACACAGTTAAGTCGCACACATTCTCATTCATAACATTCACATTCATTCTTGCACATGAATACATTTTGTGCTGTTAACATGTGTGGATAATTAAGGCTCTGCAACAATAATGTCTTAACATTGTAAATTGAAACCTGAGATAAAATGTGAAATCTACAGTATGTGTGAGCAGAAATGCACAACAGATTTAAATAGAGTGATACAAATCAAAGAGGCCTAGGATTTTGGAAAGAAAAAGACAAATTAGACTGACAGACCTCTTTGACTTCTCTTTGGAGCTTCTGATTGGCCTCCTCTGTCTTCGTCACCTCCCTCCTGGCGGCCGCAAGCTGTTCCTCTATTTCACCAACCTGACGGGACGCCACAAATGGACACAAGGCAACAGTGATTGAGACAGACAAGGTGAGTCAGTGTTGGAACAAGTGCAAACACACATGTAACAGTGACTGATTACCAGTGTCTATCTGGTCAAAGTCAAGTCATTGTTATAGGCTAAAACCGTCAGTTTTCCTGTCACAGACATGAGAGGATCACATTACTGTGTATGTCTTATATTTGTAAAGACATTCTTTTTGTGCAGTACACGGCATTATTTCAAATGCTCTATATGGCAGCTGCAATAGTCTAATTGACCACAAGAGGGAAGAGGAAGACCAGTAATCATCGATAAACAAATGACAGAAGCAAGACTGGAATGTGAGCTTTGAACCCTTCATTTTAAGCACTGACAGGAAACATCAACAATTTAAGATTATTTCCCTGAAAAAAGAAAACTTGATAACAGTAGGTTGTGAGCATGAGAGCATTTGAAACATTCTCACAGTATGACATTACCCTTGTAAGTAATGAGGTTTACTGTCTCAAAGGCTGATGTTGAATCAGAGACAGAGCCGGACTCACCTGCCGACACATGAGAGCCAGCCTCTCCCTGAGCTGGGACAGTTCAGCTCTCTGCCGCTCGATCTCTCCTTCTCTCTGACGGTCGAGCTCGCCGTCCTCCAGGCTGGAGGAGGGGCCGTTGGGAAGGCGCTAAAGTGTTGACAACACCAGAATAAAATGAGAGAGATAAAAAGAAACAATCAGTTAGTATCCGCTGAGCTTCAACATTAACAGCTGATATATTTAAGAAGCACACTGACACACCATGATACCCATACATCTACTGCTCTACGGACTGTGTGGACGCTAACACAACACACAAAAACAACTGGAGCCAACATGCATGAAGCCCTCCCTTACATCTTTCCCGCCGTCCACCCCTTGTTGACGTCTTTTAATTTGGTCTCTTAAAGAGATTACCTAGAAAGATGGAGACCAAACAGACAATACCAATGAATCCCCTTTCTTTACATTCACCTAGTTTCATTGCAACACATCAGACCGTAAAGCAGCGTTACCTCTTGAGAAGACGCTGCGAGTTGATCTTCCAACATAGACACCCTCTCAAGCGCCACACGCAGCCTCTCTCGGACCTGCAGGTCGGAGGGAAAATAGCTCCCATTGGTCATTAAAATTTTTTTTTGCATTTAAAATTTTTTATTTTCTACAAAAGAGGCTAACAAAAATGAAGAGATGAATGAATGTCCCAGTCTATCTGTTAACAAAGAATACATTTTCTTGTATCGTGCCCCATTTATGCAATTAGAAAAGACATCCGAGCAAATACTGTAGGCTGTGTGTATATTGACAGGGTATGAATAATGGTGGAGCAGGCAAAAACTAGCGGACAGGAAAGGTATATTTGACTCTAGAGGAACAGTCTTGGTTGGCTCTATAGATTTAGTTTGTTGCCAGTGTTTAATTTTAAAAGATGAACAGCCCTGCATTACTTGTTAATGGCAAATTGCAATGCAAACCTATTCAAGAGATCACTTACTCGTCCTACTCGACCCACCTTCTCATCCAGGGCCTTGTGATGTTCAAACAGAGATTTGAGGGCCTTTAGGACTTCCACCTCACTGGAGACCCCGGCTGGGGACTGTGCTTGTCGTTTCACCACTGTCATCCTCAGACTGCGCTCGTGGCGAGACACCAGACACTCCAGGTGCTCCAACAGCAACTAAAGCAGTGAACAATGGAAGAAAATGGAGACGTGAAGAAAGGAAAAGGAGGATGTAAAAAGGAGAGCAGTGGTGGGTTTTAACAGTGGCAGTGAGATGATTATGGGCGAGTGAGAAAGATCAGGAACGCAGAGACGGGGAAAAAGAGGAGTTACAAAGACAAGAAGGATAGGAGGGATTGGAGAAAAACACACAGGCGAGTGAAAGAGTGTCACACCCACACAACCACAGTGGGTGAGGAAGATAACACAGAGGCTGTTACAGTGTTAATAAGCAAAATGGCCGCTAAATATCTTACACGTGTGTTGTTTCTCTCCGCCTTCAGCTCGGCAATCTCCTCCTCCCGTTCCAAAAGCTGCTCCCGGCAAACGTTGAGCTCTTTTGTCAACACAGCAAACTCCTGCCGAAAACACATGTTGCTTTGAAGTGAGAACAAAACAAGTTCAAACTTTCATCCAGCAGGAATTTATTATTACTTGATGCACATCTAGTGGATAAATAGTACATATGACTGTTCTTATCATTGTGGGTATTTATAAATGCGCCTCACTTAAAAAAACAAATATTTTAAAGTGTTTCTGTGTGTTCTGGTGGGTTATTTTGATACTTTGGATGCAATATACCAAAATATATATTGTGATATCAATATAAATGTGCATTGTGCAAAATACTCATCTCAAAAAGCACAGTCATGTCCAGCTATGAAGTCACCCTGGTCTGGACCTAAGTATTTTTTTAAACAATGGTAAAGATTGGTAATCATTCTTCTCAGTCATGTCATCATAGTTAGAGTGGTATTAACGGTGAGATAGTTCTGACTATTGTGAAGGTTTTTGTATAGATTGTGCTTCTCCTGAGACTAAAGACATTGAGGTGCATATATGATGTAAACCTCCATCATAATGAAGCTCTATGAATCTTTATGCTCTGTAAATAGCCTTGTGTGATTGTTTTAATACTGCATTGTTTTGTTGTTCTTGTTTCTGGTGCTGCTGCCTCTAGGCCAGGTTATTGTTGTAAATGAGAGTCGGTTCTCAATCGATCTACCTGGTTAAATAAAAGGGTAATAATAATAATAATCAAATGTAAATCACTGACACACATTCTCCTCTTGCTCATCCGTGTGTGTGTGAGAACTTGAGCAAAGATTGCGTCACACTGTTACACAATGGCCCTGCACTGAAATGCAGAAGAGACCCCCCCTTAAACCCAGTGTGTCAACTAAAACCAAAGTCCTAAAACTAAACCGTGTCAGCACGGCAAACAAAAGTGGCACAATACGTGGTCAATCATTTTTTATTTTATTTTATGTAGCCATAAAACACATCTGAGGCTTCAGCTTCAAGACACGTGCTTTTAATGGCTCTGACAGTCATGAGCAGCTGTTTATGGTTGGATTAGCCGCTTTATGATTCAAAAACAGTCGAATTAGACACATGCTAAAGGGGCCGACTTGTGTGTGAGGAAAGAGATGGAAAAAGAGCAAGAGAAAGCACGGCATGCAGATGGTGACTCAGTGGGCTCATTGGCTCTTGGCCTTATGGGATTGTTTCTGGTTTGGATCGGGGTCAGTGATGCAGTTAGCTTCCCTGTCCACTTCTCGTTTCATTTTGACTTCACACCACTTCATCTGCAGAAGCTGTCGTCTCCACTTAAAGAAACGGACAAAATGCTTAATAAAATAGTAGTGTGTTTAAACATAAGTTGTGATTGTAGTTCGTGTAATAAAAATATCACGTAGCAAGCCCTCTTGGGATGTTATAAGTCTCCCTTTAGAATATTTTAAAAATACACCATAATCTTTGGCATGCCAGCAATTTTGGTATTTCTACACTGTATTTTTTTTATGATATAACATTAGCATTGTTATAATCTGAGACTCTTTCAGTATGTTACAGAACATATTTTATTATTTGTTGCTCCTGACATTACCTCCATTCAAAGGAATTAACGGGACATTCCTGAGCATCTCTACAATATAATGTGTACAATATATATATATACTTATTTTATTATTCGAATGAAAACACACTGCTTTATTGTTTCAAACCTCAAAGACATTATCATACTTGCTGTCAGTCACAAAGCTCCTGGAGAACTGCAGGACATTTGATATGATTCATTTAATACAGTAGCTCTACATCTATGGTCTAAATGAAATACTAAAACACTTCCATTTAATTGTACTTTTATTTTATCTTATTAACTTTATCACTAGGTTGCAGTAAACTAAAGCTTGCAAAGTCATTAACAACTAATTTATTCCAGGCTCATTTTTCATCTTCTGTGACACAAACATAATAAACCCTGTTACAAGGAGAACTGGGGAAACTAGCGAGAGGAAGATACTAACGTGCACCCGCTGCATTAGCACGAACAACATTAGTGATAAAATGTCTGAAGACGCAGAGCAGGAAGTATTTAACATCCACTCTAGCTGCGTCTCGGCGTGAACTGTCACTGCAAAGGCTTACTGTCTGTCTCATAAGCTCACTTCACAATGCCACACACAAAATCCAAGAAGGAAAGAAGTGTTGCTTGACATTACTCCTTCCAAACAACAATCCCTTATATAAGATGTAAAATAGTGCTTAAAGTCCACAAAAGTAAAACGAACCACAATGCCACTTCTATATGAGATATTCCATTTTGTGCAGATGCCATTATGCTTCAGTACATTTCAAAGCCACAGGGGGAAGCTACAGGTCACAGAACTTTTCCAAATTTCCTATTTTTTTATACTTTGGACAGGATTACTCAAATTACAATAAATTCCTTTTTTAGACTCAAGGTTCCCACGGGACAGACTCCAATTCAAATGCTGGTAGATACCTTTCCTAACCCTTTGCAGACCTGGAAATTGCTGACCTGTGGCAGGGCGATGGATAGCTGCCTCTGAAGAGACTCCTTCTCGTGTCCGAGGTCTCGGAGGCGGAGCTGCGCTGTTCCCAGACTCTCCTGCGTCTCCCTCAGGTTCTCCAGCAGCCGCTCCCTCTCCGTCAGCATGTTGACCATCAGCGACTCCAGGTTTCCCGTGCTTCCTCCTTCGTCACCTCCGCCTCCACCACCTCGGGGGTCCCTGCCGTTGAAGCCCCCCCCTCCTCCCCCCATAGCACCTCCGAGGCCCCCTCCAACCCCTGCCCCGGCCGGAGAGGTTGGCCCGCCGCCTGTGCCACTTCGCCCATCCTCAGAAATGGTGGGCATGACCTCGCACATCATCATGAGACCGTTGCGCGAGTCCGGTTGTAGCAATAAAAGAAACGGCGGATTGTGCGTGCAAACGACGTGCCTTGGGTTTATACAAATACAAAATATAAGTCTTTACATGTTCAGTTTTCCAAAAAATAGCATTCCTTTGGTCATGTCCACATTGTAATCGTATTGCCTTAAAAAAATGTTATCCTTATTCTATTTATTTCTATCTACAGAAGTCCAACCTGAATGAGACCTATGTTACGTAAGATAAGAGCTAGTCTACAGGGGAGCTGGTCAGTGGCTGGGTTTGGCAAAGGATGAGGAGGGATGGGGAGGTGAGAAGGAAAAGACGGGATAAAGGAGGGTGGGTGCTACTTAATTGTGTCCACGAAGCAGAGGTCCTCAGTCCACCGACGGAGGGAGCTGCAAAAGAGAGAAGACATGAAATTACAAACTCCTTAATCCAAGGTCAGATAACATATATTGGTCTAGAAATGTGACAAATGTAGCATTGGTGGCGACTGAGACAAAAATCTGGCTAATCCAAACTTTCAAATATAGGACACTTATACTATTTAACAGATTATAAAGTAGCAACAGATTTCCAATATATTGTGCAGCTCTCGTTTACAGCTATGGATTATCTGACATGATACATCCTACATTGTCTATCATTGCAGTCATTTCCCTGGTCCAGCCCAGGGCCGAGACACAAGTAAATGTCATACAGCCAAGATGCAGAGTCGTGTTTGGTAAAATATACAATCATTTTCTTAAAAGGCTTATAGAGGCTATTTGAATTTTGCTAGAAAGAAAATCTCAGTTGCTGTGTTGCATTATCATTTGATGAAACAACCATAAACAGGTCAGTGAAACTAAATGTTGCTTATTATCAACTGTCATATGTGTAAATGCTAAAATAATATAGTAGCACTATTTGAAACATTTACATGTGAATAGTTTCCTTATTTTGAATAAATCTGACTAAATATCTGTTGACTAAAAAGTTGAGCGTGCTAATTGTTGGTTTAATTGTCCTAACTTCTCAGAAAAAAAGGTTTTTCAGTTGTAAGTCTTCTGTATCGCCTTCTTACTGCCTTTCCCCCCAAAACCGTGTGCCAGGACCATATAGACTCAGGCAATCCACATTATTATAGTGCCTGGTGTCCCTCTCTTCCCTGCCATATTCTTCACTGTCTAGTCTACAGTACTCTAGGGTTTGCACTGGCTTTTATACTTTTAAGTGCTTTGGACTGATTTAGTGCCCCCATACCGGCGTGGGTATGTCAGCGAGACTGGGCAACGCAATAAAGAATCTCTTTGTCCAACCAAAATCATCCGTTGTGTGAATCAAAGCTAGTTACAGCAGAACCTGGCCACGGATTATTTTTTACATGGAAGCTCAGGATGGAGGACTGAGACTGCTCGGCGGTAATTGGAGTCCTGATTCAGCTCTGAATTAGCTCCTCGTGCTGGTGAGCTGGCTCAAGCAATTGGCATCATTGCTGTGTCCCACTAAAAAAGAAAAAAAAAACAGGGAAAAAGCTTATGCTTCCTTTTCGAGGCTGGACGATCACTAGTGCAAGACAGGTTTAGCACTGAGACCATTAGGAGATCACATTTTCTGACTTTTGTGCCAGGTGTTTTGTTTTAAAGCTGAAGATAAACATGTAGAGCATATGCTTCTCTCGTGTGCCATGTGACGCATTTTATTGAGCAGTTTGGAAGCTGCAAACAATAAGATGATGATTATTTTATACTTCATAGCAACACTATTTCAATTTTTCTGAATGTCTATGCACTAAAGCAAATCTAAAAATCTTTTTATATATTTAGGTTTTGTTGTAAATTTGTGTTGATGTGAAGGGTTTTCACAAGATGAAAGTGTGCCCTGTCAATAAAATCTTTTGAATAGGGCGGCACAATATGTTGCATATACGCGTTATCGCGATATTAAGAAAAGATTGACTTGTATTACAATAAAACTATACTTTTACATTTGATAGACTTTTTTTTGTCTGTCAATCTTTAAAAATTGCCCAAACAAAGCTTTAAATCAAACTGTGGTGTGTCCAAATGAAACTCCTGGTTTAGATCTGGTCCAGTCCTTCCTTTAGTTCCAGTTTAGACTTGTTTAATCCTGGAATAAACGTATAATCTTTGATACAGATTTAGCTCCTGTGTTAATGTGTGGAAGTTATTCCAGTGTGTTATATTTCTTGTTCCTACATAAAAGAGCATTCAAATATCACAGTCGTTCAAAATATTAAAAATTGTTTTTGTATAGCAGATTTTTCCAAAATTGTGCAGCCCTAATGTGAACCATTTATCTTTAAGAGAGGGGTCAATCTCTTTGTTTCATGTCAAAATAAAAGGCTGTTGTTTTAATTACTGACATGCTTCACATTAAGATGAAGAAAAGGTTAACGTAAAGGCATCTGGATTAGGTTTTCAAGATGCCATTACTTTAAACTTTTCTTCAAGATGTTCTGGATGACTGAGAACCTTCAGAGACATCTTCACATTAGAATAACTTTTAAAATATTTTGCAGTTTAATTGGGTATGGCCCTGTTGGCTCCAAAAAAAAGTATTAGAGGTATATTAACAAGTACTGCAGGAGGACTTTACCACAGTGCTGGGAATGAAACACCACAGACTACTGTAGGTAAAACGCTTATGTACAGTGCACTCCACTGTGACGAGGTGCAGGTTTCCACACAAGTGGCTGCAGTTGTAAGTGAGGCCGTCCCATCACTGGGACTTGTATCTTTAAAAAGACACAGAGAAAGGAAGCACTTGCATACAGCAGCCTCCATGTTTCAACTGCTTATGACCACAGCTAGTGTTGGCTTTAAAACACTGTCACAGCTTTGTAACAGACTGACTTCAGCAGTTCAGCTGGTGTCCACTGTGTACTGTATGTGTGTTGTGTCTGCACATGTGGGTGTTTTGATTACCCACATTATCATCGAGCCCAGTAGCCGCCTACTCTAGAGTGGACACACTGGCTTTACAGAAACCGAAGCCACCAATTAAGACAAGGCCTTCAATTAGGCTAAAAATCCCTGTTTATTCAAATAAAATGTGCAAAAGAGCAGCACATACAGCCCTTCCACCAGACTGTGGGGCGGGGAGAGAGAGGTTTGCAGGCTCCCACAGCCAGCCACAAAAGCAATGCTTTTGCATTCAGAGGCATTTCTAGCAAAAAGGATGATGCACGCATATTGGCTGCTGATTCTAAAGCAGAAGCATATAGCGACTAATAATGAACGCGTCATCCCCCACCCCCTCCCCCTCGTCTTAATACCATAAAACGGTACCCCCCGGGCTAGAAACGCATCATTGGAATCGATAAGTGATTGTCGGCAGCTGGCTCGAGAGGAATCAGAGTCAACACTGCACGCATTTGGGCTTAATGGCAAAAATGACGAGGTTCTCTCCATATGACAGCTCCCCTACAGCCTGTGAAGATACCTCCATATCTGGATCTGTATGTATGGAGGAGAGGTGCACAAGCGAGCACACGTGCACGCGCATATCACCATTCTCATAGTAAAGCCCGATGTGTGCAAATGAAAATCACATTGGTGGACAAAACAAAAGACAATGGTTCCAGTAAACGGCCTATATCTACTCCACGGGCCCAGTGACAGCAACCTGGGAGGCTTGACTTGAAAGCTCCCAACAGCATAGTCTTAGTTATTGCCATAATTAATTATAAGCAACACATAGTAGGCCAATATACAGTTACATCTTCTTCTTCTATAGGGTTACGAGGACTTCCCCTCTGCTCTCTCAAGAGTATCACCTCAGCAAAACTGAACAGAGGCGCCCTAAATAAATGTTCCCATCACACCTGCCAAAGCCTCTACCATGTCATTTGCCTCCATTCAAACGCACCCCCCCCCCCCCTCTTCATTCACACACATGCATATGCACAGCACCCCGTCACCCCACCTCCTCGAACCTTGACAACACCATGTCAGGAAGGAAGCCCGTGAAAATAAAAAGCTGTAGCTTACCTACCGCTCAAATAGCATCACTGCACGCACTATTTTCTTCACGGCGCACGGTTTTATTTGCCTCCTCAGTGGAAACTGGGTTGCGAAGGGGCGGTGTGAAGTTGCATCCTTACCACAGTCATCACTGGAGAGCCTGTAGTGTCCATGTTTGATGTTAAATATTCCTCGGGCTCATCTCGGCGGATTGTTCTTAGGCGCTGTGCCCCCCTCACACGAACGGGGAGTAACGCGACGTTGTGTCAGCGCGGCTTATTTTTTCCCGTGCCTCTCTCTCTTCCTCTCTGCTCCACATGGAAACGGCGAAAGGGGGGTAAAAAGAAAAAACGCGGAGAGAGACGCTACGCAACCTTAGCAAAGACTCCCCCCCCCCCCCCTTCTGTTGGATAGGAAGGTAATGGGTCTTAAAGAAACATTCTCTCAGCGTTCTCCGCAGCGCTGTGATTTACGCACGCGCACGCCAGCCAGCGCGTGCACGAAGGCCAATCAAAGTCTGAGAAATTAACCGGGGACAGATAGCCTGGATTTAGCTAACGCTAAACGCCCTGAATTAAAACCCTTTAGCTACATTTCTAAATAAATATGAAATACGTGAAGTAAAATACAAAAACAAATGGCCGAATTGATTTATTTGTAAAAGTTTTATTTAAAGTTAGTTAATTAGCTTATATATGGATCTATAGCTTTACACCAAAACATATAATATCTTTAGAGCTTATAAGACTCTCCTAATTCCAGTTATATGTCTACTTATACGTTATAGTAGTAGTTATGATTAGTTGCTTCATTCAAAACTTGCTTGATTTATTTTGTTTCATTTTTTTGGACCGATAACAATGTTAAACAATGTGCCTATGTGCATTTAATTCCTACACTTCCCGTTTTATTAGCTGTCTAGGATTTATTACAATTACAACGACTATACATATATCTATATAAACCATACTTGTAGCTTTCATTGGCTGTTTGGTTGCTATGCCAGTCAAGTGGTCATGTCGCTAATTAACCTCACACAATGTGCATGCCCGAGTATATTTAATCCATTTATTTTGAGTGGGACTGCTATTAATATGCATGTGGCTCTTGGTATCCCATCTGTAAACATAAGGTGGTGCTGTCTTTAAGAGAGGGAGCCTGGGAAGGGGTGATGTAATGTGTTCTCAGACAATGATGTCATCGACTGAGACACGGCAAGGATTTAAAGTGACAAAGGCTTTTTTTCGCTGCCTCTATGTATTTCCGCATCGGCTCTAGTCAGAAAGCGGCACACGAGCACCTAGGGCCTTGGGGACCACTAGAGCGAGAGGGAAAGAAAAAAAGAATAGGCTGCAGGAGAAAGTCTTGATGTGTGCATTTAAATCATGAGTCTTGAATAAGCATGTTCTATCACCCAGCAGGTTTAATGATGACTGACAAGATACAAAACACAAGCACAGTTTGTTACAGTGATAACAGGGTTGTGCTGCCATTATGCATTTACTTTATATTAGATACATACATTACAAGGAATGAAAGGGTTAACAACAACTACTTGGTGTTACTGTACTCTCTTTACAGTGTTTTAAATATTCTTAAGACTTTTATAAAGTATTGGTTTGGCTCGTTATATTAATGGTAATGTTGCAGTTTTTTGTTCCCAATTTCTTCTTGCAGTCACACTCAGGTCCCCAGGCCTTTTCCTTAACAACATATCACTTTACTGTTGTCTTGTCCCAAGCAAACTGATGTACCTGTGATCCTATAAAAGGGTTAGTTTAGTATTTGGTAAATGCAAACCCATGAGGTACTTATGGAAAAGGTTAGTGCATTACTTGCAGTAAATAACTGTAAGCACACAGCACACAGTTTGGAGAAAAAGACACAAGCAATGGCACAGAGTAAAGCATGTACTGCTGTAAATGGGGCCAGTGAAAATAAGGTTTAAATGCTTAACATCTAAAACATTAACCTAAATCAATTTTCATTTCACTGTCTGTGTTCTGGCAGCTTTATAGCAGTGCCTATGCATATGGATGGTAAGTTTAGGGATTGGAAAGATGACGTAAAGTGTAAATAGCAGTAATCTAATGCACAAGTTTTAACTGAAGCTTTGTTAGTTGTCGTAAAAGCATAGTTTGCATGGCCCAACTAGCAACAGTATATTGCTTAAATAGAGGTGTCCAAATATTTTGCAAAAAGGACCACTTTGATGAGAGGAAAAATAGTACAGGTTATAGGGTTTATTTAGATTTTAATGGGTTAGTTGGATTTGAACATGTTTCAGGTGGATTTGAACAGGTTTTAGTTGGTTTTGACCAGGTATTTGTCAGATTTCAACCTATTTGTAGAAATCTGCTTCTAGAGGGCATGATCAATAAATTTACTGAAACTGAGGACAACATAAAATCTCACCTTGGGCCAAAATTGTCCCCCGGGCCACCCTTTGGCCATGTCTGGCTTTGCTTCTATCTTACTGAATGAAGATAGAACGTGTACATAAGTATCTCATGGAACACATTTAAAAATCCTGAACTATAGATTCAAGCCTTCATAATTTACAAACTTGTCCTCAGCACTGTTACCCGAGTCTTTCCAAAGGAGGCACTCTGATTCAAACCACTGCTAATAAAGTGTTCAGACTGGATCGCAGAGTGGCTGCTCTCACTGTTTGCATCACTCAAACTCATGGACTTCTTTAGCTCCCTGAGTTCCTCTTCGTTTACCGTCTGCTTTTGAGCCCCACTTGTTTCTGGGCTCTTCTCTATACATTCATCAGTGGCTGCATTGTTAGTTTCACTTTCCTTGACCTGGCTTTCTTGTCTTGAGGAGTCCTTAAGTTCTTTTTGAAGACTTTCCTCATCTGTGATGGCTTCTCTGTCTGGGGAATCTGAGGCATTTACTGCTGTGTCTTGGTTGTCAGGTGTTACATCTTGTGTGCTACTATGTTCATTAAATTGCTGCTGAGATGATATTTGCACAGTTTCTCTGTCTTCACCTGGCACAGCTTCAGTGATCAACAATTCCTCTGTTATTTTCTGCACATTGGAATTCCCATCATTCCTTGTAATGTCTGAATCTGAAATGCTTATGTCACATGCAATCTTATAAAAGAGCGAATGGTTTTCCTTCATCTTCTCTAGGCTTTCACTGACTTCGGGTGACATTTCAATGGAATCTTCCGAGCCTGCCAATTGGTTGTCTACATCTGCTGCTACTTCCTCATTGCCTGGTGACTCTATTTCAGGGATACACAATGGTATGAAGCCATGCCACTGGCTGGTAGAGAGAAACCACTTGGCTCTTACATCAGGGGATGAAAAATTACTTTCATTATCTTCGGTGGCTGCTTCTTCGAGCTTTTGCTGCTCTTTATTTTTGCAACTCGTATATCCCTCACTTCCATTTTTCTGGTAGACAGTCATAGATGAGATATGATATGGGGAAGCAGGGCGTCTGTTTTTGGGCTTGGCCGCCCCCCTCTTTCCACTGTAATCTTTGGGATGTGTTTTGTTCCCACAAGGACTTTTGCCTTTGCTAATATCCGCTGCTTCATCTTTGCCCTGAGTTGGAGTTACTTGCTTGTAACATTTAGGACTTTTGGTTTTATCCTCTTGAGTATAATCACGTCCTGTAATACAATGGGTTGTGCAAAACCGTTTCAGAAGCAATGCTCTTGTTAAAGCAGAATTGAATCATCACAGAAGGATATAATAGGTACCTTTTGGCAGTCTTTGCTTCTTTGTCATTTCAACAGGCACCTGGGAAACGTCCTGGCCCTCTCTCCACAGAGTTGGGAGTTGATTGGATGAACTCTCTCTGACTGCACTGATAGACAGATAGGTAGAAATTCAACCAATCCAAGCAAGTTGTGACAGTTTATTCAAATCATAACAAACCATTTTAAGGTGTACAACTTTAGTTTGAATACAACTTTAGACCATCTGTCCCTCTTTCAAAGTGACAGAAGAAATAGTAGCATAATGTTGTGTAAGAAGAAGAGATGGGTCCCACCTTCGTATGACTCTCTCCCGAATACGTTCTACTCGTCGGAGCTTGGCTTCACGCTGCTCTGGGGTCAGACAGAAGTCAGGATGCACGTCATGGGTCAAAAGGGCAGTGGGCTGTTCCTCCTGACCCCATTACAAAACACATTACATCAATACTTACTAGGTTGTACTTCTATCCGATCATATCAGTAGTTTTACACTCACCCTGTTGTCTAAACTTGCACTTCGGTTTTCAAACCCTACTGGGTCTCGACCATGGCTCTTTAAATCCTCAGCTGGTCCCCCTCTGTTGGTCTCTGACTCCTGCACTGAGGACTTAAATACTTCCTGGTGCTGCTGCCTGCTCGTCCTTATGACTGGTAGATCCTTATTCTGTTCAGTTAGTCTTGGCTCTGTTTCTTGTGAGATTTGCTCTGGCAATAGGATGTCCAGTTCAGGTGGGGGGTCTTCCACAGACACTTTTCTGGCCACAAGGGAGGAAGGCAGGACAGCTGTGACAACCCGCGTCACCCTTAAAGGAAATGGGGTCTAAGGAAGATATACATTTTTAATACAGTAATGCATTTCATCATATGACACATGAATTTATGTCTTAAAGTGATTGTGCTCTCACTTCCTCTTTTGCCTCTAAAGTCTGACTTGTAGTCAGTTCTTGTGGTTTCTTTTTATTAGTCACCCTCTGGTGATTTCTATTCATCCTGTCAATTTGCTCATCTTCACTCATTCTAAGCTTCTGTGAGAAAAAAAAAAATAGTAATGAGTCATTTCCGCACCAAAACAGAAACACACCAGTGTAATGCTTCCTATTGTATGCTTATATATTGTATAATGTGTGTGCAGCAAAAAGGGGGGTTGGGAAATATGGAGGCCAGAACACCATGGCCACCAAGACATGAGCCTGTGCCTCCCCCTACTGTTCATAAAAAGCACTGCAACATGCCCTCATTACAAAAAAAGAGAAGAGAATCTAAGAATTGAAATTTGGCTAGTTTTGCAAAGAGGAAAAATCAGCTTTGTCTGCTTCTAAATTTGTCACATTTGGAATCAAAGGCGAAGAGGCAAATACAGGAAATCAAACAAAAGAGTCACACCTTAGTTGAAGGGTTTGTTGTGTCTGGTATGGTCCCCTTTGAAGAGGTATTAGAGTCTAAAGCCAATGTAGAAAAGAGAAAAAGATAACAATTGTGAAGCATTTTTCATAAATATCTCATGTTGTATTCTGTTTGAACGCAAGAACCAACCGGATGCGTCTCTGTGTGCATTCACATTGAGGAGGTCAGGCTGGCTGTTTCCTCGTCTTTGTGCTGGCTCCACAGTGTGGCTGTAAACTCCCTGTAACCCAGACATGGAGTCAAGTCAAACACTGTGAATGTGGTTTCTCATACGGTATTAGTGGAGCCCGGAGTGATTTGTGAAGTCTGCATGGAGAAGAGATAGTTGTGGCTTGTGCACAAGACTCACTCAAGAGTCATGTCCTTGTGTTGAACCTTTATTTATAGACTTTTCATAAAGGACTTGTAGTAAAAGTACTGTAACTTTAAAATAGAAATAAGTCATGCGGAAATACAAAGAGTCATTTCAAATGTTACATCAGAAGGACTACTCAAGTGAATATAGTTTATTTAATTAATTTATTGCACAGTTAAGCAAAAAAAACAAAAACATGCCTGATCAGTGTAAGACTGAACATCAGTGCGTTTAGATGCCACCATTGTATTACTGACATTTGTACTGTGCTTTTGAATAGGGAAGGGATATGTCAGTGCCAACAACGGGACTAAAAATTTCCTCTTTCACCACACCAAATTGTTTTGTGCTAAAAAAAACATTCCTTGACACTGCTTTAAAATGTTTAAATGGCTTACTTAGTTTCTCTTATACCTCATAAGGGTGCTCTGTCCAGCCCTGTCTCTGATCTCTGTTCAGGTTATGTTCCTGTAGCTCCTGAGGTAGCGGTGGGCGTGCTGGTGGCTCTTGATTTACATCCTGATTGTGACAACAGTAACATTTCAGAACAGGATTTGATGTCTTCTTTATTATGTGCATCTGAAGTTAATGTGTCTGTGTGGTGGTGTGTGGCTTGTCGCAGATAAAATACTTATACCATTGGCAGCCCACTGTGCAGTCGTTCAGTGGGCGATGCGGGGGAGCCAGGGTGTGGCGAGGCTGGCTGGAACACTAACAGAAAGACAGAAAAGGTCACAGGTTCTCACATGTGCTGTCAAGTTTAATGTGCATACTGTACATCACACAAGCAATTTTAGGAATCTGCCATATTGACAGCCTCTAGTGGAAAGATAAAGTAATTGATAGACTGATGACAGATCTGGACTGTATGTAGATGTTGTAAATGACGCAGGAACTAGACTTACTGTGGTGCCTCTGTATTCCCAACAGAAAACGGAAGTGGTCCCTGTTCACCTTGAGCCCTGAAAGGATGTCGTCCATCATCCACAGCTCTCTCTGTGCATGAGACTGCTCCTAGTGAGTGGCAAAAGAGGTTTTAATTTATACAAAAACAAATATAAAATGATCAGTGACAAAAGTTATTATATATACAAACCTCTGGCATTCCAAAGTTGCAGATGTGCTGAAGATGTGAGCGAATAACCGACAGTTCACTCTCCATTCTTTCATACTGGCTCCATACTCTCTCCATTTCCTAAACATAAGTAACCTTTACAAACAGAATTATCTATTGAGTACTTGCTCATGTTGTTCTCATCTTTTCACACACCAGTGACACATCACACATTCTGGCTCGGATGGTGACCAGCTCTTCCTGAAGCAAAGCCTTCTGGGTAATTACTTCCTCATACACCTGAGGCCCCTGATTTTTCCACTCCTCAAGTTGAAGACGGGACACTTCTAACGCACAGTGGACACTGTCCTGTAAAAAGACACCAGCATTTCTTAAATCAGAGTATTACGCAACTGTATTCTGCCAGAACAAACTGAACTGACGTTACAGAATGTGACCACAAAATGGCTGACCTTGTCTATTTGTAGCTGGGCCAGTTCAACAGACAAAGACTGTAGCAACTTGTCACATCCGCACAGCCTTGTCAACACCACCTGAAGACGGGAAATGTAAAGTGATATAACACTTTGCCTTCATAACATTCTCATAACTTAACACTTACATCTGCATCACTTTCGAGGGGTCTGATTGGTTGGCACTCCCTCAGCTCGGGCTTTGTGGGCTATAAACAACAGCAACCAAACTTATTATTAACTGTCTGTCTGTATACTTATGCTGGGGGAAGAGTTGTGTGTTGTGAGCAGTTCATCTGTGTTTTTGTACTGTTTGTGTATGAAAACTGGCATCACTAGCATATTAGTCAGACAAAACACATATTGCTGTTGTTGGCGCAAACCAGCAATATGTAGCAAGTCTATTTCATACCAAAATACTTTAATATGAGATTTGATCTAATTAGTGAACATTTGCAGGACAACAAACAATAACATACACCATATAATAGTGGTTATAAGTTAGACTTGCACAAACATCAGACCTCATACACTACACAGAGCTCAGCAGAGAAGCCTATACCATCGCTGGTGGCAGCACACACACAGATAAATGGTTGCGGTGATGGTGGTGATGGTGGTGGTGATGTTGTGGAGGGGAAACATGTGCTGCTCTCGATGAGGGGGGCAATGGAGGCAGTAAGTCTGCATTTGCCCCTGTGGAGTAGCTCTGAAGGCAGAAACACGAAGAAGCATGTACATAACTTTAAGTGAAGAGAGTGGACAAGACCACTAAACTAAATATATTTAACCGCTGAAATGGTCAAGCTTTGTGATGGCATCTTGGTTGAATTAATAGTAGATGTTGCTGTGTTATTAAAAACATACTTACCTTTCCCAAAGGTCTTCGCCCACTTGGGATATGGTGGACAGAACCATATGTTGGCATAGGCTGCAAAGACAAGCAAAAATGCACTTGAAAGTATCCATCTACTCACTATAACTACACTAGACACATATTTGCTTACAACAGAAATCTGTGAAGCTTGTGAGAGATATAGGACAGTATAAAAACAAGGCATTCATTAACATGTACATAAACAATGTGTAGTCACTTATCTACAACTTACTTCTCAATATCTTTCATCATAGTTGGGAATGTTATCCAAATATTCACTATAGCACACACCTTTTGCCACCTTTCTGTCACCGGAGTAGTCGGAGTGGATTTGAACTCCAGCTTCGGCGAGGCAGGTGCGTAGTAAAATGTGTGAGGCAGCATGGCCGGGTCATCCTGAGGCCGAATGTCAACCCTTCCCACTGGTGTATGAGGTCGTGACCCCAGCTGGGCCCTGGAGGGCACGGAGCCTGTACCCATGTCTGCCTGTGGATGGAAAATGTTGTCACCGCGGACATAGAGGACAGAGTCATCCAGGTTTGGAGCTCTTCTGCGGCTGTGGTCAAGAGGGCTGGGTGTACGTGCAGTAGGGCTGTGTAAACAACAAGGAAAATGAAAGTGCATATAATTTTACACATCACCATAGGCAGCTAAATAGGTGTCCACTCATCAACCTGCTGTTCCTGTGACGCACACTCCTCCTTCCCCTCTGCTCTGAGTGTGTTGTCCCCATCCTCCCTCCGCTGAGATGACTCGGTTCACTCAAAGTCCTGCTGACGTGCCTGTGTTTCTGTGGGGGGCCTTCTCCGTCAGATGGGGATTGGGGCATGTCCACAGACTCACTGCTTCCGCCTATGTGAGTAAAATCCTGATAACTCGAGCTACGCCTAAAAGACATAAAAGGATCATTCATATCAGATAATTTCATTTTATATATAATAGGGGAAATAGTGATGTACCTGTTCATTGTGCTGTCTGGCTCCATGGCTGCAGACTGACTGAGTGCTCGCACCCAACCCAACATGTCCTCCTGAGTGTCAGCGCTGAAGAAGTAAGAGCGCATGCCCTGGTGCACTACCTACATTACACAGTTACAATGTTAACATTATATGAGAGAAATAAAAGAAACACATACAGACTACAACAGTAAACATAATTAAATGGTCAGCCATTTTGTTAACGTTAAGGTGCATTTTGTACAGTTCTGTAGTATACAGTTAACAAAATGGAACCCACTGGTGAATCTATGTTTTTAATTGTGTATAATTGCCTAAAAACACATTCTTTCATTTGTCTATAATGGAAAGATTATACATTTAAAGCTCCATTGAACCCAATGAAGGGAGTCATTAGTTATATTACGTCCTTCTGTTTGTCTAGAATGGACAAACACACACTATTGAAGAAATAAATGGCAACAATCTTCCTCTTTAGTCTTTAAGCTTTTCATCCAACCCAGTATCTCTTTAGTATTTCTTATGCATACATATAATATTACCAAATGAAAATTAAAATACCTTGAAGGTAAACTTCCTGTTCTTGCATTCTCGTGGTGTGCAAAACAGTATTTTGTAGCTCGGGAGCGGGATACTGCCTAGAACAGATTCCTCTCTGCTGTCTGATGTGGGACACATAAGACATGACCAGAAAGGAAATGAGTCGCTATACATTCAAGAAAAGACGCAGTCACTATCCGTGGCTCATACCTTTATAGTAGAAGAGACAATAGTTGGAGAGGACAAACCATCTCCTCTTCCACAACTTCAAACCTGAGCTATCCTGCAAAAAAAAAAAAAAAGATACCTTTATATATATATATATATATATATATATATATATATATATATATATATATATATATATATATATATATATATATATATATATATATATATATATATATATATATATATATATATATATATATATATATATATATATATATATATATATATATATATATATATATATACACACATAATGTCAAATTTTGTTTTTTGCTTTGAACCTTCTTATAAAGCCATCCTCTGATCACTACCGAACAGTTGGGGTCCCGCTTGACAGCTTGACATCTTTTTCCAAACGTTTGCACCTTCCCACTGTCGTCCTGTTAGGCAACATAATGAATAGTAAATTCAGTTAATATATTTTTGTGAGCTGGCAAACTTACTGTCTGACAAACCTTGTTGACTGGGAAGTAGGAAATGGTGGCCACACTGGAAGCTTGGCTCACTCTGTCCTGGTCCTCCATTCTTCATCGGAAACAGGTTTAATCAATGTAAAAAAAATAATAATTTAAAAAAGCAGGTCTCAATGACAACACAATGACAACTCAATCAATTAGTTTTATCAGGCCACAACTGTGAACATATTTGTCCATTCAAAATTACACTGCACACAGAAATAGTAATGACCACACTAATACTTTCACATCTCCAAAGCAAAGCTCTATACATACTTAAAGGAATACATTGGAGCTTGTAGTGAATGTGGTTAAGTCATGAGGCCTTACCGGTCAGATCAGAAGCCGAGTCTCTCTCAGTAACTGCAGTCACTTGTTTACATAAAGACTAACCCAGTGACTTTGGCGTACACATACAGAATGCCACATTCCCCGAGTTTTTTTCCTGGTCAACTGTTAATTTTCTCAAAGGGCTTGGTCCTGCACTCTCCCAGTTTCAACTCTAGTAACCAAGCTATTCTGAGCCATAACAGGCTGGAGCGCATCCCTGCCGCCAAACTGACAGGTGACAGCTGCGTCGCCGTGGTAGCAGGGAGGGGCCGAGGAGGTGTGTGTGTGTGTGTGTGTGTGTGTGTGTGTGTGTGTGTGTGTGTGTGTGTGTGTGTGTGTGTGTGTGTGTGTGTGTGTGTGTGTGTGAAAACCAATCTGGCAGTAGGGAAGGGGCTATATTATATGAGAGATAACAAGACATGATTTGGAATGTGTCCCATTGTGTGCTGTTGGGGAAAAGGATTGGCCATTATGGTGTAGAATCATGCTGTCTATTCATTCAATCACTTGGCATGACTAAGAATTTCACAGCATATGTGGCTGTGTGTCACATGTACACCTGCACCTCCTGTAGTTTATGACCTCGGATATGAGGAGTTACGAATGATATTTGTAGCATGCAGCTTATCCAGACCAAGCCTCTAACATGAACTCTATCCAGAACAAGCCTCTTAAACGGTCCTCGAGTAAGGGCGCAGCCATCTGACGAAATACGGCGAATTACAGTGATATACCACCATCCACCAGAGGGCAGGCTCCAAAAGCGGAACTATAAGGAGAACCCCAATGGCGACTTTACAAGTCTAACAATCATGTTTACAGCCTGGTACAAAAGATGGCTTTGGTCTCTAGAGCTAAGTTTTTACTACTTGACAACTTGACAACTCTGAATGGGGGGGTCAATTTTTGATTAATATGCCTGTTTATGCTACATGAAAACTATTGTTTTACTAAGCAGTAAAAGCGGAAAAGCCCGGATGTAACCGCCATTTTATTGCACTTTCATAACGACAATATTGGTAAATAGGGGACCAATGGGAGGATTAAATCTATGTTTACTTACAATCCAGACGCATTCAGCAATAAAAAACAATTCAATAAAAGCTACTATTGTTTTTTGTGTTTAATTATTTTTTACTTTTTTAAAGGTTTCAGGAAATGTCTTTTTAGGCCTCTAAACAGCATGAAAAAATATTATATTGTGTTTTTAATAATTCTTTGTTTTTCCCTCATAACATGGGATTGTTATGTTGTTGTGAGGATAATAGCTAGCTTGAGTGCTATATTAGCCAAGTGACATTATCATGGGTTTAAAGATAATGAAAGAAAATACAGCGTCAACATTTAAAGTCTTGGGAAGACATTATCAATAAGCCTATTTGATAATGTTCAATAATATAGGTTAATATTTCTATTTTTTATTTAATTTTTTTGTAAGTAAATAGTCTATATTAGCTAGGCTACATTAGCATCTATACTAGAGCTAGCCTTATCTGCTCAACCTTTACTCCCAAGATAACAATTGCTTTAAGTTATCTTAAATTTTAATTAATAACATAAACAATAAAGGTTTAATTAATTTATTATTCAACAGATATTTAGCCTATAGACTAATGTAGAATAGTGGTTCCTGTCACAAAAGTTTATTGTCTTGTTTATCTTGACGCTGTACAGTTATTGTTAACCCTTATGCAAGAGTAAAATGGATAAAGATAAAGAAAAAATTCATGAGAACCGTCTAACACTGAGGTTTTACATTTTACATGCACTCGTGGGTGACCCAGAGCTTAAACATTCACCAATCTGCAACAATCTTTGTTAACGACCACAATCCCATAAATCAAACAATCAGTGCTTTGTGAGTGAAGAGAGTAGGGACTAACATCTTCACAGCCGCCGGGGTTATGTGGGTGTTGTGAAATATTTCGAAAATCTCCTTTTTCTAATCAGTGACTTTGGGGAGGAGTGGACTTAAAATGCTAAAGAGTAATGGAGGGAGGACAAACAGCGGGTCTGTGTGCCACACAGAGTGCGCTTTGTGGCGCCGAAAGACTGGACTGCATCATGTGAAGCTAAGCATGTTGAATACATCAGCACAAAACAAAATCTGGCTTCTTGCAAACAAAAACATTTGCATGTCTCCTACCTTCTCATGCATTTTAATTTCAGTACAAAAAACGTGATACATTTGAGTGACGTAAGCCATAATTTAAAATGATGGCTTTGGCTGTAAATACTGAAGATGGATTT
This sequence comes from Neodontobutis hainanensis, assembly GCA_024349245.1. Classification (NCBI taxonomy): domain Eukaryota; kingdom Metazoa; phylum Chordata; class Actinopteri; order Gobiiformes; family Odontobutidae; genus Neodontobutis; species Neodontobutis hainanensis. Next base: position 10,008,608 of record JALDNG010000017.1, read on the forward strand.
TGTATTTTGCATACACTTTATATCAGACCATATATTTTAAACTTTTAAAAAATGAATATAAAGTTGATTCTATAAACTGTAACGTGTAGGCTTATAACTTTCAGACACCTTTTATTTATTCAGTCAAAGGGGCCTATTTTAATTCAGATAATAATGAATGTCACAGTAACCGGAGCACTAAATTAATATTGTCTTCTGGCTGACCTTTTGTATATTTTCATCCACCTTAAATAAACTACATTTTTTTTCATATTCAGATATTCATATTCAAAGCAGTGTTTAACCAAAGTAATAAACATTAGGATTTAGAGAGTGGTTTATACCCTCTACTGGCTGAGTTAAATCAGGCTAGAATAAGTGGTAATAACGATGCCATATTGCCGTACCTGAACAATTGTGCTCTCCTGCTGCTGTTGGTTTCAGGCTCCATCACTTGGCATCAGTCCTCTCAGCACCCTCACCGTACGTCCTGGCTGCCCTCCTGCTGAACGCCACACACTCCAAAACACTTCCCACCAACACTCTGCTTTCTCTAGTGACTTCTGATTGCCACTGTTTGTCCAGTGTTCTACCTACGCCAATCTCTGCCTGTATCTCCTCTCACACTGAGCCCTTCTTCCACCCTGCTACTTCTTCAGTGTCCCTCCCTCTCACCCTGCTCTTGACATCCTCTCAGTCTTTTGCTGAGTGTGGCTTTGTGACTTTGGTATGTACAAAAACAGCTATTTTACCACCCTTTTTTTGATCAAAACTGGATAAATTTCTATGTAAACAACAAATAGTGACTAATTAAACAGCCATCTGCAAAACAGTATAAGGACTGTTTGTTATATGAATGTTATACAAAATAGATACATTGCATCGGTATATTAGGTCTTATTGTGTCCTAATTGGGCTGTCTAAACTTGAAAGGTCTCCATTCTGAAGCACAAGTAACGCACACAAGTATTTAGGAATTTCAGTTGCACTGACTCAGCATCTACTTTAGTTCTTACCAAAGCAGTTCTTCTAAATATTCTCATAACAGAAACAAAAGAACTTCTAAAGCGCTGAATGTGTGTGCTCTACAAGAGAAATATCACCTAATCCAGGATCAAGTAAACTGTGGAAGTAAAAATATCAGAACAGAGAGAGAAAGAAAAGCACCGAAAGGGAACTTGTGCAGTGGTGGCACTACAGAGGCCTCAGGAGAGCTGTCATTAGAGCTTTGTTACAGGACGGTATCCCAAGTATTTTAAGTGCTTTGATAAGAGCAATAACTGTATGACAGGGGTATCAGGGGATTGCTAGTGCAGAGTCTTCCAGTGGAATAATAAAACCAACACTCAAGTCTATCTGAGCCCAATACGATATTCCCTAAAGTGCATTCTAACAATGTTGATTACTTGATTTCTGACTTGGCTCATAACACACATGATGACACAAAGCTGCTAGTTGTGATAATTACTGGCTTTGAAAGTATGTGACTTTATCAATCTCATTAAGTCACAGTATTCTGTAACTCCAGTTTTTGTTGACATAACATTACTCCAGTCCATGTAAATGCCCCATATTCTCACCACAGACCTCCCAAGCTGTTGCTCAACACTTGAATGCCAATCATGCCATCTTAAAATTAGCCCCTCACATGTCCAGGCCATTTGTTAGCGGCCGGGGTCGTGACCTTAGAGTCCAGGATGTCCAGTTCTAACACGGGGACCAATGAGTGAGGCTGCTGATATTTATGAGTTTCTCTTTTAGCACAGCACACAATCAGCCTGTTGACAGACAGGTGCATACGTACGTTACTTATCTTCTCCTGTTACAGTGAGCTTCGTGTAGGGGGACTCATGGCTTATGCAGTTCCTTTGCTCATTATTCTGTAATAAGAAAATGATTTGCAGAATTGCATGTGTCGCATGTAATTTAAACTAGATCAAATATGTTCTTGTGTGGGGTAACTTCTGTTGACACTCGATGACTAGGCTACTCAATTTATATGGGCCTCTTAATGTTCTGAGAGGGAAGATAAACCTGAAATATAATTTTTATATGAAGTACATTCTTGACACTCTGGGGGAAAAATGTACTAGGGCTGAAAGACCAAAAAAGATGCACTTAAAGAAATCAGGTAAGAACAGAAACAGATTACTTCTTGCTTCGGATTAAAAAAACAAAAAAACAGCACTTTTCAATATGCTACCTAAATCAGTATAACATAGTTTAGTAGTATACTTAATTTTCCCATCCACAAGACACTAGAACAATTGAATTCTAGACTACTTCTTGTTTGATTGAATCCTGAACCAACTAAATTAAAGCACACATACCCATAGGGAACCAGCACTGCTGCGTAACTGTTTTAAGTCTCATTATGTAACCAACAGAAGTCAGTAATAATCCACACATAGGCATGTAGTGTACAAAGTAAAAATTTATATATGGGTAATCTGGGACACACATATATTTTTTAAGGAAATAAATTACCTTTATATATAAAGGTAATTAATGCTCACATGGGGGGACCTTTCTTTTTCCATGGGTGACTATTGAGGATGGGTCTGCATGTATTTGACTGTTTTTCTCTTATTTTGACGTGTTCAGGATGTTGCCAGCTGCTCTGAGCCCAGACATTGCAAACCCAAGTAACTGCCTTAGTCCCCTCTCTCTTTAGATAAAAAAAAAGAAATGCTAGATGCTAGTGCTAATCGTATGTGATTAAAGTGATACAGACCCTACGGAAGAAATAAGTGGCAATGCATTCATTCAACGTTTTTTTCCCCTTTATAATAACTTAATTTTGTTTGTTCTCTTGAGATAACGTAATTTTACAGCTGTAAAGTTAGAAGCAGATTTACACATTCAAACTTAAGCAAGAAATAGCTCTAAAACCAAAAGCTGTAAACACATTTAAAAAAAGCCCCTGTTGCATCGTCCTAATGTAGCTAAAAAATATAACAAGTTTATCATCAATAAAACATTAAAACTTATGCGTGTGTTTGCCTGGTAATAAATAAATAAAATCCTACACATTACATTGTTAATGTAATGTTTTTGTGTGCTTAAAGGGCTTCTGATACAGTATGTAGATGCAGCCAGCTGTTATGTTGTTATGTTAGGGTTAGGGTTACTTACATGGCTACAGTAAATAATATTTGTGCTGGCCCCTCAAAAACCACAAAGCTGCAGTAGAGGGAGCTCTTTGACTAAAGTTCACACAAGAGACTGGTCAAACTTATTTCATTCATAAAACAATTGTCTATTGGTAGCCTAGATGAATAAAAGCATTATATGGGTTAATAAAGAATTTGTTACAGCTATAGGCTATTAGTAGACAATTTGCAAGTGCATGGACATGCAATGCACTGATCAGTCAGAAGATGATGCTCTTACCTTTGACACTGTGGAGATGATTGATAAAAAATAACAAATTTGTCATTCATTAAAATAAGTATAAAACAAAAACTATTGAAACAAAAGAAAATGTATTATCACATATCTTGTCCTAAAATTACAGCCTAAAGGCCACCTATGTTTGTGACCGTTTGACCAGGACAGACAAAGCCACTAATTAAGTCACAGAGATAAATAAATGTGATGTGTAACCTAATTCTTTATAAAGCCTAATTGGACAGCAGACAGTCTGAAAGTGAGCCAGTTACTACATGGCAGTAAATCTGCTGGGACCAATAGTGGCAGAATAATGAGTGGCATATCATCGATAGGCTGTCGCAGCACCAGATGGGAATAACATCATAAGACGGTGTAATGTAGAAGCACCCACTGAACACAAGTCATCAAGCTGTTAAACAAGTATTCACATTAGGCTCATAAATTTTCTTCAGGCAAGAGCGTGTGGATAGAATGGGAAACCGATATTGGTTTTGCTCTTGAGTCATGTAAGGTTACCAGGAAGAAAAGGTGAGGCAAATTTGTTAACTGGCTTCATTAATCTTGCAACATAAAATATGAACCACCACCTTCTTCTTGAACCTTCCTTGCAGCATGTCATGCAATACGTGTCACTTATATAGCTTATACCGCTGTGTCCAGGACCCACGCTTAGAGTTACCACTCATCCGCATGCCTCACATTAGGTCACACATGCCCATATGACCATGTAGTCCACGGCTGTGATTATTCTGGGATCATGGCGTTTGTTCCTGTTTTCTTTGCTCTGCATTAGATCATGAGCTGTCATACAGGCTTAAGCAAGGAGCTAAAGCGACAGTAAATACTCACTCACACTCGTCAGGGGGACCAATGCATAAATCATATGTAGTTAACTTCATGGCCTGGCATAGCTGTTCATTGTTGTGTAACTAATATCAGCAAAATGACATACCACTACATTGTTAAATTGTGTTTTGAGATCCATGCAAAATCTATTCATATACTGTTTTCCACTTATTTCAACCCGCATTACATTTGGACTGTATTCATTAGACTACTGCTTTAAATCTCAACAAGAAACTGTAAAACAAATTAGAAAATGTGAACACAATGTGCTTAATTCATTTATCAATTGAGCTTTTGTCTTAATTCAAGAAGTGACCTTCTCTGTATGCAGTGCACGGACAGAAAAAGACAAATGGCTCTAGTTAACGTGTATAAAAAGCAGGCATGATTCATGGTGTTTATCACCGTAGCTGTAGCTCTTGCCACTTGTTAAATGAGTCTGTGTGCTATGCAGGGCCTCCAGCTGGAAGGCTGTTTTGTGTCTGTGTGCCCCACATTTAGGTCTTGTAAAGCTCCAGCTTTAGGTGTGAAGAAGCGGAGGCCCACCTGTCAAAGAAGGAAAGTGATCTTCAGTCTGGAGCCTCTCACATATCACAGTGAGCCCCCTAAATCCACAGGGGAGTAATTCACTCTCAGCCAAATCCATATGGAATGGATGCTTAGCGCAAACGCCTGTGCAACAGAATCTGCAAAACACTCACAAATAAGAAAACGAGGACGGGATAATTCTGGCTAGAATCTGTTTATTAAAGAACTGACAAGACACGTAGCTTTGATAAATAACACATTTGATGGAAGTGCATTAAATAAAGCATACATAAATAAATCACAGATGAACAAGTTACTAAAGATACAGAATGAAACCAAACTTAAAAAAGTATGTTTGATTTGGCAAAACAATTACATCATATGTCATTTAAGTTTAATGTGTTATTGATTGAGTTCCATGGTTTAATTACACAAGCTTATTCTGGTTTCTTTAGTATTGTACATGCGGACTGAACTCCTATCCAGAAACCTGGGAGGATGGTTTTCTCCATTGTGATGTTAAGTTTGTGCAGAAGTGTGGCCTCCTTCTCGTCCCCTTCTCCACTTACTGTGTAGAAGCATATGATGCCTGCCGGCTGGTCAATGTACACGCCAATGATGGGACAAAATGGGACATCTTTGATTTCTTTGTTTATACCATTAAACCAGATTTCGTAACATGATCCAGACCAACACAAGCCAAAGGATTCCTCATTTTCACCAAGTCCACTGGGCCCTGAAGCTGCCCTCCGTCCTGCTGCTTCATAAGTGGCTCCAATAAAGACCCACCCTGAGTACTCCACTTCCCAGTACACCCTCATGTTCCAGATTCTCTCTTTGCACAGCACCTTCAAAGGAATTTTAAAAAGGGAAACAATTTTATTTTGCCTTGACAGCATGTAGCATTCGTCAACACTTTGTCTCTTACCTGTGGAGAGTAGTCATATCTCTCTGGTCTATCCAGGACAGGACAAACTTCCTTTGTCCTTCGACACACATTATAGCCACCCTCCGAAACCCACAGCATTTTATTGGCTGTCTTGTCATCGAAAGTCAGATTTATCCAATCTAAATTTGGAAGTTGTGATATGTCAGTAGGTTGTCACAAATCAGTTTTGGCATCCCTAATGCAAAAAGATTCTTACACTTCGTAAGCTCAGCTCTACAAGTCGGTTCAGGGACATCTGGGACATAAACAGGAACACTAGCTGCTGCAGGACACAAAATACCATTAAGGCCAAAGTCAACAGAGAAAGCTGTGCAACTGGAACATTGGATTAAGATTAGTTACCTGCTGTTTTACTCGATTTGTTTTTTTTCCCTAAAAGTAATTAGACAAAATAATTAATTAAAACAGTAAAAAAAAAGACTAAGTTAATAACCAAATTTTGCAATCTGGCCTTGTTGAAGAAAACTTGCTTGTTGATCAAAAGACACAGAAAACCCCTCAAAATTCCAATGGTACAAAACATAGGTTTCTATTTCAATTGTTCTATTTTTAAACACACAAACCTGTTTAAAGGTACAACATGATGTCTTAGTGTTGTACCTGGTTTGCTGTTTTCTGGAAGAGCGTTCGTGGAATTAGGCCTGGCAGGCATCTTGAGGCTTTGCGGTAACCACTTACTTGCTAAGGCTTTGAAAACATTTCAGAAGGCATAGTAAGGACTGTTCTTGTCCGCTGTGACTTTTATACCCTTTCTCAAAATGGGACGTGCTGCTGAAGGCGTGGTGGCAAGGTCAGTGGAATTGGGTGATCAGCAGGAGGTCAAGAATGCTCTTGACTTTGACATATGGATGTACGGAATAGAGGTTAGTGCTGATATTTGACACGACGGAAACTTGAGAAGTCTTGTTTAAAAAAGTGAAGAGGTGGTAAGAAACAGCGCTGAAAGTAGTCACTGTTGTAAACACTAGACCCGAAGAAAGCACATCAGATGTTTCACAATGTGACTAAAAGTCATCTACGACCCACAGTGCATCTTTCATTTCAAATTAGCATATCAGCAAAACAACAGTAGCTTATATAACAAGTTCAAGAATAGGACCTGGCTCCAGTTTCTGCCGTAGGCTTGAACCATTGCCTACTCACGTGGACAATTACAGAGAAAGGATTTTAGATGGAGCACTGTGTACCAGGATATAGTTTCCCTGATTGTGACTGTAATAGACAGGGTAAGGGTTGAAAAAAAGCACAGACGGTTTTGTGTTTGGGCCACAAATTTTTTACCCCATTTACCCCAAAATTCTTAAATTTTTTATTATGCAATTAAATAGAAACACAAACATTAAGATAGACAAATTGTAACTTACTTACTTACTGTTTAATTTATTATTTAAAATACTTGTTTACATCAAAATCAAACTAACATATATTTATACATTTTAGCGAACAAAGGAGGAATAAAAATTCAGTAAACATATAAACAAAGCATATCTTGAGTGGTCCGGGGTTTTCAGGAAAGTCCAAAAAACTGGAAGGTGAATCCGTATGAATTCCTACTTGCACTTTGTCCCCCCATGTTGGGTAAAAATATTATGTGCACTAAAGATAAAATTAAACTCTAATAACTCTTTAATGAATGGAATACTAGGCTATTAGCACAACCATGGTTTGTGCTGGGATTACATTGATTGTAGCTGTAACTGTAAATCTATCTAATAGCTTTGAGGACTGAGGTTTGTGTAAAGCATTGAGTCCTTATTCTTCATTCTTTAAAATTAAACAGTGAGACTGTGTGCCCACCCAGAACCCTGGCAACATTTTTGCACTGAAGGAGCTCCTGACCTCCTGCAGAAGTTTAACCTCTTTGGCTCCTGTGTTCTCCTCTCCCTCTGTCACTTCCTCCACAGTATAGAAGTTGAGGATACCAGCAGGCTGGTCAAGATACACACCAATTGTAGAGCACTTAGGGACATCTACAATCTCTATGCTCTGGCCATTGTGCCAGGCATGATAACTGGAGCCGCTCCAGCCGAACCCCCAGGACTCTTCGTTCTCTCCGAATCCGCACTGGCCATCTGTGTTTCTCCTTCCTGCTCGCTCATAGGCCACTCCGACCACAACCCACCCTGAAATCTCCACCTCCCAGTATCCTCTGAAGCCCAGGATACCCTCCTTGCACAGAACCTGTATGAAGACAACAGTGTTATTTAGAGGCCATCTAACACAACACCTGATTTATTGCTCCTGTCACAAGGAAGAATTCAAAGTAGCCTGACTTTGTCTGTGTTGCAATGCCAAGATTTCTGGCATCGGCGTGATTTAAAACAAACACCAGGAGAGTCGCCTGGATGGCTTTACAGCTTTACTGCCACATCAAACCCATGGCACTTGCATCTCATTTTAAGCCATTTCACCACAGAGGATAAAAGATGATACAACACTTTACAATGACAAAAATACAAACCTGTGGCTGCTAAACCTTTGATGACGTAATGATGAGATTAAATACCTGTGGAGCATATTCATATCTCTCTGGCCTATCCAAGACGGGACAAGTGAGTTCATCTGTTTTACGAGCCACTTTAGCACCTCCTTCTGTGATCCACAGCATCTTATTGGCTGTCTTGTCATCAAGGGAAATATTATGCCAGTCTGAAAGAGTCAAAGAAATACTATGCATTCAACACAACTATTTCTGGTAAATACAATACAAAATGTGTAAAGTAAGAGTTATTTTTACAGTTGACGAGATCAGCTCTACATTTGGGCTCTGGGATGTTTGGCTCGTAGGCTGGGGTTTTCTCTGCGGGGTGACACAAAGTGAAGGTCAGAGGAATCAAATGGTGTGACGAACTAACTGCTGTATAGCCTGGTAACAGTTGTTAATGTAATCTTACCTGCAGCTGATTTAGACTTTTTGCCTGCAAAATAAAAAACAAACGCCACACATTAAAAAAAGCACATAAATAAGGCTTTCTGTACGGGGCTGATATTTATACTAAATGAAAAAGTGTGTGAAGTGATGAAGTGAGCTTCAGCAAAAAGGTGTATACTTAGAAAACCATCTGCTTCTGTCAGATCATCACTGCATACTTTCTGGAGCCAAAGGCTGATTCATGCCAAGTGGTTGGAATTACCAGGACACCTCACATGTTGCAGCATTGGCCACAGTCACACACTCTATTAGTGTGACAAGACATTGGAGCACAGGGAACCGGACAGTTTATCAGATGAGGACACAATCTGCTTGAATAGATCAGATAAGTAAGGCTTAGGATATATTTGTCAATGGAAATAACTAAGATGAAGAGAGTGCTCCAAAATGTGACACATTACTTTAATGTTTGTTCTCAAATTAAACATACTGACATTATTGCACTAACGAAAGTTAAACTAAACTAAGAGTGACTCTTTATGAGCCAGAACAAGCTTTGCCTTCTATTTTCTGTAACTAATACTTGAGTACTGTGTCTGATCCCGAGGCATTAAGATGTCAACGTCAACGGACGTTAAGTAACTGTTTTTATCCCTCCAAAATAAACTCCAGATATCTCTTACACACTTTTAAATAATCTTTGATCATTAGAGGGATGGTCCAGTAATGACATGAACAAATCACAGGGATTTTGAAATAATAAGCTGTGCTGTTTTGTGTCCAGATGCATAGTTCAAGGTGAGGCTGCATTCTTGCACCACATGCCTTCTAAATCAACTTGTCATCATTATCGCAATTTTTCAAACTTATTTTTGCGCCCTGTCCAAATGAGCTAATATTTATCGCTGAACAGAGACTGACAGTGTACGTTAAGCCATCTGTCTGGATTTGGAACAAGGTGATATGAAAATAACCACTTTGTCTAGACTCATTACAACCTGATTCAACACAAAATATTTTAACTCCAATGTACAGCATGTTTTAGTTAGCTGTGAGTTTGATATCAAATGGGTAAATTTAAATAATAACATAAACTTCTCCGGCCACTACCAAACTCACCTCTACAATCACACAGCGCTGTGGCACTGGAGGCAAGGTGTGTTAAGTGTCTTGCCCAAGGACAAAAAAACCCAGTATGAACCAGGGAGAATGAGAACTGAACCACCAACCTCCCGGTTATGGTACGACCGCTCTACCACCTGAGTAACAGCAGTCTGTGACTAACTGCAGCACCATTTTGTGTCAGCCATTGAAAGTGTCAAGCACCGCACTGTGCATAAAACATATATCTTGTGTTAAATCATTTCTCCCATGAGGAGGATCCTGACAGTCTCCAGGAGCAGACAATACATTCATATCAAACTACTTTTTCACAGTTAGCTCATAACGTCTATTTGCCCAGTCACACCGTCCTCACAACAGCACAGTAATGTGGCTTAACATTACATTCAGTTGTTCTCATTAAAACACAGCAGTTTGATTGAAAGAAACAAGATGAAATGCAACATGTGCATTCATTAATGAATTGACATTACCTTTGACTGACTTGGTGGAGTCAGAAATAATTCTGTTGGTGGTGGGCATCTTGGTAGGATTCAAGGCTAAGGGTTTATGCCTGTCTTGGGCTGATATCACTGGTTCCTCAGGGTGTGAACAAACTGATCTATACCAGTCTTATATACCTTTAACACAGGACAGAGCTTAGAAGCTGGTGGCGTGGACTCATGTGGTACAAAACAGTTGCCAATAGGACCAGGCCTGTCATTGGAGGGCAGTATATATGTTTTTCCTTAAAAAGGTTCGGTGGACGCTTGGTTGTATGTAAAGACGCCCCCTAGAAGTGTCTAATGCCCGCCCCCTTCTCTAGATGACGACCACTGACATGTCTACATTGCACAGGCATCCATGGTATATGGGATGATTGATATTTGTAAAAACACACACACGCAGGTGCACACAGAAGCACACACTGTGTAAGCAACAGCAAAGACAAGAGCAGCAAGAGGTCCAACAGGTGAAAAAATCAACATGTGAAAAGCAGATTTAAGGTACAGTGAATGTGCATTATATGTTACAACAAAACGTAAAAACATCTATGAAATGGATTATGCTTTATGTTTTTCCCTCCAGACAGCCATCCTCCCTGTTTGGAGGCCTGTCTGCTCTAATGTTTAAAGCACACTTGCCTTTTTAATTAGCTGCATTTATACATCTCTAGTGCAAACTGTCTGCCTGTTACTTTTTGATTATTATAACATAACATAACATGACATGAGTTGTGTTAATCTGAGACGTTTTTAGGAACATGTGATCCATACGTCCCGCTGAGAAAATAGCCCATAAACAGTGCATTTACACCTCTCGAGCCAGTATTAACCTAAATAGTAAAACAGCTGGGGGCCATTGGACTGAAGGTTGTTCAGGTTCTTATATTAGGATTAGTTACACTCTTGACCACTATTATCACATCAACCAGTTACCATCACAAACCCTCCACACACATGGTTTGGTGGGAGAGAAAAAGGTATGTGTCTGGTCGTAAACCCACTCTTGTGATGTGCCCTGCACTGCAGGTGGTTGGACCAAGGTGTTTACGGGGCCGGCATCGTGCCCAAGTGCTAGTCAAGGCTATGTTGTCCTTATTATGTTCCTGCCTGGCCGTGCAGTTGACTGACTACGGCACGGACTGCTGTGGAACTGACATACTAAACAGGACATACCAGGAGTTATAGTGTTGGAAGAGGAACAGAACCCCACAGAGGGATTTATTGAAATTAAAAGAGAAGAGGTACTGCTAAAGTTACATTAAGCAGTAAAGTCCTCATAAAGCAGCAGTAGACCTGATTTATAAGTGCTCAGACACAAGTCTGTAGAAAAGACAGACCTTGCTGTGTATAACTAAACATGTCCTGTCACTGATGTTTATGGCCTGAATGTTTTAAGTCCATCTACCTCTTTCTCTTTGGATTGTTTTAAGTCTTCAGGGTCACTCTTATGTCCTTGTGGAAGTACGCGGGTAAAATTATAACATCTGCATTAAAGTGAAAAAAATAGAAAGCGTTAGCTCTAACAAATAAGTGTAGCTGATGACACAGAAAAGGTTTTATCAATGTTGCACAGAGCATCCATAACACGTCAGAAGTCATCTAATGTCTAATAAAGTCATGATGTGTGTTGCAAACAAGAGAAATAATGAAGTAAAAAAACGAACTGGTCATCCAGGCCATAGTATAACAGTATAACCATATACTATAATGTTACAAGTTAATATAAATATAAACTCCACTTAAAAATCATACTTCATATAATCCCTTTTATTTCACCACCTCAGAGCAGTTAAGCTCTGTCTACCCTCTCTTGTGTAACTCCACTCTGTGTATAGGATAACCAAGCCTGTAAACATATCCATTTTCTAGATGTGCATTTGATTACAAAGAGATGACAGGATAATTGTGAGCACAAAGTGCTCTGATATGGGTCATCAGGTCAGCCACAAGTTGGTTCTTGAATGTGTGCCTTGCTTTGGCAAGTATAAAGGCACGCCCATTACTGAGCTCATTATCTTGAAATACCTTACCTAAAATTTCTCATAGGCAGCCCCCAGGGCCCCCCAAAACCTTTGATGCCCTCTTTCATAGGCGTATATAAAGAAACCATTTGCATCATTGCAGCAGTATACGCGCTGACAGACAAGAACATTTGTAAAAGTTCAACAGTGCGTCAAGCAACAAATATGCCAACCAGTTCTTCCAATCAGAGAATCATGCCTGCTACGGGACGACCTGGTGAGAACTACCAATTTTTAATAGCATTTAGAAAGTCTACAGAACTGCATTACTGGTGTTTTGTGTTGAGTTTTGGATTGTTTTTGGAGAGTATTAATTTGTTCTTTCTAGAACAGTACATTTGTTGAAAATAGTTGTGGTGCTCTACAGTAAATGTTTCATTTTTACAGGAACAAAATTTCAAGGTGCCGCTTTTCCAACAGGTTGGATGTAAATTTAGAGTTTAAAATACCATCTGAAAATAATTTCAGTTTTGATTAAAAAGAAAATATTTTTGCAGAAAATATTCCCAACTATGATCCCAACATTCCAGAGCCCACGTGTAGATCTGAACTCCTAAAATGTAAGAACTATCCTCGTCATTGAAATGTCTGACTGCCTTTGTCTTTTTTTTAACTACTTCTTGTATCATTGCTGTATTTTTTACATCCCAAAGACCGGATTAACATCTCCCTGGATGAAAAAACAGCAAATAAAATGCTATGGGTTGTAGACGATGGCTCTAAGGTGTCACGAATGACGGATGACCTTACGTGTCCCGTTTTGGAAACGCCAGAGAGATACGAGCATGTTCCACAGGCAGGTTTCAAACAGTACAAATCTATTTTTAAACAGAATTTATTTAGTTATCTTACCTTCCTCATCTTTTAGATTTTGTGCAAAGAAGGGATCAAGGGTTTCCGAGCGTACTGGGAAGTGAAGTGCTCTGGCTGGGTGGTGGTGGGAGCCGCATACGAGGGAGCAGCGAGAAGGGGCTGTGAAGGACCCTGTGGACTGGGAGAAAATGATGTCTCTTGGGGTCTGGGCTGGGGCGGTTCACACTATCAGGTGTGGTTTAATGGTGTTAACAAAGAAATATGGGACATTCCTCGGTCTTCAACTATTGGTGTTTACCTGGACCATCCGGCCGGAATCCTTAACTTCTATGCCGTCCAAGATGTGGACAAGGCAGAGGATAGTGCTGGCACACAGGAGGTGCTACTGCTGCACCAGATTAAGAGCTCCTTCAAAGAGAAAATGCTTCCAGGTTTTTGGGTGGGACAGAAGTCATCCTGTGTAATGTTAAAGCAAGAGGAGTAGATCAAAAGTGTGAAATTACATAATCTAACATTTCCAAAATATAAATCTAAGTCAACTGTACACAAAAAAATTTACACATTAAAATGACATATTGTGGGTATTTTTTATGGTTTATATTTAACATTTCTGTGTAAAAGCTGCTTTTTACTAAACGTTTATGTGGCTTATTTTTGTTTACACTGGGACTATAGCTCTTTTAGCATCTTTATAACATGTTTGTATTTTTCATTATATTTGTGTGATAAATGTATTTTTATTGATCTCTGTAAATGTTGGTGATTTATATAAATTTGTATGAAGAAAAAAAAACAGATATAAGCCACTTTGTTGTTGCGTTACAGTGCCAAACTACACGGAGTCAATCATGAAATATAGTAAGATTTAGCATCCCTTAGGCTGGGAGGGGTCAGGCTTTGTAAATACAGGAACGTTAATCTGTGATAGCCATGTGAAGAATCCAGAGTCTACCTTAGTTTCAGCTGTTGTGGATCTTTCATTCTTCGCCTCGGCCCATTCATTAGTGCTGAGCGCCCCAGCCAGAGGATTATGATGACATGAGAGCATGTTCTGAGAAGTCATAAACAAGAGCGCAAATGAGACAAATAAGACAACAAGGATAGTGGAGAGGGGGATGACGACAGAGGCAGATTTAGTTCTGAACATGCTAAATTCAATAAAAAGGACAGTTTAGAGAAGCTTGGGGATGTAAGACAGAGAAAACAAACATGGCTGATTGTATTTGCAGCTGCTCGGTGTACTTAATAACATCACTTATGAGAATGAATTCAACTATTGGACCACAAAGACATTCAAGAGGACCTCAATACAAGCTGTAAATAGGTACATGTGTTTTCAAGCAACATGTTAAGTCATTTTAAAGAGTGACAAAACTGTGTAATTGACCTGAAATGAGAGAATGAACACATTTCAATTCAATATGTATGGTGTTAAATAATTTCATAAGATACTTGTGGTCACCTCTACTGTGAAATGCTCCTCTCGTTACGTTTAAGATTCATGTTCATTAGCTGTGTTAAAAATATTCTTCAGTATTTGTCTCCCTCTAGTGGCTAACTTTAACACAAAGCTTTGAAAAGTAGCTAGACATACGTTAAAAGCCTTCACGGAGAGACTCGTGACCTCTAGAAAGTCTGTGAGGGTTTGTTAGCAAAATGAGATGACTGGAAAGACATTGTAATACCTGTAAACGCAGATATCTTCGGAGTGGAGGCTTCAACCAGTGAAAAAAAGAATAATTTGAGCGGTTTTACCTGATTGATTTTTAACTAAAGATGCAAACATTTCTTTATAACCTATAGTGCTATATGTAATTTTAAATAATGTCAAATGAACAAAGTTAATGGTTTTAATGCAGGTCCTGGTAGTCAGTTTGTTGACAAAGAAACCCCTGAACTTTCCCGCCTTTTGCTGTTTGTTACGTCACGTCCCAGCAGCGTAACGTCTTTATATAAACATGATGTTGAACTATATAACTATATATAAACAATCAATGTGTTGAACACTGAATCATTACACTATTGTAAACATTTGAAACGTGCTTTCATGCTTTGAATGAACATGAAATGTCTATATGTATTGTTGTTTAATTAAAGTTGGTTGTGTGTATTAGGCTATTCAATGAAAAATAAAAAAAAAAACACAGACCATTAGCTTGTGTTGGCCTCACTTATTCCAGTTATCTTTTTAAAAATAGAATAAGTTATTCTTTTTTCCTTCACTGAATGGTATACTACGGTGGCGCATTGCTGCCACCCACATATTTTTTTTTCACTCAAGTATTTCGTAAAAACGACATAATTTTCTCGTTAAAACGACATATTTTCTCGTTATAACGACATCTTTTCTCGTTATAACGAGATCTTTTCTCGTTAAAACGACATCTTTTCTCGTTATAACGAGATCTTTTCTCGTTAAAACGACATAATTATCTCGTTAAAACGACATAATTATCTCGTAAAAACGACATCTTTTCTCGTAATAACGAGATCTTTTTTTCGTTAAAACAACGTCATTTTCTCGTTAGACATCTTTTATGCGTGAAGGGACATAGGTTTGTTTCTTCAGCATCCCTGGAACCGCGGCCTACGGTAAAGGAATTCAGTTTTTTTGACTAGAGCTCTGACTCATGGCAAATTTAAATGAACTGATTTATTTTTACTTTCTTCTCGGGTTAAGTCACAAAGACATTTTATTGACATTGAGCCACATCGACAGGATTATTATTAGTATGCGAACGCTACGTCGACATCTTAAACATTTGAGACTGTACAGACGAAAGAATCAAACAGATGTATTGGAAGTGGCATTATTCCTCATGAATGAACTAGACCGTTATGGAAAACTACATGGATATAAGTTACTGCATCTGAAGTGTATTCAGGCTGGATTTGTTGTCAGTCAATGGGTAATTCGACATTTATTAGGCATTTTGGATCCCCATGGAGTTCAAATGAGAAGGAGAAATCGCTTAAGACGTCGGATGTATGGAAATCCTGGCCCCAATTTTATGTGGCACATGGACTCCTATGACAAACTGAAACCTTTCGGTATCTGCATCAACGGGCGCGATCGATGGGTTTTCTAGGATGGTAATTTGGCTCCATGCTTATTCTACTAATTCTGACCCGAAGGTAATCGCCAGCTATTTTATTAATGAAGTTGGAGAAAGGATGGGGACACCATCCAGAATAAGGTCAGACCTGGGAACAGAGAACCGTTATGTGGAACAAATGCAGAAGTTTCTACGCTATGATGACCATGAGGAAAATGCAGAAAACTGCTTCATCTATGGTTCAAGCAACCACAACCAACGCATTGAGAGCTGGTGGGCATTCATGAGAAAACAGCATGCTCAGTACTGGATTAATCGTTTCCAGGATTTGAAAGAGAAAGATTACTTCACAGGTGGTTTCTTGGACAAGCAGTTAATATTGTTCACTTGCCTGAATATAATTGAGGTAAGTTCATGTATAAGCCTAAAAAGTGTTGACTTTCAAAATCAGTATGCCCAAACCTGCAGAAATGTATGGCCTATAGCCCACGTAAACAGAATACACAAAATAATAAATAAAGTGAAGAATGAAAAATAAATCCAGAACTAAATGCAGTTAAAATGATTTATAATGCATTTTAATTGTATTTAATCCCGAATTTATATTCCCTTTATTTGTTATTTTCTGCATTATTTTCAAATGTAATTAATTTAATAAAATTAAGTTAATTAATTAATTTGTTAATTTCCATATTTATTGATCAATTTATTTATTTGTACTTTCCACTCTTGGTTGAGCTCGTATATTATAGGCTATATGTGGATATGTAGTGGATATGCATTCACCAATTCGTTGTTAATTTTATATATTTTAAAACATTTATTTTTAATTATACATCTTGTTTTAATGTTTCCTTTATTCCATAAAATACCAGTGCAAGTTATATGGTTTTAGAGTATTTGTTCTCTGCGGTAGAAGAAAGAAAAGAGGACTAAATTAAGAATGTCAGTGATCTCTCATTTTAAATATAGGTTTATTATTATTATTATCGTGCCATATTATTTCGATCTGCAGTCTAATAAATAAGAAAAATAGAATTAGCCTACAGGTCTATGTAGCTATAGAATACAGACCAATTAAACAGTGATTTTGGAGTTTGAAAAGTATGAAAAATCACAATAGAAAGGTTGTAATTTTTGTTTAACGGTGGTTTTAATGTTAGTTTGACAAAAAAAATAGCAATTTGTGTAAAATGATATGTATTTTTAAAAATTACCAAAATAGGCCTATAGTGCTAGCCTAAGAATCACCCGTTAATGTAAAATCACGTATTGGTATGAAATTCTGCAGGTTTATGCACTTTTATTAGGTCTTTATGAGATTTATGAGTTTTATTTTTATGTTCCTTTAAAAATCACTTTTAATCAGGTATGGCCAGCTCGGGGCTGCGTTTCGCGTTTAGCGCTTAAAAGCGTTTTCTAGGAGTTATTTTAGAACGTTCGTTAAAATGCACTTAACACGATCGCACGTAGCCCTGCTTTAAGTGCTACTTATGATTCGCTATCAAGTAGCAAGCATTTATTAAGTTCTGAAATGTCACCTTACAGAATGGCTTAATTGCAGTATAAGCTCGTTTATTGAAATGCTAACCTATGCTGCGTTCCACAAAATATAATATAATAGTTATAAGTGTAATATTAATTTATAAGCTATTACACACACACACTGTCACGGTTCATGGGTCTGTGTGCTCAATTCTGTGTGTGTGTGTGTGTGTGGGCGTGTCCGCTCAATTGCATTACCTCGCATCTAACGAGGTAATCAGAGCAGGCACAGGTGTAGCTGATCCGGATTGCCTTTATCTGGCTGGAAATCCTGTGCAGTATTGTCAGATCGTTGTAGCTCATGTCTGGTCTTACCTTTTGTCAGTTCTCCTGATTCGGTTTACCTGTTGCTGCTCTCTTGGATGTACGGAGGGTCCTCGCTGCTGAGCTTCTCCTCTTCATTGGATCCCTGCTCTACTGGATCTGTTCACCAGTTATGTCTGCATTGACTGCAGTGATTTAAAGTCTGTTAAATAAATACGTCTTCACTCGCAATTGGATCTTGTCTCCTGTTCCGTGACACACACACACACACACACACACACACACACACACACACACACACACACACACACATATAAATACATTCCTTTTTTTAATTCGTTTTGTTTTCTTTCATTTATTCATTTAATTTAGATTTGTATTTCTTTTTGTTTGTTTTTGTTTTTTTGCTTGCGGTCTGTGTTTTGCTTGCTGACAATCGGCAGATTGCACATTAAACTTTATTATATATATATATATATATATATATATATATATATATATATATATATATATATATATATATATATATATATATATATATATATATATAAAGTATAAAATATATAATGTACTGTATTACATAATATTATTATATATAGTAGATTAATATTATAACTATTATATTAAATTACATCATATCTTATCCGAGCTGTCTGGAACGCAGCATTAGGTGAAAACATTTCAATAAACGAGCGTGTACTACACCTACGAGCCATTATATAAACTGACATTTCAGCACTTAAAAAATGGATAGCGACTCTTAAGTAGCACTTAAAGCAGGGTTACGTGCGATCGTGTTAAGTGCATTTTTGGAAAATGCAACGTTGGTAAAATGACTCGTAGAAAAAGCTCTTAAGTGCCAAGATTAATCGTTATAGAAAAACGTATCCCTGGCCGTTAAGATCCATTCTCCTGCATAGATTTGCTCCAACCATGATCAGACTCACCTAAATAAGCTAATCAGGGTCTGTAGGAATACTAGAAAGCTACAATCAGAGATGAGTTTGATCAGTGTTGGAACTCTCCAGGACAATTAATCTTGAGGACCAGAGCTGCCCAGCCTGCTTTAGATTATACTTATGTCTGCTAATCAATTCATAGAATGTGTTTTTTTTATTTTACTCTTATAGGAAGAGCTGCAACAAATCCTGCATTTGTGGAATACTCACAGAATTCGTCGTTGCAGAAATGCTGTGGCTCCCCATGGCCGCCCTCTCATGATGTATCAGATGCCACAACTATTTGGAGCAAGAGATTACTTGAAGCAAGTCTCTCAGGAGGCTGTAGAAGCCTGTAGAGAGGAATGTCTGCAGAGAGGGCCATACTCATGTGATGAGACAGTTTTTACTTTATCCTGTGTTCTCATGGAAGAGAACCATCTTCATCCACCCACAACCCCTGATGAAGCAATTGAATTGTACTTGTTTCTGAGGAGCTGTATAGTTTCAAATTTGTAAGCAACCACTGTAACATGACACTGTGGCTCATCAGCAATATCATATTATTTTTCTTATTTGTGTTTGTTGTACATAGTAATCTGCCGGGTATCTTCTTAACTGCTAGAAAATTTGTTAATTGAGAAATATAAATTAATGAATGTGATTGAATGTGTATTTAGTATATATAAGGTGTATCATTTGAGAAGGCACACACACACAGACACACACACACACACACACACACACACAATAAAAATACTAAATGCATAGAGGAAACCATACTCTGTAAGAAAACTGGCGTTGTAATGAAATAATAAAGAAAAAATATAAAGTACACAATGTAAATAATGTAATAAAGGACAAACTGATTCAAAAAATATATAATTACTCTTTATTTATGTAACTAAATTTAACCCTAGCTTTTCAGGGAATTTCCATTAGCCACCATACTGAAATGTTTTAACATGAACTGTGACAAAGGAAGGTTTCAGTTGAAGAAGGTATGACAAAAAAGTAAGCAGTTCAACTTATAACAAAATGAATGCTTATCTACATGTATCCACTGAATACAAACAATTCTAAGCAATGAACTTACTAACACATTCATTTGTAGCCATCTGTCCTTTACCCCAAACCATAGACATATCAAGCAAACAAGAAAGGGGTTAAAACAATTCTTAACTCTAAAACTCTAACATTCTTCTTTTTTAGTAAACTCAATAACAAAATCAGCACCATATATTCAGTCAACATTTAGGTAATGATTTAGACAATGTCCATGATAAGCGAATGCGTATTTAACAATATGCTTTCCATTTCGGAGCGCAGCTCTGGGTAAGAGCTGTAGGTGGAAGGAAGCTCCAAAACTGGACCGCAGGTGTGAGCAACTGGTCGTCTTGCCAGTCCATCCAAAGATGTGAAAATCACTTGTATTTTGTCGACGCAGACAACATCAGAGCCTGTTACAAACCTGAGCATCTTCCTCAGCCCAACTACATCCAGTCCTCTGATGTACTGCTGTAGGAAACGCAAACACTTGCTCTCTGCTTGACTTTGAGGTGAGACATCGAGCAACTTCAAAAATCTTCTTGTTGTTGGTTTCTTGTCTTCATACATCTGTAAAACATCCACTGGAGTTTTGAAAGTTTCTCTAAAAATATGTTTGGCTTCTTTAGACATGTTGTCCAAAGCATATTTAGGTAGTTGGATGATCTGTTTGTGGCCAGCTTTCAGCATCAGATCTTTTAGGTTTTGTTGTGTTGGCATGATGGTCACACCCAAACGATCCAGAAGATCCAGCAGTTCATCTTTGTCATCTCCAAGGAGATCTTCTTTTAAGGCACAGGAGACCAGATCTCTCTCTGACTGACTCAGGTATAAAAGGAATGAATCCATCATCATTTCATCTGTGACTGAATGCTCTTCAAAAATGAGTGCCACAGTGAAAGCTGTAGCCAGACGAGTTGGAAAATATCCTTGGTCTTTGTATCCTTTGGCCAAGATTCTTCCAATTGCCTTCCAGTCTTCCTCCTGCCATTTTGGAGAGAGTGATGGCACTCTCATATCTTCCCTTCAGCTGCATGATCCAAAAGTTCAGACCAAAAGCCTGAGTACACATCTCTGGACACACCATCTTCATCAGCTCCCATTTCATCTATGATGCTGAATTTTAATGTGTACGTTAAGATTCTTGGATCTTTAAACTGGCCAATCATCTCATCCAAAAGAGTGATCCTATGCAGTTTTATGGTTACATGCAGGAGCTCATATTCAGAAGCTGAAAAGTTGACTGCATGAGCTGCATCATTCACTTGATCTGCGACATGACTGAAAGCCTCCTCTGTCAAACTCAAATCGATTGTACTGACTGCATCGCTTGCAAATGGATAAATCACATTAGTGATTGCTAAGTCAGAGTCTTGTGTGACAGGCGAGTGCATTGGCTCATAGAGCAAAGTGTCATTAAGATGGCATACCATAGATTCACCTGTGTATGGGCCTATTATAACTTCAGATGACTCAGATAAGGAGTCAGTTGAATCAACAGAAGTGAAAGGAGTTTCACATTGTTCTTGTGGTTTATGCATTTCTGCTTGTGTCTCAGTATCACGCACATTAAGTTCATCATCATGTGGGATGCACTTTGTACTCAGGTAAAATCTTAGCATTCCCATTTTAAGTACTGTGTAGAGTTCTCCCACAGTAATGTCATCTTCAAGCTCTGATTCTTGAAAATCAAAAACGTCATGACTAAAGTTCTCCCAGAGACCTTTTTTGGACACTCCCCTTGGAAAGAACAGTTCCTTTGCTTGACTTAAAATATCAGATTTCTTTGCATTTTGAAGATATCAATGGTTCTAGTTCCTCCACCTAAGCGCTTCCTTACTTGTTTACCCTCGTGAAACCATCCTATCTCAATTTTTCTTGTTGTTTTCTCAGCCATCTTGTTGTTCTTCAAGTGACGCGTCTGCGTTTACTTTCAAAGTTCTCCAAAGAATCTTCATCAGCTTCTGTTCTGTTTATTCCCATCTTCTGTCTTAGCTTTTCAAGCAGAGTCTGTCTTTTAACATGTGATTCACTTTTGTTGCCATTTTCCTTACAGAAGCGCCTTGCAGCAATCCTATCACCATAGATGGGAATGTACCTTGACAAGCTGTCATCATCAAGCTCTCCTATAGTGGTATCATCTATCTGTTAAAACATATTAGAAATAAAATTTAGTAGATCCACAAAATAAATATATATATATATATATATATATTTCTTATATAATAAATAAAAATAGTTCTAATTAAACCCACAGCAGAACTGTACTTGTAAAAGCAAAAGACACATCAGCATCTTGTTACTGAATAAATCCACGGAATTTAAATTTGGTAATCTTTTCATAAAAAGACAGTCATTTGTCTTGTTCCTGCAGAACCACATAAAAGAATCTGTTTAATGAATAACTGAATCAACCACTCATTAAAACAGTGACATACTGCCGCCTACTGGCGTCTTAGTTTCATCAGTATCATTTCACTTATTAAAAAAAATACTTTTTAAATTTCAATTAATGGATTAATACCATTTCAAACCATTAATCTTTATAACCATTTATTTATTTATAAAATGAATTCGTTTTATTATAGTCTATAAATGTATTGAAAATCCCATAAAGAACTAGCTACGCAAGATGAACGACTGGCAAACACATTTATTAAAAGTATACATTGCGTGCAACGACATATTGTAGATTTTTAATCATATTTTTATTTAATTGACTGTCTAGGCCACAGGTTTCAAACTCAGTTCCTGGAGGACTGCAGCCCTGTTTCAACCCTGCTCCAATACACATAACATTATCATGTAGTTTTCAAATACGCCTGGATAACGTTATTAGATGTTTAATTAGGGTTTAATCTGACCTCTGCAGGCTTGCGACTCTCCAGGAAATTATCTTTTACACCTCTGGGTACCAAACCTGTTTACGCAGTAGCAGAATTCAGTAACTTACCTTGTCTAGCTGCATTTTTTGAATATCTTCCTCTGAAACTCCACGATTTCGAAGGAATCTCCAAAATTCCATGCTGACGCTATTACAGTTGACTATAATAATGATTGACTTTAAAGGGCTGCCTAAAAGGATGCAGTGTGGCAGTTTTCGGTTAGAAATGGCTGAAACAGGCGTTACGTTGTCACGTCACGTACAAAATACGTCCTTTTCACGAGAAAAAGATGTCGTTATAACGAGAAAATTATGTCGTTTTAACGAGAAAAGATGTCGTTATAACGAGAAAATTATGTCGTTTTAACGAGAAAAGATCTCGTTATAACGAGAAAAGATGTCGTTATAACGAGAAAATTATGTCGTTTTAACGAGAAAAGATCTCGTTATAACGAGAAAAGATGTCGTTTTAACGACATAATAATGTCGTTTTAACGAGAAAATTATGTCGTTTTAACGAGAAAAGATCTCGTTATAACGAGAAAAGATGTCGTTATAACGAGAAAATATGTCGTTTTAACGAGAAAATTATGTCGTTTTTACGACATACTTGAGTGGAAAAAAAATATGTGGGTGGCAGCAATGCGCCACCGTACTACATACATACATATACAAACAGATAATAACATTTTAATTTGTTCATCTATTTAGACTATTGCAATGTTCTGATATCTTAATCTGAAAATTCAATACTTCCGGCGGAGCTTCTTTCCTTCAATTAACTCATTTGCCCTTTTTATGCCGCTAAATGAACCCCACTCACTAAACTTAGCAAAATGAGTTTAACTCTTTGATATACAAGGGCCTGGTTTATAAACTAATGCACAACCTGGGTAATAAATAAATAAATAAATAAATAAATAAATAAATAAATAAATAAATAAATAAATAAATAAATAAGACCTGTATTAGAATCAGTGCATTATTGTTTAATTTTGGTCCACCTCAGATAATTTTAATTCACAAATAGAATTTCAAAACCTCTTTTTCACTCTTTTACATGTAAAATGTTCACCAGTCTAAATGATAGATAGTACTGTTACCGTTATTTCTGCTGCTGTAATGTAATAATAATAATAATAATAATAATAATAATAATAATAATACATACAATTTATATAGCGCTTTTCAGGGGACGCAAAGACGCTTTACATACATAAAACACATACAACAGAACAATAAACAAAACAGCATATTGCAAAGGAGTTTATGACAGGTTGTAACATTTCTTGAAAAGGTGAGTTTTTAACTGTTTCTTAAACGCGTCAAGTGAGTCAGAGGTTCGGATTTGTGGAGGGAGGGAGTTCCAGAGGGAAGGAATGGCAAAGGCTCTGTCCTCCACGGTACAGTGCTTGGATTTGGTGATGGGGGTGAGGAGATTTGAGTCAGAGGATCGGAAACGGCGGGAGGGGCAATGTCGTTGAAGGAGATCTGAGAGGTATGGGGGGGCAAGGTTATTGAGGGCTTTGTAGGTGATGAGGAGGATCTTGAAGTGTATACGGTACTGAATGGGAAGCCAGTGGAGCTGCTGGAGGACAGGGGTGATGTGTTCTCTGGAGCGGGTGTGGGTGAGTAACCGGGCAGCTGGAGTTTCCGGAGGTCAGTGGAAGGAAGGCCGTAGAGGAGGCTGTTGCAGTCCAGTCTGGAGCTTATGAAGTTGTGGATGAGTGTTTCGGCAGCAGAGGTGGAAAGGGTAGGACGGAAACGAGCAATGTTTCGGAGGTGGAAAAATGATATTTCGGATATGGGTTTTGAAGGATAGGGTCCAAAGTGATTCAGAGGTTCCTGATCGGGGGGGGAGGGGGTGACTGTGTGCTCATCGATGGAGAGTGAAAAATCCTGGGATGAGGAGAGGAGGGATTTGGGACCAGTTATAATAATTTCAGATTTATTGCAGTTTAGCTTGAGAAAATTTGTTGTCATCCAAGATTTTATTTCATTGAGGCAGTTTGTGAGAGTGGAGACAGTGGATGGGGTAATGTTTTTTGTGGAGAGGTATATTTGGGCTAGCGTAGCAGTGAAAATGAAGTCCATGACCACGGATGATATGACCAAGGGGTAAAATGTACAGTATAAACAGAAGGGGACCAAGCACCGAGCCCTGGGGGACACCATGTGTTACAGGGACGGTACGAGATGTGCAGTTGTTAATGGAGATTGAGATCGTAGTGGAATCTGTCAGAGAGGTAGGATATGAAGTGCTGGACCAGTTATGCTGATGTCGGACTGTAGACGATGGAGGAGGATGGAATGGGCTATGGTGTCAAAGGCAGCACTAAGGTCCAATGTATCCTGTGATAATGTCATTGTTTAGACGCAGAAGCTGTTGTGAAAAACCATTGTGCCACAAACAATTTATTTATTTATTTTATTATTATTTTTTAAAATGTATTTATTTATTCATTTATTTAATACAGGTATGTGATTTATGTTTTGGGGAATTCGATGTTCTGCTATTTTAATGAGTTCTGTAAATCTCTGAATGACTGTTTTAAATGCTGCTAAACTGTTCATATTTCATTGTATTGCAATCCTTAATGCAAAAATAATTCATAATACAATCAAATAGCCCCTTTGCCATTGAATTAATTAAATGATGGGGAGGACGCTGTTGTGAACCACAATGTGCAACACAAATCTCTTTATTTATTTAATTTATACAGAGATAACACCTCATTATTCTAGAAAGAGAAGTGTGACTGCAGACCGGGTACAAATAAAGGGGGTTACACAAACTAATGTGCACACATACATATATATATATATATATATATATATATATATATACAGTATATATTATAAATGCACACAATAGAATAGTCCATTTATTAATACATTATATTAACAAATGGAATGATGCAAGCCAAATAACAAAGAAAACACAATGTATGTTGAACAAACTGATTTGGCAGAACGCTTTAATTTGACAACATTAAAATAATATATGGCTTATAGAATAGGAGTGTACATTCAGATAAGTGGCATCTCAATTCTTCATCACTCAAAGAAAAAGTGAAATAACCGAAGTAGAAATAATAGCGTTGCCAAACAGGAAGAGTAATGTGCCAAAATAGTTTAAACTCTTGTGTGCATCAGAAGCAATAATAGAAAAATGTAACATTCTTCTTGTACTACTTTAAAAGGTTTCTGTCATTTATTTATATTATTAAGATATTTTTTGTGTAGATCAATTTAGACAGTAGGCCTACCATAAATAATAAATAATTAACATAGTAAATCACCAGTTTGACTATCTCATCCACAGAGAAAAACTGAAGATGATGAGCCCCAGAGAGTAGGCTGTCTTTGAGCTTGAACTGTGAGTGACACGTTGTGCAGGCTGGACACCTCTGAAGACATTGACCATGAGATCTGAGGTGCTGTTGGAGATGCGTACTGTTGAACTGAAGAGATCAATCTGAGAAAGAGATAAAAACCAACTCAGTCACATGTCCAAGTGAAAATAGCATTATGCCAACCCTAGCTGAAGAGTCATCACTTACTAAATCTTTGCTGACTTTCACAGGCTCCTTGAACACAGTCCAGACAACTGCCTCGTTGCAGTTGGGAGTCGTGAGTGAGCCGAGGTAGCGATAATACTTGGTGCGGTCCACTCCAGCCAGGAGGGCATCGAGGGACAAACCAGGTGACATTGGAACAGACTGATCTGAGAACAGAATGCACCTCTCAAACACAACGGATCTCAAACATATGGCTTTACAGAATGGTTACTCATTGTGAAAGAGTTCTTACTTTTCTCTGTAATATTGACAAGGTAGGACGTCAGTGTCTTCCAGCTTGTGGGTTGTTCTGTAGCATTACCAGACATCACCTACAAATGTACAGAAATGTACAGATGTTTTATTTATTTTTTTGTATAAATTAGTTATAAATAAATAAAAAATAAAATTTAACATATTCATTTATATCATACATCGATGAAGAAACCAAGAGCAGCCAATCCTGTCGAATCTGCCAGAGCTGTGGTTTGGTTCCCATTATGAGAGGATTTAATGTTCACAATGTGTAACTAGGGATAAAAAGGAGAACATTATTCCCAAATGGTTTTACAAAACAGTTGAATTTATGACCCAGTAGAGGTCTACCTCCATGGGGTAGCGTTTCCCATCCACAGTGTGCTCAGAGCCTGGGACAGAAGAGCCATTGCCCCAGTGCAAGTGGAACTGCAGGCTGTTGTAGACATCAGACAAGCCCCCCCCTGACACACTGACACCACTGGCAAAAGTTACTTTGACTGGGAAAAAACAGAAAACATTAATATCAGCACACAACCCTATGTTTCAGTTACTCCGAGAAAAAGTTTACTATTTAGCCACTGACAACGATCACTTGTTTAAAAAACACAACTCAAGCAAAAGCATATTTTCTAAAGTGAGCAACTAGGGTTTTTGCTATCATCCAAAATACGGTCTCTGAATATTATACTATTGGTTGTCATTGTGGCTTTGCAGCCCTCACTGGATCACATTCAATACTCAACAGGAGCGCCCCATGTACATGACAGAAAGGCTAAAGATATAACTGCGGTTCATTAATCCTGTCCTGTTTGGGGTCGCAGGTGACTGGAGCCTATCCCATGTACTTTTTAACTAACCATACAACAGCCTAACACTGCTCACACAGTCAGTCTAAAACTAAAGAGTGAATGAAAACATTAATTTACAAATTTAATCACAGTGAGATATTAGCATAAACATTTTTACCTGTCTCGCCAGTATTCTCGATCTTGGTTAGGACAGAGGTGTTGTCAAATTTGGTAAAATTAAACTTAGTGAGGTTGGCGTCAAAAGTGGCATTTCCTGATAAGATGTTAATAGGCGACTGTCGAGAACCATTACAATATGCAGGAGCTTTAATTGGCCACGTTGTCTCATCTACAAATAAAAGTGTAAGAATTAAGATAAAGCTGAAACAGTTTAAGACATTTAGACATAAAACCCTTACTTACTGCAGGATGAGTCATGGTAACACCAGGCTGCAAGAGGAAAGGCGAGTTACTACGATTATGATCAGAATGAGATTAGCTATTGCTGAAAGTAAGAGCTACTTTTAAAAGTAATAGGCTCCTCAATGATACCCACCAAAATTGTCTTCGCCTTGGGCCACAGGTGCAATTACGCACACAAATAATGTAGCTGCAAGCCAAATCATTTGTTCTAAATTAGTCAGATGATGACAACAAACCACCTTCAAAAAATAAAAGATACATATTTAATTAACATTTACACATTTGTTATATTGTATAGACCTATATTCTTAAGAATTTAAATGAATCAAAATGACTGTACCTTGTTGAATGAAAGTTACCTGTGCTGCACCTGTCTCTCATGTGTTCTGTCAGAGGACTCACACACACTGTGCCTGTGTATTTATTGGCCCAACCCCTGCAGCAGCAGAAACGCCTCTAACATGACAACAGGAAAAACCTTTTACTCTTTTACCTATTTTTGACATAAACAGGGATCAGACAGACAAAAAAAGGCAAATTTGGTATCGACTGGGGGGTTCCTTGTCTGATACTGTAGTCAGTAATGTGTGTGGGGGGGAAGGGGCACAGGGCATTGTCCTGTCTCCCTTTCTGTTTAGCCTGTACATCTCTTGCTGAAGTTTTTGGATGACTCTGCGGTGGTGGGGTGTATCAGAGGTGGACAACTATCGCAGTACAGGACACTGATCACAGACTTTGGGCAATGGACCTCAAGAGGACACCAATGGAGCCCGTCACCATCTTGGGAAGGTGGATGTAGTGGACCGCTAAGAACCTGGGGCTGCACTTGAACAGCAGACTGGGCCAGGAAGGATAACAGTGATGCTTGGAACAAGAAGGACATGGGCAGACTGTATTTCCTGATAAAGGTCCAAGGGAGGGAGCTACAAGTACAGTTTTGATGCAAAAATCAATCAGTAAATTCAATAGACTGATCCGATGTCTCTTTACAATTTGTTCTTAAAACAAAGAACATTACCTCTCCGTGAGTAGAGATGCTAGCTTCAGGAAAAGTTTGGAGCATGTTGGAGTGGAATCAACTGATCACTGCAGAATATTGAAGGAAAAATATATGCAGTGTTTAATTATCAATAAATTATTAGTAAATGTTTGGCAGGC
The DNA here is from genome assembly GCA_024349245.1 of Neodontobutis hainanensis. NCBI lineage: Eukaryota > Metazoa > Chordata > Actinopteri > Gobiiformes > Odontobutidae > Neodontobutis > Neodontobutis hainanensis. The sequence goes on from JALDNG010000017.1 coordinate 10,037,537, forward strand.
CAGATTAAACAGCCCAGATTAGTTTGCCCACCACTGGTATAGAGGGACTATAGAGGAACTATAGAGGAACTATAGAGGAACTATAGAGGGACTATAGAGGAACTATAGAGGAACTATAGAGGAACTATAGAGGGACTATAGAGGAACTATAGAGGAACTATAGAGGGACTATATAGGAACTATAGAGGGACTATAGAGGAACTATAGAGGGACTATAGAGGGACTATAGAGGAACTATAGAGGAACTATAGAGGGACTATAGAGGGACTATAGAGGAACTATAGAGGAACTATAGAGGGACTATAGAGGGACTATAGAGGAACTATAGAGGAACTATAGAGGGACTATAGAGGGACTATAGAGGAACTATAGAGGAACTATAGAGGAACTATAGAGGGACTACAGAGGGACTATAGAGGAACTATAGAGGGACTATAGAGGAACTATAGAGGGACTATAGAGGGACTATAGAGGAACTATAGAGGGACTATAGAGGGACTATTGAGGGACTATAGAGGAACTATAGCGGGACTATAGAGGGACTATAGAGGAACTATAGAGGAACTATAGAGGGACTATAGAGGGACTATTGAGGGACTATAGAGGAACTATAGCGGGACTATAGAGGGACTATAGAGGGACTATAGAGGAACTATAGAGGGACTATAGAGGGGCTATAGAGGAACTATAGAGGGACTATAGAGGGACTATAGAGGGACTATAGAGGGGCTACAGAGGAACTATAGAGGAACTATAGCGGGACTATAGAGGGACTATAGAGGGACTATAGAGGGACTATAGAGGAACTATAGAGGAACTATAGAGGGACTATAGAGGGACTATAGAGGAACTATAGAGGGACTATAAAGGAACTATAGAGGAACTATAGAGGGACTATAGAGGAACTATAGAGGGACTATAGAGGAACTATAGAGGGACTATAGAGGGACTATAGAGGAACTATAGAGGAACTATAGAGGGACTATAGAGGGACTATAGAGGAACTATAGAGGAACTATAGAGGAACTATAGAGGGACTATAGAGGGACTATAGAGGAACTATAGAGGAACTATAGAGGGACTACAGAGGGACTATAGAGGAACTATAGAGGGACTATAGAGGAACTATAGAGGGACTATAGAGGGACTATAGAGGAACTATAGAGGGACTATAGAGGGACTATTGAGGGACTATAGAGGAACTATAGCGGGACTATAGAGGGACTATAGAGGAACTATAGAGGAACTATAGAGGGACTATAGAGGGACTATTGAGGGACTATAGAGGAACTATAGCGGGACTACAGAGGGACTATAGAGGGACTATAGAGGGACTATAGAGGAACTATAGAGGGACTATAGAGGGGCTATAGAGGAACTATAGAGGGACTATAGAGGGACTATAGAGGAACTATAGAGGGACTATAGAGGGACTATAGAGGAACTATAGAGGAACTATAGAGGGACTATAGAGGGACTATAGAGGGGCTACAGAGGAACTATAGAGGAACTATAGAGGGACTATAGAGGGACTATAGAGGGACTATAGAGGGACTATAGAGGAACTATAGAGGGACTATAGAGGAACTATAGAGGGACTATAGAGGGACTATAGAGGAACTATAGAGGGACTATAGAGGAACTATAGAGGGACTACAGAGGAACTATAGAGGAACTATAGAGGGACTATAGAGGAACTATAGAGGGACTATAGAGGAACTATAGAGGAACTATAGAGGAACTATAGAGGGACTATAGAGGAACTATAGAGGAACTATAGAGGAACTATAGAGGGACTATAGAGGAACTATAGAGGGACTACAGAGGAACTATAGAGGAACTATAGAGGGACTATAGAGGGACTATAGAGGGACTATAGAGGAACTATAGAGGAATATAATTTTTCTACTCTAACATTGAGTATGATCAGGCCAACAGAGTAGCCTGTCTTTGAGCTTGAACTCTTGGTAACAGGAGTTGGGAGTGAGCCGAAGTTGCTATAATACTTGGTGCGGTCAGCTCCAGCCAGGGGGGCATCAAGTGAAATAACCGGTTGACCGGTTGGAGCAGACTGACCTGAGAACAAAAAAACACTACTCAAACACTACAGATCTTAAATACATGGCTTTACAAAATGGTTACTCGTTGTGACAGATGTCTTACCTGTCTCTGTAATATTGGTGGGACATCAGTGTCTTCCACCTTGTGGGTTCTTCTGTAATATTCTTAATATTCAACAAAACATTGCACGCTCAGTGTCTCTGTATGTCAAATATTTTATTCAATAGATAACATTTCAACCTTAGCCTTCTTCAGATCATTGTGTGGTCTGATGACATTCTTTTAAAAGGAAGTACCATCTGAACAAAACAGGTGGCATGCTCACACGAATGAGTGGGAAGGTCTTCATCAGCTGCAGGACACACCCAAAGAAAAAGACTGCCATATACAAGCACAATATCAAAAACATCAGTACTTCAAGTAATATTGTCTAATTAAGAGCTTCTACCATATCCTAGAAAAAAGATTTACAAACAACATTTCTCATCATGATCTACATTGAGTCCATGAGGTGTCAAAGTCTTCAGATAATAAAGAAACCAAAAGCCGCAACTCCATAAGTTATTAAAAGTGAAAACCTCTGCCAATTCCCTTTACAATAAAATGAAGTAAGATTGGACCAAGCAGCATCATCTACAAACAGAAACAGGTTTGTGCTAGCACAAAGTAGTGATTAATTTGTTAAATGTTACTCACTCTAGAAGGAGTTGTGGCAATATCGGTCTGTAGGAGACAGATAAATAATTCTTTGTAGTGTTTTGCATTATGTGCTGTAGTTCACATAACAGCTAATGCACACTAGTTTTATCCCTATATTTAAAAAAATATATATAGACGAACAAACAAATGTGAAATATTGTGAAAGAAAATGTATATTTCTGTGTCACAAAAGCAACATGACAGGTGAGTGATATACACTGGCAAAGAAATAAACAAGACTGTGTATAAATTAATATGAGAATGAGGAAGAATAGGTCAGTTAACCCTAAATAAGCACAGTAGGCTAATACACCTTTACCTTATTGTACAGTGAAAACATTCAGACATTGCATCATTGTATTGAATCAGTTCAACCAAAACATATGATATACGTATCAAATAGTTTGTGAACATGTAAATATGTCCTGACCCTAATGAAATGTTCTCAGAGAAGAACGTGGGGAGGTTTAGTTAGCCAGACCAGTGTTTTGTTTCTCCTTGTTGCCCATGCAAAGCAGTAACTGTTGTTTTCTTGCAATTCAAACTATTTGAGTCCTGCTGATTATTTTGCTAACTTTTGTGCTACTGAGACGGACTAAAACTTTATTAAAATAATAATAGCTACAATTGTTTTTTTCAAGGTTCACAAACAGCCACATACAAATGCATTTTAATGGCCATGAATAGTATATAAACACTGACACATTTTGTTTTCATTTTTAATTCTACTGTCAATAAAATGTACTTTTGAGAGAACAACAAAAGTACCAAAGGATTTTGAGTCATTCATTTACTATTAATGTTTGTATGAGCTGTTTTCAGAAATGTACTGAACCTTTGAAAATGCTGGTTCTGATCTGAGAAATGTGCCAAAGCCACTGAGAAAAACTGTAAGATATGATGCTAATTCTTTACTGCCAGTAAAGTGATATGTGACAGCTATCGTGTCTGGATTGTTAATTGAATGTTGCAGAGTAGAGTTTGTTATCCTTCTCTAAAAACCCACACCCACAATTTTAGAAAGTCTGTGCTTGCTAATGGAATTTTGAAGGGAAGTAAACTAAATTTAGAATTAAACTTCGTGATGACTAAGTTTCTAATTTAATTGCCAAAATAGAGTTCAAAAGGTTAAGAAGGTAAATAGTGGATGTTATTTCTAAAAAAAAATAGTGCATAAAAACTTTAACTGATTGATAGGACTGTTAAGGTTAAGTCAAGCTGCTTTACTTACTACTTTAATTCAAAAACAAATACTGTAAAAGCTTGGTTCAATGAAGCTTCCACCTCTTGGTGGATCTACTTTGAAATGAAGTTTCTAAAAAAGTTTATTCAATTCAGTGTTGTTTCTTCAGAAGCTATTAGACAGTGTACGACAGAATACTCATAACTGTGTACGGCAGTATACTAAAGCTGTGTTTGACAGTATACTAAAGCTGTTTTGACAGTATACTAAAGCTGTGTTTGACGGTATACTAAAGCTGTGTTTGACAGTATACTAAAGCTGTGTTTGACAGTATACTAAAGCTGTGTTTGACAGTATACTAAAGCTGTGTTTGACAGTATACTAAAGCTGTGTTTGACAGTATACTAAAGCTGTGTTTGACAGTATACTAAAGCTGTGTTTGACAGTATACTAAAGCTGTGTTTGACAGTATACTAAAGCTGTGTTTGACAGTATACTAAAGCTGTTTGACAGTATACTAAAGCTGTGTACGACAGTATACTAAAGCTGTGTACGACAGTATACTAAAGCTGTGTATAACAGTATACTAAAGCTGTGTATAACAGTATACTAAAGCTGTGTTTGACAGTATACTAAAGCTGTGTTTGACAGTATACTAAAGCTGTGTTTGACAGTATACTAAAGCTGTGTTTGACAGTATACTAAAGCTGTGTTTGACAGTATACTAAAGCTGTGTTTGACAGTATACTAAAGCTGTGTTTGACAGTATACTAAAGCTGTGTATAACAGTATACTAAAGCTGTGTTTGACAGTATACTAAAGCTATGTTTGACAGTATACTAAAGCTGTTTGACAGTATACTAAAGCTGTGTTTGACAGTATACTAAAGCTGTGTTTGACAGTATACTAAAGCTGTGTATAACAGTATACTAAAGCTGTGTTTGACAGTATACTAAAGCTGTGTATAACAGTATACTAAAGCTGTGTTTGACAGTATACTAAAGCTATGTTTGACAGTATACTAAAGCTGTTTGACAGTATACTAAAGCTGTGTTTGACAGTATACTAAAGCTGTGTTTGACAGTATACTAAAGCTGTGTACGACAGTATACTAAAGCTGTGTTTGACAGTATACTAAAGCTGTGTTTGACAGTATACTAAAGCTGTGTTTGACAGTATACTAAAGCTGTGTTTGACAGTATACTAAAGCTGTGTTTGACAGTATACTAAAGCTGTTTGACAGTATACTAAAGCTGTGTACGACAGTATACTAAAGCTGTGTACGACAGTATACTAAAGCTGTGTTTGACAGTATACTAAAGCTGTGTACGACAGTATACTAAAGCTGTGTATAACAGTATACTAAAGCTGTGTATAACAGTATACTAAAGCTGTGTTTGACAGTATACTAAAGCTGTGTTTGACGGTATACTAAAGCTGTGTTTGATAGTATACTAAAGCTGTGTATAACAGTATACTAAAGCTGTGTATAACAGTATACTAAAGCTGTGTTTGACAGTATACTAAAGCTGTGTTTGACGGTATACTAAAGCTGTGTTTGACAGTATACTAAAGCTGTGTTTGACAGTATACTAAAGCTGTGTTTGATAGTATACTAAAGCTGTGTATAACAGTATACTAAAGCTGTGTTTGACAGTATACTAAAGCTGTATTTGACAGTATACTAAAGCTGTGTTTGACAGTATACTAAAGCTGTGTTTGATAGTATACTAAAGCTGTGTATAACAGTATACTAAAGCTGTGTTTGACAGTATACTAAAGCTGTGTTTGACAGTATACTAAAGCTGTGTTTGACAGTATACTAAAGCTGTTTGACATTATACTAAAGCTGTGTACGACAGTATACTAAAGCTGTGTTTGACAGTATACTAAAGCTGTGTACGACAGTATACTAAAGCTGTGTATAACAGTATACTAAAGCTGTGTATAACAGTATACTAAAGCTGTGTATAACAGTATACTAAAGCTGTGTTTAACAGTATACTAAAGCTGTGTTTGACAGTATACTAAAGCTGTGTTTGACAGTATACTAAAGCTGTGTTTGACAGTATACTAAAGCTGTTTGACAGTATACTAAAGCTGTGTACGACAGTATACTAAAGCTGTGTTTGACAGTATACTAAAGCTGTGTACGACAGTATACTAAAGCTGTGTATAACAGTATACTAAAGCTGTGTATAACAGTATACTAAAGCTGTGTATAACAGTATACTAAAGCTGTGTTTGACAGTATACTAAAGCTGTGTTTGACGGTATACTAAAGCTGTGTATAACAGTATACTAAAGCTGTGTTTGACAGTATACTAAAGCTGTGTTTGACAGTATACTAAAGCTGTGTTTGATAGTATACTAAAGCTGTGTATAACAGTATACTAAAGCTGTGTTTGACAGTATACTAAAGCTGTGTTTGATAGTATACTAAAGCTGTGTATAACAGTATACTAAAGCTGTGTTTGACAGTATACTAAAGCTGTGTTTGACAGTATACTAAAGCTGTGTTTGACAGTATACTAAAGCTGTTTGACAGTATACTAAAGCTGTGTACGACAGTATACTAAAGCTGTGTTTGACAGTATACTAAAGCTGTGTACGACAGTATACTAAAGCTGTGTATAACAGTATACTAAAGCTGTGTATAACAGTATACTAAAGCTGTGTATAACAGTATACTAAAGCTGTGTTTGACAGTATACTAAAGCTGTGTTTGACAGTATACTAAAGCTGTGTTTGACAGTATACTAAAGCTGTGTTTGACAGTATACTAAAGCTGTTTGACAGTATACTAAAGCTGTGTACGACAGTATACTAAAGCTGTGTTTGACAGTATACTAAAGCTGTGTACGACAGTATACTAAAGCTGTGTATAACAGTATACTAAAGCTGTGTATAACAGTATACTAAAGCTGTGTATAACAGTATACTAAAGCTGTGTTTGACAGTATACTAAAGCTGTGTTTGACGGTATACTAAAGCTGTGTATAACAGTATACTAAAGCTGTGTTTGACAGTATACTAAAGCTGTGTTTGACAGTATACTAAAGCTGTGTTTGACAGTATACTAAAGCTGTGTTTGACAGTATACTAAAGCTGTGTTTGACAGTATACTAAAGCTGTGTTTGACAGTATACTAAAGCTGTGTTTGATAGTATACTAAAGCTGTGTATAACAGTATACTAAAGCTGTGTTTGACAGTATACTAAAGCTGTGTTTGACAGTATACTAAAGCTGTGTTTGAGAGTATACTAAAGCTGTTTGACAGTATACTAAAGCTGTGTACGACAGTATACTAAAGCTGTGTTTGACAGTATACTAAAGCTGTGTACGACAGTATACTAAAGCTGTGTATAACAGTATACTAAAGCTGTGTATAACAGTATACTAAAGCTGTGTATAACAGTATACTAAAGCTGTGTTTGACAGTATACTAAAGCTGTGTTTGACAGTATACTAAAGCTGTGTTTGACAGTATACTAAAGCTGTGTTTGACAGTATACTAAAGCTGTTTGACAGTATACTAAAGCTGTGTACGACAGTATACTAAAGCTGTGTTTGACAGTATACTAAAGCTGTGTACGACAGTATACTAAAGCTGTGTATAACAGTATACTAAAGCTGTGTATAACAGTATACTAAAGCTGTGTATAACAGTATACTAAAGCTGTGTTTGACAGTATACTAAAGCTGTGTTTGACGGTATACTAAAGCTGTGTATAACAGTATACTAAAGCTGTGTTTGACAGTATACTAAAGCTGTGTTTGACAGTATACTAAAGCTGTGTTTGACAGTATACTAAAGCTGTGTTTGACAATATACTAAAGCTGTGTACGACAGTATACTAAAGCTGTGTTTGACGGTATACTAAAGCTGTGTTTGATAGTATACTAAAGCTGTGTTTGATAGTATACTACAGCTGTGTTTGATAGTATACTAAAGCAGTGTTTGATAGTATACTAAAGCTGTGTTTGACAGTATACTAAAGCTGTGTTTGACAGTATACTAAAGCTGTGTTTGACAGTATACTAAAGCTGTGTTTGACAGTATACTAAAGCTGTGTTTGACAGTATACTAAAGCTGTGTTTGACAGTATACTAAAGCTGTGTTTGACAGTATACTAAAGCTGTGTTTGACAGTATACTAAAGCTGTGTACGACAGTATACTAAAGCTGTGTTTGACAGTATACTAAAGCTGTGTTTGACAGTATACTAAAGCTGTGTACGACAGTATACTAAAGCTGTGTTTGACAGTATACTAAAGCTGTGTTTGACAGTATACTAAAGCTGTGTTTGGCAGTATACTAAAGCTGTGTTTGACAGTATACTAAAGCTGTGTTTGATAGTATACTAAAGCTGTGTTTGATAGTATACTACAGCTGTGTTTGATAGTATACTAAAGCAGTGTTTGATAGTATACTAAAGCTGTGTTTGACAGTATACTAAAGCTGTGTTTGACAGTATACTAAAGCTGTGTTTGACAGTATACTAAAGCTGTGTTTGACAGTATACTAAAGCTGTGTTTGACAGTATACTAAAGCTGTGTTTGACAGTATACTAAAGCTGTGTTTGACAGTATACTAAAGCTGTGTTTGACAGTATACTAAAGCTGTGTACGACAGTATACTAAAGCTGTGTTTGACAGTATACTAAAGCTGTGTTTGACAGTATACTAAAGCTGTGTACGACAGTATACTAAAGCTGTGTTTGACAGTATACTAAAGCTGTGTTTGACAGTATACTAAAGCTGTGTTTGGCAGTATACTAAAGCTGTGTTTGACAGTATACTAAAGCTGTGTTTGACAGTATACTAAAGCTGTGTATAACAGTATACTAAAGCTGTGTTTGACAGTATACTAAAGCTATGTTTGACAGTATACTAAAGCTGTTTGACAGTATACTAAAGCTGTGTTTGACAGTATACTAAAGCTGTGTTTGACAGTATACTAAAGCTGTGTACGACAGTATACTAAAGCTGTGTTTGACAGTATACTAAAGCTGTGTTTGACAGTATACTAAAGCTGTGTTTGACAGTGTACTAAAGCTGTGTATAACAGTATACTAAAGCTGTGTATAACAGTATACTAAAGCTGTGTTTGACAGTATACTAAAGCTGTGTACGACAGTATACTAAAGCTGTGTTTGACAGTATACTAAAGCTGTGTTTGACAGTATACTAAAGCTGTGTTTGACAGTATACTAAAGCTGTGTATAACAGTATACTAAAGCTGTGTATAACAGTATACTAAAGCTGTGTTTGACAGTACACTAAAGCTGTGTACGACAGTATACTAAAGCTGTGTTTGACAGTATACTAAAGCTGTGTTTGACAGTATACTAAAGCTGTGTACGACAGTATACTAAAGCTGTGTTTGACAGTATACTAAAGCTGTGTTTGACAGTATACTAAAGCTGTGTTTGACAGTATACTAAAGCTGTGTATAACAGTATACTAAAGCTGTGTATAACAGTATACTAAAGCTGTGTTTGACAGTATACTAAAGCTGTGTACGACAGTATACTAAAGCTGTGTTTGACAGTATACTAAAGCTGTGTTTGACAGTATACTAAAGCTGTGTTTGACAGTATACTAAAGCTGTGTTTGACAGTATACTAAAGCTGTGTATAACAGTATACTAAAGCTGTGTTTGACAGTATACTAAAGCTATGTTTGACAGTATACTAAAGCTGTTTGACAGTATACTAAAGCTGTGTTTGACAGTATACTAAAGCTGTGTACGACAGTATACTAAAGCTGTGTTTGACAGTATACTAAAGCTGTGTTTGACGGTATACTAAAGCTGTGTTTGACAGTATACTAAAGCTGTGTTTGACAGTATACTAAAGCTGTGTTTGACAGTATACTAAAGCTGTGTTTGACAGTATACTAAAGCTGTGTATAACAGTATACTAAAGCTGTGTATAACAGTATACTAAAGCTGTGTTTGACAGTATACTAAAGCTGTGTTTGACAGTATACTAAAGCTGTGTTTGACAGTATACTAAAGCTGTGTTTGACAGTATACTAAAGCTGTGTTTACGGTATACTAAAGCTGTGTTTGACAGTATACTAAAGCTGTGTTTGATAGTATACTACAGCTGTGTTTGATAGTATACTAAAGCTGTGTTTGATAGTATACTAAAGCTGTGTTTGACAGTATACTAAAGCTGTGTTTGACAGTATACTAAAGCTGTGTTTGACAGTATACTAAAGCTGTGTTTGACAGTATACTAAAGCTGTGTTTGACAGTATACTAAAGCTGTGTTTGACAGTATACTAAAGCTGTGTTTGACAGTATACTAAAGCTGTGTTTGACAGTATACTAAAGCTGTGTTTGACAGTATACTAAAGCTGTGTTTGACGGTATACTAATGCTGTGTATAACAGTATACTAAAGCTGTGTTTGACAGTATACTAAAGCTGTGTTTGACAGTATACTAAAGCTGTGTTTGACAGTATACTAAAGCTGTGTATAACAGTATACTAAAGCTGTGTTTGACAGTATACTAAAGCTGTGTTTGTGGTATACTAATGCTGTGTATAACAGTATACTAAAGCTGTGTTTGACAGTATACTAAAGCTGTGTTTGACAGTATACTAAAGCTGTGTTTGACAGTATACTAAAGCTGTGTTTGACAGTATACTAAAGCTGTGTTTGACAGTATACTAAAGCTGTGTTTGACGGTATACTAATGCTGTGTATAACAGTATACTAAAGCTGTGTATAACAGTATACTAAAGCTGTGTTTGACAGTATACTAAAGCTGTGTTTGACAGTATACTAAAGCTGTGTTTGACAGTATACTAAAGCTGTGTTTGACAGTATACTAAAGCTGTGTTTGACGGTATACTAATGCTGTGTATAACAGTATACTAAAGCTGTGTTTGACAGTATACTAAAGCTGTGTTTGACAGTATACTAAAGCTGTGTATAACAGTATACTAAAGCTGTGTTTGACAGTATACTAAAGCTATGTTTGACAGTATACTAAAGCTGTTTGACAGTATACTAAAGCTGTGTTTGACAGTATACTAAAGCTGTGTTTGACAGTATACTAAAGCTGTGTTTGACAGTATACTAAAGCTGTGTATAACAGTATACTAAAGCTGTGTATAACAGTATACTAAAGCTGTGTTTGACAGTATACTAAAGCTGTGTACGACAGTATACTAAAGCTGTGTTTGACAGTATACTAAAGCTGTGTTTGACAGTATACTAAAGCTGTGTTTGACAGTATACTAAAGCTGTGTATAACAGTATACTAAAGCTGTGTATAACAGTATACTAAAGCTGTGTTTGACAGTATACTAAAGCTGTGTACGACAGTATACTAAAGCTGTGTTTGACAGTATACTAAAGCTGTGTTTGACGGTATACTAATGCTGTGTATAACAGTATACTAAAGCTGTGTTTGACAGTATACTAAAGCTGTGTTTGACAGTATACTAAAGCTGTGTTTGACAGTATACTAAAGCTGTGTTTGACAGTATACTAAAGCTGTGTTTGACAGTATACTAAAGCTGTGTTTGACAGTATACTAAAGCTGTGTTTGACGGTATACTAATGCTGTGTATAACAGTATACTAAAGCTGTGTTTGACAGTATACTAAAGCTGTGTTTGACAGTATACTAAAGCTGTGTTTGACAGTATACTAAAGCTGTGTATAACAGTATACTAAAGCTGTGTTTGACAGTATACTAAAGCTGTGTTTGACGGTATACTAATGCTGTGTATAACAGTATACTAAAGCTGTGTTTGACAGTATACTAAAGCTGTGTTTGACAGTATACTAAAGCTGTGTTTGACAGTATACTAAAGCTGTGTTTGACAGTATACTAAAGCTGTGTTTGACAGTATACTAAAGCTGTGTTTGACGGTATACTAATGCTGTGTATAACAGTATACTAAAGCTGTGTATAACAGTATACTAAAGCTGTGTTTGACAGTATACTAAAGCTGTGTTTGACAGTATACTAAAGCTGTGTTTGACAGTATACTAAAGCTGTGTTTGACAGTATACTAAAGCTATGTTTGACAGTATACTAATGCTGTGTATAACAGTATACTAAAGCTGTGTTTGACAGTATACTAAAGCTGTGTTTGACAGTATACTAAAGCTGTGTTTGACAGTATACTAAAGCTGTGTTTGACAGTATACTAAAGCTGTGTTTGACAGTATACTAAAGCTGTGTTTGACGGTATACTAATGCTGTGTATAACAGTATACTAAAGCTGTGTATAACAGTATACTAAAGCTGTGTTTGACAGTATACTAAAGCTGTGTTTGACAGTATACTAAAGCTGTGTTTGACAGTATACTAAAGCTGTGTTTGACAGTATACTAAAGCTGTGTTTGACGGTATACTAATGCTGTGTATAACAGTATACTAAAGCTGTGTTTGACAGTATACTAAAGCTGTGTTTGACAGTATACTAAAGCTGTGTATAACAGTATACTAAAGCTGTGTTTGACAGTATACTAAAGCTATGTTTGACAGTATACTAAAGCTGTTTGACAGTATACTAAAGCTGTGTTTGACAGTATACTAAAGCTGTGTTTGACAGTATACTAAAGCTGTGTTTGACAGTATACTAAAGCTGTGTATAACAGTATACTAAAGCTGTGTATAACAGTATACTAAAGCTGTGTTTGACAGTATACTAAAGCTGTATGCGACAGTATACTAAAGCTGTGTTTGACAGTATACTAAAGCTGTGTTTGACAGTATACTAAAGCTGTGTTTGACAGTATACTAAAGCTGTGTATAACAGTATACTAAAGCTGTGTATAACAGTATACTAAAGCTGTGTTTGACAGTATACTAAAGCTGTGTACGACAGTATACTAAAGCTGTGTTTGACAGTATACTAAAGCTGTGTTTGACGGTATACTAATGCTGTGTATAACAGTATACTAAAGCTGTGTTTGACAGTATACTAAAGCTGTGTTTGACAGTATACTAAAGCTGTGTTTGACAGTATACTAAAGCTGTGTTTGACAGTATACTAAAGCTGTGTTTGACAGTATACTAAAGCTGTGTTTGACAGTATACTAAAGCTGTGTTTGACGGTATACTAATGCTGTGTATAACAGTATACTAAAGCTGTGTTTGACAGTATACTAAAGCTGTGTTTGACAGTATACTAAAGCTGTGTTTGACAGTATACTAAAGCTGTGTATAACAGTATACTAAAGCTGTGTTTGACAGTATACTAAAGCTGTGTTTGACGGTATACTAATGCTGTGTATAACAGTATACTAAAGCTGTGTTTGACAGTATACTAAAGCTGTGTTTGACAGTATACTAAAGCTGTGTTTGACAGTATACTAAAGCTGTGTTTGACAGTATACTAAAGCTGTGTTTGACAGTATACTAAAGCTGTGTTTGATAGTATACTAAAGCTGTGTATAACAGTATACTAAAGCTGTGTATAACAGTATACTAAAGCTGTGTTTGACAGTATACTAAAGCTGTGTTTGACAGTATACTAAAGCTGTGTTTGACAGTATACTAAAGCTGTGTTTGACAGTATACTAAAGCTGTGTTTGACGGTATACTAATGCTGTGTATAACAGTATACTAAAGCTGTGTTTGACAGTATACTAAAGCTGTGTTTGACAGTATACTAAAGCTGTGTTTGACAGTATACTAAAGCTGTGTTTGACAGTATACTAAAGCTGTGTATAACAGTATACTAAAGCTGTGTATAACAGTATACTAAAGCTGTGTTTGACAGTATACTAAAGCTGTGTTTGACAGTATACTAAAGCTGTGTTTGACAGTATACTAAAGCTGTGTTTGACAGTATACTAAAGCTGTGTTTGACAGTATACTAAAGCTGTGTTTGACGGTATACTAATGCTGTGTATAACAGTATACTAAAGCTGTGTTTGACAGTATACTAAAGCTGTGTTTGACAGTATACTAAAGCTGTGTTTGACAGTATACTAAAGCTGTGTTTGACAGTATACTAAAGCTGTGTTTGACAGTATACTAAAGCTGTGTTTGACGGTATACTAAAGCTGTGTTTGATAGTATACTAAAGCTGTGTTTTATAGTATTCTACAGCTGTGTTTGATAGTATACTAAAGCTGTGTTTGACAGTATACTAAAGCTGTGTATAACAGTATACTAAACTGAAAAAAAAAAATGTAGCTCATAAATGCTTATAGTGTTGCATGAGGATAAGTGCACCTCTCACAGGTTCATTAAAGCCTGTTTGGTAACAAATGTTTTTGTGAAGAGTTAACAGCACAAAAATAGTTCTTAGTTGACAGTTGAATGTTTAGATTAGACTTATTATTACTATTAATCCCATAATGGGGAAATTCAGATGTGGTCGGCCAACACGTTGTACTAGTCTGTAGTAGGATGTGCTTTGTGTGGAGGAGAAGACAGATATGGTTCAAGATGAGTGCTGTGATCACTTTCTTTAAAACTAATAGAGAAACAGCAGACTATCCAGGCCCCACCACACACTGATGTGAGAAGAGTGAGCTCTGCACAGAGAACCTTATAGACAGCTTTTGGAGCCAACAAATACAAATCCAAGATAGTTTAATGTAATTTTCTTCTAAGACTGACAAATTTCCTTAGGAATGAGTCGATAATAGAAAGCAAATCAAAGAGGATACTATATTTATAGTTTTAGTTAAATGGATTTTTAGCCATCACAAGTGATCTGTTAAAGATACATGACTGATGAAATTTATAATGAATTGAGAATGTTTTGTCAGCGAGATTGCTTGAGACGTTTTGCAGACAAAATTATATTTCTTGTGAGTGTAGTAGCTCATTATCCTGAAATGGGGCGAAGTTATTGCAAACAATTATGAATTTGTAATGGGCATGGTAAAGACTAACAAAAAATAAAAGTGAGGAATAAAAGGTAGCAAAAACTCTGGCCTCTCTGAAACAACCAGTTCTCATTGAGGCTTTCAAAACATGAAAAACTTGCGTAGATAAGCGTCATGTGTATGATGATTAGACTCACATGATTAGACTAGGTCAGCTCATGCACGAGAACACATTGTTCTAGAGTGATACAGTATGTGTCAGAGAGTGACCTGAAATGATCCTAGGTGCTGTTTTTGTGCCGTGCACTCTTTACATGAACATTTGTTACCGAGGATTTAACAAACCTGCTGTGATCACAGCTGCATAGCTCTGAGTTCTGTTCAGAAAAAAAACTAACTAAAAAAATCTAACTGATACATTGTGGTGAGATCTGTATAAAGTAACTGAAGTAACGTCACTGAATTAAATAAACATTTTTAGAAATTTAGCTTATCTTGGCAATAAAGGAGATTCAACAACAGAGGTAGATGCCAAGATGGAAAACACCCACAGATCTTTGTCATTGATTGAATTCCTACAGTTCATTCATGAAATGAAAGTATTTGTTTGCCAGTAAATGTAAAGTAAATGTTCCTGTTTTTACACATGACCTTCCTTGAAATCTCAGAGATAATTAGCACTTTAAATGATAAAGATTTTTTGGTTAAATAATTCAAAGTTATGTCTTAAATGTTTTTATGTTTTCTTTACAATATTTTACCAATGAAGAAAACCTACTTAAATAGAGTTATCTTATTTTACACAGCCAGAACTGTGTATATAATAATGTCAGTAGATTCATTGTTACAGTATTATGATTCATTATTTAAGTTTGTTTTTACAGCATTTGTTTTTTGAATTAAAAAAAAAAGTAAAGCAGCTTGAGTGACTGAGTTGACTGTATCTGAACACACACCAAGCACATATAAGTGTCAGTTGCAAAACTAGAAGGGCAGGTCCAGGTGTGGCATATATAGTCCTGTCATAAAGAGACTGTGCTGGCCGCTTTACGTCATGGTATCCCATTTCTGTTGGGAACAAACTATAAAAGTTTACAAAAATACATTCCTAAATACTCAAGTAAAAAAAGTCCATTCATAAAGTCCGTACAAGACCATAGGCCGATGTCAAAGCAAGAGTTATTCCTGGTCATTTGAATCATCTTGTTCAAAGTCTGACACAGGTTCTTCCTCTTCAGCATTACTTGGGTCTTCGTCCTCACTTACACCTTCCTCTATTTGTTCAAGTGCATCTTCTTCAAGTGCAAGCTCCCTCAATTCTTCAAGATTGCCTGGGCTCTTCCCGGTCAGCCTCTCAATTATATCAGCCATGTACTGTACATGCTGTGCCAGCTCTTGAAGCTCTTCATTCTCATCTTTTAGGGTAAAAAAAATCTTTATTGTAAAACATCTTCCTTTATTTTTAGCTTCCCGTAAAGCCAAAGCACATTGTGGTATCAAGGCATTTATTTTTTTCCGCTGCTAATCAAATAGTTATAGTAATATGCCAATGATCTAAACAGTTGAGGCATATTTTACATGTGTCTCATACTTAGTCATACTTACATAGTCAGGCCAAAGGAAACCAGAACCCAATCTTACAAATACAGACACGTCAGAAGTGCTTGTTTTCAATGTTGTATTTATCATTAAAGCTGTACTTGGTTAGCCAACATATCTTTTAGTCTATACTGCACAGAGAAAATGACCAACCAACAGGAAATATTTTAACATAACAAATTTCAGCTGCATCTTGCTCACATCTTATGTAAATAATATCTTTAAAGAATGTATGCTATAGTTGTACTATTCTAAGACACTTCTCAAAGGACATTTATTAAAAAGAAAACATGTGTGTTGTTGTGATAACAGTGCCTAAAAGAATGCGGGCGTCAAGGAAAAAGTCCAGATGATAACAATGACAGCATTGTATAATATACAGATAAGCTCAGTGTAACAATTTATTGCAAAATGGAAACAGTTTTCTAAACAGAGATCTACAAAAGAAATCAATCTTTTCTGTCTAATCTGTTCCATCAGTCCGTAACAGCAACTATGCAGCTAAAATCTGGACGTGAGACAGGCCTTTTCTCTTTTAATGTCCAAGGTGAAAACGGTTTAACTGCATAAAACAACAGACAAAAGTATTTTATCTGCACTCTTCTCTTTTATTTTTGGTTTAAATTAATAATTGTATTTTTTTAATTTGTTTAATTTTAAATTTATTTGATTGATAACGGTTGTATTTTTCTTCTTTTTGTAAAGCACTTTGAATTTCTGTAAGTATGAATTGTCCTATACAAATTAACTTGCACTGCCAATGACAAAGTCTCGTGTGCACTCCTACTCACATGACACAGTGAGTAAGTATTACGTACCAGACTGTGGTCCTCTATGACAGACTCCGTCAACATCAACATGTGATGTGGGGATAACAATACCTAAAAGAATGCTGGCGTCATAAAAAAAGCCCAGATGACAATGACAGTATTGTATAATATACAGATAAGCTAAAAAAAAAAGCTCTAAACAGACATCTACCAAGGAAATCAATAATCTGTTCCATCAGTCCATAACAGCGACGACAAAAACTCACTCCTGTGCACGCGCCTATTCACATGACACAGTGAGGAAGTATTACATACAAGACTGTGGTCCACTTTCACAGACTCCACCATCATCAAAAACATGTTGGGTGTCCCCTGGTGGTGGATGCTGACAGTGAATTTCCCCATGTGGAATAATGATAATAATTATAGACTATAGTGGAACTATAGAGGGACTATAAAGGGACTTTAGAGGAACTATAGAGGGACTATAGTGGGACTATAGAGGAACTATAGAGGGACTTCAGAGGGACTTTAGAGGGACTTTAGAGGTACTATAGAGGGACTATAGAGGGACTTTAGAGGTACTATAGAGGGACTATAGAGGGACTTTAGAGGGACTTTAGAGGTACTATAGAGGGACTATAGAGGGACTATAAAGGGACTATAGAGGGACTTTAGAGGGACTATAGAGGGACTATAGAGGGACTTTAGAGGGACTATAGAGGGACTTTAGAGGTACTATAGAGGGACTATAGAGGGACTTTAGAGGTACTATAGAGGGACTATAGAGGGACTTTAGAGGGACTTTAGAGGTACTATAGAGGGACTATAGAGGGACTATAAAGGGACTATAGAGGGACTTTAGAGGGACTATAGAGGGACTATAGAGGGACTTTAGAGGGACTATAGAGGGACTATAAAGGGACTATAGAGGGACTATAGAGGGACTATAGCGGGACTATAGAGGGACTATAGAGGGACTTTAGAGGGACTATAGAGGTACTATAGCGGCAGTAGCTCAGTGGGTACAGCGGTCGTCCTTGAACCGGAAGGTAGGCGGGTCGATTCTCACTCTCCCCACAGTTCATACTGTTGTTGTGTCCTTGGGCAAGACACTTAACCCACCTTGCCTCCAGTGGCTGTAACACTGGTAATTACTGTAGAACAATGTAAGTCGTTTTGGATAAAAGCGTCATCTAAATGAATAAATGTAAATGTAAATGTAAACTATAAAGGTACTATAGAGGGACTATAGAGAAACTATAGAGGGACTATAGAGGGACTATAGAGAAACTATAGAGGGACTATAGAGGGACTATAGAGAAACTATAGAGGGACTACACAATAAGTAACCATCCATGTATTTAGAATCTGTAATGTTTGAGTGGGGCATTTCTGTTCTCAGATCAGTCTGCTCCAATGTCAGCTGAGATTTCACTCTCCTGGCTGGAGGAATAACCTTCATTACTTCTCAAAACATTAAACATTTTATATTTATCTGACTGGTCTTTTTGTACACCAGTGTTCTGGATCTTTGTCAGGGCGGATTTGCCATTGATGTTAATTAAAAGTGAAAGCTATCATTTTTGGCAGATGCTGGGAAAATGTTAATAGATGCCTATTACCATTACAATATAATGAAGCAAGACTGGATCAAGTAGCGGCATCTACAAACGGAAACAGGTTCGTCCTTGCACGAAGTAGTAATTATATTGTTAGATCATCAAAGCAGATGTTATTCACTGCAGAATGAGTCATGGTAACACCAGTCTGTAGGAAACAGAAAAAGGATTTAAATGGAATTTCATTGTCCACTCATGACTATAAACCCCAAAATTCACTCACCTGTCCAGAGGCTTTTGTGACCGCATAGACCCTAAAAGTCCCAGGAAGTTGGGCAAAGAACTTGTTTGACACATATAACTATTAAAGTGTGATGCTAATTCTTATTTTTACAGTCAGTAAAGTGAAATATGTCAGCTAGCATCTCTGGATTGTTAACGGTGTGTTGGATGGAGTTTGTTATAAGTCTCTAAAAAAAACAAAGCCACGATTTTATAAAGTCAACTGATAAGAGAGCTGAGCTTTATTTCTAGAAGGAGGGGTTTGACCTGAAACTAACTCTGATTGGACCTGGCTGTTCCCGTCTCATAGTCGTTACCTTGAAAGGTCAGTGTGACTCCTGATGGGAGAGTTGTTAGTATCACTGCTCACTTCAGGTGTCGCTGTCCTTCTAGAGTTAAACTGTTTTGATTCAGGTTTCATAACACTGTTGTAAATAATAGGCAACATGTATTAGAGGCCTCCTCCTCTGTTCAGAGAGGGCTTTTCCCATTTGAACAAAAATGGAAAAGCAAGTCAAACAACTTTCCCATTATGAGCCACCCTTTGGCTGTGAGACCAGAACAACCTAATCTAATTAAAGTTAGTGTCAGGTCATACCATTTTAATTATTTAGGTTTTCTTATTGCATGTGTTGCCAATTATTAGTCAACACTCCAGTCAGTGTTGCTATATTTACTTTTGCCCTAAAATGAGACCAGTATTTGTGTTCTGGAATAAAATCCAAAGATATTTAAACCCCTTTATTCCACACATATGGTCTACAAGAACCATACAAAGAGGAATTTATGTGACTGTATCTGACCATTTTAACTTTATGACTAAATGACTTAAACTAGAGGCCATTTTAAACCTTGACTTATACTTGTTGAGCTGAGAAAGGGACCTTGGGGAATTAACAGTAAAATAGACCTTCACAATATGTCCACAAGATGGCGACATTGGGTTTCAAATGAACTGATGACAGTGAGCTGCTGCTTTAGAAAACATTACTTCAGCACTTTTCCAAAATCTTTTAAACTACAAGATTTAGACTCTATTAAATTTAGCAGATCTAATATAACTGTATGCCTCAATTCACACCTCAATAATAAACCTTAGAATGAATCTATTTAATAATCAGTGTAAGAAAACACTGCTGGATTTCCCCTTTAAATTAAGACGTCTAATTGCAGATGTAATGAGCTCAGAAGCCAGAACTCTCACGCACATATCAATCTCCTTTTTAGTCAGAAAGATCTTTCATCACAAGGCTCTTGCATATATTTAGTCCTAAGTGTGAAGCTCAAAGCAACCAAAACAAACTGTTGTAATTTATGCAGATGTTTACCGATTTCTTCTAGATACTAGTGGGAAAACAAAAGCCACTGCAGATCTTTGAAGTTTGCTCTCAGCAGAAGTCCTCAGACATTTATAGCTGCCCTCAAATTCCATTCCCCCATCAGATCATAGAGTTGGTCTGGAAAGGGGCTTAAAAATGTATTTCCCTATGACACATATTCTTCAACAACACGACCAATGGTCTTTCTGCAGAAGATGCAACAAAACTGCCAGAATCATTGGAGAAGCTGATGTAAAGGCTGTCTAAGTAATAGTTACAGCAGCGGGGATTATAAATGGTGAAGTGCACTTGTGGAGTGGAGGAATACATACGACCCATGGGACAGCCAGCTGAGAAAATGAGAAGCGGCAGAATGTGACACTTGGAGCATCTCGGTGTTGTATATAACACTTCAGACGGAAACAGCTAGAATAAGAAAATAAGGAGAGTCAAAAACATAGATTTGAAGCATTTCCAAGCCCCTGATGTTCTATAAACCTGTAGCTTTTGCAGGCTTCTCCCAGTATCTCAGCTGCCAAATACCAGACAAATGTGCATTTCAGCATTTCTTTGAACATACAACAGCCGCTGGAATCATTTCCATGCTGACCAAATTTTTATTTATATTCTTAAATTAAATTCTGCAGACACTGCATTAGAGAGTATCGTCACAGATTTGGGACTAATCACAGAGTAATCACATTAGATACAGGCGATGCTGACTGAGTTATTTTTATGTTGCCAGTGAATTGTTCCCTAGCAGCAATTTCACATTTTATTCTCTGTATGTCTTTGTTTTTCTCTCAGACCCACTTGTATGTCCTGAATTTCATTTTTACCACCATTTTTATTTTTGTTTTGACTCCATCACTGAGACAACTTTAAATCACATTTATTAATATTACCAAAAAGGCTTTTTTTTTTATCAAAATGTGTTCATAACATTAAAAATCTGGCAACACATAGTAAGCATTAAAAGAAAGTTTTAATGCTTTTAGTTTTGACTGTTATGAATATGCACTGTACGTGAATAGACTGGATGAATGTCTAGTGTGTGGGTGTAAAATGACTTCACTGTGATGCTACTAGATGAGGAAAAGAGTGCAGCTGCTTCAATTTGACCTCTTGAACCTTTCTAACCTGTCCTATCTTTGACTTAATCTTGGTCTTGTTGTTTCTGTAACTCCTGTGTTTTCTGTTCAAACCTCTCAACTTTTCTAACAAAACAACACTCATGTGGGGTCTCTGTAGATAGACATATAGACATAGACATACAATTTTACACTTTCAGCAGAGCAGCGGGGGCTTGTCTCCACGGCGACCCTGGCTGGTGACACATGCACATGGCAACAAAATGAAGCTGAAGAGAGTGACAGGGCCTGGAGGTCTGAAGACGTCTTCAGTGTGGGACGCCAGGAAACAGCAGACACTGCTTCACTGGGTAACTATAATCACTTTGCTGTGGATATCTGACCTTTGACTTTCTTGCAAAAAGGACATTAGAAACCCTGGCTTGTAATTTAAGAATGTTACCACTAACACTAGCTAGCACCATGTGTGTATTTATCTTTATATTTCTCTCTGCTGCAGAATATAAGTCTTAACTTGTAATGTCTGTTCCTCGTATCACTTCAGAATAAACTACCAGGCATTTAGCTTTGCAGCGATTATTCAATTTTTCTGCTTTCAACAATCTACGCTGTCTTTAAGCATGTGCTCTAAAATGACCTTTGAGGTGAGTTAAGTGCAGCAGTGCAATGAAACCCAGACATTTACTGTCTGACCTAGCAACAGGTCGCCTCGGTGGCTCACCAGAGAGAGTGTGTACAACACAGAATGTAACGTTCTTTTTTGCTCCAAACTAATTTCAGTGCCTCTTCTGCTACCTCATAAGCTCTCAACTCTAAACCCTGTGCATCTATAGTTCCCATTATCTAAACCTAAAATGAAACCATTATCATCTCGTATAAAACACATAGAACATGCACTTTTGTGAAAAAGTGTTTTTTTTAACTCGTGTGTAATGCACATGAGTTAGTTGTAACAGTTACCGCTCAGTCAGTGTCAAGTGAAACCACAGAAGCCACAGAAATGTTTTGTAAATGCACGTTGATCCAGCTATTAGGCCAGTGATAATTACATGAAGTGCATGACCCGCCGCAATGGCAGATAAAGTGTCTGAATCAGGTCAGTTGTGGGTCACCTCGGTATGTTTGGTAGTTGTGAGGTAAACCTAAGAGCAGCTTTGGATAGTACATTAATCTTATCATAAATGTTGTTTTGCCAATGTGTCCCCAATACCCTGGCACCTCATCACACTGAGAGGATCCCTTTATGAACTCTTGAGGGTGTCGTCAGTGGGTTCTGCACTGCTCGCTCACTGGAGGGTGTGTGCGACTTGAGTGCCAGAAGGGCTTTGAATAACAGCGAGAGAGGGGCAGAAATAAAAAGGAATTAGGACCCCCCCCAAGCCCTCAGTCTTCCAGCAGGAGAGCGAAGACACAGGAATAACCATGCCTGAGCCAGTCCCTGCAGGTATGCTGATACTTTTTTGTGCAGGAATAAATCAGTGTAATTAGTCTGGAGACTGCCTTGAGTAGGGTGGGATTTAGGTTTCAGTGGAGAATAGGTTTGCTTTATAGATATGAATTACAGAAGATGAAGGAGATTGTTTTGTTCTTTTGTCATTCAAAATCTATTTTCATTCATGTTTTGAACTGGATCTTTAGAAAACCATACTTTTGTTGTGACATTTAAGGGGTTGTGTAAAGGAAGGAATTTAGAATAATTGCTAATTGGAGAATGATAAGATATTGTATTATGTCAGAAATATATGGACAGGCTAAAGTAACTAATTAACCTCATAAAATATTAATACCATAGAAAAATGTGGGCAGCTTTTCACTTTCGTTTTTTTTTACAAAGTCTATGATCAAACTTTAATTTCTGATGCAACATGACAACAGTGATTTATTAACCTTTAAAAAAAAACACAAACCCTCTCGTAAAAGGTATTCAGTCCGTAGTCTCCTCAGTCTATAAATAATCACATGGCCAGCTGCAATGACATCATCGGGGTCAGTAGTAGGCTACCAACTGCAGATTCACGGGAAAACACTGCCAACCATATGTGTACTATGTGTAGGCTGTTTCATGTTTCATCCTCGCCGCTGTGACCAACTGCAACCAGCTTCATGTGACACGCAGGCAGACGCCGAAAACAATACAGTTCAAATCTATTTTTAGTACTAAAAACTTGAAAGAAAACATAGCCTCAATTGAAGAAAATTGAACAGAAAGGGGAAACCAAACCTATTGTAAACCTCACATATCAATATGTTTAGCCAGATTGAGTTGGCTGAAGGTTTTATCCGAAACTTTCATTATCCCATTGGAATTCTTAATTTATTGAATACTGTGGTTTACAGCATAATCCTTTAGGTAAAGTAAAGCTTTCTAGTAATTCTAATACTTTCCTTAAGTTTAGTGTGTGTGAGTGCCGCACCCTTGCCCTTCATCTCAGTTTAATGCACTTTGACCCAGCTATTTCCATAAGCTATGCGGCTGACCCAGGGTGAGTATATTAGTGTAAGGGTCAACATTACCCTAAGCCTCTCTGACGTTTATTAGTACGTGCTACAGGCTTTGCTAAAGTTGTTAGCACATTGTTGTTAATTCTACTTTGCAGTATTTGATTCTTTCTGGATCATGGCCCGCCTCAACTCATTTTTCCTCAAGGAGATATCAGAGCACTAGTTTCATTCACCTTATACAGACATCGAGATTATCCTTGTAATAGGGTAGGCCCGGGTACTGTGGCAGATGGGTTTATTAATGTCGTCACTTCAAGTGTCTGGGTGCTTTTCCAGTCTCCCAAATTGGATCACATAACCAATTAAAAACATCTCCCTAAAAATAGCAAATGGAAGAATTGCCCTCAAAAGTAGTAATTAAAAATCTAGAGCCACAACCTACTTTTAATTTACTTATGAGACAATTTTACAGCTTTTTTCCTACCTATTATTTTGGGGCGCTTCATAACAAGTCTGCGTCAATAATAACAGCTAAATATACTCCATGCTGACGCCAAGGCCTTTTTGCTTTGATTTTTTTTTTCTCCATCTTATAAGTTCATAGAGTTTGACACGCCCCTGTGTATCAGGTTTGGCTGTAAAATAAAACATTATGTAATCCATCTCATTGGTTTGCAGACACTCTTCACTCTCCGCTAAATATGATGTTGCTGACATGTTTTCAGCCATGACGGTTGGTGCTTGGAAGGGATAGTATTCATGCTCATAACTCATTTCATCATGATAACTGTATGAAACACTGTAAAGAACCATGATGTTCTGGTGGTCCCTTGAACATGGGCAAGCATATATGTTTTATACAAAAATGGTGAGGGCTGGAGAAGCATGTAACAAGTGACAGATAAAAAAAGATTGTAAAACTTAAAACTATCTGATACCTGATAAGTGGGTCTATTTCCTGACCATTAATATTGATGTTATGTTAAAATAACATATGTGAGATACGCGTCAAGTTTAAACAGGCGCTGGAGCAAAGGTTTGATAAGGTCACCTGACACCTTTCTTCATGTCTGGGAGTTTACACATGGAGTCGCTGTCACTTTTGGTGATTGATGTTAGCGCATGTGTAAATAAACAGTGAGATGGAGGGATTACCTTAACAGACCTCAGGAGGAATAATGGCTACACCGAGGACAGAACTATACATTAAAGAACTGTACTCAGGTATCACATTTGTGATATGATTATAAATAATAATTTAGCTATGACAAGGATAAATAATCCAACAAATCCGGATTAATTTTTATCATGCTTATGGGGAAATTCCTAGTTAGCAACCAGCACCAGGGGGCGCCCAGCATGTTTTTTATGTTGGTGGGGGAACCAGGAATACCTGGAGGAAACCCACCCAAACAAAGGGAGAACATGCAAACATGATGAAAAAAAGACATTAGAACATTAAAAAGTATTCCACAAGATAAGCTTATGCACAAACTAAAAAGCTTCCTTTTAAGAAGTCACAGATCGCATTATACTGGATAATGAAAAAGATGACCATATGTTTTATCGACTCTACAGTATTGATACTTTATTTTTGATATACAATACCTTTTTTAGCTGAGTGCATGTAAAGTTGGCGACTATTCAAGGAAACAGTGTGCTACTGCGGAGAATGTGGCATGACTTAAGGGGAGACATTAGATACGGCCCCTGACCTTTACCATCCTCTGCCCTGACCTTCTGTGGAACTGTATCCTCCTCTATTTCCATTTACTTTGACCACTTTTAGTTTGCGACAATTAGACCCAGCGCTCTGCAACCCCTCCCCCTAGTTTGACCAAATCAGGCCACCATCTGTAAATATATTACATTTGACGAGAGATTCTTGTGGTGGGAGATTTGTTGCAGATATCATGTGATATGGACTGTATTCATTTACCTGGTATCTAAAAATATCGTCCAAGGCTACAGCATGAAATAAAATGTTGTTTTGACAATCTTAAAATAACGATGTAGTCACCCAAATAATCTCACACATATCGGACTTATGAACTGAATGAATGTGCCCGAACAGCAGCTCAGTAAAATGTGAATGATGCTCCTAATGCTCTGCGGTGTGTTCTTTTTTCCAGATAAACCGGAGGGGGGTGGTAAGTGAACTGCACCACAGCCTTTAACCTTTTCAGTGTCCCTTATATTAGCACACACTGACTTGATAATTGCCCTCACATTTTTTTTGCTTACATAATGTGGGAAATGCTCACATAAAAATAAAAGAGGTTCTAATTTTTTGATGGTAAATAATGAGCCTGGACCACATAGACACTTTCACAAGCCACTCAAGAATAACTTTTAAATTTAAAAATGATTTGAAGACAAATGTGTGTAAGTTTCTGGAACTTGGCCTGTTCACACTGACAAAATCAGATGTGATTAAATCAGATGGCTCACACAGTTATTGGTTTTTCAGATTGTAACGTCATGTATGTCAACATTTTCCTTTTGTTTATTGTACAATGCGCACCATGTGGCACTTGTCATTCATTAATTACAACACTGGTTTTAGCCCCAGAAGACACACCTACAGATGGTGAGGGATGATCTGCTGGAAATGTTTTATTTATTTTGAGTGCTTGAATGGAGTCAAACAGTTTTAATGTGTGATAAGTGGTGTGTATTGTTGTGCCATCTTCCATTTTCTTGAGATACCTACAGTGTTCTATCATTGATAAAGGAGTATGGAGTGAACTAGGCATGGGACGATAACTGTTTACTACAGTATACTACCGTTTCAAAGTTCCATAATGATTGTGGTATTCAAAAACACAAAGACCATGGCAGAACATTCATGTAGAATGAGCTGGAACAAAAAGACCAGAAAGTTTCCTTTTTTTGAGTTGAATCTTGAAATTCTGTTGTACTACATTATTTAACTATTATAACAACCCCAAAATTTCACTTATTTTCCCAGGAATTTAAAAAAAGTTGCAATTGCAATACCATCGTACTGTGATATTTTTCCACAAGGTTATCATACCGTCAGAATCTCTTACTGTCCCACGCCTAGAGTCAACATTTTGTATCATGTCATGTGTCCCCTGTGGTATTTCCTAATAACAAACATTCCCCTGGATTGTGAGGACTGCATTTAGCATGTTTATTTTTGAATACAGTAATATTTTTGAGATGAGCAACTTTTACTGATGATAAGTGGATGCATTTCTCTAAAAGAGGGTTTTTTTTTTAAGTAGGAAGCACTGGTTTGGTGTCACTGTAACTTGTGAATATGTATGTGTATGAGATTCTAATGTGTTATTTTAATCATACTCTAAGTTAAATGCTCAATGACACATTCTAACATTGGCCAACTCTCCTCTTGTCCTTGCTGTTCCATTTTAATCGTGCTTTTATTATTTGACCAGCAACAGAGCCAGAAAACAATGGTAGGCATTTGGAGTTGCACAACACTTTACAAAACAGTTATTTCAGTCTAGTGAGGATGTATTAAATGACCATACTTTATTAGGACGCTAATTCCCGTCCACTCTCCTCAGATTCACACCTTGCAGATGGAGGTAAGGCACATCCTGGTCTCTGGCTTGATCCTTTTGACAAAATCTGTCTAATGTATTCACAGATATGAGTGTATACATGCGTCACACTGTGTGAAAAGTGAAGAAACAGCATGACTCATAAAAAGCCCTTTTTTTTTAAATTCATTTGAACGTATTAAATAATGTTATGGAAGGATTGTAATTCTGCATGAAATGTTCCCGGGGATGTTTCACATTTCAGTGTATATGTTGTTGGACGTATTTGGTACAAAGAAAATGTGTTCTTGTTTATCTACTGCGACAGTTTGTTTGAGTTATGACTACAGATGTTTCTGTTGCATGATGGGGCATGCTGTTCTTTCATTTTGAACAGAAAATGTAATATTTTTTCAGACAAGGAAATAGGCCAATCAACATTGAACTTCTTTTTGAAATTTGGCAATAGGGCTGAACATTTAATCACGTTTGCAGGTTAATTACAATATTAAAAAATTGTTTATGTGATACGTGTTGTGAGAAATGCAGCTAAATTTGTCTTGAGGCTGTGTCTGTGTTTCTGAACATGAGCATCCTGCAGAGTCGGATATAGGAAGGTGGGCTACATATTTAGGCCCCCCTTTGGGGATGGGGGCCCACAATAATCACTGTCTCATACACAAGAAACAGAACAAAGCCAAATCCAGTTCTGTGTTTTAAATGGTTAAATAAAAACAGTTTTTTTTAATACAATTTCATGCCTCATCTGTTTGTAATAACAGGCCATAACAAAGCTAAGTGTTGGTCATATTTATTAAAAGCTGAAAGAAAACAATTGCGTAAATAATATTAGTTGATAAAAAAAAAAAAATTGCATTTTGATTATTTAAAAAAATGTTCAGCTCTACTTGGCAATAGATAAACTCTCATACTGAGGGCTAACTTTACTAACATAAATAATAGTTACATAAGCACTTTCCAAATCATGTAAACCCCAGAGCGGGTGACTCTGAGTAATGTCACAGTCCATTGGCCCATTTCTTCTACTGTCTTATGTTTGAATGTCAAGTCCTGGTTGTATTTGTAAGTCATGTCTTGTGCGTTTGCCTCATACTACAGATTCAGACGATGGAGGTGGTAAGAAAAGAGCAGTG
The DNA here is from genome assembly GCA_024349245.1 of Neodontobutis hainanensis. Classification (NCBI taxonomy): domain Eukaryota; kingdom Metazoa; phylum Chordata; class Actinopteri; order Gobiiformes; family Odontobutidae; genus Neodontobutis; species Neodontobutis hainanensis. Next base: position 10,066,043 of record JALDNG010000017.1, read on the forward strand.
TTTCTCCGCCTTCTAATGATAGATTTATTTTTAAAAGTTCCTTTTTTCCATGAGTTCCATGTTACATGAGTGTGCGTAACATGTTTTGTGTATATTATGTGCTGGTTGCGATGTCACATAATATGTTCAGTGTCAGAAATCACTTTGAAGGCATTCTAAAAAATGTTTTAATGCATCAGAGTATAACACAAATCCCGCTTGTAAACAGCTAGATAGTTATACCTGATGATTTATTTTATGATTTATTAAAACAAAGAATACTACATAAAGTGCAATATATGCAAGGTGGCCACGACTAAAACAGTCTTGGCTTCAACATGACTCGTCCTTGGACCTGTTGTAAATACATCTATCCTTGTCTAAGTCATCTGTTGTTTCCTCTAGAAGTGGTATTCATCAATTGTACCAGACATTTTTAAAGACTCCAACCATCACGTCTTAAGATACCAGCTTTTTTTGTTGTTTTATTTATTTCATCCCCCGGGCAATTTAAACAATGTGAGGGGAAACACAGCTGTGGTTGGTGTTTAAAAAAAAAAAACAGGGCTTTTGAAACAATGGCAGCTGCTGCTAAACATACCAGGAGTCGTATGACGTGATGACACTTTTATGGTGGCTCCTCAAGTGAAGCTGTACAAGGAAAGTGCAAATGCAGCCCAAGTCATCAGGAAATTCTATATTACACTCTAATCCCTTTGTCAGAGGTCCAAGAATTGATATGAAATCATATCTAAGTGAATATTCCACATCTGAATGGACTTGCCAAAGCTTGCCATTTCAGATAAGGCTCTGTTATTTTGCTTGTTGCAGCAGAGGACTGGTGCTGATGTCAAAGCTTCTCTAAAGGTGGCATGGTTCTGATGTGGTCTCCCAAAATGGCCTACTGGCTTCATGTGGCTGGATGTAGAGCAAGAAGCAGGGCTTGCTGATTTGGTCAAAAAGTCTAAATAAGGTCATTAAATGTTAAGTTTGGTTCTTGCTCCGTAGAGCACCTTTGTAAAATATATTGTAGCGTCCTCTCAATGTCTGTTTATCTTTCCTTTGCATCCCTTGTGAGCACACGTCATTGTTTTTTCTGGTCTGCTGTGAATACCTGCCTATAGGTTTATCACGTAGCAAGCCACTGCTGTTCAAACAATGGTAGTCACAATCCAGCTACAAAAAGGTGGTAAAGAAAAACTATTTGTAATGGAAACTACCAAGGATACCAAGTCAAAAGGCAGCTAGTCTGTCAAGAGGAGAAACAATATTCTAGCATTGCCAACCAAAAGAAGCACTGAGTCTTCCAAAACCAACCGCAACAGCAATACTAAATTGAACAACTGCATATATAACAAATTCTCCAATACATCTTGCAAACAGATAATGTTAGACAGTAGATTTTCACATACTGGACTGAGCGCAGCTCGAGGTAATACAGGTAAACAGAGTGATAATCTTTGATCTGTCTGAGTGGTTAATAAATGCATTGGGTGGCTTCTATTTCGATCTCCAGGTGGCGTTTTTCGGTTCCCCTGACTTGACCATTTTAATTACAAATGATCTTACGCTTCATGATCACTTGCCTGATCCCCTCACAGTGAAGTGGGTTTTCCAGTGCACTCTGGAGCGCTCCTTCTGCGTGTCTGTTGGAGTTGAATCATGTGTGGGAAGTGCTTATCATATCAAGGCTGTTTCTACCCACAGGGGTATAGAGTGTGCGTGGGGATTATCATCACTTGGCCAAACGCAGTCTGTTCTGGGCCACTTGCGCCAATATTGCAAATGGAAATTAGTGTGGGGTTACTGCCAATTTCTTAAAACATATAGACTTTTGGAAAGCCATTTTAAATGTTACAGAAAGTCTTAAGTAGTTGTTGCAAAGTCTGCAAGACAAGCTCTAAAGTTGTCACAGTGGAAGTGTACAGAGATAAACCATAAACTTTGAGGCAAATTGATGTTATTTACATCTTAATAAAAAAAATACACAAAACATGTCTTTCAAGCCACACTTCAATGGTTTGCTTGGACAGCCTGGGGCAGATACTCTCAGCATGGGGTTAAGTTATTGCTTCTGTTCCATAAAAGCAACTTCCATAAAAAGCATTCAAAGTGATTTCATATAATATTTGATCCTATGTTGTTGCAGTAATCATTACATTGGATTACTTTCATAACAGTCATGGTCTTACTCCAAGTGTATGATGCAGCCCTGTGTTGTGTATTAATGTAATAATTTTACAGAATAACTTCCTGGATTTACACTGACTTATGGTACAGTATAACGACAAAGTGTTATACTTCCATATGTTAACCACAGCTATTTGTTTCCCCTGAGTTAAGGCGAGCGCTGCAGCAGAGAGCAGACGTCTCCGTGCAGGACTGTGATCACCCCTTGCATGCAAATGTGCTGTTATGAAATGCAGATGGATGCGTCTGTGCATCCATCTGCATATGTGTTCCCATGTGTCGTATTTATGGCTCGGATCTAAATGGAATATGGACCACAGGGATTAGATTCACACCTCAGAAACTTTGAGCTTGATAGGGCTAGAAAGTGCTGATACATGGCCATGAACAGATGCTTGTGAAGAGTGTTATACTTAGTACAGTTCATTAGAACGGTTATGTATCAGATGAACTTTGTTATGGTTAATGGCAGGAGTATTTTAGTGCTCAGATGACTGCTTTGTTAGGGTATTAGCTACATTCACTACAAAGATTTATTATGTGCTGTTCTGTTTTGGGCCTCCTTCTGTAAAAACCTCACATACAGAAAAAGCTGAAGACTTTTGTTACATAAAATGTGCAATTTGATAAAAAAAAAAACACAAAAAGGATTATGCTATCTTTGTTCTTTGTATCTTATGTAACTGGGAGGGATAGCATAAAAAACAATCATATGTATATGTTGTATGCATAATATATTTACAAATCTTTCATATACAGTATGAAGATGCGTTCTGTTTTATGTCTCAGTGTATTATTTGGTTGATGTCATCATATGGCTGTGTTGCTTGTGCTAGTTTCAATTGAATGCCTCAATAATGTTTTTTTGCCTTTCAGAGGCTGGAAGCACCGAGCTTACTGGGCTCTTTGTGGAGAAGCCCCCAGAGAATGTGGTCGCTGTTGCAGGTCAGACACAGGAGGATCCTTTAAACTAGTCTCATTTACAAGCTTTAGTTACACTGTTGTCTTTGGATCCAGGAACTGACGTGACCTTCATAGCCAAGGTGGACTCAAGTACCCTTACAAGGAAACCCACCATGAAGTGGCTGAAGGGCAAATGGATGGATCTTGGCAGCAAGGCTGGAAAACACATGCAGTTCAAAGAGAGTTATGACAGAAATACCAAGGTGGGGGTGTGACTGTGAGAGAATGACAAACATCTGTGATTTAATCCCACAACTAAGCCATATTTTTACAAACCTGTTCCATAGATCTATACCTATGAAATGAAGATTATCAAGGTGGTCCCGGGCGACGCTGGGGGCTACAGGTGCGAGGTGACGGCTAAAGACAAGTGTGACAGCTCCACCTTTGAGATTTCTGTGGAGGGTGAGTGAAAACAGAAGCTGGGGCCCGTCTGAGCTGCCCCACATTCCACACGCGCTGCTGTTTCGATCTGATCCAACTATAATGTGCCTCCTCTGCAACTTCTCTTGTTTCAGCCGCACAGCAGGAGCAGCAGAGTGACATTTTGTCTGCCTTCAAAAGAGCGTAAGTGTATGGAGGCCAGATACACAAGAAGGGAGTATGCATATGGACACTTTTTAGGATCCTGAAATACCTGTAAACATACAGTATACTATACATCATTGTTTTGATTTGTGCTTGTTTTCTTTCATGTCGGTATCTCACACAAGAATATATGTTAGCTGTCATCTAGCCAATACAACTTATTGCACATCTAAATTAAACTCACTTTAATGCAGGTCAGCTATTTGAACTGACAAAAATGATGCTGGACCTTAGTAGCATTGTGTTTTTCTACTGACAGAGATGCTGGAGAGGATGAGGGAGATCTGGATTTTAGTGCTTTGCTTAAAGCTACAAAGAGGTGAGTTTGTTTTTTGTTTTTTTTTATAATCAAGCAATAGGTTTCCTACTGTAGGGATACTCCCTATGACAATCACATGTGTCCTATCTGTTTAACTGACAGGAAGAAGAGGCCCGAGGAGGAGAAGCCCCAAATTGACGTGTGGGAGTTACTGAAAAGTGCCCATCCGAGCGAATATGAGAAAATTGCCTTTGAGTATGGCATCACCGACCTGAGGGGCATGCTAAAACGTCTTAAGAAGATGACCGCTCCTGAGCCCAAGCACAGCGAGGGTAAGTAGTATATGGTAAAAGAGACCTTAGGGGAGTGGAAGAGGCTAAAGGAGATCTGACAGTGGCACAAGAGTGAATTTGATTTGGTTGAGACGCTTGTGGGTGATGAGCTGACGAGTGGCTCTTTCACTCATTTGTTTTGTAGCTTTCCTCAAGAAGCTTGACTCTTGCTACTCTGTGGACAAGGGCAAGAAGATCGTCCTGACGTGCGAAGTGGTCGACCCCGACGTTCACGTCAGATGGCTGAAGAATGGCCAGGAGATCAAACCCTCGGCAAAGTACATGAGCGCCTTTTAGACATTTTGCTTAATTAGCCACGCAGTGTTCAGGTATCAGTGTATCAGGTTAATCAAGCCGACTTGATAGGCAGTGTTGTATTAATATCAAGCCAGAATTATCTGTGTCACAAATTCATAACACGGAATGATGATCCCATCAACAGGTCTTATTTTTAGGGCTGTCATAAGTTGCCTCCCAGTAGGATAAGTCTAAGTCCAACTGCCAAGACACCTTACACCTCCTGCAGATTACTGTAATGCCCTGTTGGGACAAAGGCTTCTGAGCTTGAGTGCAAATATTAAATGTGTCAATTCAAAGATTATGTGCCACCACTAGCTTAGTTCCTTAAGCTATGTTATAGTCTGAAGTTTGTGTCTCCATTTTTGCCAGTGGTGTTCTTCGAATTGATGGGGCCGTGATAACTTCATAAGTCATATTTTTAGACCTTTGCACAGTACTGTAGATAGACCACATAACTGTCAGTGTGGCCTAAAAGACATCGATCACCACAACTTTCACTCTCCTAAAGGTATGTGATGGAGACAAACGGAAACATTAGGACACTAACCATCAACAAAACCACCCTGGCCGACGATGCTGCGTACGAGTGTGTGGTCGGCGAGGACAAGTGTTTCACCGAGGTGTTTGTCAAAGGTGCTCAACCTTTACTCTGACTGTAACTTCTCTAATTCCCCATCAATCATTATATCATATGAACATGAGTGTTTCATTTGTTCTGTCCAGAACCCCCAGTGCTTATCACCAAACTGATGGACGACTATCACGTGGTGGTCGGTGAAAGGGTGGAGTTTGAGATTGAGGTTTCAGAGGACGGTGCCCATGTCATGTGGTCAGTAAATATATTGAACTAAAGAAAAGCATATCCTTTATCAAGAATGCATAAATCTTACAATAGAGCAATATCAATATCACACTTACAGGATACACGTATGGGACTATACACTTGTAGCAACTGCTAAAAAACCAATAGCTGAACTATCATTTAAGTTTTGTACGTATTTCATTTTGCAAGAGTGCATTATTTAAGACTGTATTATTAATGATATATTGATGATGATATATTAATGTGAATATTAAAATGTTTATACCTTAATGGTGATCATTAAAGTAGGAATACAGCTATGTAAATGATAGGTTAAGTAATCACAAACATCTAACAAATGCTTATTAGTGTATAGTTATTATAAGTTGTTATTTTAGGTTTTAAACATTGTGTATTTAGATGTTTTATCAATATTCTCAATTAGGTACTTTGAAGATATAGAGCTTCACAAAGACAAAGACTCAAGGTTTCGCTTTAAAAAAGATGGAAAGAAGCACACCCTGATCATCCCAGAGGCTACTCTGGACGACATCGGCATGTACCACGCTTGGACAAACGGAGGTCACACCAAAGGAGAGCTGGAAGTAGAAGGTACCACACGAGAATTACTTGTTGTGTTTTTTCATCTGTGACATCCAGGACAGGTTGTTTTGTTGTGTTGTTTCAAAACGTAATCCTATTATAAACAAATGCACAATGTTGAATATATTACGACAGCTGAGGTGATCCAGTGTGCCTTTATTCTATATATATTTCTCCAGTTTCAGTTTAAATGTTTGCTCTTCACATTCACTGCTGTAGATGCAGCTGAATTTATCCACTCGCCCAAGGGCCTCACTGCTCTTTTTATAAACAAACCAACAACTCATGGCACTGGGTGCCAAGCTGTTGCCATTATGAACCCTATCCTCCCTCTCTCTTTCCCTCTCTTTATCCTGTTCCTCTCTCTTGTGGTTTTCTGTGTCTTCGCTCAGAAAAACAGCTGGAGGTGTTGCAGGACATTGCCGATCTAACAGTGAGGGCAACAGACCAGGCCATGTTCAAGTGCGAAGTGTCTGATGACAAGGTTACAGGAAAGTGGTTCAAAGATGGAGTGGAGGTCCTGCCAAGTGACCGTATTAAAATGTCTCATGTTGGAAGGTACATAGAAAAAACTTACTGTGTGTGCCCCATTTTCACCAAATGGTACAGTTCAGGTTGGTATTGCACGGCTTCGGCTTCAAACGTCAAAGGAGCCTTTGATTCTCCGCATAAGATGGTCAACTACAACAATACAATAAAATTAATCTATTGATTTCTTGTTTCGGCTTGGGCGAGGATCTGTAGCTGACCACTTGGTGAAACGGGGCAAATAAAGTTTACAAACTCTAAAGGTGAACTGAGCGTTACTGTTTTCAGGTTTCATCGGCTTATTATTGATGACGTAAAACCCGAGGACGCAGGAGACTACACATTTGTTCCTGATGGATACGCTCTGTCGCTTTCTGCCAAACTCAACTTTCTAGGTGAGAAAAACAGAGTGATTAGAAAAGTGCTGAATGTACCACCTGCTCTCTGTATAATGCTGTTTCTCTCCAAAAACAGAAATCAAGATTGACTATGTGCCCAGACAAGGTGAGCCCATTTGGATTACTTAGACTTCTCACTCTTTCTTTAATGTACGGTTTGTATGCAAAAGAAATTATAAAAAATGCTTTGTAAATTTTTTGAATTAACAAGATCCTCCAAAGATCCACCTGGACACTTCCGGAAGCATGGTTTCTCAGAACACCATCATTGTTGTGGCCGGAAATAAGCTGCGTCTGGAAGTGGAGATCACAGGAGAACCAGCGCCCACTGTTGTTTGGTCAAAGGGAGAAAAGGTAAAGACACTATTCTAGTTATTGTAGATATTTTATTATAAAAACCAGGGGGTTTGCCTCAGCTGTTTGTTGTAAATAGGCCTTTTTGCATTGCCCTCTCTTGTTACTGGACTTTAATTATTGCCACCTCACCAGAACAAAGTGCTCCACTGTTGAAATTTGAACAGAGTGGTGAAGGTATCTGCTCCTGATGCTTTTCGTCAGAGTGCCAAAGTGCAATAATGGAAACAGAATACGCCTGTGGGACATTTCTATACTTTGACCTTTTAAGTAACTAGCAAGTAAAAAGCAGTGCGTTGCAGAATAGCATTATTGAGCAGAGAGTCCAGATATGTAAGACCATAATTTACATACTGTACTTTCTGTTTAAGGGATTCAGTTTGTTGCAATCACCCATTTTTTTTTTTTAGGTAATCTCAGAAGCCGAGGGCCGTGTGCGTGTAGAGTCTAGGAAAGACTTAAGCTGCTTTGTCATAGAGGGTGCAGAGAGGGACGATGAGGGCAACTACACCATCTGTGTCACCAATCCGGTCGGAGAGGATAAGGCTAACTTGTTCATCAAGATTGTTGGCAAGTAACGCTTAAGTCATTGTTTTCTCTGTGTTGTAAAGAGTATATGTGAAGTGCTTTATTGATTGGTGTGTGACTTTAGATGTGCCTGATCCTCCTGAGAATGTGAAATGCATGTCAGTGGGAGAGGACTGCGCTACTATCGTTTGGGAGCCTCCCAAGTTTGATGGCGGGGCACCAATCAAAGGTAATGCAACATGAGGTACTCTTTCATTTGTTTGTCCATGTATGTTTGTAGCTTCATTGTTTTTAATCTTTCGTCAGGTTATCTCATGGAGAGGAAAAAGAAAGGTTCCTCCAGATGGACAAAACTCAACTTTGACGTCTATAACTCCACTACATATGAGGCTAAGAGGATGATTGAGGGCATTCTGTACGAGATGAGAGTGTTTGCAGTGAACAGCATCGGCCTGTCTCCGCCCAGTCTCAGCTCTAAACCCTTCATGCCCATTGGTAAAGAAAACATGCATCTTTCTTACCATGAAATACAAAGCTTTTGAAACAAACTATATAGCTCTGATGTTATTTGGATGGTTCTTTGAAATGAATTAGCAAGAATAATCCCTCTTCAATGGACACAGTGCACACAAATTACCAGATTCTCCGGTATGTAGCCATCTTGTAAAAACATATATATCTCACCAGATCAGCACAGCTCTCCACAAACAAAGCAGTGAAACAAAGCAGTGTCATGAGTCCTTAAGTGTTTTCAAAAGCCAAAAGAGTTGCTCCACATCCCCGGTGACCTCTGAGTCTGCATTGTCTATTTCTGTTTAACACAATGATTGTCTTAAGTGTCTACTTCTGGTCCCTTTAGCCCCAACCAGTGAGCCGACCCGTCTGACCGTGCATGATGTGACGGACAGCACATGCAGCCTCAGGTGGCTCGCTCCCGAAAAGATTGGCGCTGGGGGCCTGGATGGCTATGTCATTGAATATTGCAAAGAAGGAGGTAATTAACCTTTACAGCTGCAAAAACAACCAAAAATTGTTTGATTTGAGATACTGTATGGCATTACTTAAATAGGCTAACACTAATAATCATTCTCATGCTATTACTCACATCAATACTAATGAATAATAAATAGATTGAGTAAAATATTCAACAGTTGTAATATTATAAAAGGATGAAAGATTAAATCCCTACTTGCCATCAATTCGCTGCATTATTAATCTTTTATTGCAGACACTGAGTGGGTGGCAGCTAACCAGGAACTTTGTGAGAAGCAGGGGTTCGTGGTGCGCGGCCTCCCAGTGGGAGAGAAAATCCACTTCAGGGTAGTGGCCGTGAACATTGCTGGGAGAAGTCCTCCTGCAGTACTGGGTCAATCTGTCACTATCCGCGAGATCATGGGTCAGACAGGGCACTTTTTAGAGCATTTTGTTGTACAGCCTATAAAACTCTTGTAACTGATCTTTTTATTTACATTGTTTTAGAGCATCCTAAGATCCGCCTTCCACGTGACCTGAGAACTAAATACATCAGGAAAGTAGGAGACAAAGTCAACTTGACCATCCCCTTCCAGGTAAAAAAGTTGAAATATTTTTTCCATTATCAGCAACAGGATGCCTGAACAACATAAAATACTCTATTGCAATGTGTTAAGCCATTGTCTCTGTGTTTTCCAGGGTAAGCCACGTCCTGTTGCAACCTGGTACAAGGACGGCCAGCCCATTGACCAAAAGATGGTCAATGTTCGTAACAGCAATGTGGACACCATTCTCTTCATCCGTTCGGCAGAGAGAGAGCACTCGGGCAAATACGAGCTGGTTCTACAGATTGAAAACATGGAGGACAGGGCCACTGTTGACATCAGGATAGTAGGTAATGTGGTCAAGGCTGTTTATTAAAGGGAAGTGCATACAATAATGAGGGAGAAAGACTCACGTGGCTATGTACAATCAGAAAAGCCTGGGCCTCCAGTCAATGTGAGGGTGACAGATGTCTGGGGCTTTAATGCTGCTCTGGAGTGGGACCCCCCAACAGACGATGGAAACTGTGAGATTACTGGCTACACTATCCAGAAAGCAGACCAGAAAACCAAGGTAAGATAGAAAATATAGATATTTAATTTTTTCCCAGTTAAGAACTACTGAATATGTAGAATAATGATAATTCATTTGCTTCTGTTGCACATTTAACAAAGGCATACAATGTTTTTTTAAAGGAAAATCTAAACGCACTGTGCAAAGATTGTAGCTTTTTTGAAAGTCGTAGCATGCAACAAATACAAATACAATCTATTCAACTGGATTTAGTCATATACAAGAAAACAAAAGAGGTTCTTGTGGAAAAGTTTTCTTTTTTCTTTTAGCAGGTATTTGATTGCAGTGTGCTAAACACTTCAATGTTTGCTGTTTGTAGGAATGGTTCACTGTTTATGAGCACAACAGACGGACAAACTGCACAGCTTCAGACCTGATCATGGGTAATACATACATGTTCCGCGTCTACAGTGAGAATCTGTGCGGCCTGAGCGAAGAGCCACGTGTCAGCAAGAACACAGCTGTCATCGCAAAGACAGGTGTGATGCACATATTTGGTGTGATTTTGTCCAGAAGACTGGAGTGCAGTGAATTATGCAGTACTGTCATGTTATGATGACATAAACTGGGCTTTTCTTGGGATTGCTGATATAGGTCTGGAGATAAAAGAAGCCACATACAAGGAGAAAGATATGTGCTGTGTGCCCAAGTTCACTCAGCCCCTGGTTGACAGATCTGTAGTGGCTGGTTACAGCACAGCCATCAGTTGCGCCGTCAGAGGATTCCCCAAGGTAATGGCAAGTTAAAATAGGCTGGCAGTGTTACTTTGATTAATATCACTGAGGTTTACAAAGAGATGGATGTGAACAGATATTTTTATAACAGTAAAAAGGTCACATGTAATGTCCGCTACATTAACACAGTAAAATGTATGTTGTAATAAACTGTAATTAATCTGATCACGCCTCTTTGTAACTCGTTTGTACTTCTTTGCCGTTTAGCCTAAAATTATCTGGATGAAAAACAAAATGATTATTGGTGAAGATCCCAAATTCTTGATGCAAAACAACCAGGGAGTGCTGACCCTCAACATTCGCAAGCCAAGCACTTTCGACGGTGGAATGTACACTTGTAAGGCCGTCAATGAGCTGGGTCAGGACGAGGTGGAGTGTAAACTGGACGTCAAGGGTGAGAACACGGGGCTAAATAACTGCACACAAGGAACAGAAAATGTGCTAAATTGCATAATACTAGCTGCACTGTATATAAATGTGCAAGACAGCGTTTAGTAATAAAATTAGGTTTATTAAGATATAATGTTTTCTCATTTGTGTTTTCACAGTTTACAAGGAGGAGAAGAAGTGAAAAACTGAACAGCAAAACAGTAAAATCATGAACCAACTTTCAACAGTAAATTATATTAGATTACAGACTGCCATTATCAAATCAAATAAAGTACAGTGACGCCTACTATAAACATGTCTTTTTATTGTTAATCCAACTGTTTACGCACACAGGAAAAAACATATGAATGATTTGTTTGGAAATGTTACAATACAAAGCACTAGGTATTATTGCTAATAAAAGCAAAACCACATCTCAAAAGTTTATTTTTGGCACACATTTGGCATTAGACCTACGTCACACCTCTCTGGAGTAGTGAGCCCTTCTCTTGTGCATTAACACTCCTATGCTGAACAAGAACCCCACAGCCAGGAAGCCCACTGCCACTGCAAGAGCCGTAATGACACCTGTAGCAAGTAGAAATCAGGTACATTTAGCTTGTTTAAACAGATAACAGTTTAGATTTGGGACTATAAATGAAACAAAGACTTATTTGAACCTGTGCCTGCCCATTTGGTCGTAAAGCCGCACTCCACTTCCCAGTTGTCCACTAAAACGTCACGCACCAGATCCGTGAATAGCGTCAAAGGGCAAGGGTTGAGCCCATTACAGCCAGGCACCGGGTTTGGGTAGGGGTCATGCAAAGAGTCATTGCGGAAATACAGCTCGAGCGAATAGGATCTGGGGAATGATTATTGGGGTCGACACAAAGAGATGACACACATTTGTGCTAAGCGTTATGTAAATGAGTTTGTATCATGTGCTAATTTGGCCATTGCGGACTTGGGTCACCGCCAGTCTCTGGTGCAGAGGTGTTGAATGCAATGTGTTAAAATGTGCCTTTTTATCACATCTGATCTAGATTTAAAGAAAACAGTTGGAGCGTAGTCATTACCCATCATACTCCTGGTAGAATTCAAAGAGTTGACAGGCGGCGTAAGGAGGAAGGAGGCCGTTGTAGACGTCCAGAGCGGCCTGGAGGGTGATGAGTGTAGAGTCATGCTGGAAACAGAATGGAACAACACAGCTGTGAGATACAAGCCACAATCTTAACAGAAATATTACATTTGTGCACGTGGCCGAGGGTGTATTTGCAGCAAGACTCTATGACAGATTGATTTAATGCACCTATATTGCAAGTGTACAATAAGAGCTGTAGACTAACATAACATATACTTCCCCAGAGGACACACCAGTAAACAAAACGGGAAAAAATCAATAATTCTGCATTATTAATAAAGTTGTACAGTTATATTGGCCTTGAATCTACAATGGCATATATATAGTTAACTTACAGCTGAGTACATAATAAATTTGAGCGTGCTTCCTTGCTCCACAGCTTTGGAGAAATTCCTCAAGATGGCATTTAGCAGGACACCTGGTAAATACATACAGAACAACACAGCTTTTAATCAAACAGCTTAACATGCACTAATAGTTTTTTGTCCAAACATGCCTTAGCTAAAACATAAATAAGACTTAGCCACAACATATAAGCCAGTACATAAATGCAGTGTACTGGCTGTAAAATGTGAGCGCTCACCTCCCGATAGCCTGGCCTTCTCTTTTCTCTTGTGACTCAGGATGCTGTACATGACCTCAAAAGAAGCAATTTTCTTCAGGGTGTCCAGGACGTCCCGGGTCACCCAGCGCGGGAGAGTCAAATTATGGAGCCTCTGCTCCCGATTAAGAAAACACATTAATATATCAGACAGCGTGAATGGCAAAACGGGGGTCTATTTTTTGGTGAGATTTTATATGTATATATTTGTTTTAGGGTTGCGACAGTGAAGAGCATGCCACACATTTTTACCTGACAGTTGAGTGTGTCGTAGACCCTCCATATTTTCTTACCGACCAGTTTGGGCACAGGATAGCCGGTGTGATTGGACAGCCCCTCGACAAAATACTGCAACATAAAAACATTTAACAGTGTTGCTGCATTTTGCCGACTTTAGCTACTTCATATCTTTGATTAATATGTTTGTGGTTTCTCCTCGCTGGCCCCCCGAAGTGACTGAGAAATGGCACTCTGTCAAGTCTTGCATGGAACTCGCAGGTAGCCAGCAGAGGGTGTTAAAATTCAACACAGGAGCCTCTGTCCTGAGCCCAGACTCCAGCCTTTTTCTTTTTTTTTCTTCTTTTTTTTACTGTAACAGGCTGCATATAGGTCTCAGTTTAATTAAAAGTGTTTTCCATTGTAATCCTTAATCTAATTCAGTCTGTTAATTAGCATCCATGAGAGATGTGACAGAAATCGCACAGTTCAGCTTTTTTGTTCTTTCTTCTTTCTTTTTTTTCAAGGCACCGAGAGTCACTGTGCCTGAGAAAAATCACTGCTAGGACACGATGTCTACAGCATAACTAACACGTCCAGTGGAGGTGCTGATAATGTTGGCACAAGCAACTGTGAAGTATATATTCCCCCTTTCCATTTTTTCCATTTTTTTTTTTGCAGAAACATGTTTTTCTCAGCGTGGATCAACAGAAGAGAAGTATTGTTTGCAGTGATTTTTATAATTGAGTTACATAAGAGTCACTAAAGTTTCCAGTGGCACATGACTCATGTCAAAGTGCAAATTTGACACAAACTGTTGTTGCAGTAAAACAGCGTCAGAGCAGAAGCCGAGTGTGAAGATGGGTGTATTTTAAGAGCTAATGTATTATTCTGTGTCATACCTGGTGGGCCCCAAGAAATCTCTGGTAAGGCTCACTCTCAAATGTCTCCGTCAACAGCGCTCTAAACCTCGGACAGTCTTTCCCGGGAGATCTCAGCAGCTAAAAACAGAACACTGAGTTACATTAAAGACCACTTATGTCTGTGCTGGATAGCCGTTGTTACAGTGCTTCATAGTCTGAATGCTCACCTTGTCCTGGGCCCTGGGGACGGTGTGCACAGGGATGGGCCTCCAAAGTAACTGGGGCATGATGGGAGGAGGGCGTCTGGTTGGAGGGAACATCCCAGCAAGACAAGCTTGTGCGCTCATGAGTGTGCGATCGTAGTCGGTGCTCCTGACATAAAGCTACATTGGGGAAAAAAAAGATGGCATTACATTACATCACTTTGTTGTGTCTTTACAATATGTACTGCTCAGTCTCTTGTGACACATTAAGTTTGTTGTTTATAAAAAGAAAGCCTGAAGCGGTACATTTGCATTTCTGAAGTGCATCACTCAGCTCCTATTGTGGTTTAATAAAGATGCAGCAGAACCATGTTGATCCCATGTTGGTTCAGGTATTCCCTTAGCATGAAAAGCAATGACTGAGAGTCTGAAGGCTGTGATAGCTCCTGACACCAGCCTTCACTCATTTCTACCCGTCTGTCAGCCTGTGTCAGCTTTGAGCACACACTAAATCACAATGATAAGGTTGGATGTTCTTGTGATGCGACAAATGCTTCTTTTTTAGTCCCTTTTGTCAAATTCAAATAGACGTGGCAGCGCAAGGGGGAAAGGTATGCAAGTTGAATGAGACCTCAGCGACAAAGTACCATCGACAGGTCCTGAGAGGAGTTGTTATTTTTTCTGGTAATTGTGTGTTAAAAGACTAGCTGAACGTCACTGGGAAAAAGAAAGACCCATCTTCGTAAGGGATGTGGATTGCCCAAAGCGGTTGTTGAAGTAACATGCGTGCATGCCAAGCCCGTGAGCCAGATTACTGCACATGTTTGAGCATACTACAAGGCCATGGCAGCCATATCAGCAACATGACTCATGCTCATTAATTTGGTGTATAAGGTTACAGTCACTACAATGTCTCGCCACACATGAACTTCATTTCACTCGCGAGTGCTCGGGGGACAGCTGGATTAAGAGACAGTGGAGCCGATGACGCCGTACCTCTTTGTTGTTGAAGTCCTCGCTCAGGAAGTTGCCATAACGCCTCCTCAGAAACCTGCCCAGGTCAAACTGTTGTTTCATGCCGAGCTGAAAGGAAAATTGACTGTGTTGTTAATTTTCTTTTTTGTTAAAATTGACCTTTTCTTTAGGATTTGGCAGGTTTAAGGTCAGATGTATCTTATTTACATATAATAACTTGTTTCACCTGCTCAGTAGGCCCTCCCTGTGCCAAAAATAATATGTTTCTTCACTGTAATGTTTTTAATTGCCTGAGAGCAGAACAGTGTCACAGTGGGGGTAGATTTAATTAAAACTATATACAAGGCATTTTTTCACACAGAATTCTATTAGAACCTCACATTTTAGTGTAAAAGATATAATTATATTTATATAACTTTTCATCCAAATCTGATGCCAAAGCTAAGGCCTGCACTGCTCATTGACAAGTGCAGATAGAGGTCAGTCCTGTCACTCTCGTTAAATCAAAGAGGATCTTTGTTACATTTCTATTAAACATTATCCGATGTCTCAGCATGTGGTAAATACAGCTTCTTATGAACAACATATAACTTCTTCTCATTCAAGTATTTATGGCACTAAAATGAAAAAAGTGTGCACAACTCAAATTCAATAACTTAGCTTAACTTAATTTCAGTTATTTAGGTTTTCAGGCATTTTGCTTTTTTGTTAAGTTTAAGTGTAACATTTAAGTAGTTTGAATGATTGAGTTTTTTGTTTTTATATTATTTTCAGCTCCTGTGTGTCAACAAATTTTAAGAGTGACATTTGAAGCTTGGCTTAACTTTTTATATAATATATTGTGATATGGAGGCTTAAAAACACAACAATAGGAAGACAGTGTTAGTTTCTTGACATGAAACAAAGAGATTATTTTGCATTTATTTGATGGTAGAGAGTAGACACCCCATGGCACATTACCTCGGTGAGCTGTCCAAATCCATGAGCCCAGGCCTCCTCCCCGTGTGGGTCCCTGGGGTACGACTCTATGGGCGAGCGATCTCCGTGTCGAAATACCTTGAAAGTCAAAACACATGACATCAAATGGTGTTAGCCATAACACTGTGTACTTAACCGTAACCACAAATCCCGCAACAGAAGCCCCAGACAGAAAGCTGTAATTTTGACAGTCCTGTTGACGGTTCTGAGGCGGGGCACAGTCATTCCTATTATGTCTTAGGACTGTCATTACTGAGCATGACCTGGTAAAACAGGATTATGGTCGTCTCGGTTGGGGTGGACCGCAAGTGCAAGTCAGCAAACTTAAGATATGCTTTTAGGTGAGCTAAGTTTTACTGTTATTACATCATTAACAAGTCAGATCTGGCCAGAGAATAGACAGTACAGACATATTGTTATAGCTCACTTACTAATAGCCACTGGTGTGACACGTGTGGAAAGATAGGCAGGCTAAAAGATTATTATGAGAAAACATCCACCATTATCTTCAATCACATTCTTAACATTGTCAGCCTTATATGATCCTACTGAACTACAGTACAGAAGAAAAAATATGCAAAGAGGTTTATAAATAAAGCCGTAATGTGTGCCGAAGAGATATCCCCACACTGTTGACATAAAAAATGCTTTATCACCTTATGACAGGCTGGATGTTATAACCCACTGTGCATACAAATACAGTGTAATTGCCAAAGACATGGAGTAATATGACTCTTGTGATACCCTAAGCAGCGTTTTTAACAAAAATCCTGACAGCACAGATGTGTTTGCATCAAGAGGTTAGACTTACAGCTATGACAAACTTCAGCAGCCGACACTCGGCGATGGAAAGGCGACAGAGGAGGAACAGGACCAGAGTTTTGTAGAATTTCATGGTTTGGGCTTCAAAGTGATTCCCTGCTGTAAAAATAAAACATAACACTTCAGTAGTTAATATATTATATCACGTTTACACAAACTCATTTTGAGCATTGTATAATGTTACGTATTTAATGTCATCTAGGTACACAATATGTTCCCAACACCGGAGATAAAGTAACATTATGTAAGTCTGTGAAGGTTCTCACTCATCCAGATCATCTAGAAGAAAAAGTTTAAAGCAAAAGCATCTGAACCCAGTTTTCAAGGTGAAAATGGAGTCCAGATGCTTTTGCTTTAAACCTTTTCTTTAACACTATGCAGGTTTCTCTGGTGTATAAAGACACTTAAATAACACATGACTGTTACCTCTTAATTTATGTACTCTGCTGTAGTCATTTTTTACATTTGTTTACTATCAAGAGTACCCAGAAGAAACCCACCCAAGCACGAGGAGAACTGCTAACTACAAAATTTGACAGAAGGTTTAACAACAAGACTGAAGACAACCACTCACCTCATAGTGATCTGTCTCCTTTACTCACACCAGACATCCCGAACCCGGAGCAATGCCCACATGTGACCTTAAGAGCACATTCCGCTCAGAGGGGCCGTGCTTTTATATTCCTCCTACCTGACCTCGTCTCTGCATCTCTGCTCCAGGTCAGCCTCACTGCAGAGCCCACTCCCTCTGTGAGAATTTCCCACGGTGCACGCCATAACACGCCACTCTGTCAGACCTTTATGAGTCAGCGTTTGATCCAAAGGGTTCACATCTGGCCCCTCACTCTGCATACGACCACTTTAAAAATGTCTGTTTTTTAAGTGTCTGTGACAAAGAGGAGGAGGACCTGGCTTAATACATTGTCCTCCTTCATGAGCGCGCACTAGCCCACGGCCGCAAACACTCATTATAACTCACTATGTCATCTGCCGCAGCTTTGGCCCCAAAATTACACAGCCCACAGTGTTTTCCCTGACTTGGCACACATGTAAGTATCTGTTAGTATCAAAGCAGCTTTATGGGCTACAATGGGATTAGCAAGTGTGAAAAATGTAAAGCGGCGCAGCACTGACATCTTGTTTTGATGAGCAGAAGATAATGATCTATTGTAATATACATAATTCATAGTGTCTCGTCAGGCAAACATAAATGTTTGAAGATTAAATAAAAGAGCAGACACAAAAAAACACAAACACACTTTTATGTTTCTGTGCTCATTAGGACAAAGCGCTCCCATCATCTCTTTTCCCGACATTAACCAAAGACAGCCAAGTCTTTTCAGTCTGCTAATTATGGATAAATGGAATATCATTATCACAAATCTTATTTATGTAGTTGAAAATGTATCCATATTTTGTTGTTTTCATCACTGGACAAAATGACACCTAAAATCAGTCAGAATAATATAGAATAATAAAATTTAAATAATAGTCTCTTTTGCTTTCCTGATATATCCACAGTGTTTTTCCATTTTCTTGTTTAATTTGAAAGAAAAAAGAAATCAGAACATTTTTGTTTTAAAAGACACAGTATTGTTTTTTCTTGTGGAAGCGAAGATGGAACAAATACCTTTATGAACATAAATATATACTGTGGTAATATACTCTATGTTGAAATGGCATTTTAGTGTTTAATATCTGATTTTCACTGGCCAAATTTCCAGCAGTCAAGTATAGTTTAGTCTCTGTGGCATTGCTTCTGTCTGCTTCTCCAAACTGGGAGTGTACTGACAATTACTAACTACAGGCGAAAACATTACCTATTAGTTATGTATATTTACAGGCACACATGGTAGCTGGTATATGATTAAATGCATTGCCAATTGTTTAATCAAGTCCACAGCCGACGACAATGAGAACATTATCTCCATGGCTTAAAGGTGTGGGTGGAGTTAACGTAACGCCCCAAAACACACATACTGTATGTCCCACAGACATAGTTTTGGCTTCGGGACTTGGTGAAGATTGTGGTTAAAATAATGCATTTCCAAGACTTAAGCTTATTTATGTAGGTTTTATTCATCTCTATTATTCAGTTTTCTAGAATTGAATAAGAGATATGTAGTAAAGGGAGTTATGAGCTGCTGCCACAAAGAGAATCTAATGCATTTTCATAACACAATCTGGCTGTTAGCATAATCGGTACAAACAGCTTTTTGGAGTGCTGTAGTGTGTCTGCCGGGTCAGCAGGGGCGCTGTAAACGACACTACTGTGATCACACATGAAAATGAGCAATGGCGAAGGTCCACTTCCAAAACAGATAGATTTTTTAAGCCTGTAGGTGTGCGGCCTTGATGAAGCCTCAGTATGGATTTATAACATCAATACTAAAAATATATTATCAGAACATGATCAAAATAAGCACAGAAAACAATAACTTCATTCTGTTATAATTTTTGTGAAGGATAGTACTCCTCTTGAGAAACTGAAAATATAGTGTTTTCGTGAACACAAAGGTTTAATGTTTGAGGTCCTCACGCTGCTAAAAAAATATAATTAAATATAGTCCCCACTTTGTATAAATAAGAGTTTAGAAGCACAACATCTTTGGCCCATCTGCTGCAGAGAGGAAAGATTGTTGTTATGATACACTTCGGTTCATTGAAGGGTCACTAAACATGCATCTCTCACTGCCACGACACCAGTCTGAACATCACACACTCGGACTCTCAATTCTCCCCTCTTCCCCATGTGGCTGTAGTGTTTTTCTGGTCTTTGTTGGAATAACTGCAGCATTTTACAAGACCGTCGTCATGGCAACACAGAGGTTGATGCATGTTGACAGAATCTGTTGCGCGGCTACCGAGAGACTGAAAACGGGAGATAAGAGGTGGGAGGAGAGACGCGCGTGTGTGTGTTTGTGTGTGTGTGTGTGTGTGTGTGTGTGTGTGTGTGTGTGTGTGTGTGTGTGTGTGTGTGTGTGTGCGTGTGTGTGTAGAGGTGATCTAGAGGGTGTTTACTTGAAGTCATGTGATGTGTGAAGATGAAGCGGATGGGACGTCTCTGGTTGAAAAAATAAAAAAATAATAAAATTGAATATAAAGGCCCCTGATTAGGAATGAACAGAGTGTGCAGAGAATAGTGGATGTAGGGAAAGCTTGAGAAAAAGATGGAGAATGAAAAAGTGAGGGAAGTGGGGTGCTATTTTAGTCCGGCCGTCGTCATGGAAACTGCAGCCTCACTACAAATGGAGACATTCTGAGCACATGGATCGTCAAACAAGTGGCATAGAGGAGGCAGCTCTAAGCGTACGCAGCGGCTGTGCGACACCAGCTCGGTCACCAAAGCCCACCCCCACAAATACTCTCCTACCGGACACGCCCCTTTCGCAACAGATAACACTTGTCGTCTTCTTCATGCCCGAGACTGAATATCAATAGGAGGGTCTTTGGTGTAGGCTATGGGGGAAGGGGTAGACAAGCGTTGGAGTCAGGGGGCTAAGTGACAGGAAATGACAGGAAATTCAGTCAGTGAGTCACAGCCAGTAGCTCTCCGTCTTTTCCACACTTCCTCTAGTGTATTCTTGTCTTCCTCCGTCTTACCCCCTAGTTCATCCCATCCTTTCCCTCACCACTCCTTCTTCCTCTCCCCTTTTGCTCTCCTCTCTCTGGTCTGAAGGACGGAGGTATTCCCACATTTCTGCGTCGCTATGGCAACACCGCAGCGGAGAACAGGAGCGAGAGGACGCAAGCGGGTGGGGGAGGGGTCGGAGGGGGAAGAGATGGTTGTGGTGGGGTGGATACAGGACGAAGCAGAATAAGAAGAGGCCTAAGACAAGTGCTAACTAATGCTAATGTCGTTAGCGCCGGCATTTAGTCACTTACCCCTGCACACACACACACACCTGCGTGTGACAACCACATTTGCATAATTGCCAGTGGGACTGTGTTTGTGCCACATGATGCTGCTGTGGCCATTGATATCTTACAGAAAAATGATACACAAGGACTGTCTCCCGTCTTCTACCAGTGACATGGAGCAGCTCGGCAAAAAAAACAGAATCCAATTTCAACCTTTACTTACAAACTCCTGCTGCATTCATGCTAAAGGCGCTTTAGCAGTTGCTTACAAAAGCAATGCAGGTCAATTGACCCACAAGACAAGCAAGATGCATCTGTGTGGGAGCAGAAAGAAGGCCAGAGCGATTTCATATCGATGTCATCATCCCATTCAATCAGAACCCAACACAATCTCATTATCTCTTCATATACGTCGTGAAGCATTAGAACAAAGCGTTGCATCAATTTCCAAACAGCCTGTAGTGAAGGCGAACATCTTTCCTGCACCGTGTTTGCCTACTTTACAAATATCAATAGATGCATATCAGCCCGGGCAGAGATGAATTGCGCATCTTACATGCCACACATAGGCTATGATATGTAGATATGCTTATGCCGTGCGGTAGAATAGGCAGTTGCATGTCAACTGTTCTCCCCTCCCAATCAATAACTCATCTCTCAGCGTCGATATTACCAGCCCCTATGGGAAAAACTGTCCTTCTTTAGGACAAAAGGAGAATAAACAAGATGTGAGAAAAGGGCAAGCAAGAAATAAAAGATGCATTGACTTTGCAATTGTGTGATTTCATGCGAGAAATGTGTGTTTTGTTGTTGATGCAGCTTAATGCACTATGTATAAGCAGCTGCATGTGTGTTGGAGTTAAAGGGCTTCTTCAAATGATTAAATAATACTTATACAACTAAGTCTAAAAATAAAAAACAAATCGAAATAAAGTACAATCTCAAAAAATGCATACAATGACAATGTCAAGCAACCCCCTAAAAAAGTATAAACTTTTTGAAGGTGCATAGTTTAGAAGCACAACATCTTTAGCCCATCTGCTGCAGAAAGGAAAGATTGTTGTTATGATACACTTCGGTTCATTAAAGAGTCACTAAACATGCATCTCTCACTGCCACCAATCACAATTCTCCCCTTCTCCCCATGTCGCATACGAAAAAAAAAAAGAATAAACCATTTGAAGGTGCATAGTTAATATTTAGTTAGATGTGTGATACTCCTGTCTCATTCCTTTGCTCAGATGACAGCCCCCGATCTCATAAAATTAAAGTAAAATCGAATATTTATGAAAACCAAATGAGGAGCAATAATATTCTCAGCTTTTGAAATTACAGTGCTCTGCCTCTTGAAACGGTAACGTAAATAAGGATTGATACCATTATTTGGGGTTATTTTACACTAATGGCTAAAAGAAAACATTTATTTAAAATCCTGCACACAGCACCTTAACTTTACTCATCTTGATGTGTGTTCGCCTCACTAAGGTAACAAAAAGTTGCCATCAACCTAAAGTGCCATTAAGAGCCACGGTATTAACCAGCAAAGTAAAAGATGGGTCCTTTCAACAGTTATGGCAAATCAATACTCAAGTAAGTGTAATAATCTAATAAGAACCACATCCGGCGAGTGCCTAAAAAGTGTGTTTGTGTGCGAGTAGGGGTGTATACACTGGGGAGCCGTTCGTTTACATGGCTGCATCCCATAATTACAAGGCGAGTGTTTGTGTAGAGTGTATGCCGCAAACAGACAGTGACGGCATTACATTACATTCCCCCAGGTTTACACGGATCGAAAAATGACTGGGATCTCTTTCTGTGATTCACAAAACAAAATTAAAACTATAAATGTATTATAAAAGGAAAATCATTCCACAACTATGAATCTATTTATTCCACATCTATGTCCCCATTGAACCATGTGGAAGTCGGTCTGTCTGTAAATCGAGTGCCCTCTGCCTGTATCTGTATTGTTTCTTCAGTAACCAGATGTAGATGATACGTATGTTGTACCTTTCAAGATTGGAGCTAACGTCAAGGCCCTGTTTGCATTCCTTGTCTTTTAAATTATGTTTTTTTTCTTCCTACCTTCTATTCTGTTCAATTCAAGTTGGATTTCCAGGGGGCAGATTAAACTACCTCTAAATTCACTTAGGTACACATAGAACATCAGAATTGAGGGGGCGGTACCAACTTACGCAGAATAAACTGCCTCTGGGCCAATTTGAAAATCACCCTTACCATCAACCAAGATTTATCTTTACTTTTTTTATGGTGCTGTGTTTTTGTTTATGCGCTAAAGTGCTAAATAACTGAATCAAAAGTATTCATCTATTCCCATATTATGGAATGTTTCCAGAGCCCCAAAATTGAAAAGTGCCAGCGACCAACTTCTCCTCAGCATCAAAACATAATTTCTTTTCTTGGAACAATCTTCTCTGGTGGTGACTTGGTGAGGTAGTGTAAATGTAACTCTAGTTGTATAAATAACAGAAGAAACACATCTAATTGATTTAATATTGATTGATTGACTGTGTCACCGCAGGATTAAGGACAAGTTCTATATTTGTATGTGATTGGCAGGAGCTATATTAGTTATAGATGGAAACGGAGGAGAGTATTTTTAAGTTCAGTTCTTGACGCAGTGCTATATGACGGGCGGTTCGTGGATAGTTTTAACATATAGCTGAACATAATCCAAATGAAAAGCATATCTTACACATATTGGACAAAGGCAACAGACAGACAGAGTGGCTGTAGAAATGAATAAATAAAGATCATTGCAAGTCTTCCGGCTTGGGAGCCAAACCATGTGGAAAAGCCACCATGTGGAAACTTGACATCGCACTTTAGGCCGCACGCACACACACTGCAGCGGCCCGCGCACACTTCGGCTGCGTTTAGTGGCAAGATAAACAAACAGAGGGCATTTTTTCCAGGTGACATGACTTGTTGGTCAGGTTGAGTGTTTTATCCCCAGCAGAGGTGAACAACTGTCTGGGGTCACTGCAGCTTCTGGGATCCCCCGGAATAGCTTTTCCTACGTCTCCATCCACACTCTCTGTATGATGTATGATTAATTAAAGATTTGTGTGAATGAAGAATTAAGATGTCCCAGAGTCACAATATCTGTTTTGTATCTCTTAATGATACCATAGGTGGGCTAAATATAGACTAAAAGCAGCGTATACAGTATGAGAAAACCTGCTGAGATCTGCAGTATTAGCTCATAATTCAGCAACTCATTCATTTAATAAGAGTCAGAATCCTTAAACAAAAATGGAAATTTGCAATTCAAAAAGCTACTATTTTACTTTTATCCGTCCAACTGGGGCACCTGTATTCTCTTTTTGGTATTTCCCGCTGTAGGCCGCGGCATCTCCTCCGGTGATAAATGCATGTGCTTTTCTCTGTTAAGTTAGAAAAAAAAAACAAAAAAACAACGTTCACGTTTTCACTGCTTGCTAGTCCACAGACGCTTGACACCTCAGCTTCACTGTGGAGTTTATGTTGTGTCGAGTTCCCCACAGACTCGGCGGTCTGTCTGCGGGTCCATGGGAGCCGAGGGGGATTCCCTAGAGGAGCGTGCACACACAGCTGGGAGGTTATTGAATTTGAAGGGAAAGGATAGTGCAGGTTCTGCGAAGGAAGATGCATGGGTAATATTTCCAAAGAATGCTTTTCGTTTTCCAATCAATGTGGCATATTTCTGCATCTCTTCCCTCAGCCACCTTGAAAACAGAGCCCAAAACTACCTCGCTGTTTTGTATAACACTCACAGAATACTCTGAACGTATTTGCATTTTCTGCTTTCATCTTCAGCGCATATTAATGGTATTCTTTTTCTGCCGCATTCACACGCTTTTCTCACTTTTTGCTCACCCCCCGCTGCACAAAGCTATTCTGCACCCAAATTTAGACAAATGCTGCAGAAAAAAAAAAAGAAAGCATTTTCAACACATTTGCCATATGTTTGCTTACTATTAACCCAAGCTGCAAGCAAAAAATTATAATTGACTTAAAAATTTGCCAAAGTCCTCATGCTGGAGGACTTTTTGTTTGAGCGCTTTACATCTTAGCTCTGGGGTAATATCTTTTACTGTGTGGCCCTTTTAAGACATTGTCCAAGAAGTCTCACGGGGCTGAGATCTCCAGAGACCTTTTATATTCAAGAAAATATCTTTGTTTGCATAGTGCCCCATTAGACGGTTCCCTTACAATGTCTGTGCTGCAGGGCCCGAAACATATCATTAGCATTTAAAAGTGCATTGGTGATTTGCTGCTGCACAAATCCTTGGAGGTTTTGTGACTGCACAATGAACATCTGTCACAATACATAAAAAAAACTAGTGTTTGAACAGGCCTTTTACTAAGTCCTATTTCAGAGTATTGTATGTACATGAAAATGTCTCTAAAACCAGCATATTTTGTTTGTTTCTATCGCATGCTAACAATATAATTAAAGCGACACCAGGTGAATGTACAATTAGTCTAAAGTAACATGACAGACTGTTGGATTTCTGTTGGTATTTGCCTGTGCATTAGTGAATACAGCATGTAACAATACTGTGTGGATTTGTTAGATAAATCTGACTGCACTTCTCAGCTTTCCTTCATAATTAGTGCTCTCGTTTTATTTTAGGGCTAACTGGCATGATATTGTAAGATTACATTCTGCATTGAAATGTGCATTTATTTTGTGTAAAGTGTGTTTAAGGTAATAATTGAACAGTATTTTACTTGATGTTTGTCTGATTATTAATTGTTTATTCAAAGTGGCTCCATTTAGCAAGTTTTAAAAAATGATTTTGTGTGGACATAGCACAGAGATGGTGAATACGGAAGGCTAGACTATAGAGTAATCATAAGATTTGTCATTAATAAGATTCTTGATAATCGGTCTCATCATTTGCCACAATGTCACCCCCTTCACTCTCACCCTAGTTTCTGTTAATATACTGTCTACTTTCAAATAATATCAAAAAAGGCCAAAAAAAAAACTATGATACATTTTTCTTTGACTTTAGCCCCTTTTAGACTTAACCTAAAGAGCATTGTTTTTACAGAACACCATACATTTGAAAACACCAGTTGTTAACTCATGTCTCTTTTAGTTCATGTTGCTCTGTAAGATAAACTCACAACAAAGAAAGTGGTATATGTTTCAAAACAGCAGCATGACTTCTTACAGCAGCCACAAAGCCTCTTTGAGATCACAGATGAGCATCAGCAAAGTGCAATACAGCATGGTCACTGCTAAGAGTCAGAAACACACTCTTCTGCAACACTGTGTACCTGAATGAACATGTGGGAAAATGACATTTAATGACAATACATAAAACCCATATGGATAATATCACATATCCAGATACAACCAACAACTCGAAAAAAAAAATAACATAAAAACAAATGACAATTTTTATCATTTAAGAAATTTCCTCTAATTTCCTCTAGAGCGCCACACTGTTCCGTCTTTCTTAAAAACATATCAAAGAGGACAGTCCTCTTTTTTAGAACTAATTTTTTATCAAACAGAACAGCTTACCTTTTAAAGGACCAAAAGGTCAGTCCATTTTCTCATCTTGCAATTTGGTGTCATGACAGGTAATCCATTAATTAAGTGGCTTTGCTGCTGACAAACAGAGAAATGTCATGTGGGCTGCAGCATCCATTGTAAAGCGACGGGTGGTGCACAGGAGAGGCGTCTGCTCTGTCTGTAGCCCGACTGCATCACATTATCCTACAGGAAGGTTCAGTTTGTGGGTATGCACGTCTCACATCAGTCTCTTGCCTCTTTTCTGTGTTAGCATTAGTCAACATACCGCATTTCAAACAGTTTTTCTCTTGTTCATTGTGTGCCCCTTTCTGCGATCAATACGCTAACCATGCATAGCTTCTCGAGGGTCTGAAAGGAACATTTCTTTACCAATGACATGAGACAACTGTACTCAGGTAAGGGCCCACAGTTAATATGCAGAAAGGAAGCGTGGCACACAGACACGCGCACAACACACGAGGAGCTCGGTACAGTATCTCGTATGCTCTTTGAAATCTGACGACCGAGCCACCGAATGTAGCACATCAAGGGAGCCGCCATATGTTGTGTCGTTAGCCTTCATTTATATTCTATTTGTGTCTCAGTGGGGCTACAGTTGAACCCTACCCTCTAAATCTACTATAGTATCAACATTTTTGAACAGGAGCAACAAATTAGAAACAAGGCTGCACCGAGTTATGTGTGTTAAATGCTGTACATTCTGGTTAGCCAATCAAATGTTTTCAGGATAAAAGATGTTCCTTTCATTAACCTCTGCAATCTGTTTAGTCTGATATCCTTGTTCACGTTATCATCATTATTACTATTCTTTTTCTCCTATTACGGTAGCAGGTACACATCCAGGACTAACGGAGAAGTGGGACAACACAAAAACATTAAAAACCCGTCCACAGCTGTATCCAGGTAAGAGACCCGGTTCATAGAATCTTGTTGATATTACTGTCTCAGGTTCAATCATCTGAAATTGCTGATTGTGTTTCCAGTTCCTGCTCAATTGCAACAAACATTTAGGTCCCTGGTAGATAAATATGGTTAAAAATAGTAACTCTAACAACACATGAGAAGCTAACTGAGAACTACTGTGTGGCTTCATCACCACTAAGCCTTTCTGCAGTTCAAAATACCAATTTTGCCAGAGAAAGAGTAGCATTTGTAGATCTTCAAAAGACAAGTGACTAAAAGCACGTCTCAACAAGTTCATAGAGCAGATGGCATTTATCATTACCATGATGACTAATGACTAAACAGCCAAACCACAAACCATACATTCAATCCCAAAGCCTGAATAACGTCTAACGTAAATATTTCTAACAGTGTGTGGTTGCCATTATTGACCTGCCACAACCCAATATATGATTGATTTATTTCACACGTAATGATACATGGCTAGACAACTGTACACATTATATCAAACTAACAAAAATAAAGAAATACAGAGTCGAAACGCAAGAAGCTTAAATGGCATTTAACATATGAAAGTTACACTGTAAAAATGTGGATCTTACAATTGTCATACAACCAGATATTATTATTATTAATATACTGTACATTTCCATCCAGTCATCAATAGATGAATGTCTAATCCCTTCTTGAACGCTGCCACAGTTCTCATCATCCTTATGACAGCATTATATGGCATGTTTATGGTAACCATGAGCAAGGAGGTTGTATCAAATTCCTTTCTAAAGGCAAATATCTGACTACTGAGCCAATTCAGATAACACACTGTCAACACTTTATTTTACCCCAAACAGGCCTGCGCATTGGAGCACCTCCCCATGTGTGTGAAACACTGTTTTACCATTGTTTGATGCTGGCATAAGTATCAGAATTGTCAATTCAATACCAAGTAGCTGGCTTTTACAAAATACATAATACACTCTCAGAACACAAAGTTTGTAATGATTATTACTGAAGCAACAGACAAAAGTTTGTCAAACAGAGATCTGCAGTTACTGTTCTACAACCTAAATGGACTTCATGTCACAAAGCCAATTCAAGATTCACAATGAGTGTTGCAATTGAGCCCTTATGTTTCTGAGTAGTAGCCAAACTGACAACATGTATCATAACCAACATCTTCCATTGCCACCCTTGATTATTAACAAAGAAACAAACTCTACCAGCTTATACATCCATCCCAAAATATCTCTGCATTGGAGTCTGCAATGATACATATTTAAATGAAAATATATTTATATAATTTTTCACAGTAGTTTGTACTGCACTGTACCTTTTTGTCCTTCTATTTATGCCTACATAGTTGTCACCTTGAAGGAGTCTTTTGAGTCACTTGAGAGTGTGGCTTGTTTTGTGAAGAAAAACGTCACTTGATTTTTGTTTTATAATATTGTCTCCGTCAGTGTGGTAAGTGCTCTGCATGTCTTTCGTTTCTGTTGGCCAACCACAATTCTGAGACGGATTCCTCTAAAAAGCTAGTTTTTTCATATGAGCTTTTAGAAATTGCAAAAAAACATTTGCTTTGGCACAGATTTACATTGTAGCAATGTCCATTCTTTCTTCCATGGCCATGATCGTTACTGCAAACACAAGTGGCCCATTGTGGTCCAATCCCTGGCTCAGTGCACTGTCACAGATAAGTCTATGTGTTTGTATTGCCGCGTCAGTCTTTCCTCTTTCCAGGTTAATGTCAATGCACTAGTGTCTTATCTTTCAGCGCATAAACCCAACATCAATCCCCTCTCTGTTTGTGACTCTTCGCTCTCTCTCTTTACCCTCACTCTGTTTTTAGATCTGAGTCTCTTGGACATTTTCCTTTGAGTTCCCCTTAAACAGAAGAGGCTCCATTTGAGGATTCTGGTTTTGGCCCATGAAACCCTTGATCGATCCATGAAGGCCCATAGTAGGCATGGGCAGAGACATTGGCAGAGGTGGTGACATAGAACTGGAGTTAGTGTTGGTGCCATTTCCTGATGTTGAGAGCAGATTGGTGGTAGAGATCGGGACTGAGGTGCAGGAGATTGGCATGTCCAGACATTGTGGGTTCTTGCTACTGAGTGTGCCTATGCCTTCGCCAATAGTCAGACCCATCACGTTGTTGTTGAAATGGTGGGTCTTATAGTAGTGGTTGAGGGTATCTGTACGGCCAATACTGGGGATGTTGACAATCTCAGGGTGATGTATCCTTAAGGTTCCTTCCCCTCCGCTGCCAGAATTCATGGTCGATCCACCGGAGATCCCACTGCCTGCCCCTGCTCCAAGCTCATCTTCAACATTGACAATCTCAATTGCTCTGGCAGGGCCATGATGCTTATGTAACTGGTGCTGCTTTCTGAGTTTATAGAAAACTACCAACATTACAGCTGCCATGAAAGTAATTGCCACAAAGCAACCAATGATTATCTTGGTAGTTTTCATAACATCATCCAGGCCTGGGATGTTTGTCTCATCAAGAATAGACACAGTGACTGCATTATCACCCCCTCTGTTGGCTCCTGGAGACAGCGAGGACAAAGAAGAAGGTGAAGGTGGTATTGTGATGCCATGACGACCATCCACAACCCCTCCATGAACAGTCGGACCCGGAAATACAATGATAGTCTCATTAATTTCCTGTCTGGCTTCCTTTTCCTCTTGATGTGAATCTACGGTTTCTACAGTGACCGTGGTGAAGTAACTGTATGTGTTGTTGGGATCTGTGGCGGTAACATTGAGAACTGCACTTGCAGTGGTGTTTCCAGCAGAGTTGGTAACCATGCAAGTGTACTGTCCGGTGTCTTGCACAGTCACGTTTGTAAAGTTTAGCGTGCCGTCGTGGAGCACAGAGATCCTAACTCGGTATGACCCATGGGTCATCAAGGTGCCATTTGGTGTGAACCAGTTCACAGAAGTCATGGAGGTCCCAGTGCGACATTTCAGCTCAGCAGCCATACCCTCTGTGACATTAAGATCAGTGGGTGGCTCAACAATAACTGGGGCATAGCAGGTGAAGTGGCTCTGGTCTAGTTCCCCAATGTACTTGCCCTTTAGACCTGGAGGAGCATGGCAGCGAGCGCAACATGTGGTGTTACTGGGAACCGTCTCTTTGAGCCACCAACTGAGCCATAGAACATCACAATTGCACACCCAAGGATTGTGGTTTAGATGTACACGCTCCAACTGATGCAAAGGGGTAAAGAGGTCATGGGGCAGGGAATGCAGAGAATTATGGGAGAGGTTGAGCTCTTCCAAGTTTTTGAGGTCATCAAAAGCATTGCGTTCAATGACTGATACCCTGGAGTGCATTAGCCACAGCTTCCGAAGTGACACTAGGCCCTGGAAGGATCCAGGTCGGACTATTCCAAGTTGGTTACCCGATAGCTCTAGCTCCTCGAGTTTTACTAGTGGGGTGAGGTTTGGGATATCTTTTAAGCCACACATACCCAGGTTCAAGAATCGCAAGTTGACCAAGCCTTCAAAGGCTGCCTCTGAAATGAAACCCAGCTTCCGTAGTTCACCTAAGTCGAGGCGTCGTAACGAGGGGACTCGGTGAAAGGCAAATGCCGGCAGTGTCTCAATTGGGTTGTTACGTAGCCATAGTTCCCGAAGCTTGCTAAGGTACTCAAAGGCTAATGATGGAACCACTGTGAGACGGTTGTCAAAAAGCTCCAGAGTGTTGAGGTTGGGAAGGCCATTAAAAGCACCCACCTCAATCTCTCGAATATGGTTCTTGGAGAGCTGGAGGATTTCCAAATGCCTCAAATGCTTAAACGTGTCCGACTTGATTACCTAGAGTAAAAAGAAGAACATAGTGTTTTGTTGCATTGTTGTTGCTGTGAACGCATCTGCTGTAAATATGTAGTCTCTTACCTGGATAGAGTTTTCTTGTAAATTGAGGTATCTCGTTTTGTCTGAAATACTGTCTGGGACTTGGTCTAAACTCTTCCTGGTGCAGATGACACGGCTCGCCTGATTGGAACAGGTACAGGGGTTGGGACAGGCGGGTGCTGCCTCTGTCAGCTGAGGTCCATGGTTGTGAAACCACAACAGAAGCTGGACCAACCAGAGGAGGGGGGAAGGGGTACAGGGGCTGGTCACCATGACAACACGCATGGCAACTGAGTCATGACCCACCCCTATTGCTCTGATGTTGATAAGTCACCTCCAAACAGGGGAGTTTAAGTGCTCGTCTTGATGTTCATATTTCACTCTCGTATTCGTTTTTTTGCCTTCCAGCTGTCCTTTAAAAATTAAGAGGAAGGGGGTGCAGTGTTGCATTAAACACTATGTCATTAATAAATTCTTCTTTTACTTGCACATGCTTCTTTGACTTGTCTTGTTCTTTTCAAAATGCCATTTTAAGGAAACTGTTATTTTTTATCTCATGACAATTGGTAGATAGAAATCTGGAGAGATCTGGGGGTCTTGCGTTTGCAAAGTGTTGCCTTTGCACAGTCTGTTGCAGATCACTGTAAGAGGGAGAGAAAAGAGAGAAAAACAGAAAAGAGGTCAAATAAGTGCACTGTGCAGTAGCTTTAAAATATTAGCCTTACACACACACACACACAAGTATTCCCAGGACTAAATTTAAATTGCAAACTGTTACAATGTTCCACCACCAGAGAAGCTGGCTTTAGTCTTATTGTAAAATGACTTTTTAACTGAGGCTAGTCTGGTCCTTTCCTTAACAGATTCAACACGTGGGCCGTGGTCTGAAATGGCCACACATTTTGAAACCCTAAGCAGTCACAGTTATTGCAGAAAATAAAGCATTCCAGGATTATCATTAATGCCTCAGTCACACAATTTGAAGAGTTCTTTCGAGGATGCAAATGCAAACACCAGTGGGATTTGGACCTGAGGTTAATGCAGGGATTCATCCAATCCATCATAAAGCAGCAGTCCAGCATTACAAATGAGATAACAAATGATGCAGACATGCAGTAATTTGGCAATTAAGATATGAAGGAATGATTATTGACTCCTGAAATTTGCTGCAATGTGTGCAATCAATGTGCAAGAGACACAACCCCCCAACCACTTAAGTTGATGAACCAAACATGAAAATGACAGAGAGTTTTGAACTAGAGAAAAGATGTGGTACAAAACTGTTTGTATGATTTATACAGCCATTAAATGTAAATTACTGACAAACATTGTAACACTACAGATTGTTATAGGGAACACATACTGAATCAGAAATGGCTTCATGCATCAGCAGACTGACTAAATTTAGAGATAATGTTTCTCTTATTGTGTTAAAAACAAAGAGAAGTATTCATTATTTTCTCAAGCATGATGAGCACAAGGCTATGACGCTAGCAGTCAAAGCCTGGATTGTCTGTTGACATTAAGTGTGACCATCTTTGTTCCTTGTCACATTGAATTACCATGTTGATCGCACCTTCTTTATATTCATATGTTTATGGTGAAGTGAGGAGGGTGTTTTTTTTGAAAAAGGTTCCATGCCGGTCCTTAACATCTCCTCTCCTATGCAGCGACGATGCATGCTCTCCTAGAAACACGGTTGCTGTGGCAACCTGCTCACTCACCATCTTGTGTTTTTACTGTCCAGTGCCCTATTCCACATTACTGTGTTTAGCTGAGCACTTGCTATTAAAATAATACGGTACATTTTCAGCCCAAATCAATGTAAATTAATTTATGTTTTTTTTTTCTTAAGCAGATGTAAGAATTATTTAACTCTGTAAATGCATTTATCTAACCAAGCATAAAATTGTTTTGTGAATAGACAACAGATATTGCAATGGAGAAAACCAATGTGTCCACGAATCTTAATATCTACCAGGTCAGAGGACTAGGTCAACATCCATCTTTATTAAAAACGTGTCTCCGAGAACTCTTAAAACAGCAATTAAGAATGATCATAAGGGAATGTCGGCTAAAAATAGATTTTTTTTACAGACACTCTCCACATCCCACAGCCTTTCTCACTCTCTCACACTCGCTCACACACTTAACATATACATGTCCTGCCTTTGACAAC
Source organism: Neodontobutis hainanensis (assembly GCA_024349245.1). Taxonomy (NCBI): domain Eukaryota; kingdom Metazoa; phylum Chordata; class Actinopteri; order Gobiiformes; family Odontobutidae; genus Neodontobutis; species Neodontobutis hainanensis. The sequence goes on from JALDNG010000017.1 coordinate 10,099,218, forward strand.
CATAACTAACTAAGCTCCGTCCATCTCGAATCATTAGTCTATTAAACTAAGCTAAAACAGCTCTTTATTCTGAATGTGTCTGGTCCAGAATGTCACAGTGTTTATCACAACCATCGGCTAATGAATCATGTCTAAATCTAACAAAACATCATTACTAACCAGATGGGACTGCTCATAGTAAAAGCAGTGATCATGAATCATATCCCCTCATTCACTGCCACCATTTTGAAACCACCCAGGGGTCGTGCTGTGGTTTATCATTTATGTGGATGAAAAAAAAAGACGTTTATATTCAACCACAATCAACACTTACATCTTAGACTTCTTTACAGGGGAGGCTGGTTTCACATGAGGCCTTTCTTGGGTAACTATAGTAACAGGGTCTAGGAGAAGGCCTGCAGAAACAGTCTCCTTTAGACTTTACTTGGATCTGTAGCCTGTTGCCTTGACCACGCATCATCAAATGCACCAGTAATATTCATATGTGTTTTATTACATCCTGTTTGAGTGCTGCTTATATCTGTATGACTATACTGTGTGCGCTGTATTTGTGTTTTTACAGTCTAATTTAGCTTTACGGTATTTCTTTTTTCATCTAGGCTTTTTTTTTTCTCATGGAGCAGATTGCAGCCATGTAGATATTGATTATTCGATCAAGCCTGAGAGAGCGCTCAGTCGTGAAAAGACAAATTAGCTGCAAGCTGCTGACCAATTGCTACAAACCGAGCACATCATCATCTGACCGTATCAACCACACAGCCGTTAATGTTTATGCAGAGGCAGGAATGTCAAGTTTAGTTTTTTAGTTTTTAAAATAACCCAGGTAGGGTTACATCTGTGCCACTGAGGCTCCATCAGAGCAGTGCATGACGGGTGTAGTGCAAAGCCACACAGGTGCAGCAGGGCCCACATCATACTGTAACTATGACAACAGCAGATTGATGCAGGACGTGGGAATCAAGCCTCTCACCATTATGGCACATACGCCAACATTTGCCAAAACATAACATTTGGCTCAGAAGTCCAAGCTGACCGCAATCCTCTCGTGCGGAACCTTTTGGAGTGCTTGTCATATCGCCCCCAGCCTCATGTCTCCTACAATTCAACAGAATGGCCTTATTCATCTATGCAGCTGCGCTCACTACGGCGCACCTTCTCAATTGAAATTCTGAATAGGCCTAATTCTGCACATGCTGCATCACAAAATGGCTTGCATCCATTCTCCGTGTCTCGTCCCTTGCTCTTCAACACGACTGCACCCACACAGACAACGCGTGACAGCGCGTCTTTTCTCCGACAATGACCCTTGCACCTTAACATATTCAATCTGTGCCATCCTCATCGCAGATTAGGTAAGAGACGCGATAATTACCTCGGCCATTTCAGCCAGTCACATGTACCTTATGAGAGCGATGTTTCCTCTCTGTCTCCGTCCATTTATCCTTATACCCCCCGACGCCGTGCATCTTCTTTTTAGCCCCCTTCAAATCCGCTCGTCTCCACGGCTGTGCGAGCTGGCTCCTGTTCTCCGCAGCGCCAACGCAACGCGGGGGGCCACACAGCTACACAGACGGCTGCTTCAAAAAAAAAAAAAAAAAAAAAAAAAAATACTAAAACACAACGCAATCCATTTATACGCGGAAAATACAGACAAGAAAATGGTGGGACAGCGGTCGAGTGTCAATTGAAGAGGAGGTCTGTCTGGGCCTGGGTGAGTGCATCCATGCGTCTTATCATTCCTTTTTGGAGAAGAGGCAGCGAACGCGACGGCGCCCGCTGGGCAGAGCACTGTGCGTACAGCAGAAGCGGCGCGCTACGCACTTGACGTATGTGTCGACCTGAATGCCACTAAGAGGGAAGAGAGGCGATACACGAAGGAGCATGGAAGAATACCTGCGGGTGATTAAAGGCGATTACAATCACCAAAAAACAGCAAAGATGTAATCAGGACGTGTGTTGTACAATGACAACTATTGCTTTGTGAATGTGACTCAGCACGATCACTCAATCAGAAATAGATTAGTCATTTTGAAGTCATCATCAACAGCAAAATAACATTTACATATTTTGATTCTCAATGGGTGTACCTGCATTTTAGTGCAAAATGTAAAAAAATAAAAAATAAAAAATAAAATAAAATATTAAGTGGTTTTGGAAAGTTTGCAAACGTTGGACTGTGTGCTTTTAGGTCTCTGCCTTTAAACGTGCATCTGATGATGTCCATCTCAAAACTAAAATCAATGCTCAGCTGTAAATGAATGACAGTTAATACAGACTTGAGGATTTCTTTGCATTTATTTGGCTGTGAGGATCCATACAAGAAGCCTCTAGCTACTGTCATGAATGTATTGTAATCAAATCAATGATTCCAACTAAATATAAACTAGAATAACATTTTTACTTAAGTCCTATTACAAGTTTTTTTTGTTTTTCTATAGGAATGTCCACTGAAGAGCTTGAGTCCTTTTACTTCCACAGACAGTGCTCATGATGGTGCCTGCTTTAATCAGTTGATGAAAGAAGAGAGGAGGTTATTAGCCCTTAAACAGGCCTGAGAGGGTAAACAGATGCTAGTTATCCTCCTAGTATTGATCTTTCTCACATGCATTATCTCCTTTTTAGCTGTAGCATAACGTCTCCCATCCGTACCGTCTCACACTAAAGGTCAAAGGACAAAGAAATGCAGGTTCAACTTCCTGCTAGATATAAACAGCACACCCCCTCTCCCTGTGTGCGGATGCTGTAGTGAGCATTGTTCACCACCACTGCCTTTTTTTTTTTTTTTTTTTTTTTTTTTTGCTGAAAGCCGCTCAGCAATGAGGTCTCTGTGCCTTTTTGCCTTCCCGCTCTCATCCTCCTCCTCCCCCCCAGCTTGCTCTCTATCTCTCTCTATCCCTCTATTAAATTTCCAGTCACACAGTGGTGCAGAGGATATTCCTTCTTTCCCTTCTCCTTCTTCCTTCATTCCCTCTGGCTCGTGCCGAGGACTACATCCTCTCCGCTGTCTTCTCGCTCACCGACCCCTTCACTGCCTGTATCCCTCGGTGCATCCTTTTGTCTTTCAATCCCCCGCGCCATTTCAAACAACTCTGAACTGCCAAACCCACCCTGCGTTTCAACCTTCCCACCTCCCTTCTCTCTCCTTTCCTCTTTGCGTCCTCACTGTGTCATTGCACATTGGATCTGATACTCCCCTTATGCATGTGTGGCACGCTTGTGTGTGTGTATGCAGGCAACCTTGAGCTCTTATGAGTGAGTGTGTGTGTGTGTGTGTGTGTGTGTGTGTGTGTGTGTGTGTGTGTGTGTGTGTGTGTGTGTGTGTGTGTGTGTGTGTGTGTGTGTGTGTGTGTGTGTTTTTGTGTGTGTGTGTGTGTGTGTGTGTGTGTGTGTGTGTGTGTGTGTGTGTGTTTTTGTGTGTGTGTGTGTGTGTGTGTGTGTGTGTGTGTGTGTGTGTGTGTGTGTGAGTGTGTGTGCGTGCGTGCGTGCGTGTGTGTGTGTGTGTGTGTGTGTGTGTGTGTGTGTGTGTGTGTGTGTGTGTGTGTGTTTGTGTGTGTGTGTGTGTGTGTGTGTGTGTGTGTGTGTGTGTGTGTGTGTGTGTGTGTGTGTGTGTGTGTGTGTGTGTGTGTGTGTGTGTGTGTGTGTGTGTGTGTGTGTGTGTGTGCAGGAGAGTGATAGAAGGGAGGCAGAGGGGACATGCATTTGTGCCCAGTAAATGAACAAACACTCGTGGCTGTATTGCTTGTGTCATCAGTACAGGAAAAGGCTCTCGGTGATAATCCCACTTTCCAGAGTGCACGGTGTTTCTAATAGTAAACTCAGAGGATGAGGAGGAAAGGGTTGGGGGAGGATTTGGCAGCGAGATGTCTGTGCCAAGACATATGTGGCATGCTGATAGCACCAGAGAGGTGCAGCTCACACTGTGAAGAAGCATTGGAGGGGTGCTGATACACATCCATCACTCCCATCCGTCCAGCAGAGGGTTCCAGGGCACAACGCTGTAAGACCCCCATCACCGAGGAAGTGTGTCATGGAGTAATTACAAAACACATTGAAGTTAAGACGAGCTACATGACCTGTCTGATCACTTACAGGTCAGCCAAAGTCGCAGCAATGTATCAGTTGTAGGTGAATGTCTGTTCATATGTCAGTACGTGAAGAGAAGAGGGATGCTTGTATGTGCCTTTTCGTAAATGCATATTTAAATTTTGTTTAAGTTGGAGTGACTTTGGACCTGGTGCCTGCGTCTCTGCTCTTGGTTTATAGAGATATTATAAATATAGATTTAGGCTCATGGCAGACTTTATGACATCCTCCCATATGCTGCCCCGAAGAAACAGTTTGCTGTCTTGGATTAGTGATAGACCCCCACACAAAATCTAACTGGCACAAACTTGTCCTGGAGCTTTTCCCATTGGCCTTCTTGACCTCTGTCCTGTGATCCAAACAGGGACAGTTCTTGGAGGAATGGGCCCCATAAATTATTATATCAATATTATATTAAATAAATTATTGTATTATTTGTTAAAATGTATTTATATTGTATTTGCTTGAGGTTTAAATAAGGATTAAAGAAAAGATGTGACAAGTCCTATCAGACTTAAGAATGACCTGTATGTCCCAGATATAAGACATACAGACCTTTGTCCCTGGAATAAAGCTGAACATTGTTGAATGGTATTAAAAAAACAACACAAACTAAAAAGAGGGAACAAGTACAAGTTGCCCAAATGGAAGCTCTGAAAAGCTTCTTGGCAGTTTATAACACCTAATTATCATTTTTTTCAGCAATGTTTCAAAGGTGTGTCAACATAACACATATATTAACAGTTCTGAAAAACTCTGAATGCATGTTTTTGTATTTGTAACTAATAATAAGTTATATCCGGGTGATGCGTTTTCATGGCCCTAAGCGTCCAATTGAAAATGTGAACAAAGCAATATTTTGATGGCTATTTTTAGACAACGGGAAAAAAACTAAAGTTGGACAGCATCTCATGGCCATCTGTGCAAGAGCATAAGAGAGACACCAGAGAGCGTTTCCAGTTATTCACGGTGACATCCCTATGTGTGTTATAGAGAGACAGAGGGCAAGGGAGAGAAAATAGAGAAAAATCATAGTGTCATAGTATCTTAGCAACCGCCTCCATCTCCTTGGAGACAAGAACTGACATCATTTCCTGTCTGTGAGGACTCACTTTGGGTTTGTACACACAGTGTGTTTGTGTGGATGAGTTCGGGGGGCATGTGCAGATGTGAAGCTGCAGTGTGTCACAGACGAAGACAGGAGGCTTCAATGTCACTCATTTCAGTCAAATCTTCAGAAAACCTAAGCTTTTCGGTGATTCTCATTATCGCATACTCGTTCTTAAGACTTGAACATGGACTTGCTGCATGAAAGCATGCCCAAGAAAGAAAGACATATACCCACTCACGGCTTTAAAGCCATGTTATCCTCGGTACATTTCCTGAACAACCTGCCAAACACACCGCCAATTTGAGATGGACATAGGCCTAATTGGTTGTTTTGACAATTTTAGTCATCTGCTTTAATATAACTAATAATATGGTCAAGTGGAAGATAATTGTTCAGGCTTAAGCTAAAATGTATAACAACATACATTTATAGCAAGCTCTGGGGTTTGGATCCAAACAGACTGGTTATAACTGCACTTGGACATATGTCGCAAAAATGTCAAATGAATATTAGATTATTCTGTGTAGCTAGTCCATCTGTAGAGGAGTATCATTTATGCACCGAGTTAGAGTAAAAGGCCTCTAAGTCATAAACAAAACATCGTCTTCAAGTGCCATCTTGTGAGCAGCGGAGGGAAGTGCATCGAAACAGAACGAGAACACAAGGGCCATATGTGAAACCATATTACTAAAGAAATACAAGCATAATGTGAAGTGTTAACAGACACACATAACTGGATGTGGAAAGTGTTTAGAGGTACGAATTGTGTTTTGCAAATGCACTGAGTGCAAAAAAACCTGGACAAAAAAAAAAAAACACAAGAGAGATTAATGACACCATTAGCGTGTGCACAAAAGCGCATTTACCCAATCTTAACTCTATGCACCAAGGAAGAAAACTCAAGACTCAAGACAAAGTGTTAATTAAAGCTGACAATTTTACATTTTATAGTACAGTATGAGCAAACAACAATACAACAGGTCAAACAGATCATGGCATGGCAAAAGTCTAGCTTGGTTTATTTTATTTCTATTATCTGTGTTTGAGGTCAGTCTCCATGGGTCAGTCCTGTCACATGACTTCACAATTGTGGCTTAGAGAATCTAATACTATATTCTGTATATTTTAATGCATTTTTGTAATATATGGTTGCATATTGCTGACTCAGATAACACCTTCTCTACAAAAAGTAGCATTTGCATTAGAGTTGCTGTGGCTTTGTAAGACAGCTGTATTTAAGAAAGCAGGCAAAATGTGAAAGCCTATAAAAAATGAATAGAAAATAATCTTCAGTCTTGAGGAAGACATTTGAACTCCTCTTGGGTTTTTCGTGAATACTGTTACTTTTCAGCTTAGAGATGAACTACATCACACTACAGTTGTGCTTCGGTAGCTTCATCTGCAAAAATAAGTTTCCATCAAACTTCGGTCATTGTAACTATAACAGAAAGGGCCCGTGTGTTAGGCTTACCTCTTTCCTGATGGTCGAGTAAGCATCTTTGTTCGAGGAGCATTTCAGAAGTCCTGTCTCTTCAAAGAACAGGCAGTGCACCACTGGAATATTGAATTCCTCGTAGCTGTGCTGTCGTTTGGCCGGTACAGTGTAATCTTTGTTGTGTGTGTGATGCATGGCCACCAGGATGATTTTAAACTTATTTTCCCCTTGATTTAAAACAGACAAACTTAATGCATTAATACATCAAGGGCTTACAGAAACATGGCGTGCGTGATTGTGGAGGTATTACCAGTCCGACTACTCAATACTGTCTCTTTCAGTTCACCCAGTGCAGAATTTATGTCCGTCTCAAAACGACTCACAATGGGACAGAAGACAATGATCACATCACACCTGTTCACGTCTTTCACTCTCTTTGCACCTTTTTTCTTGAGTTTTCGGATGATTTTTTCATGCCATGTCTTTGTCTGTCCAGTTGTAAATTCGAAGATTTTTTTCATTTTCTTATTCTCTAAAATAAGCCCAAGAATAATGTTAGATTCAGAAATCAACACAAACTCTAACATATATCAAATATACTGACCTTGCACAGTTTTTTCATCGTGAATTGTATTATTCCTGCGTGTCATAGTGGAAAAACAGGAAGTGAAGAGTTGTTACTTTTGCTTTCACTTGTGGCTCAAGTTGACGCACTGTGGTTGCAGTACTAGAATATCACCAGCAGATGGGAGTAGTGTTGCATTGTTTCCTTCAGCAGTGTTTGTCAAACTTTCTTTGTACGCATACTACAACGTTAAATGCGATTTTGTGCGAATGCACCTTCAGACGTTTCTTTGTATAAAATGAGTAGATTACACAATGATATATGTATTTATTTATTTTAACTTTAACAAACACAATATGTTCCTTTTCAGAATTTACTCCCAAAGGAGGACAACTCTATAGGCTACTGCTGCAAACACATACTTTACACACATGAATTAGTCTTGGAGTCAAGACTGCTTTGACCGAGACCAGATTGTATCGAGTCCATGACAAGACAAAGACGTTTATTTTTCAAAAAACAAGTCAAGACAAGCTCAAGACCGGATCAAGACCAGAGCCTGTGTAAAATGCAATACAGATGAAATCTCCAGTCCAAGTCCAGTTTTCAATCAAGTCTAAACTTGTGGAGGTTTGGTGAAGGAGACAGAGTTCGTCTGGTCTTAGACCAAGTGTGAGTATACAACACTACGTTCCATTCAAAATGGGTTATTTTTGCTATTTTTGTGTTTGGAACCATGGAATAAATGTAAGAATATCTCTAAGCGGTAGAAAATGAATGAATGAATACATTTTAAGGCTGTCCATTGTATTGTAAAAATGTACATTTTGTTTTAAATAACAAGCATCATCAGTGTGTGCATTAACACATTCAGCTAGAAAGCCAAACCTGACAAAACTGTCTTTTTTTTTTTTTTTTTACAAATAACATGAAAAATGGAGATGCCTCATTACCTGCAGTATCTGTCACAGAGCTACTTCCTGGAGTCAATGATCAGGGTTTGATTTCCAGTTTAGGTCATTACTCATCTGTCATGTAGGTTGTCTCTATTTTCTGTTCTAGAGGGTGAAATAAAAGTTTATTGAACGTTTGATACAAATCTTGCATACTATAGCTTTAAAATTGTTCATGTTTTTGTTATAAACTTGCATAACAAATCAGTTTGCTCTACTTCTACATCACAATACTGATTGTAAGGACATACTCAAGTTGCACTATCAATAGAGCAGTAACTGTGACCCCATAAGGCAACCACCACTGTGCAGAAAAGTTTTGTATCAAATACATACAGCTGTGATAAATGTCTCTGGGTACGTGAGTTTAAAAGATAAGTGCTCCGTGTTGTTTTTCTGTTATGTTCATCACTCTTTTCTCCGAAGAACTGCAAGACACCCGGTGTGGGCCATAAATTGGGCTTGAGTTTACTTGCAGTATCTTTGTAGTGCACATACAAGCTGTACACTGAGCGGAGGTGATTATAACATTTAATCACTGGCCATATCGGTGCGCGGGGCAGGCTACTCACCCCGGGGTTTGATTTACCCGCCCTCTTCCTGGGGAGAAATCTCATTCAGTAGACGGATTGCTGAGCGGGCCTGTGCCACGGGCCTCGATAAATCATTCTTTAATCACAGGCCTGTGAGATTGGGCGCGCGCACCCGTGGGAGCGCTGCCGTGACACCTCGACTCCTCCCAGCGCGTCCACTCTCTGCGCTCTCCGAGGAGTTTTTATTCCTCTCCTGTTCGCACCTCCGGCCTGTCTGCGTCTCTATCAGTCATCAGACAACTAAGAGGGATGACCTAGGCGTTCGTACTCTGCTCACACCAACAATTACTCCGAGGGGATGAGGAGTGATGCAAGAGATGTATCTGCAGACAGATGGGTGCTGCTGTGTGGGAATGTAGCTGCTGGCTCACAGATTAGTAAAAGGCTGAAAAAAACCCACAAACAATAAGATATGTTATGAACACGTTATCCTAGAAAGGAGAAAAAAACAGACATTGGGGCAGAGGGATTATGTTCTACAACTTTTCAACTTTTCTGATGACCTAGCAATCCAGCTGCCACTGAACAAACCAATTATAGGCGTCAAATAAGGTGACTATAGTGTAGGGTGACCATATTTTTAAACCTAAAAACTGGGACAATTCCTTTCTGGGCAAACAAAAGTGGGTATCGGCACACTCCGTAGCTATTCCAAAACAAAAAAGATGACATCTGTTTGTTTTATGTGACCTGGACATGCCTCGATGTTCTACCCACAAGATTTCTAAAATCAGTAATAAGCAGTTTGTTACCACAACTCACTGATATAGTCAATAATTCCTTACAGTCTGGAACATTTCCAAGGGCCTTAAAAACTGCGTTCATCAAGCCTCTCCTAAAAAAGAGCAGTCTTGGTGCTACAGTGCTCAACAACTATCGGCCCATATCAAACCTGCCATTTTTAGGGAAAGTCATTGAAAAAGTTGTATATCAGCAACTTAATGACTTTCTATTACTTAATAACTGCTTTGATCCTTTTCAGTCAGGTTTTAGGCCCCATCACAAACTGAGACTGCACTTATCAAAGTCACAAATGACATCCGTCTGAACACTGACGCGGGCAAAGTCTCTGTCTTAGTTCTGTTGGACTTGAGTGCTGCGTTTGATAAAGTGGACCATGAAATCCTGTCACAAAGATTAGAGGAATGGATAGGTATCTCTGGAACTGCCCTTAGATGGTTTCAGTCCTATCTACAGGAAGTACTTTGTTTCAGTTGGTAACTGTGTATCAGACCAAATGGCCCTGACATGTGGGGTTCCACAGGGGTCTATCTTGGGACCACTATTATTCAATCTCTACATGCTTCCTTTAGGCCAGTTAATACACAGCTGTGGTGTATCCTACCATAATTATGCAGATGACACTCAGATTTACATTTCACTCTATTCTTGACTCTCTAAAAACCAGCTTAGAAATCTAGGGGTCATCATGGACTCAGACTTAAATTTCCAGAGTCACATTAAGTCAATTACATCATCTTCATTTTATCACCTTAAAAACATTTCCAGAGTCTAAGGAATAATGTCTCAACCAGACTTATTATTACTTATTCATGCTTTTATCTCCAGCAGGTTAGATTATTGTAACGGCCTGCTCACTGGTCTCTCAAAACGAGGGTTAAGACAGCTGCAGTTTATTCAGAACGCTGCTGCTCAGGTTCTAACTAACACCAGGAAGTACAACCACATCAGTCCAGTTTTAAAATCTCTGCACTGGCTTCCTGTTTCTCAGAGAATAGACTTTAAAACAGCACTGCTGGTTTACTAGTCTCTAAATGGTTTAGCACCAGAATATATTTCTGAAATGCTAGTTCCTTATGAGCCTCAGACTCTGAGAACATCTGAGACAGGCCTTCTGCTCGAGCCCAGAGTTAGAACTAAACAGGGTAAAGCAGCGTTTAAGTTTCATGCTGCAAAAACCTGGAACAGAACAGAAAATTGCCTAGCCTTGCCTTTAAAACTGCAACAACTGGAAGCTCTAATAACTTTCCTTCTGAAAAAGGACTTTTTTTTATTGTACCCCAGGCCAGGCCAGCCGCATATAACTCTTTTCCTATTCTATACAAAAAAGTTAGTCAGGTACCCTGTTTGTTGCATTCAACTTCAAGTGCAGGGTTTACAAGAGGAAGGTTTAACCAAACGCCTGACATAATGCAAAAAAGCATGGCCAGCAGTAGAGCGGACACCAGAGCGGTTTCATTGTTTTTATACTTTTCTGGTTATTCAAAACCAAGGTAAGGGCAGAAATAAATGGCCTCTTGGTAGCAGTTTCCGCCATGTTGATAGTTTTGTACTAGCCGAGGCAAGTTCTTTTGTATGATGTAGCCAGCAAACTCCTTCCGCAAAATTGAGAAAAGAGATGTGAGAAAGGAACCAGACCGTCCTCCTTTTGAAAAAAAAGGAAAACGGTCTTGTATACCAGGCTAACTCCCAACTGGATTCGGTAAAAGTCTAATATATTGTTGCTGTTGTCAAGTCCGCTTTGTGTGATTGGTTTATTTGGCAACTGTTTGTCAGGACATAATCCCGCCCCTGTGAAGGAGGCTGCTGCGGTCGCATTACCAGCCTATTTCTGTGTGTAGAATAGACAGAGAAATAGTCTGGTACTCAGGCTAACAAAATGCAGCATATTCATTTTCATGTAGGCTACAGTTGTATTGTTTCTGGAGCTTGTTTGTGAATCACAACTTTTTTTTTTGGCTAATGGTCAAACTGTGAACGCTGGAGAAATGTAGCAATATCCTCAGGCTCATTATTAAGTTAGACCTGAGGTACACTCTTTTTCAATTGGTTAATATTGCCATCGTCATGGTAACTCTGTGATTGACTTTCAGACAGAAAAGTTGCCAGTACAACAGGCCGCGTTGGCTCTTGCTTTTGTTAAAAACAGGGACATTTGGGACAGGGGCAAAAGCGGGACATGGGACAGGGCTTAAAATTGTGACTGTCCCGGGTAAATCGGGATGAATTGTCACCCTTTACTAGTAGCTAATGCAAGCTAACAACAAGCTAGCAAGCTCTTCTTTGATAATTGCCTGTAAATAGACAGGTCTCCTGTGTATTTGGCCTGCACTTTACCAAGTGAGCTACCGAGAAACCGACACAGCAAACATCTATTTAAGAGTAACTTGCAATTTTCTCTGCCCCGGATAAGGTACTGATCTCTACCCTGTAAGTAATTCCATGGGTTGTCACAGGCAAAAAAATGACTAGTTATTATTCTAACATAGGGTGAACAGTGACAGAGGGGTTAGCCTCACAGCAAGAATGCTGTTGGGTTCTCTCTTCATCCCACCGTCTAAAGACAAGGATGTACAGGTGAATCGGTGACTCTAAATGGTCCATAGTGAATGAATACGAGAGTGAAAGTTTGTCTGTCAGTGTCTAACTAATAACCCTGCGCCTGAGTCGAAACTTGAATGAAATTAATCTTCTGTACTGTCCACAGCATGTGAAACATAATAACATTGCATGCACAGTAGTGGTGCACATGCTCACTGAGCCACAAAACATAGAATTCCTGTAGGCTCCCCAGTTACAGAATAAGCAGTCTTTCCATTCATGTCACATAGGCCCATACAAAACTGGAGATTTGGGCATAGCAAAAAAAAAAAAAAAGAAAAATTACAATATCTGGACTAGAAAATTGTGTTAAGAACTATGTTGTTTACCAATAGTAAGTAAAATGGTAAAGAAGATATAGCTTTTATCTTTCAACTAAGTGTGCTACTTAATTGTGTTTGTGTAATGTTTACATCTAATGTTATTTTGTGCTGTATTTATTATAATGTTGTTCTTGCTGCTCAAGCAATAATCGTGCTATATTAAGCATCTGGTGTCTCGCACCTCCTAATCTTTCACTATAGCCTACAGAACTTATATATCACACCACTGGAGAAACGACTCACCAAGATCCTCAACCCATCCATCTAGTCTGTCACTTTTGTCGTCTTGTTTAAGCAGCATTTGTGTTTTTGGTGGCTAATGCCCCCAGAAAATCTACTGCAGTCTGCTGAAACCTCAGTTAAATTGTCTGTGACCGAGAAACAACAACAGTGGCTATAATTCAGTCTAAAATCCATCCATGTGTCCTGAGAATCAGATAAGATCTTTTCAAATCTATGTAATCAGTTCCACCAGTGGCCACGTGTGGTACTGCAACAGAAAAATCCAACCTAACCCAAAAAAGATTTTTCCTATAAGCTCACATATTTATTCCATTATACTGGAAACTGTAGCTAGTGACATAAAGCCCTAAACTGAAAAGGGCAAAGGTCAAAAGAAGCCATTTAAGAACAAGCAACCATAATTTGTGTTTCAGTATTATTTTTAGTTACAGCTCTTGATAAATATGAGGTTGGATTAAAAGATGATGGTTCATTTGAGCAGAATTCCTTTTAATTTAAGTACTTAAAGATTTTTGTGCTGCCATCTGAATAGCTCCTTTGAAGCAAGGTTTGAGACAATTCAAATGTGATTTAAAAACAGTTATACACACAAGCTAGAACTCAAAACCAGAAGTGAGTCTGTGTCATTAGCCGCAGTCCGTCTGTCGGAGAACTCGAGGAAGCTGTGGTGCAGCAATTTGTACTGAACAGAACAGAAACAGCTCCGGTGCTGCAGAGCTGAGATTCATCTGGATTCACGTGGATGGAGCTCAGCCCGGATTTACTGCGAGATGAGAGTCCTACAAGTTTTAAATAATAGATGTTCTCAGATGTGTTTAATGTCTGGGCTTCCACTAACAGGCTTTTCATGAAGATGGCTTCTATCTGATGAGAAACTTCACCGGGCTTTAAAGGGATTCTGTGTAGTATCTATGCCTTTGAAAGGATCTAAAAATATCCTGAGAGGGTAATATAACTGCACGGCCAATTGTCAAGGACGTTGTTATCTTGTATTGTAAAGATGCCAACTTCAAATGAATGGCCCTTCTTACATATCATATCAAGATAAAAAATTGCAGAGTGGTTAGCACTCCGGACTCACAGCAAGAAGGTTGTGAGTTCAAATCCTGGCCGGCCTTTCTGTGAGGAGTCTGTAAGAGACACCTGTGTTACACTGGATTCTCTCTGGGTCTCTCTGGTTCTCTCTGGGTCTCTCTGGTACTCTCTGGTTCTCTCTGGGTCTCACTGGGTCTCTCTGGTTCTCCCTGGTTCTCTCTGGGTCTCTCTGGGTCTCTCTGGTTCTCTCTGGGTCTCACTGGGTCTCTCTGGTTCTCCCTGTTTCTTTCTGGTTCTCTCTGGGTCTCTCTGGGTCTCTCTGGTACTCTCTGGTTCTCTCTGGGTCTCTCTGGTTCTCTCTGGGTCTCACTGGGTCTCTCTGGTTCTCCCTGGTTCTCTCTGGGTCTCTCTGGGTCTCTCTGGTTCTCTCTGGGTCTCTCTCTGGGTCTCTCTGGTTCTCTCTGGGTCTCTCTCTGGTTCTCTCTGGGTCTCTCTGGTTCTCTCTGGGACTCTCTCTGGGTCTCTCTGGGTCTCTCTGGTTCTCTCTGGGTCTCTCTCTGGGTCTCTCTCTGGGTCACTCTGGTTCTCTCTGGTTCTCTCTGGGACTCTCTCTGGTTCTCTCTGGGACTCTCTCTGGTTCTCTCTGGTTCTCTCTGGGTCTCTCTGGGTCTCTCTGGGTCTCTCTGGTTCTCTCTGGGTCTCTCTGGTTCTCTCTGGTTCTCTCTGGGACTCTCTCTGGTTCTCTCTGGGACTCTCTCTGGTTCTCTCTGGTTCTCTCTGGGTCTCTCTGGGTCTCTCTGGGTCTCTCTGGTTCTCTCTGGGTCTCTCTGGTTCTCTCTGGTTCTCTCTGGTTCTCTCTGGGTCTCTCTGGGTCTCTCTGGGTCTCTCTGGTTCTCTCTGGGTCTCTCTGGTTCTCTCTGGTTCTCTCTGGGACTCTCTCTGGTTCTCTCTGGGACTCTCTCTGGTTCTCTCTGGTTCTCTCTGGGTCTCTCTGGTTCTCCCTGTTTCTCTCTGGTTCTCTCTGGGTCTCTCTGGGTCTCTCTGGTACTCTCTGGTTCTCTCTGGGTCTCTCTGGTTCTCTCTGGGTCTCACTGGGTCTCTCTGGTTCTCCCTGGTTCTCTCTGGGTCTCTCTGGGTCTCTCTGGTTCTCTCTGGGTCTCTCTCTGGGTCTCTCTGGTTCTCTCTGGGTCTCTCTCTGGTTCTCTCTGGGTCTCTCTCTGGGTCTCTCTGGGTCTCTCTCTGGGTCTCTCTGGGTCTCTCTGGGTCTCTCTCTGGGTCTCTCTGGGTCTCTCTGGGTCTCTCTCTGGTTCTCCCTGGTTCTCTCTGGTTCTCTCTGGGTCTCTCTGGTTCTCTCTGGTTCTCTCTGGGTCTCTCTCTGGGTCTCTCTGGTTCTCTCTGGTTCTCTCTGGGTCTCTCTCTGGGTCTCTCTGGGTCTATCTGGGTCTCTCTGGGTCTCTCTGGGTCTATCTGGGTCTCTCTGGGTCTCTCTGGTTCTCTCTGGGTCTCTCTCTGGTTCTCTCTGGGTCTCTCTCTGGTTCTCTCTGGGTCTCTCTGGGTCTCTCTGGGTCTCTCTGGGTCTATCTGGGTCTCTCTGGTTCTCCCTGGTTCTCTCTGGGTCTCTCTGGGTCTCTCTGGTTCTCTCTGGTTCTCTCTGGGACTCTCTCTGGGTCTCTCTGGTTCTCTCTGGTTCTCTCTGGGTCTCTCTCTGGGTCTCTCTGGTTCTCTCTGGTTCTCTCTGGTTCTCTCTGGGTCTCTCTCTGGGTCTCTCTGGTTCTCTCTGGGTCTCTCTCTGGGTCTCTCTGGTTCTCTCTGGTTCTCTCTGGGACTCTCTTTGGGTCTCTCTGGGTCTCTCTCGTTCTCTCTGGGTCTCTCTCTGGGTCTCTCTCTGGGTCTCTCTGGTTCTCTCTGGTTCTCTCTGGGACTCTCTCTGGTTCTCTCTGGGACTCTCTCTGGTTCTCTCTGGTTCTCTCTGGGTCTCTCTGGTTCTCTCTGGGTCTCTCTGGTTCTCTCTGGGTCTCTCTGGGTCTCTCTGGTTCTCTCTGGGACTCTCTCTGGTTCTCTCTGGGTCTCTCTGGGTCTCTCTGGTTCTCTCTGGGTCTCTCTGGGTCTCTCTGGTTCTCTCTGGGACTCTCTCTGGGTCTCTCTGGGTCTCTCTGGGTCTCTCTGGTTCTCTCTGGTTCTCTCTGGTTCTCTCTGGGTCTCTCTGGGTCTCTCTGGTTCTCTCTGGGACTCTCTCTGGGTCTCTCTGGTTCTCTCTGGGACTCTCTCTGGGTCTCTCTGGGTCTCTCTGGGTCTCTCTGGGTCTCTCTGGGTCTCATTGTCCAGAGTGCACCCCGCCTCAGGCCCAAAATTGCTGTGATAGGTTCGAGTCACCAGCCCAGACCCATAACGGGACTAAGCAGAAGGAAATGAATGAGTGAAAGGATAAATCTGAATAATTTCAAGGCTTGTGTAGTGTGAGCTAACTGGCAAAAACAGCCCAGTATCTTATATTTTTAAACTATCGGACTTCTGCCTCATTTTGTCAAACTTACCATTAACATATGAAGTCAAAGCGCAGAGTACTCCCTCTTCTTCTCTCCACAAAGACGCATAATGAACATTAACATTAAAGGAGGCTTACACGAGATGAGAGGATCTGTTCAGAAACGCAGAGGCTCTGACGTCAAAGAGCTGAAGCCCTTTTCTCTGTCGCTCAGTGAGCTCCGCGCTGACAGTCCGCGCAAGTTGCCAAACAGCGAGTACCAACTGCGTTCCACGCGCTCGACTTCCTCTGGACGATGCCGCTGACTGAGTACGAGGATGACAGCGCTGGAGTCGGCTGGATTTCGTGAAGTGGTCGAAGGGGGCGTGAAGAAGAGGTGTCAGAGTTAGTAGGTGGTATTCTTCGGTGGTCTGTGGAGGAGAGCCACAGTCACAGAGGATGGACAGACGCTGAGGATCATGTGTTTTAAGACATGGCATGGACGCTCCTCTTCACTCGGCTTGCCCCCTTCTCGCACCGGCTCACGAGAACATCCCTGTGCTTCCTGTCCCTCTTCTTCTCATATCTATGCTACTGTATCTTGTTTCCCTCCGAGAGCTTCATCCAGAAAACAGCTGAACCCACGGCGAGCTGCGTCCGAGGCAGACCGAGGACCATGGACGCGCAAAAAGCACATCCACTTCGCCTGCACACGGTGAGGAACGACACGCCTAGTCCGCCTCTGGGCAGTTTAAAGTTTGGGAATAAAAAGTTGCCAAATGCAATCATCGTAGGAGTGAAAAAAGGAGGGACCAGAGCGGTGCTGGAGTTTATTAGGATCCATCCGGACGTACGCGCAGCTGGCACAGAGACGCACTTCTTCGACAGGAACTATGACAGAGGGCTGGAGTGGTACAGGTAAGAGCAGCACTCACTTACTGACTTTGGATTCTTTTTCCATATACCGGTGATGGATTTTTTTTCCATATACCGGTGATGGATTTTTTTTCCATATACCGGTGATGGATTATTTTACGACATTTTTTCAGAATTCTTCAAGTTTCAAGGATACTGCACCTTCTTTTAGAGGTCTTCATGTTGTGGTAAAGATTGCAGAGATTGAGCATGGGCCCCAAGAGAGCCCCAAGTTTTGAGCAGGGCTAAAACAAGACAACACAGCATATAGCTATTGTATATAATTATTGTATCATGTATTCAAATAATGACAACTTTTCTGCTCCAGATTTGGGTTTGGCTGGAATCATATAATTTGTAAGAGGAACAGAAATAACTTTTCCAGCTTTAACAGCAAAATATTTAAAAACAGTACATTTATATCACAACAGGATTATGTCTCTGCTTATTTATTTGATGTGTCCATGCTATTGCTTGTGTGAAAACAGCATTTCTTAAAACCTGGTCAGGCGTTAGACATGGACCGAAGCATAACCATTTCAAATCTATCTTTTTTCTACCTTGTTGATAGTTGAGTATCTTCTGATCATTGCATTGTTTTCAAACGTTCTCAATGAAAGTATTACAAATGTTTTCTTTATCAAAGATGCAGGCTGACAAACTGCTGTCGCTCCCCTGCTGAGCTGTCACAATTTCAGAGTCGCACTCCTCCGGGAAACAACCCCCTACAGACACCATTCCAGCAGCAAGACTGTCTCCTCAGCCCACTTTCAGTTCCCCTCTCATATTTGCTGTTTTTTTTCTTTCTGCAGCATCTCTTCTTGTATCGAGTATCTGAGATCTGTTTATATTGGCCGAGCAGTAGCAGTCCTTTTTATGTAGAGTAATTCTCATTGGGAAGAAGGAAAAAAAAAATTGGAAACCTCAGGAGACAGCAGTGAAAAGTGCAGTGGGAGATGTAGCTGACAGGCCTCGTTGTTTCAGGACTTGTTCTTTAGTTATGCTCAATTTTAAATCAAGTTTCAGAACAGTGTTGTAGAGAAAGCATGGTTTAAATGATTCTGTACTTTCATTAAAAGCCCATTAGTCGTTTGAACACATTAAAACAGTCGTCCACATGCCTCTGTGTCCGTACAGATGTACATCCGCATACTGCCATGTTAATGACAGAGCAGCCTGCAGAAGGGATGTGCACCAGTACTACCATCCAATAATTATAGCCTATATAGTGCATGTATTGGTACTAATTGGCCCTTTTCAGTCCAGTTGGTGAAGCCTTTTATCAGTGAGCTGTGTCTTCGAGATGTGAACCGTGCCCATTAACCTCGCCTGATTGTCAACTGTCAAGAGTGGCCCTGCCAAAGGCCAGGTGCAGTCTCTCTGATGCTCCTTAAGATGCTACGGAAATAAATATTTGCTTCTCGGGTCTCTTTTGAACTCATCAGTAAAAAACTAAAATACGGAATTAGTTTCACACAAGGCAGAATCTCTAATGGAAACCTGCATTGTGTTAACAGCTTTTTAGGGTTCAAGCTTGTTATTCTTGTGAAGGATAAGGCTGCATTCGATTCTGAAACTTAACATATGCTGACGTCTACTTATTTGGACAAATAGAGCTCGCCTTATGTAGATGTTGTTCTGTTAGTTTGGGGTTAATGTTAACAATTAACCCCAAAAGCAACACAATTTTCAATTAAAATTTTGTTATGCCCCAGTGGGACATTAAATAAAAACATGAATCTATATTGTCCGGTAAAGGAATGTGAGAGGAAGTCTGTCAGTGTCTCTAAGTGTTAGCCCTGCGAGTAACTGGCTATTGTCCAGAATGTGTCCTTAGGCCCAATGTAGCTGGGATGGGTTACAGCCCTTAACAACCCCTAAAGGAATAAATGATAAAATAATGAGTGAATATCCCCAAATAGAAATTTATACATCAAGTCATATTTCAATATGTTAATCGGTATTGCATTTTACCTGATGTAATAAAGGCCTATGGACGTGGATGTTTTGGATTATTTAAAAACTGACCGTATACAATGCTTATTTAGTTTCGAAGTATGTTACACTTTTTAGAGGTGGTAAAACCGTATTAGCTTACAATTAACCCAACTCAAATCAGAAACACCATAACCAATGAAACTTCAATCAAAAAGCAGGTAGTATAAGGTAAAATAACGCCTAACTTTAAAAACCTATTACCAATAACAGAGCAGCAGAACACTTATTGACCCAGAAGCTGGTTTTGATGTTAAATGGATTGAAGAAATATCCCTAAAATCCTGAAAAAAGAGGACAGTCTCTGTCAACACTGACCTTCTTCTTAAATGGTTTGAGTCAACATTTAAAGTTTTCTGCTTGTTGGCCTACCTGGTCCAGTGCATCGAAGACCACAATGGCCTAGTTTTGAATCCTAGAAGTAACCCACCGAGTCAGTCTGCTTTACATGTGCTGTTTGTATTGGTGGTGATTTATTACTCTTGAACCATGCAGGCTGATGCAGCGGAGGGCTGTCTGCGAAACAAGTCTCCAGTGACAACAGACCACTACAACTTTCCTTCTGAGCCCCTCCTATTATCATTTACATCCAGAAAGTGGGTTCACAGCTCCTCGCTTGTGGTGGTTTAGTGTTTTTGCAACTCACTTGTGTAATCCTGCCCTATATAGACATCTAATATGGACTTTTTTAAAGAACAAAATGCAAGGATTTGTTATGAAGCTTTAAAGTAATTTAAGCAATTCAATACATCAAGACTGTGATTAAAATACCTCTTAGTCTGATGTAAATGAGAGTACTTTGTCTCACTGAAACTCTCACTTTGTGTTTTCATTTTTCATCCAGAGGCCTAATGCCAAGGACTCTTGAAAGCCAGCTCACGATGGAGAAGACGCCGAGCTACTTTGTGACAAAAGAGACCCCTCAACGGATCTCCACCATGTCCCGTGACACCAAACTTATTGTGGTGGTACGTGATCCGGTCACCCGTGCAATATCAGATTACACTCAGACTTTGTCCAAAACTCCCGAGCTGCCCAGCTTCCAGGAGCTTGCCTTCCGAAACCAAAGCTTGGGCATCGTGGACACATCCTGGAACGCCATTCGCATCGGCCTGTATGCTCTGCACCTTGAAAACTGGCTGCGCTACTTCCCTCTGGCTCAAATCCACTTTGTTAGCGGAGAGCGTCTTATCACAGACCCAGCAGGGGAGCTGGCGCGGGTACAAGACTTCCTCGGTTTGAAACGCATTGTGACTGACAAACACTTCTATTTTAACCGCACCAAAGGCTTCCCTTGCCTTAAAAAGCCTGAAAGCAGTGGCTCTCCACGATGCCTGGGCAAGTCCAAGGGCAGAACTCATGTCCAGATAGACCGAGATGCTATTGAGCAGCTGCGAGACTTCTACAGACCTTATAATGTCAGATTTTATGAAATGGTGGGCCACGACTTTAAGTGGGAGTAGTATTTTTGCAAAAATTGAATCAAGATATAGAGTAAATGTTCTTGGCGGACAGTGAACGCTCACTCTCAACCGTTTCCAGGAGTGAAAGACGTGTTATTATTCATGACCAGTAGAAAGAGGAAACTGGGAGATGACAGTGCACTTACAGTGCACTTGTAATGATCAGTTACCAGCCAGCATCAGCAGCCTGTTTGTTGCTAAATAGAGGCATCAATTCAGCTTGAGGATCATAATATTTTCTCTCTTCTGTACTGTATATTTTTGCTGACTAGATTCTCTATTTGCTGACTGGTTTCTGTATAAAAAAAGAGGAATTTCACAGGGACTGGCGGGATTAGTTCCTCTTAAAAACCTGCTGCACTAATCAAGGCAGGGTTTGAAAGCAAGACCTTGGAAAATGTCAGTGTAGTCTTCAGGGAGAGCAGAATTAAGCTGCAGCACTGTGGTGGTATCTGAAATGCAAAGCCATACCGAGTATGAACTGCTGTATATCACTTTCTATCGGTCTCCTCCGCTTCCATGCACATGCAAAACATGCAGCAGATATATGCTCCAACATACTGCACTTGTCCTTGGACTCTCTCAGTTTGCAAAATCAATGTTGATGTATTTTTGTTACAATCCATGCCCCACTAATAATGCTTGTTAATTAATGTTATTAAATTACGAGAAGCCCAGTGAATGAAATGAGTCACTTTGTCTCATCTGGAGTTTTAACCTTGTTTTCTTTTGAAAAGAAAAAAAACACACACAAAAAACAGCTATTCACTTACAATAATGCTTTGGAAGTATTTTGGAGAAACCAGCATCAAAACAGCTCTTTGAAGTGAAAATTTGCACTATAATTAAAAAATCAACCTTTCCTTGCCCTTTACAATTATGTTAGCAATAATGTGGCTTTCATTTGATTAAAATTTTCTGTACTTCATTCTGTGCTGTTGCCTGTGAAAAACATATCCTTTGAGTTTTATTGCATTCTGTAAGGTTTGTTGTGCTCTGGTGCGCTGGTTGTAGGTGCATGAGTGGATGTAGGTGGAAGGAATTTCAATCACTTTTTCAAAGACAAAGGAGGGAACACCGAGTCGTGGCAGGTTATCAAATAGATTCTGGGACTGCATGTCACATGATTGCAGTAAAAACTTTGGGTTTGGTTGCAAGCTCTGAATACTGAAGCAGCGGCGTCTGGGCCCGAGTTCAGGTGGTACAACACTGCAAAAACATCAGCCGCAGTTTGTTAAAGGAGTTTGTTAAGGCAGTACACAGCCACAACACAAAATAACTATATTAAAAAGGGCCGACTCTTGACTTGAGAACAAGTTATCGACTGTTTTGAACCTACATAATCTAAGAATTGGCACACAGCGTTACAAATACCCAGGCACCACCCAATCATTTGATTTACTTTAACTTGAATAATGTGTAGTCACAATTGCTAAGCTCACCTCACACAACAGTGAGTAAGAATTAAATCAACATCAGCACAAACAAATCAACTGTAGGCTGCTTGAGTTCAGCCGAGTTCACAAACCGACTTACTCAGCGTTTCAAAGTGTTCGGAAATAATAAGACAGTTCGCCGTTGACCTGTGGGAGCTGTTTTCTAAACCGATCATCTTTATTAATAAAGATACGCCGCCGCCTAGTCAAATGTAGGACACACTTCTCGTCTGTGTTATCTACATCCCTCTGAAGTGTAATACTCTTATCTGCTTGAATACCACTCCATCCAACGCTCCCTTGAAATTTACCGCTTTGAGCCTGTCTTGACATAAAAATACAGAAAAAAAACCTGTCCCAACTTTTCTCATTTCTCCCTCATCTTTTGTCTATAAATGGCCACATTGTTAAAACCAAAACTATAAAGGACCCCCCCTTCTTGGCCCAGATGTCTCTTCTTTTCTCCCCGTTGCCTTGTTTCACTCTCTCCTTCTTGTCCTACCATTCATTAAACCGGTGCGACCTCCGGCTGGGGGCGTACAGGCAGCGCGGTGTACCACCACATCCTCGTGCCCTTCTTGTCATCATCCTCACCATTCGCCCGCCTTTTTCCTGTGCCTTATTGAGAGCACGCACACACACACACACACTTACAGGTGAGCGTCTCGGCGGCCGTCACTGTGAGAGGCAACTTTTCCACATTGGTACACATGGGTCCTAATTAGGCCTGAGGGCTGGAGAGGAGCAATCCCCTAGAACAAGCCTGAGCCAGACTCTGATTAGACTCCTGCAAGTGAACGGCTCTCCAGAGATTGCTTCCAGGTCAAATCTTTCTTTCCTTTTCCCGCTACCAGCTTGCTTTTCTTTTTTTTCTTTTTTTTTTTTTCAAATTTGAGGCTCCCAGGAGTCGATCCATGCAAATCGTCAAATCTTTTTCATTTCCAAGCACGGTGATGTGACCTATTTGCGCTCGAGCTAATGAGGTGCTCGTTAGGCTTAATTAGTATTTGTTAAAACTGATGTGAGTGAGAATTGCTGTAATTAACATTTTTCTAGTTTTAACTAAACTCACCGTTTTGCACAGATAACACCAGAACTGAAGGTCTTGAACGGTTAGTGCTCCGACTCCTTCAAGGACAAGAGCGGGAATATTGTTTGTGTTTATCTTTCGGCATCCTTGGAGAATTTTACAAAGAGGGTTCACAGAGGTCGAGTGAATATACAAAGACAGATTTTGTCATTTAGCGCGGTATTGATTCTCTCTTAAAGAACAGAAAAGGGCAAATGGTTCTACAGCAAAACTCCTTGTCTCCCCTGGGCCTTGGTTTTAAATGAAAGTAGTTTGTATACAAGGAAATAGATCCTTCAATGAAGACGTTTTAGTCTTTCAGTAATCATACTTCCAAGACATTAAAGGTTGTTTTATAACTCCCCACAGTTCACGCTATTGTTGTGTCCTTGGGCAAGACACTTAACCCACCTTGCCTCCAGTGTCTGAATATGTGAGCATGTTTAAAGATTGAAAAGTTGGTGCAAAATGGTTCCCACCTCCAGTGTGTGACTGTGGAGTGAATGAATAATGGACTCAGTAAAGTGCTTTGAAAGACTTGAAAAATGCTATATAAATCCAATTCACTATTACTTATTTTCATGAGCTCCGTGTGGAAATTCAGTGTCAGCAGCTGCCACCAGGTTGTGCCCTGCATATATTTGTTGTTGGTTGGGGAAACGTATTACCTGGAGGAAACCCACTTGAGCACAGGGAGGACATGCAAACTCCACACAGAAAGGCCCAATCCGGCCCAGGAGTCAAACCCTGGACCAGCTTGCTGTGAGGCATCAGCGCTAACCACTGCTCCACAAGTGACACAGGCAAACCACTTTTTCATTTTTGGTTGATCAAGTTCTAGTGTGAAGTATTAAACAACAATGCAAAATCCAAACTAAAAAGCACAGGTTTGTTACTACTTAAAAGATGAGATCACTTCGCAATCCCCCATACTGTAATAAAGACAAAATTAGCAAATGTCAGTGAATTAAAAAAATTACATTCTAAAGTAACAGACAGGGGAGCCTCAGTGGCTCACCTGGTCTACAGAGCATATGACAAACACGAGCGACCCAGGTTCACTTGTGGCTCAGGTCCATTTGCTCCATGTCATTCCCCTCTCTCTCACCCTGTTTCCTGTTCATCTACATTTTTTGACAAAAAAAGGAAAGAAATTTCTACAAAACAAATCACAAAACATCTGCCTCTTTAATCTGTTTTAAAACAGCCTTTTATTGTATATTTCAATCCATTGCCCATTGCTGTCAGTATTTTCATTATAAAATACTGCCTATGTGTGAAAACGTTTCATGGTCACAGTTGCCACAACTCAGCGGAGGTTACAACCCAAAACTACATAACCTCTCAGATTTTCAATATAATGCAGCAGAATTGCTCAGAGTGGAGCTTAAACCCAGAAAGGTGTCGCTGACGCACATTCCCATAAGACTGTAGAAACTTTTCCAATTCTGTGAGTACATCTCGTCCTTTCAGTGTGAACTTTCTGCTTCCATATACTCTTTCTACAATCTGCCCAAATATTCATTTATTTCCCCTGTGTAACGCCTGTGCCTCTGCATTAACAACATTATCCTCGGCAATTCCCTGTTTACAGAGCAGTTTGTGTAGCAGTCCTGTGGCATATTCACAAATGTCATATTATTATTCATATGTCTTATATAACATTGGGATCAGTGGCTAATGGCCACTGCAGTAAAATGTGTTCAGTGTAAAAAAAAAAAAACACAATGCTTTTAATGTAGTCCAAGCACTAATACCTTCAAACATTGAATTTACTTAAGTTTTATGGGCCTGAAAATAAATAAAAATTAGATCAGAACCAGATCAAAAGCAAACTCTTCATCAAGCATTAATTAGAATTATTGCATTTAAGTCATCAAAGTGTTCATTTGCTCTGTTTGCTGAAAGAAACCAGGTTCATGTGAGGTTTCCACTGGAGGATGAGTCTGGGAGGGAGACAGTAGCTGACACTGCAGCGGCACAGTGCACCTCGCTCCGTCCTAATGCTTCAGAATAGTTTAAGCCGTGCAGTCGACAGGATGTCCCAGCGCTCCAAATCACCAGTGGCTCGGGAGCCAAATTAAAATGAAGCGCTGACAACTGTGGCACTCTCTCAAAGACAAGCTTTACAACTATTTGCAGACCAATGTTAGTCAAAGAAAATGAATGTGCAATTAACCCCAAAGTGTGATTTTAATGTGGGACGTCCTACTGAGATTTTTTTTTTCTCCTAATGTTTATCTCACCACGCCTTAAGGTCTGTTTAGTGTGACCATGTGTCCCATAGGTCCCAACAAATATCTGTAAAGCACCAGTATGTCCCAGTTTTGAACAGACTCTGTTCCTTTTGTCACTATTTTAACAAACACCAATCAATACAGCAAACTTCAAAACAGTTGTTCATGGACTTTTCACAAAACTATCTTCTCAAAGAGTCATGGATCCTGTTCCATTTTTGTCTTGTGTTCTCTGTTTTGAATTACAATTGAAATACCATTGTTTTAAAACAGATACAGATTTTTTGATATTTTTTCCTTTGCCAATGGGTGTATGGAAAAAAATGTCCCAGTTTATTTAATAATCTAAGACTACACATGTAAATTATACTGTTACATAAAAGTAAAGACAGTAACTTCTATTTATCATTTACGTTTTGCACGAGAAAAATAGAAAAGGAAACTTGTCCAATTCACTGACAAGGAGTCTCACATATTTGTGATGATGTAAAGTAGAAGGGGCATTTTTATTTATATTTTTGCCTTTTCACACCAAATTTAAACAAAAAATCAAATTTAAACAGTCCAAGACATTAGCATGAGTTAGCATTGTTGACAGTATGGAAAGAAAAATCTAAATTAAATCAGTTAAGGAATGCCCAATGACTTCAAGATTGTGCTTCACATAAAAAACTGAATGTTCTTCCCCTTCAATTGTGCTCAGTTTGTCCAGGAAGAAGGAATTATGTTTAACAATACACTACAAAGATTTACACAGTCCATTTTGAAGTGTTGCCTATGACACAATAAATAATAAAAATTGCTCTTCAGTAAATGAGAAGCAGCCGTCAACTTGTGTGGCACCTTCCTGTAGTAGCCTCCAGTGTAGGGCCTACACTGTAGGCCGAGTGTGTGTTACCCAGCGGAGTGATTAGACTGGAGAGCGTATAGTCAGTGCTCAGGGTCGCTCACACGGGGAGATGTAGTCTAATTAGAGTGCTCTGTCTCACGTCTCGCTAAAGTAGAATAACATGCCGCACCAACCAAACCAGAAAACACAACCCTTGGCTCCAGACCACACCTGAGCTGCCACAGTGGAGCAGGGTGTCCTATCAGATTCTCTTTTGGTCGTAGTAGCAGCCCATCTCTCTGTGCCCTGCCATGTGCTGTGAATATAAAGTAGGGATCAATGTATTGTTTTGTAATTATTGGCAGAAAAGTGACATTTGAAAAGGAAGGATGTGTTTAACGATGCCTAAATGTGAGACTAACAATGCGATTTATGCTCCAAAATCTTCACTGATGATTTACTGATTTATCATAGGGCCATTTGAAATGTATGTCCCATTTTTCCAGGCAGATCTTAAGAGTTGGTTTGCTCAATGTTAATATATTTACAGGTGGAAAATGAACGGGTGTTTGACAACTCAGTATGAATGTCACAGTCTCTCTGCCTTCTGAGCTCTGTTTTTTGTCTCACAGGCTCACATTTTCACCTGCACATCAAAAATGTGGAATATGCAAGGTTGCTCCTGAGCATGCGTAATGTGATGAGCATAATGACATAAAACTGAAATGGCCCCCTCTACTATGATTTTATTTTATTACATTTGGAAATAATCAGTGTGATATACAACAACATAGTTGATTTCCGATTGCGACGCTGTAATAGTTTGTTATGCCAGTGTAATGAGTGCACGCACACACAGTGAGCGCGGAGGACGGTCTGCGCTCCCCAGTCGAATCCTCTCAGATTGGGTGTCAGATGCTGGAGACAGCTGCACTCATCACAGCTTTTATGAATACATTACCTTTTATGTTGATCCAAACACTAATTTATCTTGGTTTGGAAATCAAACGGCACACACGTTCACTCACTGGATTCCGGAGAGGGAAAAAAATCAAATTTTAAGAAATAAATATCTAAGGTATCAACGCAGCTGGGCGATGATTCAAAACTTGGACTTGGGCTGTCTTTGTGCGGATGTTTTTTTGTGTGTGTGAGCAGAGATTGCTTATGAAATATCAAAGTGTGTTATTTGCCTCCATGAAACTACACAACATCAAAGCTCCCTCCGTCTCCCACTGGAGCTGGAGAACCTCGAGTTTTTTTTACCCGCGCCTGTCTTCCATCTCAACATTGCTCAGAAGGCAAAAGCCTCTAATGGTACCAGATACGAGACTCTGCCAACAAAATGTGTAGAGAGGAAACAAAAAAAAAACTGATCAACAACTAAACAGACACGTTTTTGGTTGGTGATTGACGTCCCCTGCATCTTTTTTATTATTCCTGTGATGTTCGTCCAGACGTAGTGATGCCAGAAAAACCGTGGCCTCACACTTTGGCTGATGCAGCAATCTGGTGATATGCGGCTCTCAGCCTGCCAACCACCTGGCTGGAAAAAGCATAATCAAGCTCTCAGTCAATCATTTCTAACACAGACGATGGTGTAGGACGAGTGTCAGAGGAAGCGTGGCAGACATGCAATGGCTGGATGTCCAACTCTGACATCTCACACCTTGCTCTGTCGCATCCTGGCAGTGGCGATTCTAGACTTTTTTAACAGGGGTGGCCTTAGTGGAGCACTGATTAATTCAAGGGTGGCATCATAAAATCATGCATCAAACACCATACTCATAAATTGAAGGACAAAGACCGTACTCTTACATCAAATTATTACTTACATTATTATTACAAATTGAAATGAAACAAACATGAAATGGCACAATGCACAACAAAGAACATATTATTTACAATTAATTACACAAAATTAAAGCTTAATCAAAGGCCACATCTGACCTGTGAGCTAAACTATTACTATTTATAAAGTTTAAACGATATAGACTACTCTTTCATGTCATTACTGCATTGATGATGTGCAAGTCGAATTCAGTGCCTGTCACTTTAAGGCCCTGCCCCTAACGGGCGTGAGGTTTGCTTGATTCTCACGGTTTAAATTAAATTGTTGTGCATTGTGCATATTATAAGGATATGTGGATGAAATGAATTATGTTTTCCATGTCATTTGTTAAAACTCGAAGAAAATCTGTCTTGGATTACAGGAGATACTGTAAGTGTCTTGTAATGATAATTTTTATGATTTTGACAAAATCTCCAGATGTAAATGGTTGCATATCCTATTACTCAAATTCAATTAAACCCACCAGTAGGCTAGACCTTAATTTCACAGCCAACTGTAGGTATGTTAGCAACACAGGGCTTGAAAACATTGACTATATATATATAGAACAAACAAAAACGAAGCCCTGGCCTGCGTGGAATTTATCTGGGAATATAGCCTAAGCCTAACTTAGTGAAGGTAGGGGCGAGCTACCTTGCTAGCGTGTTTAATTTGGTTCTTTGGTTAAAATATAATGTAGGCTACGTTTTTTTGCACACAATTACGTCTGCTAATCTGCTAATGATAAATCATTAAATGCATTTTACAAAAATAGCCTACAGTTAACAGTTAATTACCTAGCAAATGTCGATTGAATAGGCAGAATAGGCAGGTACAGTAGATAAACTACATGACGTGATTCAACAGACGTGATACTGGGCTGTGTGCGATTAGATATCAAGGCAGATGTGATAGGTAAATAGATATCTTTGCGTGCTAGCACAAGTAGTAGTGCTGTAAATGCACATGCTAAAAAACAATAAGCCATGTATCGTTGGTTAGCTTACATCAAACACTTGCTACTTACATTTCTGAGTTCTAGTGTCTGACTGTGACTGTCCAAGCTCCCGCACTGATTTAAAAGGCAGCAAGTGCGTCAACAAAGGTTTCGCCTTTGATCACGTTAATGGCCAATCGTAGAGTAGGATTTTCGGGTGGCACCTGGGGTGGCCAATCAAATTTCAGGGGTGGCGTGGGCCACCCCAAGCCACCCCTCTGGCTCCGCCCCTGCATCCTGGTGAACTTTCCGGATCAGCCAGGCCTGGAGATCATAGGGACAGAGCAGACCGAAGTGAGCGTACAGTGCAGTAAGAGGGAGGAACATAGGAGCAGAATGCTGAGCAAGTACATCTCCTTGTCATTTTCAACAGAAAAGTTAGGGCGATATATAGGCTGCTCGACTGTGACAGGGATTGGGTTTTTTCTTAATGTTTGTCACTAATGCTAAATGGTATTTTCCAGGCTGTTAGCTTCACTTGCTACTGATCATAAGCTGATCTTTGGTCTGACAAATACAGATGGTCTCAATCTGGACCAAACTAACTAAACCAAATCTTGACATTGTTCATATAGTTAGTTTGGATTTTAATACAAACATTTACAGATGCATAAAATAAAATAAAATAAAATAAAAATACAAATGTATAAATGTTAGCCTACTATTAGCCTTCTACTCAAGTAAATATATCCATTCAAAACACAAGTAGCCACAGAGAAACAGTAGGCCTATGACAAGGCAACAATGTAGTTTACTGAAGAATGCTGATATAATTAAGCTGTCATAATAAAGATATAGGAAATCAGATTTGTGTCAAAATTATCCATACTTTGAAAAATACAAAATTAGATTAGATTTTAAGTAAGAGCATATTTAAAGTTTATTGAATTGTTTAGCGGTTACATTGTTGCCAAATCTTATGATGGCTATATTTTGGGGAGTTTTTTTAGAAAACTTTGTACATAGCAAGCGATGTGCTCTCCAAACTGAACTGAATGAACAAAATGCTTGTTAAGACACCTGTGGCACCAGTAAGTATGGAAACCTTCAATTTACAGGTGGGTAGGCTAATGCTAACACCTAGCTAACATTAGTAACTCGACAGAAACAAGTGTAGTCCATAACCTACATGAAATGTGGTGAGTGCTTTTATTTATACACACAATATACAAAAACTCTAACTGCAACTACTTACAATTATTCCTTATATCCAAAGCTAAATGAATACATAAAAAGTAGCAATTATGTAGATATGGCAATTACAATTAGATATGGTTAGCTGTTACTATAGGCCTTCAGTCTATTTATGGTGAGACATTAATCCAGATATGCAGCCAGCCTGATAAAACAAGAGCTATCAGCTATTTAAAAATGTAGATTCATAATGAATATTTGAATCAAGTCAACATTAATATTACATGCTAATGGCTAATGTGGATAATGTTACACTGCTAGCACCCATTTCACATGATTAGCTACAGCATGTCTGAGGGTCTCAGTGCTTTACATAGTTTGTTTAAATCTATTTTTAAAAAATGTTCTTTTACACAAATTAATGTTAAGAAATTCATAACTACAACATTTTTATTTTCTTTCTTTTTTTTTTTTTTTTTTGCTTTTAGTAGTTTGCTCAATGTGGTAACACTGCAAAGTCACGCAAGCTAATGCTAACAGATGTCAGATATTTGTGTCCACTATATTAATGTTTACTCCAGGATTTAGTTCTGACCTATGACTTACAAAGACAACCATCTTTGTCTTTTTGTTACTTCCTTCTTTCCCTGCAGCCAATTAACACTTGGCAAACTCACCTATAATTTGGTCGAGCAAGGCAGAGGGCTAAAGAGCACTTGGTTTTCTAAAATGTCAATGAATGAATTAATGAAAGTGTAAGTAGCTGCTAAAGTTGTGCAAATGAATGCCTCCATTTAAAATGCTGAGCTTTGTGAAGGCATAATGAACCCGTTCTTAAACAGTTGTGTGAGTCCTGATTCACAGTTCAGCGGAGTTGCCCCGGTTCACAAACAAAAGCACAATTTTATTGGTGTGCCAACATTGTTTTTAAGACCACTCCATGCTCGGGGTTATGTAATTCAACTGCTAACGTCCCACATGACATGACATGTATATTGCATTGCCTAAAAAGCAGGTCCCTCCAACAGCACTCAAGGCCCGCAAGATTCTTCATCTCCAATTAAACAGGAACTAAAGTACTGCATCACTGGACTCGGGAGGAGAGAAATAATTGACACCGTTGCTCCTGAAGTAAGTGAATAATTGAATTTGTTTTTCATTTGGTACCAACAAAAAGTCTCACACTGCCGATACCTTTTGCTCTGTGTGGGATGCTGTTAAAACATGACATCATTTGAGATATTTAGGTGATGACATGTCTTGGGCTTGAACTAAAATCTGACACATTTTCTGTTTAATTGTAATTTCTCCTCTGAGTGTGCTGATAGCTCTAAGATTTTCCTCTTAAAATAAGAATTAGCAGCTGGTGCAGTGTTATCTTTGATGTTAGCTTTTTAAAAATAAAACTCCTATTGCTTATAAATGAATACTTGGAGATTAGTAGGCGTCTAGTGACTCTGTCATACGTAAGTATATGACCTGCATTTACAAACACATTCATTAGCAAAAGTTAAAAAAAAAAACTGAATCATAAATATTTTTCAACAAAAAAATGCTACTTTTTGATGTTGACAGTTTTGCTCCAAGACGGAAGGCATGATTAAATTACTTAAAAGACATTTGTTTTTTTATTTTAGCGATAAATAGACTCTCAGTGGCGTCCTGATCTATAAATATCAGCATGTCTGATTTGTATTCAGTGTGAGATGATATAAAAAGGAGCTTTTTACTGCTTGTGTCACACTCTTCAACTAAATACTATGTTAATGCAGGGCTTAGACGAGCTTTCAGAGAGGAAAACATAACTAATGTAAAAATATTCTCTGGTATCCTAAACAGGCCAATAAAGTATTCTACTGGATGTTAATCCGTCTGTAATGTATGACAACGTGTATTGTGACAGTCTGAAAAGCTCCGTGGTTGTGGCTCTGTCATGAGCATTTATTATCAATTATACATATTGTGGTCGTATACATTTACAGGACTCTGAATTCCCAGATCAAAAACACTGTCCCACATTTGTTAATAATTAAGTGCATATTTACTTCTTGTATTCACAGATGGAGGAATATTACTGACTATGCAGTTTCCACACAGCACGTCAAAATCTTCTTCACTCAACTGGTAAATGGATTGTCTCCAAACGGCTTGCAGAGAAAAGATGAAGATCATGCTCTTACTCTTTAATCCAGGGACAAGTGGGACTTCAGCATCAGCATTACGAGCTGAACTGGGCCCCGAGAGAAACCAGGGTTGCATTGATCAATATTATTAAATTGCTTCTCTATGATGCATGAAGCACGTTAATGCGCAAAAGCCAAACATGTCCAGTGTTCTGTCTTGGTCGCAGTGTGTTAAGGAGCAGTGTGCTAATGTCACAGACTTTTCGAGTTAAATCCAGATAAAAGAGGCAGAATTCTCCACCGAGGTCTTGCTAATTATGTTCTCTTGGAAGCGATACAATTGGCAAATGATTATTGATCTGAGCACAAGAAGAGCCTGGCTCCTTTACACAGTGATCTTGAGCAGAGGTTGCAGCCTGTGAATCTTCTAATTACATTAATAGTCACACATGAATCCAACAACAGCAAGGTCTGCAGTGCCAGCTGGTTTCTAAATACGCTCACAATATGAGCTCCCTGGTTCATGTGTGGAGAAGCATGTTGGAGCCACATCTCACGCAGGCAATTTTTAAAATTTCATCACCTCTCTGGCTGCAAGAGGTGAGAAGTGAGAGGGAGTGAACGTAATTCCCTCAACTGTTATACAAAATTACATGAAAAGAAAGACAAAGAGGCAGCATTAACTCTTAATCTGTCCAGCCTTGGGCCAAACTAATAAAAGCACAATTGAATCAGCTCTAAATAAATGATGGTGCTGTAGTTTAATAACATATCATCCCTCTTACTGACAATATTAGATCTGACGCTGCGATACATCTTAATAAACGCACAAGTTCAATGTGAAGGACATTTCCCAGGGACACGTTCTAGTTGTGTGTCTTATTTTCTCAACTCATTATGTTGAATCCACTGAGAGGTTTAGACAAACACTCAGCTCCCCCATGTGGCTCAATAAAGCAGAGCACCCAGATCTACACTTGTCAAAAAAGTAATTTAATAACATGTTTATTTTCTTCTTGCATTCCTAAAACAATGCCACCAGACACAACTTCCCCCACTAAACAAACAAATATGGCAAACGTAGAAAAACACTGTCCCACACAACAAAATAATAATAAAAAAAACTCTCATGCATTTGAGAAAATAAAACACTATTTAGATTTACGTCATTTACTTACGTCATCAACAGTACTGCTGATGTAACAAACATTTGTCAACGTACTGCATGTGTTCGCTGCCATCCCACAGTAACTACAGTAACAGACTGAAGTCCTCTGAACGCAGCACCGAAACATGATATGAATGCTTTATTCAACATTCATTTAACTTTCATATCCTATGCTATTGTATTGTTTGTTCATTTTAAGGTCTTGCACAGTGATACTTGTACATTGTCTGACTCTACGACTGTAGCTAGCCTAAACATAGAAACAGGCTTGAAGAAAACATTGGAGACATAGGAACTGTAGGAATTTCCAATTGACTCTAAAATTATAAAAGTGGTTACAGTTATTAAAAGTTGACTTGTAAACCATGGCAATGTTTGCCAAATCCATATAAAATGTTCATTAAAACTTGCTAAGAGCTTGGGTTTTGATGAAAGGTCCCAGACAAATAAATACAATATAGAAAACATTCATTTATAAGTGAGTTGATTTACTTTGAAAATGTGAATGAACAGTACTTATCATTCATAAGAAATGTCTATAACTTTGAGGAAATGTGCAAACAAAGCCTTTTAACAAAAGATGCCTTAACATGCTCTCAGATGCTGGCATTTGAAAAAATATACAGTTAGAAATATATACACATCCAAGAGTAGCACGTCTACATACTCACTGTGGGCATTAGCAAGGGATTGCTTGCATAGTTAAGTGCATGCATAAGCAACTTGTCATGCAACAATATATTTAATGAATGTCTTTTCTCAGTCCATGTAAGTGCGTTCAGTATTTGTGTGCTAAAACAAGCTAAACATGTGCACAAGCTGTGATATCACATGTGCAGACAGAAGATGGTCTGACCCAACCATACCATAATGTTCCGTTAAAACACAGGCATGTATGTAAAGATGGACAAAGTGACAGAAACTTCAGCTGTATGTTTGCTTCATATCAGTGGCTGGATGCACTGTGGTCATATTTGGATACAAGTATATCTAATACAGTATTCTGTTGTTTTACTTTAAAATGAACTGTTGTATTAAATCTCTTAGATGATATATTCATGAAGTTTAGGAGCAGCAGGTACTATCACTTTGTTTTTTTTTTGTCTTTTCATACATGCCGTGTGTATGAATGTGTGACCTGTGTGCAGAGTGGCTTTGTACATAAAAACCCTGTGTTCATCTGAGAGGAATGTTGGAAACGTCTGGCAGTCGGAAGAGGTGGATCTCCCATGAGGCCATGGGCACTGCACCTACACTTAGAGTTGGCATCAGCCGCTGGAGGGCAGAATGGTGATGGCTGGGTGATGGACATTACTTTTACTTAAAAGGAAACAGCAAACATTTAGGAGCCATTGCAAACATCCCAGACATACACCAATGACATGGTTCATTCTTGCACTTCTCTCTCCGGTCTCCTTAACAATCTAATTTGGCTGCTCAAAAATACTTTAAAGGCTGTTGCACATTGACTACATCAAGGAGCTTATGTAAACAGCAGTTTGGGATAAATAGGCTTAATTCTGGTTTACTTGAAATTACATTTTCAGTGCTTAATAAATAGTAAAATTTAAATAGAAATTTATCAACACCTGCAGTTATACAATTCAGATTAAACACTATGATTATCAGAGGCACTGACGTTTGTTGTTGACATACTGCTCTCGATCCTGAAGAAGAGCAGTATATGAGTACAAGAATTTTTTGAAAAGAACTCTCTGCGCCAGCAAGGTAAAAATTGCCGCTAAACTTTTTGTGACAACAGTAAATAGTTCTTTCCAGTTTTTCCTTTCCATCTTGTGCAAATTCACGTTTATTTTCACCTCCTTCTGAGATGTTTTTTGCCCAGCTATGCTACAGACAGAACAAGGCAATCAATTTAATACATGTGCAGTCCATGCTTATTTACAATTCATTAGTATTATATTATTCCTCAAAATGAATGCAATCCATACAAAGTGCTTTGTTAAAATCCATTCCTAAATAACCGTAACAATGTGGACAGGAAGAGTGTTCTATGGCAGCTGGTGTTCTGTAATCACTGAAAAGCTACAGGTGCTTTCAAGATGTCTGCTTTGATAGTAAAACACCCCAAAGCTGCACAGGAGAGAACTTTATCAGGCTGCACTGATAACCCTATTTGGACCTCTGGCTACTTTGTGTAGAGTTGATGGGAATCTTCCTTGTCTGCATTGTCTTTTTGGCAGGCTCCTTTTTGTTTAAGGGGTCTTTTGGATTAGCGGAGGACTGTGCTGTGGTTTCTGGTCCAGAGACTTTAGATTTTGTGGATGGCAACAATGGTTGTTTAGCTGCTGTAGAGGTTTTTGAAGATTCCTTGTCTTTGGCTGTGGTCGGATTAGGTATGGCCTCAGAGAAAACCATCTGTGTTTTTTTGCTAGCGCCATGAGTGTCTTTAATGAGATCTACAATCCCATCCTCTTGACTTCCTTTTGATTCTGCTCCTGCTTTTCCTGTTTCAGTGGACCTGCGAGCCTCTTTGGGCCTCAGAGCAGTTTTAAAGAAGGACAAACCTTTGTCATCTGTCTTACTATTCCTTCGTGCCCTGGCCGGTGGAGCTGCACCTGCAGACGGTACTCCAACGCTCGATGATCGTAGACTTGCCATGGAGGAGCTGCTGCTGGAACTCCGTCCCGGTGCTCTGTGCTCTGCAGCTCGTGCTGGTCTTCCTTCCGCTTTACTCCCAGCACCGGACCTGGATGGAGGTCCAGCATGGCTAACCTTTCTCTCTGGTACCCCTGTGGCCCTTGAAGACTCACGGCTTGTGCTCCTGTCAGACGCTTTAGTCCTCCCTGAGGCTGAGCTTTTCTCCGCTCCTGCTCTGGGTGATGCTCTTCGCTGAACATAGGAGCTTTGTGATCCTGGAGATGCAGTCTTCCTCTGCTGGGAGTCAGGATGTAACGTGTCCTGGCTTTGGGGTGAGCCTCTCTTGGAAGGGGTCGCTGTTCTTACAGAACCGGCCTTAGCAGTTTTAGGTAAGACATCAGCCTTGTCCTTGGGGTTGGATGGAGACACCGCGCTCTTCTGCACTCGAGACGGTGACTTGTCGATGGCTGGAGAAGCAGGAGAAAGAGAGCTGGATGATGTTGAAGAAGTGGCTGCACGTTTTTTGGGACTTCTTTCATTTTCCATTCCAATTTTACCAGAGGTCTTTTTGGCCCCATCTGTAGCTCCACTCCTTGGTTTGGGATCCTTTACAGTCAACCCATGTCTGGGGCTTGCTGATTCAGCGGGGGAGACTACATTGTTATTGTCTGTGGGCTGAATGGAGTTCCTTTGTTCGGCCTGAGCCACAGCTTTGGAGTGAACCTGGTCAATGAGTCTCCTTCCACCTGGATGACATGACAGTCTGTCTAGTTTAGGCGACCCACTCAAACAGGAGATGTTATCGGCCACCTCTCCGATCCTCTCCAGTGTTGGAGATGAGGAGTGGGATTCCAGGGAGAACCGCGAGGGAGAGTTGGACCGGAGCTGGAGCTTAGCAGAGTGGGGCCAGGTTGGTTTAGCGCCGTTTTCACTGAGCACCAAGGGGCTAGCAATGGAAGACCTGGATGAGAATGTTTGTCTTTGCATCCCTCTCACAGCTGGTCGACTTGATAACCCTGTATGGCAAAAGAAGAAAATTACGTAAAGCCATAAATCACATATTGTTTTAGTTTTTGGAATAATAATAAAGGCTTCATTTCTTGAGCCATGTTTTGTGTGCTTTAAGAAAGTGTCCCTCTCACCATCGTCTTCACTCCTTTCACCAGTAAACTCGGCTGACTCAGACAGAGAGGCCAGTGAAGTACGCCTGGAAGAACCAGATGAAGCTTGGCTTGGAGGTCGACTTCCCATAAGCCGACTGATCCAGTGCTCACACAAAGAGGAGCTGGTGGATCCTACATCAAAATGAAAGGTAATTTGAATCCAAATGCTCAAAGTTACAGTAAAACAAAGTTGTGTATAAGAGTAAGAGTACCTCCCACAGAACTGTTGGCTGACCACGAAGGAATGGTGGCTCTTCTTTGATAAAACAAGATATAAGCAGTCTGTTTACACACTTCGTCTTCAGGAATGGGATGAACATCACTATCATCGAAGCAATACCACTGCCCATCGATGGAGTTCTTACAATGAGCTACAAATACAAAACATTATTACTGTTACTATTACATTAATACTTGAAATCTTAAAAGACCCATGTGCCGCTCTTTTACCTGTGTAATGCCCTCCCTGCATGGTGCCATGGTGGTTACACACAGCATACAAGTCATACAGGTAGTCCTCGGGGTCACGGCCCATGACATAAGGTCGTCGCCATGGAGACCAATGGGATGGCAGGCTCCAGCTGCTCTGGCTTCTTTTCACCATATGGGGTGCCATGTCCATGCCTATGAGGGGGAACTTCACCATGTTCTGCATCTTCACCCGTCGGTCCCCGTCCTGCCTGAAGCGTTTCAGGTGGAGGATGAGAATGTCTGGAAGAGTCCACAAGCTCAGCTTTATGCTGCCCTGCTGGAGCTGCTTACAGTGCGGGCATCGCCATGCATCATCAGGAGCGAGCTGTAAAGGAAAGTACAGACACATGTTTCAAAGTTTTCAATTTTACAGACTTTGCGCTTTAACTTTTCTCTTTACAAGCAGTGTGAGCAAACTGTAAACTTTCAAATGAAATGTGAATATATATATATTTTGTTTACATTTATTATTGCATTATGCTGAAAAAGGGAGATCCACACCTGTTCCTCTTTGGTGTAGAGCTGAAAACACTGAGCAAGAGAGCACGTCTGAGGCTGGAGGTGCTGCTCTTTAATTTGCCGCACACTTTCAGCGTCGGGGATGTATTCATCCTCAGTTCTTTTAAACAGACTGCACAGAGAAGAAAAGACAGGGTAAACACACACAAACCGTGGATATTCAAAAATGGATAGCAATCGTGTGCTACTCCTGTTCTAGCAATATCTCACTTACTAGTCCTTTGTCTCTTTGTCCCACTCAACAACTATCTTGACATGGGGTGGACCCCCTGGACCACAAGACTTAAACGCCCTATTGAAAAGATAAAACCTTCATGTATTTGCATTTTTATTAAAAGAATCATTACACGCCATTAGCCTTTATATACAAGCACATATAGATACATTTTAGAAATGTTTGAAAACTAAAATAATGTAATCGTAGATTTACAGACTACTCATCTAAAAAAAACTTAAGAAGATCCAATTCCACAACAAAGTTTTCATGTATCCTTTAGTTTACGTAATATCTAATGGATATCCACGTTTCAATTGAACATTGCCCCCTGGTGGTGAGACATTACCTCTCTACTGACTGATGGCAGAGCGGTTGCTCTTCCTGAGGCAAGAGATATGTAATCCCAACCACTCCTACCACACGTAAGGTAAAGGGCCCAACCTACAGGCCAGAAAACAATATTGCATACATACATTAGTGCATGTAACACTATAGCAGTACGTTTAAAGGAGTGTTAAGTTACCTGTATGATTACTCCAGGCCGCAGAAGATGCCGCATCTTTTCCAAGATCTCTTTCTGAAGCGTGTCCCATGTCACAGTTCTCTCCAAATACAGTATAAATGGATTACCAAATCTGCAGGAAAAATAACACGTGATGTTTGAGCTTTGTTCAGTAATACAAGATCCTGAGACAGCATAATTTCCAAAGGTACCTGCGTCCTTGCTGTCCCGCACAGGCTCTGTTGCATACCAGCAGCACTATCTTCTCTGCCTGTTCACTGTTCTTATTGGGACTCGGAGGGGGACTTGGAGGTGGCTCTTGAATTTGCGTGGATATCCTGTTATTATCTGTGCCATACTTCAAGTTGTTGTGATTGAGATTTGCATGTGGGCTTCCTGTTTAGTGCCACAAGAAAAAAAGAAAGTTCAGTATATGTAAGTGTAGTGACAGAAGCTTTATTATCAATGGAGTTCTAATGTAAGCTCCTAATGGCTCTTTAGCCTTGAAATCTTTGTGTGATTTCAAAGGAATAAACAGGATGCTGTACCGCCTCGCTTTGAGCGGATCTGGTCTGGTCTAAATAGCTCTGGTGTCTCAAAGGCAAAGATGGAGTCACTCTCCTGAATGATCTCAAGGTCGTCATCGTCGTCACAGAAAGAGCGATGAAAGCCGTCATAGTACATTTCAGTGAGGACAATCTGGGAACAAAAGCATTGGGCCTTCATCAAAATGCAGTGCAGTAGGATACATAATTCTAATTATTCAAGTACTGTTGAGTATTATGGGCTTCTAAGATTGACACAAGGCTGCACCTGTTGAGCTGGGATCTTGGTCTCTTGAGACACAGCTTGTCTCAGCCTAGCCACAGTGCCGGACAGAGGGACGGCCACCCCCACTCTCATACAGTTGGAACATTTTCCTTGGTACACCACTGTCACATAAAGGGGCCTGCAATGTCAGAAAAAGTCACATTAATTGGCTGTTTCAGAACCCAGACTCGGAGTGAACTTTCAAACATAGCCTGTGCCTTCTAATTTTAGCTGCTCTTGTCAGATCTCTAGCTGTGTTTGTTTGTGATGGGTTTGACAATTTTTTTCTTAATGTTGAGCTCAGCTGTAAAAATTAGACCAGAACTCATCTTATTTGCATTTTATTTTTCAATTTTGGGATTGTTGTTGTCAGAAAACTGTACAGTATTGGATGCACAGAGCTCCTGCTTACCTAGTGTGAGGTACCGGGATTGGCAGTGAGATGCAGAGGAAAGGATCAAAGGTGTTGCTCTGTTTCTGGCAGTGAGGGCAAGTCAGCGAAGACCTGCACAGAGACATGATCAAAGTCAAACAATACAGACTACAATTTCAGTTCAACTCATTCACAACAAGTAGGATAAACACAAATAACATCTGTAATGAAAAAAAAAACTAAACTACAGTTTATTTACAAGCTGTGCATCACATTCATGTGAGGGAAAGGCTAAACAGAGAATATTTTTATGAATGTCCAAGCTACAATAACAAAGTGGGGCTTTTAGTTTGAAAACTGTGTGGTTTCTTCTCTGATGTGAGACATATGCTATCCTTGACTCCCAATTAACTCCAAATTATCCAACATGTCAGTCTGTAATCAATTTTAAACACTAACGAAAAAGGAAACGATTTTGTTTTTTTATGGTTTAATTCTAGTATAAATATAAACAAAAATATTTTTTTATCATTCATTTTCTACCGCTTTGTCCCTTTAGGGGTCGCAGGTGACTGGAGCCTATCCCAGCAGCTTTGGGCCTGAGGCGGGGTACACCCTGGATAGTGGCCAGTTAGTCACAGGGCTGACATTTAGAGACAAACACTGACTGACAACCATTCAATTGACAGACAACCATTCACTCTCACTTTCATTCACTAGGGACACTTTAGAGTTTCCAATTAACCTATACATGCATGTCTTTGGACGGTGGGAGGAAGCCGGAGTACCCGGAGAGAACCCACAGTAACACGTGGAGGACATGCAGACTCCTCACACAAAGACCAGAGTCGGCCGAGAATGTTTGAGCCGGCCGGGTTTTGAACTCACGACCTTCTTGCTGTAAGGCAGGAGTGCTAACCACTCTGCCACGTGCACCCATTTTTTTTTATTTATTTTTTTTTATCAATGTTTCTTATATACACTTAGATTTTGTTTTGGTGCTCTCCCCCAGAGCAGACTTTTCTATTAATGTGGATCTATGTGTCATAAAACATTTCATTGTGAGCATTTTTCTCTACTTGGGTTCACCTGTATTGTGCCTGAAACAGTTCCTGTACAAAAGAGCCAGGTGCTGGTACTGGAGATCCTCCTGGAGCATTTTCTTCCTCTACTGGTGGCTAGGTACAAACACATGGGACAAATCATGTCCTCTAGATAAAAAAGTAATCTAAAAATATGTCTAATGTCAGTTTTTCATGTGAACTAAAATGAATAAAACTAATGACCCATGTATCTGTCAGAATCATTTACCGTTCTGGGGGGTCTGCTGTCAGGAAGCACAATGTTGTTGAGGTCTTCATGAACTCTGTCCAGTAACCAGAGGAGGAATTCCTGGGCGTCATGCTGGGAGTTACCTCTGAACTGAAGGGCGCTCCTTGACACCACATTCTTAAAAAAAACACAGATGCAGGGCAAACCAATTAGGGCACATTGTCCTCAAAGTGATTTTAGTGCACTTCGAAGCATTTTCCAAACACGGCCATCTCATTGAATATTCAGCGGGTTTGACTAATGACTTA
The DNA here is from genome assembly GCA_024349245.1 of Neodontobutis hainanensis. Taxonomy (NCBI): domain Eukaryota; kingdom Metazoa; phylum Chordata; class Actinopteri; order Gobiiformes; family Odontobutidae; genus Neodontobutis; species Neodontobutis hainanensis. The sequence goes on from JALDNG010000017.1 coordinate 10,140,798, forward strand.
GCATAATGCTAAAGGTCACAAACATGTCAGCGAGGCCTTTTAAATAGACGGCCAAACCTCAGTGATGATTACAGATGAAACCGTGTGTGCTTCACGGAGACGACCAGACTGGCAGCTACAGAAAAGTCACTTCCAGCCCACAGCTTCTCAAATGTCACGCAAGGTCAGAGACGTGAGGGAACTGTGTGCCTTCCCAGCCTGCCTCATGGGACAGCCCTTCTCCTTTTCAAGACATTAGAAAGGCCACCTCAGCATTTTGTACACATAGAACCCCCCCTTCCCGCTATACTGGTAGCGGGACCAAAGCTGCTAAAAGATGGAGAAGAAAAAATCTAAAGTGTGAAGTACTGACTATATTAAACAACAAGTAACTGGTTGATCTAAGTATGAGTCCGTTTGAGGGTGTCTTGGAAAAAGGGGAAGGTTACCCAGGCACTCCACAAGCACGCGGGAAAAATTATTAAAAAGCCTATATAAAACATCATGTTTTAACTCACATTCGTGCTTGGTTTGATAAGATGTAGTGCCTGGATAACCTTCCTGTTTAACAGTACTTAATATATTATTGATAAAATAAACCCATTGTGTCATAGAAGTTGCTTTAAAAGGCTTTACTGTGCAAACTGTACAAACAAAGGATGACATAACATCTTTTGTATTTAATAAGGGATTTAACATGGACAAACAATTCATCCAAAGACTCAATACAAATGGATGGTATCTGGTCAAGTGTTGCTGCATTTTTACCCGGCAACAGCAGCGGAGAGCATCACCACCTTGGGCATACCTGTCTGGTTTCAAATTCTGTCTGCGGAGGAGAAAAGACAGCTTAAATGGAGAGGCGTGTACAACATCTAGGGTTATCGGGCGCGAGGTGCCATCTCTGTCCTAAATGCACAAGGCCAGACTGCGTAATGGGCCTCATGATTTTAGAAGACCAGTCTCTTCTCACAAAAATCTGATGAGCTTAAAAACTAGAACCAGATTTCAGAACCGTACGTGCTCTCCACCTTCTTAAGACCTGAACGTGCACTTTAGACTGTACAGTGCCACTGTAATCTGTAGCATTCAAATAGTATCCTCGACAAAAGTTCCGTTTCTTGCACTTTTGATGTATATCTGAGAACAAATATATTTAAAGACAAAGAAAATACAATCCTTCAACAATAAGGGAACAGTTTTAATAGGGTTGTAATAAGATATCTGTTCATCAAAGACCTGAGCATTGTCTATTATTTTACTTTAAACAAGGGCTTTGAGTGAGAAAAGAGGAATCTATATTCAATCAGACACTTTGTACTTTGCCAAGGAACCAAGATAAAAATAAATAGACAGAAATAGCAACAGAATCCAAAATAAGCAATGTTTGGTTTTGGCCTTATTAAAATCGGTTCCTGTCTGTTAGACATTACAAAGTTAGGAAAGAATGAATCGGGTTATCATCCAAGACAGTAACAACAAAACACATTAAGGTATTTCACCCTCGACAGTTTTACTAACTTCTTGTCTTGCTCGTTTTTATTCGTCTCGGCTGAAATAGGACAAAAGGGTCAGGGTCCAGAGCACACAACACAAGGCCCATACAAAAAGTAAATCTCATATTCTCAACATCTTCAGCAACACTTGGTGGTTGTGACGAGCAAGGTAAGCTGTTCATAAACAGATGGCACAGAAGAATGGCTGAGAGTGAGACAGATAATGAACAATTAGAGAAATGAGGAAGTTGGATTTTGCAGCACTTCTGACACAAGCTCTTATTTACTTCGAAATGTCTAAAAAGTCTTAGTTATGGAAAACACATGAGAAATTAGAAATATGACTGGAAGGCTGGAAAAAAAGTACATGAGATACTTACTTATTACCAAGGTATTATATAGTTTTACATTTGCTTGTGCAATTCAGGTTTGGACAATGTATTTTTAGTATGTTGGTTTGTTTTGCAACGTGTCTTTAAATCGGAAGAATAGCCATCTGACAGTTAATTTAAATAAACTTTACATTTTAAAACAGAAGCAGGCAGATTTTAAAAATCCAAAACATACAGAGACCATCCCAGCTGACATATTCACGAAGTGTGAGTTAAACTTCAGTGAATTCATTTTAAAGTCTAAAAAAGATACACAAAAAAAATAAATAAAACTATAGCTAGACTCATTAAAAAAATAATTAAACATGGAGCCTACAAAAGCTGCTAATGCACATTTTCTGCCTTAAACAATATCTACTCAAGGTTTCTTGGTTTACAATATTGCTTGTGAAAAAGAAAGCTGCAGTAGTCCCATCCTACCTTGAAGTCTCTGCTGTGCTGAGGCGTGTACTCAAAGGTCCAGAGGGCCCGGACCAGGCCGGACAGCTGCTTAGTGACCTCTCCAGAGTCCTGCTGCTGCGGGCTGCCCTTCTTTTGGACCAGGACCCCGTTGGTCTTGGGCTTGTCGCTGCCACTCGGCGTCTCAGTCCCTTTAAACTGTTCCAGGGCCAGGTACTCGGCGAACAGCTCGGTGTTGCTCAGACACTGGAGGATGGCGTTCATGAAACAGGTGTTGCCGTGGTTTTTTAAGCCCGCTACACCTGGCACCTTGTCCCCAAAGAAGTTGAAGCCGCCACAGTCACTGTCGTCGGACGCCGCTGAGCCCCCGATTGTGGCGGGAATAAGAGCAGAGTCGTCCTTCTCGTCCTGCTCGTGTTGTTCGTCTGTGCTGAAATGAGACAAAGTGGACAGTGTCCGGAGCACTCTGTTCATGAAGCTCCCCACCGAGCGCACTGAACTCCGCCTGAAGAGCTTCTTACTGAAGGACTTCTTCTCTTTGTTACTCACAACTTTCGACATGATGAGGCGTTGTTTTTACAAGTTAAACGCCTTTCCTTTTACAGTATGTTTTTTTTTTAAGTTTGACACAAGGCCCGGACATATTTGTCTGTAACACTTCTGGGGTTCATAACCGCGAAGTGCAACACTGCGTCGGATTGCATCAACAAACGTTATGAGGAGGGCCCTTTATGTAAAATCCGTGGAAACATAGGGTAGCCCCGCACCAGGCAGCTGCCATCATCCCTAACGCTCAGCCCGAACGCAAACATCACCTGTGTCATTGTTCAAGCGCTGGAAAGGGCGTCGGAGATCAGTGACGACGGGGTAACGGCGGGATAAACATCAAAACAAGCGCGAGCAATTAGCCATTAGAGTGACAAGCGGGATTCCTCATTATTTATTAAAGAAACCGCAGCTCCACCCTGCTCAATGTATGCCTTTACATTGGATACAAGTTCGTTGGTTTTATAAAGATGGAAGTGTTTCACCCGCGGGATATCTCCCCAATGTCTTTAAACAGGGGGTCTCTGCCAAAGTGTAGAACCCCCCGAGCGAAGCGCCAAAGCCCGCCGCCGCTCCCACGCCACGGCCTCACAACGAGCATCTTTCCTCCTACCTCTTCTCATGGCAAAGAATAAAATATCCCCAAGGTTTGTTCAGACAGCCGCCTCCGGTCTCGTGCGTCTTAAGCCTCTCGTGTGGCGGTGAGGTCGGAAGCGTCCGAGGCCGCTTTTCCTGTCTCCATCAGCACGTATGGTCTCATCCACATCACATACTGCAGCCAGGCAGCAGCAGCAGGCACAGGGCGGTAACGGCTGACGTCAGGACCAAACACGGCCCATGTTGGAGGAGAGCGCGCAGGTACACACGCACACACGTGACCGACGGCGTCACGCTCTGTCACTGGATCTGTATCAGGACCCATGGATATAGGACAAATAAGTTTTATTGTCCAAATGAATAAATATATTTTTTAACGAAAAAAGTTACTTAATCAAGCAATGATAAGAACGCTCAAATATCTACAATATAACAAAATATCTATTTAGGGTCTCTTAGAATTATTCCGTGTCTCCCTTTTACAATTTAGACATTCATTAAAAAAATAAAATAACGTTATGAGGTTAACTACTCACCTGGTGCCTCCATCCAAACGTGGGACAGTGGTGCATGAGTAAGAGTTGAGAAAAAAGAGCAAGACCTGCCAACAAATGAGCCTTTTTCAATGTTTGAAGTCTTTGTAACTGTTGTTTACAATATCATCACGTGTATTGCAAGTATGCTTGAATTTGTGTCCCATGTGACAGCGGCTTTGTTTGACCAATAAGATAAACACCTTGAAGATTTATTAATTCAGTTTAAGTATCTATATTTATTTGCACAGAGCTATTCAAATGTTAAGTGACTACGTGTTCCTACTGTTATATTTGTGTCGCCTTATTTAGGCTGTTTCTTGTTACTGCAGTCACATTTTAAGGCATGGGTCACACCAAGATGTGTTACTAAAAGATTTGCAGAACCTGTTATATATTTATTAAAATACTTCTTGATCCCTGTTACAAACTGAGCAAACATTTACTCAAAGTAACATTCCTTTCACTGAAATGTCATTTCTTTATGTACATATTTTAAGATACTGCCTGAAAAATGGGAGCACAGACATGCAGCTCATTTATCTTCACATGTCAAGACCATTACTGAATGTAACAGAGGTGTCAGATAAAATAGAGCTTATTACAAACATGGGACATGAAATTAAGATTGTTAGGATAACATCAGGGTGTGTGTGTGGAGTCAACTAGATTATAAATGTATTCCCTCTTTATATATTGATATTTTAAAATGCAGAATATGAACACAGTCAAGACATTGTTCCCTTTTGGCTTTGACTTAAAACTTGTCTGATTACACTCAGACAACAGATTAATCTGATTAACATTCTTATAAACCCCACCCAACCACCGAGACAGGAAGCCTTAATGTCAAACATGAACTATGTTTGAAGAGACGTGCTTCATTTAGTAAACTGTACAATTACACTATTTCTTGAAGCTCAATAGTCAATGCTTCGAAGGGCAGCTATTGTGGAGCTCAGTCGTCTGGGCAGCAGTTTAGCGGTTTGTCTGTACTCTTCTGGTTTGGCCCTCAACAGTGTCACGATGTGCTGCAAAGAGCGAGAAGGCTGCAGGCCCAAAGCGTCCATCACGTTGCTCAGATAATCTGTGGATAAGGCAACAGTGACTTCTTAGAATATGTGGCTATTGTCTTGAATAGATCAAGAGACAGTGTTTCGTCAGTCTTTACCGATATCTGTGGCCAGCTGTTTAGTGGAACGAGGGCTCAGTCGGGGGATGAGCAGAATGCTGTCGCAGTAAGTTTGCATTGTGGCCCGGGCAATGGAACCCAACCAGTAATCAGCAGTGTTATCCAGTTCACCGAGGTCATCACCTGAGGCAGAAGAGCACAAACATTTAAATGGGATGGAAAAAAAATACCAGAATTTGATAGCAAAACAAAATGTAGTCAGTGTAATCAAGCACTGTATTCTATAACCCAACTTAGCATTATTGAGCTATGGTTGTAATAGTATATATACACATTTAGTTAAGAAAGGCTATGACAATTTAGAAATCCTGTGTAGTGCCCAGTCACCTTGCTCTGGTGGGAAAGGCAGCTTCCCAGCGTGTAAGGCCATCTCAAGAGCTGGGTCCTCTTGTGTCACAAACGGCTCCAAGTGGAGAGGTAATGACATCAGATACTGGCCGATCTGCACAAGCAAAAGTTAAAATATACATTGTATCTAAATTGCACCTGCAAAACACATCATATAACAAACAAATGCTACAGAAGCTTAGTTTGCAGTAGACATACGTTTGTTATGTACTCTTGTGGTGACAGACTGAAGGTAGGTAGGTCTTCTGTGTAGCTTTCTCCTAAACCAGGCGCCTCCTGAGTCTGAACAGAAACGGAAAGTGTTGATGAAATCAGAGATCTCACACTAACAGGAAATGCTCACAGTTTCTAAAGATTCAAATGCTCTCAGCATTCGGGCACTCACATTTTGTCAATCAGGGTTTAAAATCTAATAATTGAGAAACTCTACACTTTAATCACCTCCATCTTGGAGACAAGGCAGAGCTGGTGTTTGATTTGCAGGAAGACCGAGTCAAAGGCCAGCTGGTTGGCCTGCTGGTTGAGCCTTGTCAGCGCGGCTCGGGGCTCTGCTAAAAGGCTGGAGTTACCTGTTCCTTTCTCCTGCAAAACAAAACAAAAAAGAAAAATGATGCATAAAAGAAGCTGCGGCGGTAGCATTATAAAACTAAAATCCCTATTAAGCCAACAAAATAATATTGTTAACAGTTCAATACCTTTAAAGTGTAGAGGACCTCCATAAGGCTGTTATATTCAGCCATGTTTCCCCTCTGAAGGTAGTTATACTCCTGCCAGGGGTTTTTGGTGGTGCTCTTCCTCTCTGTGGAGCTGGCCTCCTGGATACCAGCCAGGCTGCGTGGGCTGTATGACTCCGACAAGTATTTACCTGCTGTTCCCAGGATCCTATTGGAGAGAGTGATCAGTTAAAATTTATGCAGCTACTTCATAACTAATTTGAAAAGGCACCATGCTGTTTTTGTGCTCTGTACTAGTTCAAGGTGAAAAAGAACAAGTGTTTCAACATGTTTCACTTCTACTCACTTGTTTGACAGCTGCTGCTCAAAGGCTCCACACTGTCTTAGTAGCTCTCCACAAGTGGCAATAATCCTGTAAAACACCAGATAACACGACTAACCATCTTTACTCAAACACTACATTGCCAAAAATCAAGACAAAACTGATATTTTAGTTGATCTTAAATGTCGGTTACCTGACAGAATTTTGAAATGCTGTCCAGTCCTCCTGAAAAGCGCTAGAACTTTGTGCTTCCTCAAGTCTACATTTCTTCTTAATTGACTGTAGTGTTCTTGAAAAGTCAGACACGTATCTGATACAGGCAGAGACAAATATATAAAAACAGTAATCTCTTTTAATAAAGCAAAGTGCTCACTATAAATAACTCCTTTAAGGCTATAAATAGACATGCAAGAAAGCAACATTACTTTGTAAAAAGGGCTTTGAGCGCTTTAAGGAGTCCACAAACTGCCAGTCCATCAGTCAGTTTGATACAGCGGTCTACTGCAGCACTCGACAGACCAAATAACTTGCCAACAGAGTGGCTCATCTCCTCAACACAATCGATAACCTCCCCATGTTCCTAAAAAGAGATACAGAATTAGGTTTGGGCTAAATCAGACAGGAAAAGGTGTAGTAGTACATACCAGAGGAACAGCACTAATCTGGATGAGGAGATGATTTTCCTCCAGCTCTCCATACTGCAGCTGATATGATTTATATGGGTCATAAAGAGCATAGACCAACTCATTCACTTTCAGGAGGTTGTTCTCACCTGTGGACAAAGCACATGTCACAGAATGAGACTGTATTTTCCACTTGGTAAATTGCAGAAACTATGTCTTAGTTGTGTACATACCCAGGTGTTGCAGCATGGCGGCCTCTAGGCTGTGCCCGAAGGTGGATGTAGTTTGATACAGTTCAAGTAAGGTGTCAAGGCGCTGCTCCTGTGCTGTCCTCTCAATGGCTGTGTTCAAACACACAGGGATTGATGGGACCATGGCCCCCAGAGTCTGGATCAGCAACACGGTCACCACCTCATATGGATTCTTAAAAACCTACAAGATATTTGGACAGGAGTAACAAGAATGCCATTTGCAAAAATCTTTAAAAGGCAGATGCTGATTTTTTTTTTTTTGTATGTGTTTTGTGTCTTACCTGGCTGGCCCACTGGAGTTGTGAATGCCATGTGGAAAGTAATGTATCATAAAACTCTGCTAGTTGCTGGTTTAGACTATGCTCGTTCTGCGAGATGTCCTGCCACATGCTTACCAACTGGCCCTGAGGATATCATCACATCAGTGCGTTACAGTTTAGTCGTAATGATCAATGAGAATATTACACTGAGTATATTTAGCTGTAATATTTACTTTGTGGCATTTGTAATAGTAGGCAAGAAGCTGTGGCATTCTATCAATCTCTGTGAATACTTTGACAAACAGCTTGGCTTGGTCTATAAAGACATGAAGAGAAAAACAAAAACGATAAGGGCACAATATTGTTGGCCAACTATTAGAAGGTTAAAGTATATTTGACCAATTTACCAGGCAGTTACCTATAGACATGGAGTTGAAAGTTGCTACTATCTGTGGGCTAGCTAGAGCTTCCAGTCTGTTTTTAAGGGCCTCCAAGTGGACACACTTTTCAGAGTAGTCTGGTGTGTCCACTAACATGGCCAGGCTGTTCTGCATGCTGGTCAGCTTGGAAGAGATTAGTGCAAAGTCCTGGGAAATAAAGGAAGCAAGTTACATTATTAACTTACCATATATTAAAATGATTGATAAATGTATGCTGGATAGGAACAAAACCTTTTATAAAAATATTATCTCTATTTTTTTTTTTACCTGTGTTTTGAAGGTCTCCTCAATATCAGTACTGAGTGTGCTCCATTTATCTGCCTCCTGCAGTGCTTCTGCTGCCAGCTGCATACGACCCTTCACTTTGTCGATCTCCACCAGGACCTAACAAACAAGAGTCACTTTTAATGCACATTTGTAATTGTCATCATACCATAGCACTGACAAGTAATTAATATGCACATTAAATGGAGAACAGTGGTATTACATGTGATACAAAAATTAAACTGTCAATCACCTGCATAGACTGAGCAGTGTCCTGTTCACACTTCCTGATGTCCTCTTTGACCAGGACCATCTGCTCTTTGAGGAAAGACGCTTCCTGTTTCAAAGCCTCCACATCTCGAAGCACTCTGGGCATGTTCTGCACTGCCTGGTTACTGCTCTCTAAAACAAGGCACATTATCTGTCAGATGTTACAGAACCAAAGATAATGACTAAAATATTAAACATAATAAATTTGTTGTAGAGATCTTCTAAGTTTACATTGATATAGTTCGGTATGCATTTATTTAAACAACTGATTATAGTTTTGAACTGACCCTCAATGGCATTGTTGACTTCCTGGATGAACAGCTGTAGTTTCATGACAAGTGTAGCTGCGTGTGTGTCCGCCTTCCCCGGCGCGTCCTTCTGCACCACTTTGAAAGCGCCATTCACCCAGTCCTTCACATCGAAGTCATCATCCAGAAACTTGGAGAAATCCATTTGGGTTGTCACTTGTCCCCCGATCAATTCTTTTTCTCAAGTTTTTGTCATCGACCCATTGCTAACGTTAGCTAGCTTTTGCCAAACAAGGGCTTAGACACAAATAAAAAATAAATAGCCCATGAAAATGAAATAATCATTACCACCAGATATAGCTCTAACAACGCGACGGCTTCCTCCAGAGTTAACTTTAAACGATAACAGCATTAAAAGAAGACACAGCCACACATTTGATTCAAGGTTTGAAGCTGACGCTTGACAACAACTTCCTGCTTGTGCTCTCTATTTGTTGTCCCCAGAAACATGCAGCACCCGGCTAACATGGCCAGGCTACATAATAATAGGCTATATAATAATAGCTTGGTTAAAACTACATACTAAATATGCTATAATAATAAAAATTATATTCCTTTACATGTTTAATGTGTTTTCGGAGAAAAGAGACAGGATAAACATGAGTGGAGGGCATATGCATTGTGTTACACGTAAATATCCCCGTTCAGAAACGTAATTTTTTATATGTAATATTTATGAGTTATTTAAAAGAAAAGTTTCAGTTGTGTGTTCTTAATGTCTACCATGCAGCCTTTATGGTTACAATAAATACGTGTTAGGATGCACAGTGGCTTATAGTAAAACAAGTGTTTCATATTATAAAACCTGTAAGATTACATATTAGCAATGGCAAATATCCCTCATTATTCATATTATACAATGTATAGATGTGTGTTTATTTTTAAAGAGTTGCCATTTCATGCATTTACAGTAAAATCCTACAGCCTAATATTATTTATTAAACGTAATGTAAATAAAAAATACTGAGTATTGTTCTAAAACATTGGCTTTGCAAAGTCATGCTCACAGATATGATATTGGCTGCTTATGAAATTTATCTCTTCACAGTTTAGTTCATGAATATTATGCAAACTAGAAAGACAGATAATAACTGAAATTAAAGGCAGAGAAAAACACACGGTTGGTACTTACCACTCTTCTCAGGATATACTGAAACAGGATTAACCTGAACAGAAATGGGGATATTAGATCAGATTAAGAATAAAATGTCCCAGGCAGTGTTTACTCCATCTACTCTTATGTCTGGACGAGGAGGACTGCATATGGCTCAGATCCTTCTGTCACTTGTCACCTTTATCCTGGCTGCGCTGAGAGGGGCGAGTAGCCATACGTACTGGAACTATGCCATGTTTACCTGGTCCTTCTGCCCAATCATGACCCTTGTCATCACCATCATTGAGATGTTCAAGATCGAACTCCTACTCGAGCTGTGTCTTAACTGGTCTGACTTCACCACTGGGATGGCCATGTCGTCCACTCTCATGACTGTCACTGTTGCGATCACCTACGTCAACTTCTACGCCTGCCTAAAATGTATCTATGGCTTAATAGTGAGTGTATTTGCTATCTTGTCTGCTGTAGTTTACACACTGGAGGTAATAAAGGACAAGTTTCTGGACAAGAAGAAGGGCTTCTACCTGGCCGCTCTGCCTGGATTCTTTAAAGTGTTGGAAGCCTTTGTCAGCTGTATGATTTTTGTGTCACTGAGTGGTTACAGAGATAAACCAATGATTATTGTGTGTGTCATTTTATATATCATTCCATTCCCAATTCTCCCTCTGATCATAGCCACCAACATCCTAAAAAAACTGAAGCAATGTTTGCCTTTTAGCCTGGACCGCTTTGTTTTTATATTTCTGGTCATCTCTGTGATTGTGTACACATTCACTGCTATTGTATATCCCATTTTCATGTTTAAAGGCAACCCTCGTCCAAGTGACTGCCCTGCCAGCTACTGCATATGGGCCATACAGTTCATGGTGGTCTTTCTCACCTATGTCAATCTTATTCTCTTCTCACTGGACCTTATTTTTACACTGCTTGGTATTTGCGGTTTTAAACGCTCCTAAATGTGTGTCAAAATGTATTCTGATGTCTGAAAAACTACTCACTCTACTGCTTTTTCAGTACTTTTTTAAAATAATATAACAATTGTTAAAGAGAGTTTGAGGATTGAATTTTCTGCTGCTTTTCTTTATCCACTTTATCTGGTCATGATAGTCTTTGTCATACCAACTACATGTCAAGTATGTTGAATTAAACAAAGTTATTTAAGTTAGTAAACAGAATTTATTTTTAGTTAGATATTAATTACAAATAAATATTGAGAAAAAATGGTAATGCCTTATGTTATAGCTGACAAGATGACAAGAAATAAAAGACAGTACATTGAAATCTTTGATTGCTCAGTTACACCATAATATGATAGTGAATGCAAATTGAACCAAATGCACTCAAAGCAGCTGTAAAATATGACATGGCTAGACTTAACCAGTGTTATCACATCCAAATAAAAACGTATCTAAATATTTAATTACGTCACTAAAAAAACTTTTGTGCTTCATTCAACTGGCTCCTCAAACTCCACTGTCTCTAGCAAACCTTGAAAACAGAAGTAGTGAGAGTTGCTGTACACAGGCGGTTTGTTCGCTGATGAGCCGACCACTTCCGGTTTGAGTGACGAGAACGGGTTGGCGCCACTTCCCTTCAAGTCCATCTCCAGCTCCTGCAGGATCTGCAGGGAGTAGGTCATCTCTGTCTCACTGTGAAAAGAAATAGTCAGAATAAGTAGCTATGATGTAATTTACCAGTGAGGAGGCTAAAAGAATGGGAATCAATGTTCTAAATTAATCTACCTTTTATATATATATTTTATATTCGTTTAATTATAGTATATATAATGAAAGATTATTTGTAAATGCAGACAAACACACACACAAAGATGGATAGTACCCAAGTTAATTTCACTACATTTTTTTGTTTGTTTTCATGGACTATGATTCTTTTTACTCACGTGAGTGCTGTGAAAAGCGAAGGAATCTCATAGTCCCTGAGCAGTAGAAGAGTTGGAAGCCAACCTTCATCTAGACCTTGACTGACATCAAACCCTTGATGATATTTGAAGAATAAAAAAGTATGACATCACTAATAATGTTTTCTGTGGAAATGATATATATATTTTTTTGATTAATACAAAAGTCAATCTGTGGCATGCAGTTATTTACCAGGATTAAACCCAACCACCAGATCTGGCTTGGCTGCGTCCTCTTTTTCCACAACATTTTCCCAGAATTCATGGTATAAGCCCTTATAGGCACTAATGAAGACCTTGTGCTTTGGCCCAAATGCCCTGAGTGGAGGCCTCACAATGGGTCCATCCACTATCTCTGGTCCCACCATTACCACCTCTACGCCCTGGTGTCCTGGGAACATGTTGCTCAGCTCATCATAGTCCGTCAGTCTGGCTCCCAGTGTCTCAGACTGTCCTGCTCCAACCAGGTGAATCGTGAGAGGTTTTTTGTAAGGGTTGAGCCCAAACAGCCGGATTCCCCAGGCTATTGTCAGCGGTCTGGATAAGAACTCGCTCATAACTCTCCACAATGACTGCTTGAGGTCTTCTTCATCAGGTCGTGGTCTTCCAGAATTTGTCCACAAATCCTTCATGTTCACTCCAGACATAATGGGACTGAGGCGCACATTGAGATCTCCCTGCATTGCCAGCCAGTCGTCCCAGCCCTTTATCTCTGACTGAGGCTGTGACCATTTTTCTGTAGGGAACGGAAGGTCTCCTGATGGTAAGATAAACAAAAATGGTTTATTTGTTAAAAAGCATCAAAAGAAAAACTTGTGCTCTGTTTGAGAATTGGTCATCACTAACCTTTAAACAAAAGCCATTCCACAACTCTGTCGATGGCAGCCAAACGCAGCTGTGAACAGAACTTCTTGTGTTTGGACCAGTCTTCTTTCTGACAATCTTTGCAGCAATAGTACACATTAAGACATCTGAAATAAACAATAAGACCAAGAGCTGTAAAGCTATTCCACATTTGTTAAATAGCTATTAACTATAAATGACTTACCTGCCACAACGTTTCATGTCCTGTGGGTTTGTCATTTGATTCGGTCGCTTCTCACAATGTGCACAGACTTTGAAAGACTCCTCCATCTTTTCAAACATCTCTTTCTGAGACCGGAAAGCCATGGGTTTGCCTTTGGTCTTAGGCATAGTTCTGAAAAGTAATAGTTCATCACATTATATTTATACTGGGAAGTATTTCACAAAAACCTTGACTGTAGGCCTTTAAGTAAGCTCTATAGCATCAAATTTCTAGCTTTGCAAATAAATACATTTAATTTAACAATAAAACTGAACTAAAAAGAGTAATTTGGGCAAGTGTTTTCATTTGTTGCTCATAAATAAGTCATTTGGCTACAAGATACATAAGATTATATTTTACATCTGTGAGCTAAGCTAGTTTTGTTAGCTAACCTAACATTTCCAGTATCTTTCTATTAATAGTAAGCCGCAGTTGCTGCACGAAGGGGGTCTTACTCTGTCTGTGGTATTTTAAAACTTAATATCTTGTGAAAAACTTTGTAGAACATGAAAAATAACAATAAGACAGCCCAGCGTTCATGGATATGTGCAAATGCAATAGGTTGCCTTAAGTGGATAATATAATTGTCCCGGAACGCCACAAGTGCCCTTAAACTGCGCATGCCTGAAAAAAGGCACCGTTGTTGCCAGGAAACTTTTTGTTGAATGCATTAACTCTAATAAAGTGCATAAAAGCAACACAACTTACTTCTTTGTGTCCGACATTTGAAAGCTATAGTTCCTCAGACGCTGGTGGTCTGTCGCTGTTTTCTGATCTGTGTTATCTGAGAGCTGTGTTGGGGGCTATGTGGCCAGATATAACACCTGTGCTTTTCCTTCTAGAAGGCTCTTTCAACTCCAGAGCCTTCTTGAGCGCACAGGAGGAGTGTGTGGGCAATGAAAAAAGCACTCAGACCCCTCTTCTGCATAGGACATATTATAAACACATAAAAGCTAAGAACCGTAACTATATGGCATCAGATTAAATTTGATTGAGCTATCATTATAATGCGCTTGGTTATCTTTCTTACGGAGCCCAGGTTGGGACATCTGTCGTTTTCACACATTAATAAGCTTTGAATAATATTTAATTTCTTTTTTGAGTGTGCATTATATGATTTGAAGTGTGTAGCTGCTTCCAAACAAAAACTGACAAAAGAAAAGTTTTGCAAAAGAAATAACATCCCAAAAAATAAATAAGAAATACACACAAAAAAAAAAAAAAAAACTTTTAAATTAATATATTTTATAATTTATTGTCATTATATTGGTCTGTACATCTATTAATTTCCCCTTGCGTCTCTGCATTAATATTTTTTCTCATAGCCAAATACAAATACAAAGTGTCATGACCATTATACTGTATTTACACATTTGTTTTTCAGATAGCAGACTAATTCAAATCTGCCTCTACTCTTATTTAAGAATACAGTCTGTGCTTGTAGAATGTACAATTACAGTGCCTTATTATATATTCCTTATCTGTTAACATACAAACACAAAAAACAAACTGTTGAATACTGTTAATTGAACATCAAAGTAAATGACACAACTTAGGAAAATCACATTAATAATTACCCAAATCTGTCTGCTTTTGGTAAACATTTTTGCAGTCAATTAGGTTATGGCACGTGATTTGGTGATTCAAAAGAGTATCTGTGGTAAGCACTTAGTGGTACCAAATGTATGTAAGGCTATAAATACTGTATATATCTCAGAGTATAGTTTATAAATCTATGTGACATATTAATAATAACTTGGATGAAAGGAAAATACTATTAAAAGAACTGTGTCACTTAAAAAAATAATGATTGGGCCTCTTTATTAATGTTTTGTGTTTGTGGACAACATAAGTGTATACACGAGAGATTGAAACACTTTTTATGCCTTATGAGGTTACTGCTTGAGGTTCCTCAAGGTCTTCTCTTGCCAGCAGTCCCTGGAAGCGTACAAAGTGAGAGCTACAGTAAACCGGCTTGGTGTTTGGAGATGACTGGACCTGCTCTGCTTTCTGTGAGCTAAATGGATTGGGTCCACTGTCCTTAATGTCCATCTCTAACTCGAGCAGGATCTGCAGCGAGTATTTGAGCTCCATCTCACTGCGGAAACACAGATAAAATAAAAATAAACAAGAGATGTGAAACAGTGGGATCAAAAATTATAGCCCACACTGGGAGTTTGTTGAGGGGCAGAAGAAGCAAATATTTACGAGGGAAAATACATTTATGTGAAGAAGTAAAGTGGGAACATGGGGAAAATGCTCTGATGGGGCCAGATAAAATAGATTCATAGTTAGCAAGTAGAATATGTTTTATGCAGTATAAGCATGATAACGATCCTGTATAGTTCCATCTCTTGACCACAAGAGGGAGCACAATCCCCGTCCTTGGCTAGAGGACACATGGGCATGCTGCTAAAGATGTTGAATGACTTTGTTAGGGAAATACTACTTTTCGTTTAACTGTAGTGTCATTTTTTTGTTTGTTTTTTGGAAGTTTATGTGGAAGTGAGTGGCCTCTACACATTTAAGGTACAGCATGTGTAACTGATGTGTATACTGTTAGTTTATGTATTCTGCAGTGCAGTTAGGAGACTCACTTGAAGACACTGAAGAATGAGGGGATGTTGTAATCTCTGAGGAGCAGTAGGGTGGGCAGCCAGCCTTTTAGAAGACCCTGGTTGGCATGGAAACCTATGGAGTAAAGAACATACAAAACAATTCATAATTAGTGAAGACAATGTTACCCATTTGAAAACCGTGTCTTTTTTTTGTCAGCTTCTAAAAACATTTTTCAGGATCGATCTTGCTAATTATGAGTTTGCCCTTGCTTCAAAAAAACAGCATAACCTCATCATCCAAATCGTGTTGAAAATGTATCATGCATTCTTACACATTAGCACGGGCTATCCCTGCGCGACAATGCAGCTATATTTAAACGGGGCATCACAATTCACCTTGCTTAAGCGTCCGCAGCTGAAAGGCAGGGTGAGATTTGACTTAACAATTGTATTATTCCGTGCATTGTTCCGTGCGTAGAGATGACGCTATGTCATGCTACAAATCTATCAAAGCCTCATCTGTTCTGGGGTGTTTGTGGGGGAGCTCAAAGCACGAGAATCTCGGCGCGCAGATGGTGTTGTGTTAACTGATGCCTGACACAGAATTTCTGGGGGAAAAAAGGAAATTTGTGTCGTCAGCGTCCACAGGTTTAGATCATTATAAAAGATTTAGAAGTGAGCGAGGCCTTGGGGAGGTACTGTGACAAGTCAGGCAGGCTGTTAATGACTGCAATAATTAAGGGTTTTAGCACAGATTTAGGCCATATGGCAGATTAAAATGCTTATTATGTTAACGTTTTGAAAAACCTGCCATATTCTACAATGCATTACAACCAAATAGTGTAAATAGAGTGTTTGCTTCTATTATTCAACAGACATTTATCTTCTTCAACAATGGCACTCCCATTCTCACTCTGAGTGCGTCTTGCTTGTTTCCTGCTTCCTCCTCACTTTAACACTACCATAATGTGCTCTGACAGTTTTGCAGTAGATGAAACCAATGCAGGCACTCTTAGGATGTCGCAAGTCCTTTTTATATTTAGTTCTTATGTGCGTCCAAGTGACAACTGAGCAGAGGTTACGAGTGCAGCTGGGACAGGGCTTTACTGCTACTTTGCAAGTTGTAGGCTCAGGAAACAAATTCAGAGAGGCTTGGGATAGTCCTCTACTTAATAAGGTCGGCATTGTGGGAGGGTCAAATGATTATCAGGATTGTAATGCCACATACTAGAAGATAAATATTTGCGCTAATGAGTGTTATTTTAAAATCTTAAAGAGGAGAACAAAGGCTGCATTCTAACCAGTCTTCAGTGAAAGTAAAGCAAGTATTCAAAGCTCCTTCCAGAGGACAGCTTACCAACATTATGCTGAGTCTAAAGATCACAAGGCAAATTGTTTCCCACTTGCCCTTATTCATCACCCAAATCCAAAATAAAACCGAGGCACTGATGAAAAGGCCAGATCGAGTGCATTACACTGCTGGTCTTCTCAGAGAGATAACAGTTGAATGAACAGAAAGAGGCTTGTTCTTTTAGACGGCTGATCCCTTCAGCCTAGAACTTTCTATTTGAAGCCACAGCGGTCATCATGTTAATTTGAGCTTTTTTTATGACCATCTATCTACCGTTTCTAGTCACTTCATCTTCCCTAGGCAGCATAGGATTCTTGAAGCTCTGCAATTGGACGAAACTGAACAAATGGAGCTATAGGCCGGAAGACTCCTCCCTTTTGCCTCTCGCCGCAGCTTCCTCACCTGTCTTTCCCAGCCATTCACCGTTAAGCCGCCTATATTTAAAGCACCCTGTCCACTATGTTATCCAGCTGTTTACCTCGTGTCGCAACCACCAGTGTCTACTAGGCCCCGGAGTGAAGACCTGCAGATCATCTACTCTCCTCCTATTATCCATCGCACTATGTCTCTTGTGTCAGGGTCAGAGGGCTGAAGTTAAACAATCAAGCACAATAATACTTTCAAAAAAACCTCACACGTCAATGCATATATAGTCTGTTTCTGTTTGAGTCTCTCCAGGTTGAATTAAGACAGCAGATGATGCCAGTTTTTAACCGTGAATGTTGGTTTTACGTGATTGTAAAATTAAATAGTTTTTGAAAAATAAATATACAGTTACAGTTACTTAACTCCACATAGCTTGTTGGCTTGGAAAACAAGTTGTTGGTATACAGTTCTATCTTCTATAAGTATTTTTCTTACAGTACCACAAATAGACCAATCTGCAGAAAAATAAACTCTTACCAGGATGAAACCCAACCACCAGATCTGGCTTGGCTGCTTCCTCTTTCTCCACCACATCCTCCCAGAACTGGTGGTACAGGTCTTTGTGTGCACTCATGTAGACCCTCTGTCTGGGACCAAACGACCTCAGAGGAGGCCTCATGATGGGTCCCTTCACTACCTCTGGTCCCACCATGACCACCTCTATGCCCTGGTGTTCTGGAAACAT
The DNA here is from genome assembly GCA_024349245.1 of Neodontobutis hainanensis. NCBI lineage: Eukaryota > Metazoa > Chordata > Actinopteri > Gobiiformes > Odontobutidae > Neodontobutis > Neodontobutis hainanensis. The sequence continues at coordinate 10,158,810 of JALDNG010000017.1, forward strand.
GTGATTCAGTTCATCATAGTCTGTGAGTTTGGCCCCCATAGTCTCGTTGTGGGACGCGCCCACTATGTGGATAGTCAGGGGTTTGGAGGACGGGTCGAGGCCAAAGTGCTGGATGGCCATCCCCACTGTGAGGATCCTGGACAAGAACTCGCTCTGAATGCGCCATAAAGACTGTCTGAGGTCAGAGTGGTCTGGACGAGGCCGGCTGGCGTTATTCCATAGCAACTCCATGTTGGAAGAAGACAAGATGGTGTCCAGTCGAGCTGTGACGTCCCCCTGCATTGAGAGCCAGTCGTCCAAGCTCTTCACCTCATTTGCTGGTTTAGTCCATTTCTCAGTGGGGAACGGGAGGTCTCCTGTAAGGGTCCCAAGAAAAGTAAAGTACGACAGCATAAATGTACACTCTCTCTAACAAGCTGTGTTTGAAAAGCAATCAGACAGATTAAAAGGCTGAGAGACTTTAATTAAAATTTCAAAAATCACTTCAGTATCGCTTTATGACTTTCTGTCAGTTTTAGTCTCTGAGGTATTTGGTTTCTGCTGCACAGCATTTTAAATATGCCATCTCATTAATGCAACTTGTCTGTTTTGTGAACTCAAACCCTTCATTAAAACCTTTTAATTTGATTACTCACCAGTGAACATAAGCCATTCCACCAGTCTGTCGATGGCCACCAGGCGCAGGGTCTTGCAGACTTTTTTATGCACAGGCCAGTCTTTTTTTTGACACTCTTTGGTACAATAATACACATTCAGGCACCTGAGAGGCACAGAGAAAACATTGTGGACTGACTTTAAATCAATGATAGAAAAAGTCTGCAAAGGCTCTAGCCAACAGTGTACGCAATCTTAACAAGTTAATAACAATACCCATATGTTTAAGATGTATGTTTGTGAAATTATGTGGAACAACAATTTATATAAGAGTATTCAGAAGGCTTCTCCCATCAATATACAGTCTCTTTTAAGTGCATCATTAGTCAAAAGAACTCAATTACTAGAGCAACTCAAATGTAATGTATATAGTCTTCTTGAGTTTTAGGCCCTGACATCTGCTAAAAGCCTCATGGTGGATCAAAAGCATTAGTGCTTAGCCACCTCTTTGTGTAGATTGTCCTGTTGTCAAACTCTGTCAGCGCTAAAGTCCTCTGTTGGATTGGAGGTCTGACTGCCACTGCCAGCTGCTCTCAGCCCTAGAGGCACCGTGATTTACATCAAACCATATATCAGCTGCCGTCTCCCGTCAGGGCACATTCTGGGCATACTAATCCTAATAAAAAACACAGCTGACTTTCAGGGCTGCTACGAACAGCCTACTGTGTTTGCTTTCTGCCCGTATCATTTGTACAATTTTTAGGACTGGCAGTTGGGAATTTCTAGACAAGGCTTAAGACAGTATGACAGTATGAGTGAAAGAGGTAGAGAGAAACTGAAAAGCAAAAGAATTATCTAAGCAAACTGTATCTAGCTCCCAATTCAGAGCACATGCCTTGACGTGCATTGCAGAAGCATAGCCTTACCATTTGGAATCTGGGGAATCTGAAGAACCCTCCTAATAAAATATACTTAATATTTGGCTTAAATAACTCCTGGCTTTACTGTTGTAATGTCTATGAGCTGTGTAACATTATACACTGTGACAGCGCTGCAATGCTTCCCACAAGACAACCACTGGAAAACAAAAACCCTGATGATGGATCTGACAAGAGAGCCGTGTCCACTTAATTTCCTTACACTATTATGAGGATTAATGCGTATTAGTGTTAATACTCCAATATTTTAATGTGCACTTTGTAACTGAACAGTCGTAGTGTCAAAGACTAGTGTTACCCTAGCATCCAAACTGCCCTAGATCACAAAGATCATTGTGAACAAGTCAAACCACATGGGTCCAATTAACGGAAAAATCTTCTCTTATAAAAAATAATAATGATTACTTTCGTCATTAAATGTCATCCAATCTTTTTCCTTTGGACTCACTTGACACAGCGCTTAAGGCTCTGCCCCTCGCTGAGATGCTCCGGGAGCTTGTTGCAGCATGTGCAGAACTTAAAGGTATCCTCCATCTTTTGAAACATCTCCTTGTAGTTCCTAAAATGTACACCTTTGGGCTTCCCCTCGACTGCACTCCTGAATAAAAAAAAAAGTCCTTAAAAGTGTTAAGATTGGAAAGTAAACCATGTCAGGTCCTGGTTTTGTACCTGTATTCTCCGTAGTCTTTCATGTTGAGCTTGTTGAGAATGACCTGAGACAGCCCAGGAACATTGCTGTCCATGTTGTAAAAGCCAGACTGGTCGGAGAAGACGCTGTCTGTCCCTGGAGCATAGGACTGTGGGAGAGCTGGGGTCTGGGTTGCCATGTTTTCTGCAAACAAACAAATGAACACTTTCTGTACATTCTCACATAACATAACTGCCCCATCTGTTAGCAGACATTTTACTTGACACCATTTTGCCACATGAATAGCACCATGGTTATTAGTGCCTTCGTGCACTATCACATTAAAAAGCCTGGGTGACAGATACATAGCATAGCCAAATGGATGACAATTGAGAAGAAGCAGATCTGCAAACCTAGGCTTTGGTATCAGTCCATACACAAATATTTGGACCCTGACAACCACAAGGCACTGCCAACAGCGTTTTAATCATGACTCCAGACAGGTTTTAAAAAGCTATTCTTGATAATGCACTGGTGCTGCTGCCAGGACACAAATGTGTAATGTGGAGAACACAACAAGAGCTGCAAATAGAGATTTTTACAAGACTGGAATGAGCCATGCATAAGGCTATCACATATTTAGACACAGTTTTAATTCCTAACACACAGGACCTATTCCTTTTAACTTAGATGTCAGAGTAACTGTACAGTGGATAAACGGTGCTACTATCATCATGCCAGGTGCAACAACAACCCGACTGTACGGCAACTGGGTGTCCTTACAAAATGACATTTTCTAAAACACAGGGAGTAAGAGCGCTTTAGTTACTAATAGTTAACAGGCACCTCTGTTACTTGTATGTCACAGGATTTATTTAGTCCGTAGTAGGAAGATATGATCAGGTGTGTGGCACATGGCTCTTTCTGAAGGTTTCTTCTGAAGGACATTGCTCTGATGTCGGGGAGGACAAGGAAAACAATTTCTAGGAATTTATTTATTTACTAGGAATTCTTGTGTGAAACTGCTCAAGTTGTATATATATACTATTTGTAACAATTTTGAGATTTTCATAATTTGAGGGAAAATATAAGCTACATTTACTTTAAATTATATGTTGAAAATACAATTTTTCCTGTAATTTTATTCTATACAATTTTGTAGTCCTTTTTAGCTTTGAAAAGTTATTAGCTTAGAAGGCTACATGTGTAGGCTAACCCCTACGTTAGCCTGCCTTAACTGCTTATTAACATTTGACCTTAAAATTAGAGCCTGCTTAATACTGATGTAGGCTACTCTAAGAGATATATTTTAATGTATTTATAATTAACGTAAACAGAGACTTAAAGTTTTTTTACTGAAAGCACACGAATATTTTTTTTAAAAACTTTCCAACTTGGGCGCAGTATTAAGTTTTAACTTTTTAGCTCTCCATTTTCTAACCACACTGCGAGACCCATTCGCACGCATTCTTCAAACGTTTCCTCTTAAAAAGTTAGTATCTTTACAAATTTATTTTAAGCCTTATCAAGCCTCCAGAGGAAATTACAAAGCATAAATTAAATTATCTTTTAAACGAGAAGATTCTCGGACCATAACACGGCCACAACATGCAATACTTCAAACCTCTGAACCTTTCTCGTGTTTTTCCACCTAACTTGTCTTACCTCTGATTCCAGATTGACCCGGCACTTTGGAGATGAGCTTGCTCGCGTGTGAGTCCAGGAAAGAAGATTGACGTTAGCTCATGCAGCATCTGTTTGGGTCAGCACACTGCCGGAGAGCAGCGGGGGGTGCTCTGGAGGGGACCCTGTCAAAGTGAGGAAAGTAGCCAGGGCAGAGGACGTTTTTAGAAAGAATGAGGTAAGTAGAGACAGTGGGGGAGGAGGGCACTGGCCTAGGTTTCAGAGGAGTGGTCTTTTGGCTCTTGTATCTAGAAGATGTGTTTACAGTGTCATTTCATGCAGTTAAAGGCTGCAGGAGACACACAACCAAGAGGAAGCAGGCATAACATTAACAAAATTGAAGGAGCAATAGGATTTCCTGTTGTGATTATATCATATTTCTAGTAGAGAATGCAATCACACTAAATCACTGATGCATTTTTAGTCACAAACTAGAAACAACAGTTTAATTATGTCTTCAATTGGCAGTTTTCCCATTGCCTTTTTCCAGATGTGAGGCAAAAACCTCTAAAAACCATGTCACTTCCATGTGTCAGAATAGTTGCTAGAAGTTGGTTGAACAAACACAAGAGTTGCAGAGGAAGTTCTGAGTTGATAAACCAAACAAATCCCAACTGGGTACCTTTAGGTTTATCTGTTGCTTGACACTGGTTATTACAATTCAACCTCGAGGCAAAAAGCAGAAACATGGTCACAGCCAAAAACAGACGAGAAAAAAAAGCTAAGACAGTCATTTTTATTGGCTTACGCTGAGAAGAGCAACTTAAACAGTTGCCTTCACTTATCTTATATTTTCAGACAGGTGTAAATTGTTGTTGTTAACATTAGTATTAAACTGTAGGAAATGTCTTAAAAATATGAAAAAGAACAAATCAGGTGTGACCCAAATTCAAAAATATAGCAAATGAAATTTAAACCCAGAAAAACATTTAAAGTGGAATTATTGTCCTCTACAAAGTTTCTGATTAGTCTACTTTGGTTTTGCAGCCTCTAGACCAGAATAAAACCTGCTCCAGAGCAGGGTAGCTGTGGAGTCTAAGTTACCATGGTGATAAAACCTGCTCAAAACCAAAACACCTTCTGGAGCCAGAAAACTCACAAGTTTGCTGAAACAAATTCTGACCTTACCTGGCTCAAAGCCTAAACCAGGCTTTGACCAACAGGCCTCTGGGGTGGTATCTATTACATTTTTAAGATTGTTTTCCTCATGATTAAGTTGGAGGAGCGGCTTTAGCTGAGAAAATAACCAGACTGATTATTACCACAATAATGTAATGACAAGTGCTTGAAAATGGGTTTTAGCGTGCTGTACTAAAAGCTCCAAATAAATAAAGCACAGTATGTCAGTGTTTTCTTTGAGTCACTATGATGAAGCCCAGATGGTAGCCTTGTATTAGCAATAACAACAAATGTTGCCTTTTAATTAAAAAATTTATTTGGTCCATTGGAACCTGAGATTGAAAATTAAAGTTACATTTGTACACATTTGACCCATTTTATCCCCCAGACAATAATCAATAAAATATATATATCACATTCATCAGCATTTCATTTCTTCAGCAATTTGTTAAAACATTTTTTCATTACGTTTGTGTGGCATATGTTTGCAGTCTGTACAATTTACACAAAAGAAACCAAACAAATGGAAAAAACTGCTGGAAGAATGACAGCAAGAATTAAAATGGGGATTCCTGTGAAAAAGTTGATCTGGTGAAACTTTGAATGTTGTGGTGCAGCTTTCCAATTGAATTGAAGCCTTTTATTACTCTTAACAGTATTCTTGTAACAACAGGCCTCACAAATCACTTACAAATAAATTAACCTGGACATTCACGCATACATACTCACAGGGCAATCTGCATTTTGGAGTTTCTTTGGAAAACGTTTGTACACATAGCTTCAAGTTTTCGATTTTACCTTTATGATGTGGTAGCCGTTGTTTTATAATTTTTATTTTTCACAAAACATCTCAAACATGAAAAACTGGTTGTGCTGATAATGTCAAACTCCACTGCAACACGATGTTTCCTGCAAGAAAATCTGAGCTTTATTAATAAGTGCTGCCGGACTCAAGTATACTCATCGAACCTTACACTTAAATATAATCTAAATTGCAACATGTACTCCACTGAAGAAGTCAAGTTTTTCCCCCTTTTTCCACATAAGACACCAACATTAAAAAGTGCAGTTTCCTCTGTTACTACCGTACCGTCATTTTCTGAATCCCGCCTTTTCAGTTGGATCTATGTTGTCATGGTGCCTGATGACTTAAAAAGTCCCCCTCTTAAGAGTCAACACAAGAAGGTTATTTCAAAAGTAAAATGCCCTGTTCAGACCGTTCCACAACACTTTGGGGACTTTAGGTGTGGCTGATGCAACAATTAGCTATAGTAGTGAACCCAACTTCCTCTTCTTGTTTGAGCAATTTAGATTACATTCTGAAGATGGTACAGGACCTTAAAGCCTGATTATTTGGATTTATAGAGCGCACACCTTTTAAATTGAGGACCCTATCTTTTTAGTGCACTAGTTAGTACAATAGGTCTGAGCAGGGCTATATATATATATATATATATATATGATTTCACAGTGTGTGGAGAGGGGAACTGTGTCAGGTGTGAAGCAAAGTGTTTGGATTTGAGACAGCAGTGTGCCTGAAGGGAAACACTACAAATCCTTCCATCAAATGACTTGCCTCAAGCATTCACGCCCCAAACTGGGCCCGTGCAAATTAAAATGAATAGCGGAAGGAAAAGTAGAGAGACTGGTTGCTTCTCTAGTGGGGAAGAAAATAATCTGGAACTAACCCTTACAAAAGCATCTCTTCAGGGAGTGACCTGGCGTGGCATCACCAGCATTGCAGCAAGTGAGACAACACAAAAAAGAAAATCCACCAGAATCAGCCGGTAATGAATTCCGCTGAATGTACAAAATATGACGGGTTTAGTCCTGAGCTAGAAATGATAAAAATGGGAAAATGACAGTACTAAATAAATGATGGCTTTTCCTATTAAATTAAATGCACAGAGATAAGTGAGATGAACATGTACAAAATAATTACGACTCATAAATGTAAATAAAAGTGACATATGTGTGAGGAGAATCAGCTGTCAGATTTGGCTCTGTAAGTACCGCATGTCTCTTTGTTAGTTGTCCAATTGGGTGTTGGGGATTCTCATAGGGGCTTGGTGATTGGCTCAAAGGTCGTGGGCCGGAAAAATGGCTCAGTAGTTACAGCACTCCACCCTGACGTTTGTGAAGCTCAATAAAATCCAATATTGGTTCTGCATACAGCGCTAATACAAAAAAAAAGTAGTAGTCTGAACTGGATCTTGTCTCCCGGTCCCTCCATCGTTTTCATCCCAACAAAATGTCCCATCCAAAATTGGATGACAGCTGTAGCATTTATGAAGCTTTTTAGGAGCTTTTATGCTTTTAAGCACATTAACCCAATACATTCAGTTATATTTCCTGCCTCCAGTTTTCCAGTGCTCAGACAGTTCATTGCTTTTGCATGAAGAGAGTGTGTGTAATTGGGCGGTGGTCATAGAGGCCTCGGTCGGTGCAGGCCGTCAATGTCTGGAGTCAGCTGAGGGCTGTGTGTGGCCTTAGTTGGTGTCCAATCTCCCAGCGAGGCCTGGGCTGCTTTACGGTGAGCCAACCGGTGAGTGATGGAGAAACCGGCGTTGCCCTCCAGCTGTGAAAGCACAACCAGCACCTGCCTGTGGGGGGAGACAGAGAGTAAGAAAGTTGTTTTCTCACATACTGAATACAGTACTGTGCAAACGTTTAAGGCAGGTGTAAGAAATGCAACATACCACCAATGTCATTAGGGTTAGGGTTCTGGACTGGCTGGGATTACATGAAGACACAAAACTTTGAAGTAGCAACCCTCAGTGATACAAGGAAACACAAATATCACAGGCTACATACATATAGTGTTGACCTACTAAACCTGACTACTACTAGAGTAGAATGGAAAAGGCACATTCAATGAAAAATCTTCATGCCAGCCCAGGGTCTACTTTTTCAAACGTACTTTGTTTAAAAACATGTTTTTGAGCTTTTTCCTTTATTTGACAAATGAGACCATCGCTAGAAAAGCAAACATGTGTCAAGCCTGGGTCCCTCTAATATATGACAACTTTACTACTCCAAACGTTTTGGCCTGACATAACCTCAAATAATTTTTGTTTTTCTTTCCTGTGTATTTTGTGTACTCTGTAAAGAGTCTTTAAGAAAACCTCTATATTCAGGGTATCTGGAGGTTTCTGAAATTTAGATTTAAGACTTTTTAAGACCATCAAAAATTAAATTTAAGACCAATTTCATAGCAAAAAAATTTGGAGCAGCGCTCTGTGGTGCGACGGAACAGAACTGAGAAATGTCTGGTGCTTTTTGAAAGGTTTGCGCAGCTGCTTTGTGTTTTTTCTCACTGCATGTGGGTCTCCAAAGCTTTTATTCCTATTGTTTCGAGTTTTTAAACTTTTTTGCACAATATAGGCTACAACAGACCTCGAACACATTGCCACAAACTGGTCCTAACAACGCTGTGAACGTGTCATCTGTTAGTTGGTTCCGCCTATTTTGTTCTGCGTGACATAGACGTAACATTACATTATATTTAAATGAAAATGTTCTTTACATTGTTGGTTAATTTTTAAGACCTTTGAAACATGGACTTAAGACATTTTAATGCTAATTAAGGTCTTATTTTTACATTATGGAATTTAATACCTTTTAAGACTTTTTAAGGATACCCTGTATATAAAACGAATGCATTATTTTATTATTAAATGCTATTCTTCCAGTAAACACAGGGATAAAGTTGTTCATTAGCTCTGCAGATGCATAATTCTCTGATACAATCTTGAGAGCAAGTGAGGCCATAATGATGACAGGAAATAGGAAAAACAGTCTCATTCACACTGCCAGTGTCAAAGCAATTATGTGAAGGCACTTGACAATTGCATTGTCATTGCCATGATGCTAAATGGTCCACTCTATGAACTGATAGTCTAAGAGCCAGAACTATCAGAAAATGGCTGCAAGTGAGCATTTTATTTGTGATAAAAATTTTTTGTTAATATGACATAACGGGAAGTACTGAATGGTTTTGTGCAGTTTTCTATTATGTAGTATATAAAACAAGGACAGAACATGGTCAAATTAAGAATGTATTACTAGGTCACAATTAGGTGTGTCTTTGAATCTCAATTTAGAGGAAAACCAAGGATACCCGGACAGCTTCATTCTGCCTGACAGTACATCTGTCTGCAATGTGGAACAAAAATCACTTTTATGGCAGATATATAATTTATTATTATTATTTTTTTCACATTTCTATATGTTTACTTACTTATACTAGTTATTATTATTTTTTATAATCCAATATTTATTCAAGACTAATTTTTGAATTTCTGAACCGACTTTTGTCCCGACAAAAAAGAGTGCGTTTTTGTGTGTATGTGTGTGTGTGTTAGTGCGTGCATGCATACCGGTGGAGAGGCGGTACACTGTCGATGGTCTTGAGACTCCCACGAGTGGACACCACATTGAAGCTGTCAGTGCAGTCACATGACACATGGAGGTAGTATTTGGGGTGACGGTTCTCCACCACCACAATAAGCCCCGCCCAGCCGTGGGTCAGGTAGTAGCAGGTCATGCCCTCTCGGCCCTGGATAGTAGTAAGATTAGTCAGGTGTAAATTTTATTTTTTTAAAAAGTAGAAAAAGCAATTGACTCAGTTCAGCCTCCAATATTGTTGGAGTGGAGTATTAAAAAAAATACAGTACATGCAGCTATATTTCTGATCTAAGAGATGACCATGTGATGTATTACCATATTTTAAGCCATATGTTTAAAACACAACTGTTTGTGTAGTGCCTGTCACAGAATCCCACATGATTGGCCACCCACAGTGAACAACGAATTCCTGGAGAGCTGAATGCTTTAATGATTTAACAAAGATAAACCCAAGTGTTTAAAAAAAAAAAAAGTCATCTTCAGAAAATTGAGCCAACGTGACAGCGCTTTCAAGAAGGCACTGTTTAACAGAGCCAGAAAAATGTGTCTCCCAGGGTGTGAGTGCTGGTGGCTGTTAGCTGCACATACTAGAACATGTAAAAACACAATTTTCTATTCAAAAGGATGGCATGCCAGTGAATTCAGGAAATAAAGACACAACACAGAGAGCAGCTTGTCCTCGTTCAGAGAAAATGTCTGTTCTCACCTCGTGTCTTTCGCCTTTGTTTTCAGTGAGGAGGATGATGGCGTCGGCTAAAGTGGTGGCAGTGGCCTCCACCTGCTCCACCATCACCTGTCGGGAGCTGTAGATGGCAAGGATGTAGCCTGGGAAGTCCTGACTCGGTCTTCGTACTCCGCCACTGGTCGGGCTTGAAACTGGAAAGGGCAGAAAATGTTTCAGTGTTAGCGCTTCAAAAAAGTGCTGAAAGTAGTTCTGGTGTTTGGGTGCACATACTGGGAGTGGGTGGACCTCCCGAGCCGCTGACATTCATCTGCCAGTGGTTGAAGGCGCAGCACACAACGGCGTACTCCCCGGGCTCCAGCATCACATCACAGCCCACAAACTTCTTCACCGCTCGTTTGCTGTGGGCCAGCAGCCGGCCCAGGGTCAGCTTGTTGCAGCTGCCAAACGAGGCGCGGAAAACCATGATGCACAGGTCGAGCAAGTGGCTGTCAGCTGTGTCCGAACGCCTAAAATGAATTAGTCAGTGATGAGAAAAGTATGGGATTCTTGTGTTCAGGTGATTCCAGACTCGACCAGGACGAGGACAAAATGATGGAAAGTGGTTATGTACAAGCCTTGTATCGCAACAATGTTTACATTTTCATTTCTCTTAAATGAATTCACTCACCTTTGCCATCTATCAACAGGCTTTACTGTCAAAAAATTGAAAGAGATTGAAAGAGCTTGTGAACACCGGTAATGCAGTTTTCAATTTCCTTTCTGGAAGAAAAAAAGTGTCTAACAGCAGCATTGTGTCAAGATACAAATCTTAACCAAACTAAGAAATGTGCCTCCTTAAATGGAACGTGTGTGAGTTTTTGGATCATAAAAGGCTTAATTAAATTTCTTATTAAAGTGATTTGATTTTTGCGAAAAAATTCCTTATACAGATGTTTTGTCGGGAGCAGCTCTGTTAACGCTGTGACAGATGCAATATGTGTTCAATAAACAAAAACATGAGTGAAATATTACCACATTGAACAATTTTTAGGCAATCACATCTTGAAAACAAACAAAATAAAATCAAGCACTATCAAAGACAGTTCAGGGAGCTCCCCAGGTGATGTGATGTGTAAGACTTTGTTCACCTGCTGCCTTCCTGAAAGAGGGCAAACTCCAGCGTGGTCCTCTCCAGCACAGTGAGCGCAGTGACGGTGACCGGGCCGCTGGCTTTGCTCGGGAAGCAGCCCTGCAGCCTGACCTCCTGCCAGTCCGAATGGATCTTACAGATGTCCACCGAGTCAAAGTACCTGCGAGAGCAATAACAGCTCTGAGTTCAGCTTTCACGTGGAAGATATGACGTTAATCTCACATGTTTTCGGCGGGTGCGATCTTCTGAGGCTATACCCATGTGACATGCTGACCTCCCCCAGTTGTGGGCATCTGTATGCATCGCAGTCGACTCCTTAAACATTAGCATAGCCTCTGAGGGAGCTTCTGTACAAACACCATTTACCTTGCTAACATAGCAGACCTGCCTTCTTCAAAGACAGCACCCAAGAGATTTCTTTTTTTTGATATTGACTGTTTGACTGTTTTTTTATCACTCCACTCTGGCTTACATCTTACATCTCACGTTTTATCTTCCTAACAGTCAGGAAGAACAGGCTGAGACTTTATAATATCACTATCAGAATATTTATAATAAGTCCAAGTAAGCCTTTTTAACAAAGTGATAAATGATTCTGTACTGGTCATACTTGCAGCCTTGAAGTGTCTGTTTTGTACAAGCCTGTGAGTGCACTCCATCTTTTGTATGCCACACTGAGCTCCCAGATTATGTGTCTGTCAGAGAAAACAATAAACAGCCAGAAGACAAATGGGATCTTTGTCTAGGGCCAAGCGCATTTTTCAGGTTGGAGAGGTTCAGGAGAACAGCCACAGTGGTCCGTCTGGACTTATTGCAACTCTTATTTAGTTAGACAGGAGGGCCATGAATAAATGACCTTGCATACACTGGCACTGTCTTTAGGCAGAGCTGTGATGTGAGTGCACTGACATATTCCATCAATCACATGGGCTGCCCACACTGAGAGAGACCTGTACGTCTAAAACCAGGTCTATAATGAAATTAAAAAATGAAAAGAATTAGGACGATTTCTTAAGACCATTAGTCAAAGATGATATGGAAGCATGCATAAGAAACACGGAAAAATTGCAGGAAGAACACAAGTCAATACTTAATAGTCTTTGATTATTAGGAGACAGGATTAATTTAATGCGACAAAACACACTGTGAGCAGTGACAAGGCTCCGCCTGCCAAATCCCTAGCAACCAGCACAACGACATCAAAGGTGATGCCTGAAAACAAATGCAATGCACTAAAAAGCAACTAAAGCTTGCAGCTGGTTTAGTGTTCATACTAAGTTCATTTAAGTAACGCTAAAATGCTATGAGCAACTTAGGAGTGGGTGTCCATTATAGAATTTAAAAAATTTTTTTTTTGTTTTAAGCTGACACTAAAATCTGAGTGAAATCAAATGTAAATGAACCACCAGTAATGGAAAATGAAAAGTAAAAGTAACAATGATATATTCAATGCCTGTTGTTGATATGACCTGCTTTATCTAATGGTGGCCACCAGGGGGCAGAGAGGTTAATTCAAAATCATTATAGGTCTGCTATAGGACAAGGCTACAATTATGTAGAACGTGACAAAATGATCTTTGGCCTTACTTGATAAAATCGGTGTACTCCATCCAGAAGACCCCCTCGCTGCTGCCGTTAGCCATCAGCTCGTGACGCAGGTGCTGCGGCCAGTCTGCCCAGTCGTCCGACCAGTTGCCGTTCCACGAGAAGCGGCCCCATGGGTTTCGTAACCTTAACAACCTGAGGCAGAGAAAGAAATGTCAAGAATATACAAATTAATGCAGTAGAACTGTCACCAAAACATCTAAGACTCACTTCCCTTTTTGTGTAAATTCCAAGGAAATGTATTTTTCCATTTCAATATTTCCCACTTATGTTCTGTGTTTTGTTTTTAACTAGATTAAATTTTGTGACCTGAAAAGTGCCTAGGTTTGTGTTAAGTTCCAAAACTTACGGCAAATAAAAATCAGATCTACTATATCAGATCTCATATATATTCCCCAAAACAAAGTATTTTTTGCAGTCTTGATTTATTCATTTACTGATAATTTTTCAAGCCATGATATGTTATTTACACAGAAGCAGTACAATGAAGTACAGAGGGTAGGATAAGGAGTCATCAGCTTTCTGCATAAAAGTATAAGGTTGTTCACTATGGATTTCTAGGCACACGGCAGAAAAGCATATTGGAAAGTATGTTCTATGCTTTTCTATCTCCTCTGGTTTCAAGCTGGAGGACAACCAACTCATTTTAGATCAAGAGCAGAGGCCCAATCTTCCAATCAGGTTGCTTTACAGCTGTAAATTAAAGCGATGGGCTGTGTGTGGCTCTTGGGCAAATTACATCTGGGATTTATAGCTCTTCTCCACTCGCAGGTAGGAAAGAAGGCGCCATTGTGTCGAACTCACAATGCCTCTGTGATCAGAATGAACTGATGTGCACCTGCTAGATTCTGGCATTAAGGCTTGTTACTATGTAGCAGCTGTCTGGAGAGTTTTTAACTTCATACAGAAGTCTATTCAATATCCGATGTTGGGTTGAAACAAGGCTGCAAGTCAATATTTTTAAATGAGTCAGCACTTTTTCAGTTTCCTTCCCAGAAGCTGTTTGCACTTCCAGAAAAAGCTACCATTTATTTCACTGCTTAGAAATTGAGAAGAAATGGATTTTGTGAGCACTTGAACAACCACATTTGTGTGACGCATGCTTCGGGTCCAGTAAAAGGACAGAGGTAATACGAGGTACGAGAGGAGCGGGATGATCAGAATGTGGCGAGAAGGTGAATAATTGATGAGCTAAGATACTTGAAAGAAACAGAAAATGACAGGCCGCCGGTCTTACCTGTAACCCTGAACGTCTCGTACGTCCAGGATGGAGTAGGCATGGCGGGGCCGCAAACCCAAGGCCTCGTACACACTATCGTCCACCTTCATGTTGCCTCCTCCGCACGACGCGCCCATGAGAAACCTAAGACACCCGAACAAGACAATGTGAGAGATATACAATGCTAATAAAACCCATGCCTTTAAATATGCATTGTGCTGTCAGGGCTTCTTATGGTTGGCCAGTAATCTGTTAAAGAACACTGCACTGTTTTCTGACAGATGGACCTGGAGCTTAGGCAAAGATAAATTTGGCCCCTAAGGAACTCTAGTTGTCTCATGTGATTATTACCAGCACTTTTTAATATTGACATATGGTGCAGGTTGGCGTCCATTGCCTCTTGCTTTGTGTGTGTAAATGTTTGTTTTAGAAGTAGTTTTTTTCCATAGGGATGTTTATTATCTGCTTGAAATTTAAAACATAGACTCTAACAGTGGAAGTTTCAGTCACTTTGCGCATTAACGTTTTAACAATTTTGTAAATACAGAATATCCCATCAAGTTATAATTAGGTTTTAGAGCTAAAAAATATATTGCAAAGTTTTTGTCATAGCGATATTACTGATTGTAATATCCATATAGCAAAGAATTATATGTATCACAATAACACACTATTTTCTGTTTTTCACTAATAAAGCCAACTATTTAATCATCCAAATTGGTCCAAACAAAGCTTCAAACTGGGGTCCGTTCAAATGAAAAAGTTTTAGTTTAGATTGAGTTAATTTCTACATTTAGTCCTTGTTTAGACATGGTTTAGCCCTAGTATAATTTATAATATAATTCCTTTCTTCTATGAAGGAAAAGATCATTAAAATATTGCAGATAATAATATCGTTATTGCAATATTTGAAATAGTTATTGCATATCACACATTTTTCAATATTGTGAAGCCCTTACTAGTTTTATACATGTTTTTACTGAATGGCATTGTCCCTTAGAATGGCATTAGCTATCTGGATTATATTGTGATCCATTAATTAAGAGCCTGTGATGATTAATTTTCCACACAGGTTGTTGGTGTTTACTTTGTTCATATTTGTCAGCCTATAGAGTATATAAGAATTTGAGAATGCTCTCGCAGCTTCACAGACAAAACGAGAGATAACTGCACGAGTTGAGAACCCGCTTTGTGATACCACTTATCCAGACCGCTAAGGTTATGTCTGAGCAGATAGAAGAGACATATCCAGCATAGATCCCTAGGTTCGGTTACACTAAATGGCCCAGGTTAGGTTACTCTAAACACTCATGCCGCTTACCCAGCCTCCTTGGAGCTGAGCATTTTAGCCCAGATGAGGTCCGTGTCAATGGGCTCCTCCCGTGGGTTGGTAGAGCTGACCTGCAGCATGAGCGAGTCACAGGGAGCCCCCGTCAGTGTAGCCAAGCCCTCGATGGCGCGCCCCGCCTGCAGGGCAAAGTAGGAGCCGTGGAGTTTGGCCAGTGCCTTCTCTATTAGCGCCACCCAAAGCTGCTTCCTCTGAGCCTGCAAGCACAAAAAGAAAACAGAGAGAAAACAATGAGAAATAGCGATAGTGCCTGTTATGTGTTTGGGGATTAAAAACAATTGGCTGTCAACCACAAGTTAAAATGTTTTGGAGCAGATTTATGGGTAAAAGTTTCGATGCTGTTCTTTGTAGGTATTTCATCATTATAATTTGCTTCTTTGTTTTGACAGATCTGGCTGAAACTATTATAATCCTGGAAGTGGAAAACATTGTTTTACACGTTTCCATATTTTTTACGAAGTCACTATTCCCTATGCATTTCTGAAAAGCACAAGAGAGATGTACACATTGCTACATGGAGACCTGTATTAAAATGGCTACAGGAAGAAAATAACACACAGAAGTAAGGTCTGGCTTTTTTAATGTGATCTTGTCAAAGCTTGTTTACTTATTATTGCTGTGAATCATACAAATCATACTCTAATCCGATATCTTGATGAGCCGTCACTGTTTATGGAACACCTTCCACATTTGTCCCGCTGCCTCTCGTCTTGATAAATGTGTGTAGATAATAGATGATAGAGCTCGTGTCAGTCTCTTGTTTGGGTTTGCTTGTAGCGCAGTGTAATACATGATAACTGATTGCCAGTTGATTAATTACACATCAAGGTACTGTGGTCCTTGGAGACATGCTTGTAATAATAAATTAACATGAATTTAGATTAATATGATTATGAGACAGTGATGTTAGGCTAAACAACAACTGCAGTTCAGCTCCATGACTCACAGTTTTCAGAAAATGCATTTAGTCACGCCCAACGCACCCATTCTGTTAACACCTCTCCTTTTATAAAGGAGGGTAAGGCTGAATTCACATACTTTTCTTCTGTTACAAGATGTTATAATGCACCAGAGGCACCTAAATACAAGTCAATTTTTTCAGTCAATAACATTAGGAGAGACAATGCAAGCCACAACACATTCCTATTTACACTCCACCTTCAAACATGTTCTTAAGATGTTTAGGGAGCATTCCAATGCCGTGTCTGAACAGAGTAATGGTCTATAAGTAACCAGGGAAACACCAGAAAATGTATTTTAGCTGCGCCCGGAGTTTCTTCATAAACGGTAGAGTCGGCGTTGTACCTGAGAGAACAGGAGGTACCCGTAGTCATCACAGGGCAGCATGTCGTCCACAAGCACCGTCGTCCATGTCCCGTCTTTACACAGCCGAACCTGGTACGCCCCCTCTGGACAGATAGTCCTGGTGATCATGACCCTTTCCACCAGCTCGGGACGCTCCGCTAACACCGCCAGCGCACTCAGAAACCTAGGAGAAGAAGAGATATAACTCAGCGAGGCAGAAAATGAAAAGTCAGATCAAAACCAATGGATGTGTGAAGGGGATTGAAAACAAAAGGCAAATGAGAAGGATGTGCTGATTGTTACCGACGTGCGAGGCACAGCGGGCGTCAGGACAAATAAAGGCTGACATGTTGAATGGAGGCAGGTAGAACGAATACTGACTGACGGGTACAATCACAAAACAGAAAAAAAAATGGACAAGCACCTGTCAAAGTGCAAATGAGGAATTAAACATACTTTTCAAAAAGGTAGCCGTTAGTTAAAATGTATTTTTAACTGTAAGACATTTGTTCTGAATGTGAAAAATGTAGGAGAAAAGTTTATAGGGACAAATAAACCTTTTAATTTTATCAGAAGATATACGTTCAACGGCTTTTAAAGCATCAACAACATGGATTAAAGTAGCTTTTCTGCACATGTTCATGTTCAAATTTGTTAAATATCTTGCGAGTTGTGTCACAGATGTTTAAACTCAAACTTCTTTCACGAGGGGGTTACGTCTTTTATCAAAGCTACATTCCATCTGTTCAAGTGGCAGCTGAGCGAGGCCAATCCAACTATTCATCCAGCTGCTGATGGAAAACCAATCGACTAAAGAGAACCAAATGAAAATCCAATTAGCCTTGTCATAATGTGATCCTGTCAGCTTGTATCTTAGGCCTGGTAAAAAATAAATTAAGTGACTAGCCATTTTTTATATTATTTTGCAGTCAGCTGGGTTGACGGCTGGTTTATGAGGACAGCGTGTGTATAAGCAGCCAACGAGGAAGAATTTAGGTTACATCCGTTTGTGAGTAGAGCGGATTTGGCCCCGGGGAGGGTTATTTTTGATAAGCTGATGTGCCAGTGATGAAGTGAAAGTTGTATTGGGACGACTGTGTTGTGAGTGACTGTTCATTGTTATAAGTGTAGAAAAGTAATACACAGCCCAGAGGACACAGGCAGAACAAGGGGAGGGAGATAAAGTATGTGTCCAAACACTCATTCTTGTGAATAATCTGTCGTCAGGTGTATCGTACATCGCTCCAACTCTACCCTACTCCCACTTTTGCTTTCATTTAATACTCGTCTTTCCTTTTATATGAGTGCCACACCAAACCGAACTCGTTAGCTTGTTTTTTTTCAGATGTTCTGTTCTGTCCTTGACCAGTGTAAAGTATGGCTATATTTGGAATCACTCCCTAGTCCCTAACTCCTCAGTCTTTAGGGTTGCACTCAAGGTAACAGATACCGCCAACAATGTAGAGCTGAATGTAAGGAAAAGTACTTATTAGCATTTGATAAACCAGGATTAAATAACTATTTATATAGATTTCACTCAGTACCACGTGTCTTTTTTGTCACAAATTATAAATAAAACCTCCTGGTGTTTTGTCCTCTTTTATGCAAAGAGTTTGCATGTTCTCCCTGTACTTGTGCGGGTACTCCGGTTTCCCCCATCAACATAACAAGCTCTCGTCTCCGGTTAGTGACATGACCGGACTACCTGGGTGCCAGCAATTAAATTCCGTACTGGGACAATAAAGGAATGAAAAAAAAAGTAGCTATATAGTGCCAGTATTTGTGAGCTCAGTGGGTTAGTTAGCTTTGTTGTTAGCAATGCTAACAATGAAGACGAACAGAAAGTCAGCCCAAATTACCAAATCATTTCATATTTAACAGTCTAAGCACATTAATTATTCCGAAGTACTCGTTGAGAAAGTAATATTGCAGGAGTCTCTGGATTCACAAGAGGCAAGTGACACAATGTCAGTTGTGCAATGCAGTAATGGCCTAATACATTAGACTGGCCAGCAATATCCATTCACTTTGTGAAGTGAAATAGGCAATGTCTGAGTGACCGGCCAACCTACCATATAATTATTTATGTATTTATTTGATTGGGACAGTGCATGTTGATGAACATACGTGAGACACAGCCACATGGTCAGATTGTATCCTAAAGGCTAATTTCCATCCATTGTCCCAACATTCTTATGCACTCATACACCAGAGCTGTGTCACTATGAGTCAAGGTGGGTTAAGTGTCTTGCCTAAGGACACAACGACAGTATAAATTGGGGAGAGCAGGAATCAAACCGCCAACCTTCTGGTTATAGAACTACCTGAGCAGAGGCAAACATTACTTAGCTTACCAAAACAACACAACTTTTCATAAAGTTACATCTTAATGTAACTTTATGAAAAGTTACATCTTAATGTAACTTTTCATAAAGTTACATTAAGATGTAACAGTCCCCTCAGGCATAAAGAGCAATATAGTTTAATGGCACTTTAATTGTGTAATTATTTAACTATACGACTTTTTAAAATGTATTGTGGAAAATCTACATTTGAGTCTATTTGACAAACACCACTGCAAAATTGTCCAACTGCTATATAATTGTATGCATTATATGGTAATGTTCAGTCACAGAATTCAACCTTTCTCTATTCTGAGAGCGTACCAGCAGTTTCCCAGCAGGCCTTGCAAGATATCAGATGGCCGCGGCGTCCGGAACACCGACCACTTCACGCCACGGTCCTTGAAGTTGCTGCAGTTGATCTCATGCGGACGGAGCCACTTCTTGATTCTCTGCTGGACGCTGTCGCCTTCGGGAAACCCCACAGAGTGAGGGCCTGGGGGGAAGCTGTCATCCACAAAATTGACTGTGTTCTAAAAAAAAGGGGGGGTGGACAGAAAAAACAAAAGGGAAACAAGGGGGTGAAATGTCAGTTCAGTTATCATAACAACTTTGTATTAGCAAGTGACATTTTTAATGATTTCATTTCTGCTTTGAAATGTGACATGATTAATACAACCCGTCTGGATTCTGGGACAAACAAGGACAACCCAATTCTTTCATAATTATTCATGTGGCAAAGGGAATTACTTGTACTGTTTATCGTGGTTGACACACATGTGCACAGCAGGAGGCCGAGTACGCAGCCACGGTCTATCCCGGATACGGGACACAAACACAAATTGCTTGTGAAGAGCTACACTCTCACGACATGTTCCCCCGGTGGGCCTCAGCATTAAAACAACAAACAAAACTTTTAACACGTTGGAAAGCTGTGTGAAATTAAAACTGTACTGTATGTTTGACCTAAACTCTGTGGACATCTAATCTTGACACACTATCTGCCCATCTAAAACGCTGCTGTACAAACCTGAGAGGGCCGACAGCTTTATACGCACAAGCAGCCCTATCCGGTTTCAGTATCGCGGTGTCAGAAGTGGGCTCGGACAGTTATGTGTGGATATTACTGTGGACAATTGATTAGCTGTCAAACTACATGATCCCGAATCGTTTCAAAGACGGTTGTTGTAGTTTGCAGGCTTAAAGTATGAGCTGTGAACTGGCTTATATTCTGGGCTTTAGCACCAAACTAGATTTAACAAGAGCTTCAAGGTAGAAACTCATTAAACTAATACCTACTTCATAACTCACAGGACAAATAAAAACAAAAAGAACAGGCAAAAAAAATAATACAGGCCCCTGCAATCTTACGGTTGTGGTATTTATTGTTACAAAGCAGGAGTTGAAAAAGCCAAACTAAAAACTGTAAAAACTCAACATAGGTTTGTGATTCTTGCATTCCATCTGAAAGACTAGCCGGGCACAACCAGGAAACAAGTAACATCACTAAAGACGCATTCAAAAGAGAAGCAGCCTTTTGAAATACTCAACTCTCTTGAAAATATGTCGACCACAGCTACTTTGCCAGCACAGCCTTTTGCGATTTTTTCTCAAAAGATGAGGAAACATGACCGATTGCAACATTTCAAGTTGCCTGTTGCAATAACCCTATATAAACTGCAATTTCATCTTTTCCCTTAATTTTGCGCAGCACTGCATCTCAACATTCCACTACCTTTCAAAATGTACTACTGATATGTATGCGTCATATGGTATTTTTACCCAAGTAGTGTAATGAATATGGGGTTAGCCCTCCTGCCTCATTGCAAGAAGGTTGTGAGTTCGAACCTCAGCCGGCCTTTCTGTGAGGAGTCTCCATGTCCACCCCCTGTTACTGTAGGTTCTCTCCAGGTACTTCGGCATCCTCCCACCGCCCAAAAACATGCATGTATAGGTCAATAATGGCAACCCTAAAGAATCATTCGTGAATGAATGTGAGAGTGAATGATTGTCCGTCTCTTAGTATCAAGCCTGCAACTACCGCTGTAGTCCGCCTAAGGCCAAACATCTCTGGGATAGGCTCCAGTCAACTGCGACCCCTAAAATGGATATATATATCACCAGTACTTGTTTCTGGGTTTACTGGTTCCATAAATGTTTACATTCACATTTGATTTAAAGCTCTGTTCAGTCAATTATTCTCAAATGCATAGATCTTTCCTGTATAGATGTTCTGGTCGTTGATTTTGTGATAATCATATGTTTGTGGTGTATTGTGACAACTTAATAGGTTTTATACATGTTTCAACTTTATCAGCTTTTGCAGATAACACTGCATTCCGCCTTTACTTAAGCAGGAACAGGAGCTCAGATTGCAGACTGAATATTGGATTTAATCTATCAAAAATATATTACTACTGCTTTAAGGATTTGTGCATACAGTGTAAATATACTCCAGTTTTGATGTGTTACAGTAAGTCAAGTTGACTCATTGGGTAAACCTTATCCCTGTTGCCGTCTCTGGACAAACGCCAGTAAACAAACCTTAGACTGCCCCCGGCCAATTCACGCAAAGAAAACCTTCTGCTCTCGAAGAGTACACAGAACTGGCAGCCGTACAAGGCCTCGCTTTCAGAGTAGTGGGCCTGTATCTGGATAGTGACATGCTACAGGCGACCTATTGATCTCCTAAAAATCTGCTAACAAGGACGTATTGAGTTGGCGTCAACAGCGCCACACTTATTAAACCCCAAACAAAGGCATCCCAGAACGGCCTGGCACCAGCAAACGCACTTCCAATCCAAAGTACTAAACAAAGTGCAAAGAAATTAAAACGTGGCAAAATTTCAAGCATTAAAACACAAAGCAGAGAAAAAAAAATCTGTTAAAGCGCAGCATCTTTTAGCAGCTCTCAAAACACATGGTAAGGAACGCGGACAAATTTTCAGCTTCCAAACAGAGCTGTTGGCTGTTAGTAGCATTTACGCGTTTGGCAGAGTGAGTCAGCGGCGGACATGCTTTAGGGCACTGGGATAACGCGGGTGCCTCTCACTCTTGGAGCCAATCAGGAAGAGATGGAAAGTAGAGATTTGGAGAAACAAAGTGCACTCAGGTGAAGAGGGAATATTTCTTGCACCAACTGCTTTGGGCCATGGTTCACTGCAGCAATATGGACTGGTGTTAGGCATTGAATTTTTCATCAACAAAATCTCTGCTGAAAAAATCCAAGAAACTGTCCAGCATAAACCATATTATGAAAATATCCTCTATGTGCTAAAAAAGTATATAAAAGCACAAAATTCACAAAATACTGAACTGTCTTCTTGCCATGCAACAGGACACCATAAAATTATGTGATTTTCAGTGCTTTGAAGGTGTCACAAAGACTAACGCCGCTCTCTTACCATTTCCTCTGCCCTTCATGTCCCTGACCCCTAAAAGTGCAGGGCCGCCGGTGATGCGGTTCCTGATTACAGTCGCTGTAGGGAAGCAAATCATTCCTGCTCCTCTCCTGCACTGCTGCTATAAATAGTCCCAGCCCTGCATTCACCTTAACGTTTACACTCTTTCACTGCCACACATGACAACTGCACATGGTGGAGAGGCTGGGAAGGCAGTTTGCAAAGGGTGAAGCACATTTTGAGATATAAGTAAAAAGGGAATTAAAGATGAGTGCAAGAAGGGAATTTACTCTGATGAATGCAGAGGGGAGAAGTCAGCAGGAGGGAGTTCTAACTTTTTTGGAAGAGGAAAACCATATAAAAAGAGATTAAATGCCAATCTTAAATAAGGGAGAAACTGCGAGATGAGACAAGTTATCTCCAATATCCTTGCCTCTTACTGAGCCAGCATCACTCTCACGCTCACGCTCCCAGCGGTGAGCCCTGTGACTTTCAAAGAAGCCATTAATAATGCATTCTGAAGCTCACTTCATGCTATTGTAAACATGGCATGAGAGGTGCCAGGGCAGTGTATTAAAGAAAGGCACGCATTCAGACACATTAGAGAATTACCTGTGTAAAGAGTTTAGCAGTACCCACATTCAGAACGAATATGACTTTAGACAAGTTTCCATATTTTAGTCACACATTTTGTCTAAGATTAAAAGCTAAGCCAGGAAAGGATTGTAATGGAGCACACTTGCTGTGTTTCTAAACAGCTGACATGATGAATCAGTTCAATAAGCACTCCACAATGACACGTGAATGACCTTACAGCCCTCAGATCTTTGAATATTGAACACACAGGCAGGCCCATGATAACAACAGCACAATTAGGTTTTACATTTTATCAAGTGCTATTTAGGCTGTCTATTGAACCAGGGCTCAAAATATACACTCCAAGAATCATTTTGAATAATACAATTAGATCTTAGATGATGAAATAATTACCTAGACAAGAGCTATATGATTGTAGATTCTTATTAAGTAGACTGATCATTTCTCTAAGAGGCACTCCAAGCAGTTTATTGTCAACAAGGGACTTAGACAAGGAAAAAAAGTCTTAATCAAAACGACTATAAACATTACACCACTCTGAGAAACAAGCTGAGAAACAGTTAGGACTAGACCTAGAGTGAGTCCTGAAACAGATTACTTTTCTGTTAATGAGGCCAAGTTTATTTCTCGTCAAAAGTTGAGAAATAATATCTGCAGCTCATAAGCTTGCCATTGCTGTTTGCTAACAAAGCAATTGCAAACAGAAGCACTGACAAAGTCTATTAACATTTCTTTGAAATTAAAGAGATTAAGCGAATGGGACTAAAGCCAGAGCCAAAACAAAGGAGGTATTATAACAAGGCAGTGACGGTCCTAAAGGCAACAATATGTGACACAGTGGGTGCCACTGAATGATCAAATAAGCTATGTTAGACAAAGACAAATTATCTGTGTTATTGCTTGTGCGTTACCTCTCTTACCTCTCTGCAAAAACCGACGATGTTCTCCCAAAGCTCCTTGGCTTCACCCTCGTCGTTGCGCCGGCGGGCCTCTACGTGCATGCTCTCCCTGCGTTTCAGAGGTTTTATCACCTTGCGTAGGGTGAGGTACTGCTGGGCCGTGTGGCATGCAGCACAGTTTTTGGCCTTGTTGTCATTGAGCAGTGTACATGCGGGACAGCCCCACTGTCCTACCTTCTCCTGAAGACCAGTCGAGGTGGACGAGGAAGAGGAGGAGCTGGACGCAGAGGAGGAAGGAAAGCCTCGTGCCGGTTTCCGTGTTTTATGACCCGAAGAAGATAAAGAAGAGTTTGGGCAGGAGCACGTGGCGGCAGGTCCTGATGAGATACCACAGATCGAGCAGCAGCGGGGCAGGGGAACAGGCACCGGCTGCTCCTGAAAGCCGTGGAGCTTTGAGGACCCACAGGCTGAGCACTTGGCTGCACCAGTGGGGTTACGCAGTGTGCACTTGGAGCAGGCCCAGGTGCTGAAGTCCGGGCTGGAGGGGCTGGCTGGGGTAAACCGTACCGACTCACAGCCCACCAGATCAATGAGGTCAGCACCGGCCCGGGACGAGCGGCAGGTCTCACATTTAGATGAGCTCCCTGTGTTGGGCAAAGAGCAGCTAGGGCACTTCCAGGTGGAGGAGGCAGGGAGATGAGGGGGGTCTTCTTCTTCTAAAATACTCAGGCGCTTGCTTGGGTAGGAGGGCTCTTGTGGCTGGGCATGTTTGGGCTTGGCTGGGCGCTGTGGTCCTGGCTGGGGGGGCACAATGGCTGTTGAGGGTGAAGTTGGGCTGGGAGTGTTGGTGCCTGGGTTTGGGGGACGACCAGGAGGGGGCACTTCCCTCCGGCTGCGTGGCACAGGGTTGTTCTGCAGCGAGGAAAAAGAGGCAAAAGAAGAAGACGCTGCATGTGGAGGCTCCTGAGGGTCACACGGCGGGGCAGTGGGAGATTCATCTGTTAAATCTATAAGCAGTGGTGTTGCCCCTGCTGTGTGTGCTGGAAACCCCAGCACAGGGGTCCGCACCTCAGGCACAACCAGAGCCTCAGGGGGGATTTTAGGCAAGGAGAGTTTCCTGGGCCCCCCACAGGCCGAACAGGAGAGGGCCACGGGGGTGTTGTGGAGGGTACAGCGAGGGCAGGCCCACCCTGAATGCTGCCCCTCGGGAACCCCCACTTCTCCATTGCTCTCTGACCGCCGCAGCACCTCCTCTTTGGCCAGGTGCTGTCCGTGGGGCTCCAGCAGCACTGACGGGGTGATGCTGGATGTAGGTGATTCAGGGGGGGCCGAGGGCAGGCCATTGGCAGTGGCAGCAATGGTGGTGGTGGGAGGCGTGTGGGTGGCAAGGGAGGGGCCAAATCCACACACAGAGCAGGCTCCGGAGCCCTGGGGGTTGTTGAGGGTGCAGCGGGGACAGGCCCAGCGATGCTCCTCGGTGCTGCTCAGCCTCAGGATCTGGTTCAGGTCTGGCTTTTGGCGTGGAGCTTCGCAGATGGAGCAGCGAGGGGCCGCGCCAGCGTTTAGGAAGGTGCAGCGTCCACATGACCACTCACTTCCTCGCACCGCTGCTGCCATGGAGCCAGGGGAGTGGGAGTGGCTGCAACACAAGACAAACTATATCAATACAAATTCAGCCATTAAATCTGGCACATATTACACTTCTATAAAGCTTAAATGTTTCCAATGTAATAAATACTGCATCAGCCAGAGTTTAATCATCAGAAGTAAACGGATGTTAGGCAGAGAAGGAACAAATGTGGTCTTCGAGTCAAGGTGCTTATTTTCATAGAATGTATTAAAGAGTGGAGATTACATTGACAAATTTTCTTAGTCATTTAAAGCGAGATCTAGCTATAAGAAACTGCAAAAAAATGCTGTTTGGAAGTTGAGCTGAGGTGAGGCGTACAGTCAATGAACAGTGAGCTGAAGTAAGACACTTTACACAGACAGCATAAACGTTAAAAATATGCAACTAAAAATGTACCTCACATAAAGCAGTCAAAATCCAGGCTTAAACACGTTTATTTACAAGGTCACAAGACAAAAGGCATATTACAGAGTTCAGATAACTGTCTTCGCCTCTTGGTTATTTTAAGAAAAACGTAAGATGAACAGCAGGGAAAAAAATAAATCATGGAAACCATTAGCTGGTGAAGGAAAAAAAACAAATCTCCCTCCTGGGGGCACACAGGCCAGTAGATCTATACACTGTGGTCACATGATCACATGTGACCACAGAGGAAATAAGAGGAGAGGAGGCATGTAGGAAGTACAGCAGTCCTGCTCCTGACTGACATTTACATAAAAAGCAGCAAACTTGGGTCTCTTCCTTTCACTCAGGCTGAAGGGGTGACATAGAAATCACATCAATCTCATTTCCCTAATTTCCAAATGAGTTTTGAATGCATGGGTTTATTAAGTCTGGCTGCCCTTATGACTCTTGAAGCTTAAATGAGAAACATTCACAGAATCAAAGTAGCAAAGGATAGCGATAGTAGAAAACAGTTCAGGGTTCAAACTGTTGGCAAATGGTGTTGAACATCCTGTGGGCCTGCAGTGAAATCAAACAGGCTTATTGATTTGGGGCATATTTGGCCTTGTGAGTGGGAGCGGCTCAGCGGGATATCTCTCGAGTGCAGGGGTGGACCATGTTCAGGGATAACCTGAGGGACAGGCCGGGGCTGCTGTATGAACCAACCCATAAATGTCATTGTCACTCAAGTGGCTCCTGTGTGAATGCAGAGAAGGTGATGTAGGAAGAGCAAGGCAGAACGTGCACTACACCAATAATTAGGGGGCACCTCTATAGGCTTTACCCATTCTAAATCATCATTTTGTGGAAGTGGCTATATATAAAATACCAATATCTCTCTTTAGTTTTCCGATGAGACAAGAAAATACCTAAGGTGCCCAAGTAAGTATGGGCTATTCACAGCCTGGGGTCTGTAAGGGCTGTTAATCCCAAACATGAAGACACTAGCTCCTTCTATTACTTCCCCTTTAATGCAAAGTAATAAAACCTTCATAAACCCCAAAGTAAAATTAAATTACAAGTTGTAACATCACATCAGTACTCAATAACAATATCACCATTCATTTGTTTCTTTAATAACACACAACCCTAATTAGGCCTTCGGTGGCATTTTTAATTCTGCTGCAGTAATGAGGAGTACTTTACTATACACGTTGCTCCACTGTAACCCTTGCATCGCGGCCAACTTTGCTGCCCTTAGTTCAACTCCATTAAACTCTTTCAAATCAGGCGAATCCTCCAAACCCTGGGGAATCTTTTATGGACAAGCACACTGTACTCTTCTCTCTTCAGCCTCCCTCCCCTCAGGTAGCAGGAGAATGACAAACATGGAGAGATGCTAAAGTGTCTCTTTGGGTGCTTCGTGTGTGGGGGTCATTGCCGCCGGGTGCAGTGATGAATTAAATCATGTACGTAGTAGCTATATTTATTTCTAACTTTTTTTTTTTCTATTCCAGATGAATTTTATAGCATTGTGGGTGTGTGGGCTGCAGGTGTAGCAAAAGTATGGAAGTCCTGCTGCTTTGTGTCAGAAGCTGTTAGTGGCACATTCATTTTCCTGTGCTCACATTAGTGCTCCAACATAAAGCAGACCCCCCACGAAAGAAGGAAACTGGCCTTTCCAGTAATAACAATATTTTGGCTACAAAAACACTACTTTTGTGAAAAATGACAAACACTGCCTAACTCAAAACATGACTTGTGCTTAGACTATAACACTTAGTATTTACCAAGCTATATAAGTTTAAGCTAATTTATTCCTGGTACATTTTTATAGCTTTCTATGTCCAGGCGTAGGCGGGTGTCAATTTTTTCAACATTCAAGCCTTTCTTCCACAGCATTGTTTTCAGCTTGCAAAATGAAGATACAATAGATACATCACAGACTCGCAGATAGGCAAAATAGTATCTGCTCAATATGTTCAGAGAAAAAGGTGTAAGCCAATATAATTATGGTCACACAAATTAATAAGTTAAATATAAATGTTGTTGTGCAAGAATACTGTTTATCCTATTGGTGTTTATTTCACTTTATTTGGTGTTGGACAGAATCAAAAAAGACTTTTGGCAGCTGGCAGCTTCAGGTGGTGGCCTTGATACTCGTAGATATGCACCAGTGAGATATTTTGCCACATGGACAGCTTGCTCAGAATGATTATTTATTATGTTTGTGAACACAGTGCTGTCCCTAATCAGCCGACCCTGTCCTCACAGCATGGTCTGTGAGCAGTACGTAGTATTTGCATGTGCAAATGGCATCTCCACGCTGGCGTCGCTGGCACATGTTCACACGGCGCTACGCTCTCCAAGCGTCTGAATAACTGAGGCCCGCAAACAGCAATGACGACAGCAACAACAAGTGTCAACACTTGGCGTTTGATGACAGTGTCTTCCCTACGGCCATTTCCACAACTGTCAAACCTCTTTGATCTGCGTCGAGAGAGCAAAGTCACAGTGTCAGCCGCAGAGAGACTTTGTCAAAATGATTGCTTTGGTTACGGCTAGAACACGAGGCGCACAAATTTATTATGCAACAGTTGATGTCAAAGCTTTTTATTGTAATGATAAACCTCTAAAAAAGACACAAATTAATAACTGGTGCAAATAAAAAATATATATAAAATAAAGTGTATGGTGTGACACTACTTTGGCATACTTTGGGATATTGTTCAGCTTTCTTTTTTTTCTTTTTTTTTATCCCTTTATTATCTCTGTTGGGAAATTACTTTTCGGTAGCCAACACCAGGGGATGTCCAGGTAGCTCCGTCATGACACTAACCGGAGACTCTTGCACGTTTTTGGTGTTGGTTGAAGGAACTGGAATACCTGGAGAAAACTCACCCAAGCCCGGGGGAGAACATGCAAGTTTCACACAGTTTGATGGTTTGATGATGTTAAAAATGTTTCTCTTGCTATCTGAACAAAATTGCCACTTTTAGTTTTTGTCCTCCATAAATATGTAATTCACATGTCTCATAAAGTTTTGTAACAGATAGAAACGGTGCAGATAAATGTAAGCACATGGCTAAATTCCTTAAATCAACAAGTGCACAAAGCATCACACAGAACCAAGGCTATTTATGTTTATTTTCCTGGCACTTTTCAAATGGCATTACAGGAAATATGACAATCCTTCTCTGGTGACTATTAGACATCTTTCAGAGTCACCATAGCTGTTTTCCAGCTGCTCTGTGGGAGCTAGCAACAGCATTAGCCTTCGTGATATAGCCATTTCTGACCTTGTCCAATATCAAAAACCCAAATTTACTAAATTATGTATATTTTTCCCTACTATCAGCTCTGGCTTGCTCTTTGTAGCTTACATCCAGAATGCTTCACTCCAGCTTGCCATCCCTGAGCCCTACTTAAGAGTATAGGCTGTGAGTACATGCTCCACACTGTGAAAGAGTACACACACACACACACAACCTTTGTCCTTGGCCCTGTGTGGACTAGAGCGGTTCTGAAAGTGCCCACTTCAGCTCCTCTGTGTCGCAGACCTGGGCGCAAAGCCAATAGCTTACAGTGGAGACAGACACACAGACGGAGACAGCGGGAGAGAGACTCTTTGTGCAGTCCGCAGCCCATAAAGTACCTGTTCTTACTCTCAATTCATTTAGGTAAGAGCTCAATGAACCCTGGACAATTGCTTAATGCTTGGCTGGTTTTAAGACAATCATCGAGCCCTTCGGCAGACTATTCTAAGCTCTAAAACTCTCAAGGAAAATGAGGAAAATGGTGTAGTCATCTTGGTGAAAGAAGGCAAATTAGGAGCCAAAATGCCAAAGAGGAATTGTTCACAGTAGTGTTGTAGTTAGGTTTCATTGAGACCAGAGGGTACCAAGGCCAAGACCGAGCCAGGGCAATACAAGAGAGTAAAAGGTCATGGGAAGAAATGAAATGTCTTTTAATAACTTGCAATACCAAGCCAGTTTTGAGCACTTTAATGATTCCTAACAGTGTCATGAAATTACAAAATGGTCAGTAATTCTACCAAAGCAATGCTGAATGTGTACTCAACCTATGATGAATGGCTTGGATTCCTCCACAAACTAAGCTGTGGTGCAGGATCAAGAGAGCCAAGTCTCGCCAGCTCTTCGCCGCTTCACCGTGAGACATTTGGCCTTTGTGCGCCAGTCATTAGCACTGCCTTTCCAAGGTTGGCTTAGAGCCCAGGGCTCAAGGAGAACAAACGTTACATGCTTTCACCAACAGGGGCAGGGGATTTGTGCCTTTTTAAAAACTTTGCAACAATAAACAAGCAAAAGTGCTTTTTTTATTGCACCCAGTAATCCCTTGGAAAATGTACAGACATTTACCATTACTGTAGTGTTCAATTGTTTAGGCATTGGCTGGATTAAATGGTTACGAAAGATTGCATTACCACTATAAAGCCACTGTGCAAAGCTTAATTAAGAAAACATATGCCTGTCACACTATGACTTTAATGAATAAAGGCCCACGTTTGTATGGGTCGAGACATTAAAGTTAGTCAGCACCTTTGGAGAGCTGATGTAACAGATGGCCTGTCGTTCACGGCGCTGCATGTGTCACAAAGGGTTTCCATGACAGTTCATCTTGTGACTAGCTATGCCTGAGCTTTCAAAAAGCAGAAAGACTTTCTGAAAGCACACTTGTCATACAATTTACACTGCCAACTAGACAAATAACAAATTCGATCTAAATTAAACAAGCTACGTGTATCTTTGAGCTCCGTGCCAAGTCGACCGTCTTATGTAGAGAATTAGAAGCAAGAGGATGTGGTGGAGTGGATGTGCCTCGGTGTGGGGGGGCTCTGCTTTTGAATAATGTAGGCAGTTCAACAGAGCCGGATCCGACCTGTCACAGAACCTTAACATGTTACTTTGGGAAGAATCCATAGGTGCAGCACACAGCTGTTGAAGTGTATGCAGGGAGACTATACTGTATGTTTTTTAAATTTGAGCATATGTCTTCTACTGGGGGTGTGCTCCTCTGTACAGATTGTAAACAAAAAAAAGTAGCGCTATTGCAATTAGCAAGAAGGGTGTCCACTGGGAAAGAAGTGATGATAATTAACCCTGCTTTTGACACCACTGAAAAAACGTGCTACATCTTTGAAGTAGGTTGCTGTCTGGATGCGGATGGATCTGTGCTACCCCTCCACAGTATAGTCAAAACTCAGGATTTGAACCTCCTGCACCAACGATCATGGCCTTTTAAAGCTATGGAGCCAAAACTAGTTCCACTATAATGCAAGAAAGACATGTTCCAGTTGTCCTAGTCCATCTTAAACAAATTATTTATCAAGAAATTATATGTAAAGAAAAAAAGTAATTCAATATTATTCCCAGAATGAGCAATTTTAACCCATCCTAGTGCTAGTGTCTAAGGACACTTCAACACTCTGAATGGAAAGAGTGGCGACAGTTAGTAAACAGCCTGCTCTAGCTCAAGAGCCAAAACTCACACCGCGCCATCCCAGCTGTTATTTAGAGACCTATATATATTTACAGCATATTCCTAAGTCCACCTCCGGTAAGCAACTATGAGGCCAGCCCGTCCTTGAGTTGACTCATCCTACCATTATACCTTTTTACTGCCGCAAGGTGATTTGCCCGCAGAAACCCGACTGTTTATCACACATCATTATATAAAATAGTCTTGCTTCCCCAGGGCTGTATGCATGTGTAGATAATAAACACCATTGCAGTATCAGCTGTCTGGGATTGTGCGTAGCCTGCTTGGGACTGATAACTCGAGGTGGACTGAACTCGGGCAGGTTCCAGATGTCCGCCAAAAAGAAGTGACTCACTTCTGATAAATATTTACAAGCTCTATTTCGCGCAAAGACGGGGATGGCACTATAAACGTGGGAAGTGTGGCTTTTCAAATGTTTATAGTTCGTGGAGCTTCATTATAAAATTGTAAAAATGCTGCAGTGCAAACGAAGTTGTGAGCGTCCTCATCATTTTTCTTATTCTTCCACTCAACACTAGCTGACAGAAAGATGTTGCCAGCTGGGAAAAAGTCATTCCTGTTCAATAGAGCACATCTTGTTATTAAAAAAATGAGACTTATCAGAGGTCTTGAATCAGACAGGTTGTAAAAAATGGATAATGAATGCTGAAACATTCCGCTGCATCTGAACGCGTTCGGCGAACTCAGCGACAGCCATGACATCAGCACTTTAGCAAATTCTTCACCACACTTGAGAAAACTGACACAATGCATTCTGGCCGTTAAGTAAAGTATGTGTTTGGTCTGCTGCAGTTTTACTGGCAAAAAAACATGTTTATCACTTCATGGAGGGGTTTTACTAGCTTGCAAAATCAAAGCAACCTTTGGGCTTGAGAATGATTTTTGCCCTAAACAAACATTCCCAGTGAAGACTTGATGAGTCAGGCTGGGACCCTACCTTGAAGCTGCCCGATAATGTGTTGTATCATGAGTCAAACATTATTAGTCACTTAACCCTAATATGAGGCCAAATATATTCATTAACTAACACTTTTATCTGAAGCAGCAATGACTGTTAGCTACAGTAAAAATACTGCACATTTATTAGAGCTTTAATGAATTAAATTTATGCAGGCACTTGACTTGTATGTGCAGGTAAAAAAGATTTAGAAAAATGCATGTTATATAGCTGATGGCACAAAACAAAGCAGACAAAGAGTCTTCTGAACTTGTGTCTTTAGGCCAAAACATTCCTTTAATACAGCTCAGCGAGGCTGCTTTTAAAAACTCAACAAAACACTCCCCTCTTCTAAGGACGAGCTTATGGCGAGGCCCCGAAGTGACAATGGCGACGTTGTTTGAATGTATAAAACTCTCTCAGTTTGTGTGTGGTTATGACTGAAAGTTTTTTTTGCTGCTGCTGTTGTTTTTCTTTAAGAGCCTGACCTAGTAGATCACAATCATAGCATCATACCCTCATGACCCAGAATGATTATCATACTTTGAAAAGAGCAACTAAAAACAGTAAGAAGGCAACCCTCAGTCAAGAAAACAAAATAGAAAAAGGATGAACAATAGCTCCAGGCCTCTGCCATGCCATTAGTAAAACATTCACAAACTGTGCCCATTTTTGACGGGTGAATCGGTCAGTGGTGGAGACAGCTTGAGACTTTTGAATCTTTAAAAAGAGGAAACTGTCAAAGCAAGTTCCAGCAGACAACATGTAGCATCGAGTTAAGTCATGGAGGCTAGGTGTGGAGCTTTCAGGGTGCACCAGAAACAGAAAGGAGAGAGATGGCAGGGACACTGTGCTGTAGCGGTTTACTAATCTAACGCTGCTGCAGGCGCTGGGACCTGAAGGGCATAGGGACTGCTGACACAGCGCTGCCAGAAGGAAGCTTCAGCATAAAGTACACTTTTACTTCTCATTTTCATCACAAATATTTAACCCTTAAAAGAAGAAGTGTGTTTTGGCATTTGTTTTACAATGATGCAAAGTTTTCAAGAAATTTAATTTGAAAGACGTACAGTAGACAAATAATGTTACGGCGCTATGTGGCATTTACAGTGTGTATGGCTAGAGGCAGGCTGAGAATTCAGAGGTTTTGTTGTTAGCTAAATGTATTAAAACCTAAAAGTCATTAATGTAAAATATCTTTGCACATGTTTTCTAAACATGACTCATTCTCTAAATAGCTTAACCCTGGTTTCTGGAAATGTTACATAGCTACATTACATTTGAGAGATAATGTGGATCAAAGCAAAATGATAGATTATGTGGTATTCTGCCAGTGCTATAATTTGCACCCTTTTATTTGTTTATTCGACAGCCAGGTTACCATGTGTGGTCTTATCTAGGGCCAGAAATTAGGTTAGCAAACATATGCTACAGATTTCCATGGCAACAAGAGTAGGAGAATCTGGAATCATGTCAGTGGCAGAGCCAACAGGCTATTTTTCTGCAGCATCAATGCGGTGGCTTCCAAAGACAGCCACATTGTGAGACAAGGCCTGTGAGCCAGATCTATTCCGGTTGCTTATAGACTGACGCGGCCTTGTCTTCTTCTCACAGGCTACAGCAAAAAAGAGGACATGCTGAAGTAATTCAGATATAAACACACGGCCAGTGACCATGCCGGTCGATTCCAAGTGGACCAGTTTTAATCCAATTAAAGGGAGAGTGGCCAGTAGAATGGAGCGGCGATAAACGCCATCATCCATCACCCTGCAACAGGAGGAAACAGTGGGCCCGCTCTGGGGAGCAGACGCTCTCTTTAAGGCTCTGCTTCAAGTGCAGCAAATACAGTGTATTGCTGAAATCCAATAAAATGGTTTGGGGCTCACATTTTTTTGGATTATAGTGCTATGACTTTTTTTTACTAACAAATACTCACTGAAACAATAGTCACTTCAACATTTCACCATGAAGTCAACTTGAATGGGTTTTACAGTAATTGTTGATGGCCAAGGCACTTCACATTGTTCCCCATATTTTCCTTTCCCACAGTAAAACAAAACTAAAAATGTTTCAAGTTTATGCTTCTGCTCCTTTTCTTTTTAATTTACTTTTCCCTTTGGTCAAATTAGCTGCCACAAACAAACTACTTATCTGGAACTGTACTAAGGAACTCTTCTAAATCACGTTACTGTGGTAGTTTTGGTGCTCACCTGAGTCCCAGAGCCTAAATGAATGACACAAAAGGGAATAACACACTACAGCTTGACTTGAAGGGAACTCAAAGGTGTGAAAGCCCTCTGAAATAGTCATCCTATTATTTAAAAACTGTGATACACTTCGGCTCATGGAACAATCCTCTGTGGACAGTGGTGGTTCGGATTCAATGCGCTCTCACTTTACAAAGTTAATGGGTCACTGGTGGGTGAAAACAAACTGAAATTACCCAAGGACAAGTGCATTCTCTCAGGTAAGCCAAAAGGAAAGAAAATGTTTTATGGGACAATATATTAGTGAATAAACTATATGGCAGGGCTTATAGGACCATGTTGTTTCTATATTTCATGCTCTGTCACAGATCAGCAAAGCTTGCCAAACGGTATTATGCTCAAGTAGCAGTGTGTGTGTGTGAGTGTGTAGAGAAACAGGGGGGGTGACAGATACGAGGCCAAGCTCCAAAGTGCTAATGCACCGTATTTCTAAAAGCTTTAGTATCACAGGACGTGAGCAGCGTGTGTTACTGCAGTGGACTAAAATGGTGTCTTATGTATATATGTGTGCACGTGTTAATGAGCTCAGCTGATTGAGGCCAGAGCCTACTCAGTGATGAATACTGGGCCTTGTTGCTACAGATAGAGATAAACACTGGGGACACAAAACAGATGAGCTGCGAAATAAAAAATGGAATATGGTTTGATAGAGAGCGACACTGAAAGGAAGTGCTTGGTCAAGTGGCCCAGGGCTCAGATAAGATTATTTCTTACACACTACAGGTTAGATCTAAAAATGTATTAGTAAAGAGGAAACAGCCTTTTGACATAAGATCTGTAGCAACTAATTCAAGTGAATAATAGTGTATTGGAAGGTTGCTGTGTTGCATCTTTTTAAAAACTTCACAATTTTGTCACACATCGCTCTGTCTAGTCAATTAGTAGTTTGCACTAGCTTTTTGGCCATAAATCCTTACTTTAATTAATCACAAAGTTATGAAATTACATTCCTCTCCACATAATTGCTGCCGCAAGCTGTCAGCATTTATTTTGACTCATTTCTAGAGAACAGCAGAATATTTGTTACCATCATTTGAAGAGATCTATTATTTATTCAGTTATTATATAAAAGTATATTACTATGTTATGGTTCAACTGTCAAATGGGGCAGATGGATTTTTACCTCACAATCAAATACCAACGGCCAGAGTGTTTTTACTTAGCTATCCACATAGATTTTTGTTAACTGGGCATAAAAAATATCATGAGTTGGGAACCTTGACAGTCGTAACTGTTAAACGTAGAGCAACTGCAAGGAAAGCATTGAGAGTGCAGGGCAGGAATCAAGAGAGATGAAAGGCTGACAGGAGACTGAAGCTGAATAAATGATGACAGCCATTGTGCAGAAATGTGATCAGGCTCTCTGAAAATCAATAACTAACAACCGGACCATGAAGCCCTGAGTGACTCAGCAACAACTTCAATACACTACGAGCGGTCGA
The DNA here is from genome assembly GCA_024349245.1 of Neodontobutis hainanensis. Lineage (NCBI taxonomy): Eukaryota > Metazoa > Chordata > Actinopteri > Gobiiformes > Odontobutidae > Neodontobutis > Neodontobutis hainanensis. The sequence continues at coordinate 10,194,889 of JALDNG010000017.1, forward strand.
TCGACTGCCTGTTCTCATTGCAAGAGACATGACCCAAAAAGCTAAAGGAACAGAGGAAACATGTCCCTGAGAGGGAGAATGAGCAGTTTTGGAGGGAAGTCAGTCAGAACTGTTGGATGAGTACTACAGTCATACTGAGCTTCTTAAACGACGCTGATGGGCCTTCCAATATGTTGACAGTAATTCAGGAGGCAGTGACTGGAACAATGGATTACTGCAGCACACTCCTCCTTTCGAAGCACTAACTGAATTGATATGTGTTCCCCCCGTCAATACTAAGGAACACTGTTTACTTGAATGGCACTAATAGTGTACTCTGCTTGTCATAAACCTGTGTGAGTTATAGCTGCTGCTAGTGCTAGCTCAACAAAAAACCTGCTTCTTCGAGAGAAAATAAAAAGGATCCAGCCAGTATAAAGTAGTGCTTATTATCAGTAAATGTACTTTTTAGTCAGACATTATTATCTTATAAAGCTATCCTATCAGGAAAAAAACAAACCTCATTCTGATTACAAATGTTTTTTTTTTTTCCAATGGGCTTACAGGGGTCAGGTCAATCTAGCTGTCCAAGCAATCCACTCTGCCTAAATTGTCGTGGCACAGCTGTACAGTATGTGCTATGGGAAACCAAAGGGGTGGGATTTGGAGATACAAATCCGGCTTAGATCATAGAAAAAACATCAAAATACAGGCTTTGATTAGATAAGCTTTGAAGAATCTGTGGATTCGAGTCGTACAATATTAGAACATGGGATATTTTTGTTAAACTGTGATGATCATATAACTTGTATTAGTTGTTTGACAACATTTTTCAGGAAAAATGTATCTCTGGTAAAGTTTTTAACATTAGTACCATAAGGGATCTCCTGTAATTTGTACACTGTGAGCTAAATGCCACTATAAACTGTAACGTAACACCTTAACTTGCCACACCAGACTGGAGCTCAGTATAGCGAGTGCGCTCATGTGAGAGATGAGTCTGCTTGTGGTCGGTTAGGCAGAGCAGGGTCCTTACCTGCGCTCGCGGTGGGGCAGTGGGTGCTGCTGCTGACGCGGGATAAAGGTGGTACCCCACACTGGACTGCTGTGGCTGTTCCGCAACCAGCCCACGGGAGGCTGAGATGGGTACTGGGTGGTGCTGAAGCCATGGTCTGACTCGGTTTCTGCTGTGAGAGATGAGGCTGAGCTCCCCATCACCACGACAATACGAACAATCTCCGGATGCACTGATATTGGGAAATGTTTTGTCCTTTTCCCTAGTGCATAAAAAGAATCCTTGTTGTTTTTCAGTTAGAACTGCTTAGATATAGTGTTAACATTATTATGTCAAAATCATGTCCGGGTGCTCCACAGCACAAAAAAACAAGAAGTTTGAGGAATCAAAGTTAAGGGCACTCAAATGTCACATGCAAGTGGTTAGGTATGCAGATCACAAATGAGTGAAGTTCCAACAGTGCCTGGCAAAGAAGTTCTCAAATAAAATTGATGCGTCAAGTCCTGCTTTCTCAAACCAAAAGCTGGTTTTAGAGAGGGGAAAAAAATGCTAATTTCACACACTCATAATTCTCTTGCCGACTTTAGGCTTGTAACACTGTCTTTTGTAGTACCACTCATAATTCCTCCTGCGTTCCCTCTGACACATCTTCCAGGTCTGTGCAGCCTCATGCCTGGTTCCTCTTCTCTTTGCACATGCTCAGCACATCCACAGGAACAGGAAAAGGTGTGTGTACGCTGTAAATCTGCATCTCAGCAGCAAAAGAGCAACAGTCCTGTACGGTCAACAAAAGATCCGGGATATTACCGCATCATTGGTCGGTGAAGGCTGTTCAAATACTTGGGCGGATCTTGTTTGTATTAAATCACACTAGTGTCCACCAGTGCATTAGTTGGGAAGGGTGTTGGCAAAACTGCAAGTATGCTAATATCGAAGTCTCATCTTTCAGTCTAACAGCTGCTGAGGAGGTTACGGTTAAAACACCCCAGCTGCATTTCTCCCACAGGATACAGCGTCATGTCTGGATCACTTTACCAAATGGAATGAGGAAAAAAAGTTTAATTTTTACACAAGCCCAGGCCCAAAACAGGGTAGCTGCATCTGAAAACTTAAAATGTGCCACAGAATGAAAAGCCCTCCCTGCTTGGCTTAAAATTCTGGATAAGGTCCCCCCAGAGGAATGTTCCCCTTTCAGGCTGCAGTGCTCTGTTCTGTCAGTGCAAGGACATGAAGATGATCCTAGTTTCCGCTGTCTGAGAGACACGGCTTAATTTCTGTCTGATCCCACCGCAGAGGCAGTCCAGTGTAGTTAATCAACATGCACTTTTGGATTTATGATGGTTTTGCCGGCTTGTCATAACAATTTTGTGCAGAAGAAGCAGCTGTAGGACACAAACAGGACTCCAGTGAGGCTTTCGAACAGGAGAAACCACGACTATGTCTTCTTGTCGGCAATATCGAAAGTAACCAATAAATCACATGAGCTCCAGTCCCTGTAGCTACATGAAAAACAATCAGTGTCAACGCATGTGGGCTTTGAATTAATCGTATACGATGGTGGTCCGGGTTTCCACCCTCATTATAGAGGCCATGGTGTGTAACGAGAATGAGGGGATACACATCTGATAAAACGTGGAAATAACCTACGCTAATTCGCATTTAATCCAACATTTTACCGTCTTGTACCGGGTCCATTCCTACCAGCGTTCACCTTACATCTCCAGCGTTAAGTCTGAGGCTGGTTGTCGTGCTCCAGTCCCGATCTTGCCTCGAAGATAAAATTACCCGCAGAGAAGTGGCTCTCTCAAACAGTTGCTCTGTTATGCACGCTTCCGTTTTATATTTTGATCCACGGGTTTTAATTCTTTCCGCTCCGAGAGGGCGCAGTGAACGAGGATGCAATCTCCTCCTAACAGCGGATTACTGGAGTGTCAGCAGGGCGCATGCGCACTGGCCCGGGAGCATACAAGCGGAAGGCTGCGTTCAAGAGATTGAAATAAACCTCAATAGAGCCCAAGCTAAAGGTCTCGGTCATTATTGTGAATAATGCAGAGCGAGCAATGCATAGTAATGGTTGTCACAAACAGAATAGGACACAGTTAGAACAAACACCACCATTAAAGCTTACGTTTGAACTAAATGTATGCGTAATAGGAAGCATAACAAAAGAGGTATTTAGTAGAAAAGGCTAAATCAGTGAATGCTAATTGCCAAAGAGGTAATAAAGGGTTAACTATACGACAGCGGTGACTGCAACACTCATCACTGCTCAACTGTCCATGCACATTACTCAGATAAGCCTTCAAACTCACCCTCTCCTCCATCTTCCACTTCATAGCCCTTTTCTGCCCTGACATCTTACACCCTGTATCTCTATGCCCAGTGTTTTCCAGCTAGAGTCTGCTGCTTAAAGAACAGGGCAGACTCACAGTCAAGTTATGTGTGTGAATCCCATGTTATATAAAGCAGTGGGTATTGTCAGGTAAACTCACCAAGTGGGAAGTCTGGTGTTTTTAAAGCTCTGTCTCAGTTGGATTCACAGTATCACAGGGGTAAAGGGTGTGTACCTCGTGCAGCTCTGAGCATGACTCCTTTATAAGTTGAGTCGAGTCACAAACCAGTTTGCCTAGTAAACATGACTTGTGGAATTCCAGGGAAGTGTGCAACTGAAAATACGCCTCACAGTTCTTTGTAATTATTAACTGTGTCTGTTTTTGTTCAGAATGTCTGTGGCTATACAACAGCTTCTGGCCCATTAAGTACACTTAACTAACACTCCTTGGGTTTAACAATCATGAATCAGCGTTTCGGACAAGTATTTTTCTTACTCACACACAAGTCTTACTGGGGCCTACAAGATATTAGGTAGCTTAAGGTTTGGATAGAGCATTTAACTATTGTGTGAGGGACCCATTTAGAAAAATGGTCATAGGAAGGGGAGACAAAAAGTGAAAATATATCAGATATTGTAAGCCAGTTTACTCTGACTGTATGTATACAACAATTACTCACATTCAAGACTCTAAATGACTTGCCATCAGAAGTGTCATGTGCCTACACATTCAAAATGGAACCGTTAAAGAACATAAATCACAGTACTAGTCTTTTGTTAAAAGTGTGCACCTGTCCAAGGACCACCTGTTTCCCTCCGCCTGGTCAGCACTGAAGACACAGCAGCTGAAACAGTCAGTGCCATGGAGAACGAGGTTGGATTTCAGCTCAGTCCTCCAGGGACTCAGAGGGTAGGGAAAAGAGGAAGGGAGGATGTGAGATGATTTCACGGTACATTGTAGGTTGAGATATCTACAACAGATAATGTCCTGACACAACACAGCTTTTTTCCTCCAATTGCACAGACTTAAAGCATGACAAGAATGATAAAACTGAAGCTACACCATTAAAGCAACTCCATATGTTTAGCTGACTGAGGACTCAAGCTGAACACCATTCATCTATGAAGCATACATTCTACTTTCTCTAACCTTACACTCTGACCCCATCCCGTTGTTTCTTTTTTTGTTCCGCATTGGGGACAACAGACAACTTATAATTAACCACATTGAATAAGCACGTTAAAGACACGACAGACTGTCACATAACCGCTCTATTCGTGGACAAACTGTAAGCCTGTCAGCCTTGTCAATGGCACGAACATTAGCTTTTCAGTGTAGCCAATTGAAAACTGTCTACATTTTAAGTGAAAAGCCAAGTGAAAAGAAAGCCGGGGTACCTTGTAAACAAAGACAATTATTTACGCATTTTTGATAATCGCTGACATGTTCAAAACCGTGTTAGCTACTCGAAAAAGTTCGCTTACAAAAAATGTCCTTACCTCAAGTCAAGTAAATGAATATTAGTCCTGTTTTCGAGTCGCTAAGTGTTAACTTTTCACAGCCATCGATAGGATAGAGTTGTTTCCCGGGCTGAATTTGAGGCTCCGTAGTCTTTCCAGGCGTCCGCTTTACGCTTTTTCTGATGGCTGCATGTCTGACAGGTAGGTGGCAAACATGGATATTCGCTGTTTCGTTTCTCTCCCGCAAGTATTACCGAGAATGATGCTACCGTGTACGTTTACCTCAAACAGCCCAGAAAGGAAGGGGAATCTCCAAGGAGAAGATAGAGAGCGCCCGTACGTTACATGCGCAAGAGCGGCACGTTTAGGCCTATCTGCGCAGATTTGCCGACGTAAAGCCGTTTAAGAATTCAAAGGTAGAAAACTCAATTTCCCATCTTCAACGCTGTCGTTTCCAACACGGATATCCGGGCATAATTCTCGTCAACTTCTGGGCAAAAGAAAACAAATATTTTTATGAGTACATTCTAAATGTGTAATCATTATCCAAGCACCCTTTACAGTAAATTTCTTGGTATGGATTCATATTTTGAATGCCGACATTATGTACATAATACAAGTCAGAGTGAATTGGTGGCGCTGTACTGCCATCTAGTGCCAATACACTTGAATTTAACTGACAGTAAAGTAGTTCTACCTTGCAATTGAACATGTTACTATATGAGGCCCTACACTTTTTGAAATGTTACAAAACATTGTACTCAATCAAAAGTATGCTTTAGGACTCACTTATAACCTACACTTTCCCAGTAAATTCTTAAAATAAACACAAATGATAAATGTATTAATGTATTAAATGTCTAGTATTCCAAAGAATTTACTAATGTCTGTGCCTAAAAGGTAACATGTTAAGTATACTAAATATAGGCCATAACTATTGTAAAATTGTTACATTCTGTCTTGCTGAGATTTAAGTCTTGTAATGTTGGAGGGTGTTCAGGGCGTTTAAGCAAATGGTTGTTTAGCCCTACTTCTGGTTTTGAACCCGAGATGGCAAAAGGTCAACACCTAATAATCTTGTGTCCCTATAGGCGACCGCAGCAGTAATTAATTTGTTTAAATTGTATGTTTACTGGTTTATCTTTATAATATGATAATATAATATAATTTATATTTCATACTGTTTTATGTAACGCCACAAACACATTTTTAAAAAGGAAAAAGAAAGCAAAACATTCACAGTGTGGATTATCTTAATGCCGGTGTCACTGGGTTGTTTGAACAATGGAAGTTTTAAGGATTAGGTCACTCTGGGTACTCTATCAGGGCGAGCTCCAGAAAATGTACGACAGGCTGTTTTGTAATGTGAGCGGTCAATTTCTTGAATCAAGCAAGACTGTAACCACTGGGGAATAACAAATCTGTAAACAAATTTTAAATGTTAAAAATTACGTAGCTAAATAAATTAAGCTTCACTTGTTGGTCTATGTATATATATATGTTAGGGAAAATACAGACTGCCATCATGTCCTTCTATCATAGAAGAGACATAGACAGTAAATCTTTGGGTTATAGTGATTTGGAGCTGGAGGAGGCGGAGCGAAGCATCCTTTGATAGACGCAGACAGAGGAGTTGAGAATGAATCTGGGCGGAGAAACTTCTGCCGGACCCTTCTTTTCCACAGTGTTTTGTGCTCCCGGTGCATGCATGTGTGATACACTTTATAAAATGTTAGCACCCGTGTAACCAAAGTTAGCCCATGTGCCGCGAAAAGTTGAGGGACGGCAGCTAACGCTAACACGAAGAAAAGCCTGAAAAAAAGGACAGAAGAGTGCTTAAATGGAGGTATGTCAAGGAATAATTACTTTTTGTATTTCCCAGCTTATCGTGCACTTGTCCAGCTCTGTAAAGATACACTAAAGGGCGACGTATTGAATGTGGGATTTCTTGAAAGTACCTAAAGTCGCTTGCTAGCCCACTTGGGTTAACTTTGGGTGGGTGTATTGTTTTCAAAGGCCAGTGTCGGTGCGTACTCACTGTTGTCATGACAATGCTAGGGAAACCCAGCGCGAGGCACGTTGGAGACACAAAAGACACCAGCTTCACTCCGTAGTTTTGCTCCACTTCTTTTTTTCCCTCCTTCCAATTTTAAAACAATTTAAACCTTTTTCTTCTAAATTTTCATTTAAAATATTATATGAATTATCATGACATGCTTGTCCAGTAGTACACAACATCACTGTCCTATCACTATCACTTTTGGTGTAGTTTTGTTTCTTTTAGTTGAGCTTTGTTATATTTATTGTAATTTTTAAGTATCATTATGTACATTTTTGTGCCATTCTGTTCATTTTTAGTGGTGTTTTGTTACTCTTGACCATTTAACCCCTTCCAACCCAGTCATGGACAGTCACTAACATGATTTTTTTATGGTTTTCAATGACAGGGAAATCTAATTAAGTCTGTAGTCTCTTAACTTCCGAACATCTCTGAACTGTAAATTAAATACTTTGAAAAGTTTATTATTTTTCTTTGACTCAGCAAATGTCAATAAGCCTAAGCAGCAGTTGATCATTAGTATCCTGTGTCAAGAGAAAAGGAGTCCTTAGGGAGGTAAGAAGGATATTTGAATCTGTTGGACTAAGGTGTGTCCTGTGTTTATATGAGAGCACTGGTGATTCTGTTGACCCGGAAAGGGATGCTTTTAGTTAGTCTCTTTGCTGTTTATTTTTTATGGCCAACACACATGTGGAAATGACCAGCTTCCACAATGGAGAGTGACTAACTTGATTGTCTAAGGGGAAAAGGAAAAAGAAGCATGTGGGTGTCGAGTTGGGGATATAACACTTGCGTTACAGGGACGAAGAAGAGCATTTGTCTAGATGGTGGAAACAAGGGTCAGGGCCACTATCATTTCGTTCATGGCCCAAGTGAGGACAGCAAGGGAAGTAGAGTAGATTGGTGTGATATGTTTATCTCACTACCACACACATGCAGCACTCACACACAGACAGGACAAATCAGACTGCTGGCACAAGGCTGACTAATGACAAGACATATCCTCTCTGATGACTCATATTTGTAGTTGTTTATAGTCTTGTGCAAGAGGAGTGTTCACAAGCCCCGGTGCTTAAACATGAGAGCTCTGTGGATCTGTGCCATCAACGTAACAGAGACGGCGACAAAACACAACCTGAGCTTCTGTTTTTACAACCAACAGTATCATCAAAATACCACGGAACAGACCAGGAACAAACATTATCACTATTTATTATTTTATTTGTTATGCTATTGGTGGTTATATGCTATACGACATGGAAAATATGTAAAATAAATATACACTAAAACCAAGGGAAAAGGTAAGATGCATTGCAGGGCAATAATTTACCACATCCAAATTTCTCACCTACAGTATATGGTAATATCCTACTAAATGGTTTGCTTTAATCTAAAAACCTTTATTTTACTATTATAGATTATACAATTATGATAATGTAATCATGTTATTGCAGTCTTTTGCTTAAAGACATTCACGTTGCAAAATACAATCAAATATGAAACACCCAGGTTTAGATATACAGAGTGACACTCTATGTGTGTATTCTTGTTTTGTTTTTTTGTTTGTGTTTTTTCAAACCACAGGATAAGAACCACAATGGTGAATGAACAAACAACTCCTAAATCAGTCATTCATGGATTGTTAGTGCATTGTAACACTGCAACGCCACATCGATTTTGTGTCCTGCCAAAGATCTGCGTCAGCCTCCTGTGTGTGCTTTGTGTGTCGGGACATGCCGCCTCATCTCCCTGTCTGACTCGCAGCCGCAGGGCTTAGAAGCGCACACACACACACACACACACACACACACACACACTTAATGCACATGGGGCAATGTGAGTACATCAAAGATACATCTGGTTCTTATGTTTGATGGGACAGGCAGGCAGCGGCTGTGTTCGCTGTTAAAGCCAGGATTTGTGCATGTGACGCAGTGAGGTAGAGCTGTGGATAAGTTTTGGATAAGAAAGTTACAGCTAACTCTGCTGTCTAAAAAAGGGTGGGAGTACAAATCTGCAGGAACAGAACTCACCCTGCTTAATAACTTTTTAACTTTTCTACAGCTTTCCGTCATCAAAATCTTGGAAACAGTAACAAAAAGTATTAGCCACTTTCCCAAGCAAGGATTAAGGCCAGTTCAAGGACATTCGAGAATTTATGTCATGTATTTTTAATTGCATCTGTAGGCTCACTGACTCAGAATAAGTTAGATGAATTTAGACCCAAATTGCTCATAAACTTCAGTCTAATATCCCTGTCCTTGAAAAAATGTAGATGAGGAAGCTGAGTTTGCATTCTTTGGCTCTCATTCTTTCCATTCGCTGTCTTTCCTGTGCCAGGATCATAATATTAATTTTAACAAAAAGCTGCAACTGGCTAGGAATCAGTCTGGCATCAGGAGACACGCTTGCATTGCATCCCAAATTTCACTCACCTTCAGAGCGGGCATTGATCAGATGCGCTACTTAGACAGAGGAGAGCATCCCGCGGGCTCATCTGCGTTCAAGTTCTTACCAGATGTTGGGCTTAATTAAGACGCAGCCTCGGGGAGAGTGAAGTGTTTCCGCCCATATACAGTTTATCCAGGTGCCAATGCTCATCATAAATGCTCATTTTAATTCATTTTACAATGCGTTGGGTTGAAATTGGGTTAAGATTTGAGAAAAATGAAGGGACTATGTATTTCTGAGCAGCCTTGTGTACAATTTAGTTTAGATTTAGAACAATCCTATTTGATCCTGTCAGTATTGATAGTATTTAGTATTTTTTTTAATATTGTGGACAATATAATAAATCTTACGAATTCACCCCAAAATTTCTGGTTGCTGTGCAGGTCTCAATACAGAAAGATTGATGAAAAGCCATAAAAAAACACCATAGTGTTCTTTGGTCAACCTGAAAAACAACTTTGATGTCCTGACTTTGTGTGACCCCAGAAACAAAGATCATATTTGCTTTAGTGTAAACACAGCTTTGGCGATGTAAAGCATCAGAAACAGTTTTTTCAACGGTAGTCAGAGACAGAAGCGATGAACTCTCATAAATCACAGTGTGACTTTGAAACTCAACACCTCCAGACCTGAGAGAGGCCTCTAAAGAAACACACAAGTGAACATCAGGCACTTTTGTATGATTGTGTGCATTTTTTAACGTGACTTTGTACTGATTGACCATTCTTTTCTATTCAGCTCTAGGCAAATGACTGCCATTGTGAAGCGAGAGCTGCGGCAGGAGAACCACGGATCGGGAATGGAGCAGCTGATCGAGTAAGACGAACGGCCGACAGTTTGTTACACAGTCCTTTACATGTTTTATTGTGTTTACCAGATGACCTTCCTGTCTCTATTTTGAGGCTTCCTGGACTTGTTGCTACGTTATGAGCATGGCATTGTGACTGTGGAGGGAGGTCTTTTAGACATGCTTTGAGAAGTGGGACTTTTTCAACTACAGGCCATTTAACTTTGAAAAGAAAATCTCCCCTCTTATAAAAATCAGTTATTTTATTTACTTGTGTCTTGCAGTTTTTTGTTTTTTTTATCCGACAGATTAATGAGCTGCTTTAAGTTTTACCGCTCAACAAGTCGGGACATTTGAAAGCCTGTCTATTTAGCTAGCTTTTATTATCCGGTATGCAAAAGTAGCTGTCTAAATTGACGGATGGATGGAGTTTCTCGGAAGTAAGTGGCTCTCCCGGTAAATGTTAAGTGCAAGCAGTGTGAAGAAGCCCACTTAGGTATCCGTTGCAGTTTTATGGAGAAGCACAAAAACACTTTTGTTGTGTTCAAAACTTTGCCACATTAGAGGTCTTTTTTTTTAGAAGCTGTGAGCCAGAATGTTAAGGAAGAAAAGTCCGGGAATGATGGCTCTAAGAAGTGATAAACCAAGTGCCTCCGTTTTGGGGGATGGGCAGAAGGTTTATCTAAGCTGACATACCTCTAGTGCTTTGTCCTGGAACTCTTTGGATACATAGAAGCATTTGTACTTTCATACTTCAACTTTCATAGCTACAACTCATTTTCATATCCTGACTTCAATTTAGTTTTTCCAGTGCTTAGTTGCTTTTTGATTGCTAATCATATCTATCCTGAGATGAAAGATTAATTAAAAATAACAACATGACACCTCACATCAAAACGTCTAGGGTTCAACTCCTGGGCCGGAATGGAGCCTTTTTGTGTTGAGTTTGCATATTCTCTTCGTGCATGGATGGGTTTCCTCCGAGTACTCTGGTTTTCCCTGCCAACATCAAAAATGTTCCCTATAAATAACCCTAAGAGACCTAGAACTATAATCTAAAAATGAACCATTGATTGATTATCAACTTTATATACCGTAAACAAACCTCCGGTACTCACACGCTGATTAAGCTTAACTGGTGTTGCCCTTCATCAGTGCATTTTGACTACGTTTCTAAAACAGACATCACTGGCATTATGCATCTTTCTATGTACCTGCATAGAGTTAATTGGGTTCCTTTGAGCGAACACACTCCGTACAAGCATGAATCACACTCCTCTTGTCATGTTGTTCTTTCAATCCCTCACCCGTGTGAATGTGTGCGATGTATAATTCATACCTGTGCAGCATGTACCTGGGAGAAGGAATACGTGCCAACTTGCTTTTTTTCCCCTCCTACTCATTGCACCTTGAGCTGTCAGATAAAAACGCTCATTTACAGTACAGCGGAGCAGGGCCTTCTTCATGTCTCGTATTGATTTTGACACATCTTTGATTGTTGAGTCACCCTCCTCGTTACCTGACGATCTTTGGCTTTGTTCCCCATGTGACTCCTCGCCGTAATAATGGGGTTATGGCACCCAGAGACCTGATGGAGTGGGTGACATCGAAAGAGGTTCTGGACTTGCTGCTTCCCTTGCCGGGGCCTGTGACTCACCGGTGACTCAACCCGTCAAGAGTCTATAAACGCTCACACATGCTCATAGACCGTCATGTGTACACACCTTTTGTTTCCGTCTGTCTGTCAGATAAACTAAGCTTGGTGTGTGTGCGCGTGGTGAAAGTTGTTACCAATGTCCTTGAAAACTTGCCGTTTGACGTCATAGTCTGATTTTTCTCCTCCTCCTCCTCTCTTTTATTTCCACTGCTTCTGCACAGACACACACTCAATTCCACAATTTTACCACAGTTTGTCAATTTCAGATAAAACCCATGAAGCAGCACCCCGTAATTGTTTGACACTTTGGTGCATTCCAATTACTGTTCTGTTGACTCGGGCCTGATAAGATAAGGCCGAGCATAACGATGAGCGTGATTCTGGTATTCAGAGTTAATTGGGTTGAAAATGATGGAGATTGTGCCACTAGAGGGCGACATAAGTGTGTTTTTTATGTGGAAGCTCAGAGAATGAAAGATATCACAGTGAGTTATGGCATTGGTTGTTGCCGTCATATTTCACTCTTTATTCATGCTGGACGTTTCTTTTTTATCTGATTGATGTCATGGAAACAATGTGATGACTGCTCTGTTTGAAAAAAGAGTGGGCGCTATAAACAAGCTGGCAATTCAGTTTATGTATTGCTTGCCAAAATTTGTTTCCCTAAAATTTTGAATTTCTCAGTACAGTTTAAACCATGAAGAAGAGGCCTTTGTGCTAAAGGATGTGTGCAGAAGAAGAGGCTTATAATAAATATTGTACAATGTAATGCTCCTTCACACCACTGGTGCTTAGAAGGAGTAGGCCTCTTCAAACGACACCCACGGTGCATGTGTAAAAACGTACACCATTGTTAACACATTAGAGTAGTTGGAAAAGATAAAGTTAAGTAAAAATTGTTACTCAAATTGTTTACTTAAAGCAACATGATGTAACTTTTTACCTTTAAAATACACACCACTAAGCCATTTGGGCGGTTCTTTGACATGAAACAGCCAACTCCTTTGCTGAGAAACTGCACAATGTAAGTTGAGATGAGCAACCTGGAGATGTCTTACTTTGGCTTTTCTTTTTCTTTTTCTTTTATCTTCATGTTAGAAACAAACACTCGGCTAACCTCAGCATGTTGAAAGTGAGATTGTTTTTTGGCCACAAACAACATTTTTGTGCAGAGTAACCTTCGGCACATACTACACATACAAACACTAGAGGAGACATAGCTGCACCAAAACCTTTTGCAGAAAATGTCTTTTATGAGGAAAACATTAAATAAAATGTTACCCAATTGTCATTGATCTATAAAACCCCTGGCTTTAAACTTTAAAAGCCTGTAGGGGGTTGTGTTTGTAGCCTGTTACTTAAGGTGTCCCCTTGAGGACAGTAAAGGTTTCCGGACTTTATGTGACCAATGGAGCTGTTGTGTACTGCACACCGTAGAGTCCTGCTGTCTCATAAACCCCAATAATAGCCACAATATATGGTGATAAGTAAACTGTTATGAAGTAAAATGCTGAGAGGCTTTTACTGCAGTATAATCCGAGCTTCAGTACCGTGTCTGGAGTAGGTGGCCAGAGCAAATTCATCACTTCCACTTCCAATCTCAAGGGCTGGAATTACTTACAGTCAGGTGAGGTAAGGCTGGCAGCTATCTGATCATTGTTCCCCCATAGGACTCATTCACACAGCCTATTTTTAGGTCTTAGGTTTTTAAGGAGATAATTGCTGCAGTCCGCTAAGGGACTTTACACTGCATCAGCAACAAGAAATCCAGAAGTAGAAAGGGAAAGCTCTTAGCTCTATAGCAGATTCTGCCACAGATTGTCCAGGTATGTGCTGATATCATTGTACTGTAAGCTGTAGGCCATGCTGTTAACATTATATTATGCTAAGTTCCAGAGATGGTAATAATGCTCTTCATTAGAACCTCAAAAGTGTTGCTTGGTTTGCCAGTTTGTATCAGAACAAATCTGAATCGTGAACTTTTACAGAAATAAGATGTTCTCTTTGTTCTCTCCCCACAGTGATAAGCTAACATAATGCTATCTAACATCGGGAACAGGTCGAACAAGAATGCACCTAATTGGTCAACTGAGGCCAATATGTCAGGTGGTGAGATCATCGACAAACAAGTCCATGTTAATGTGGCCCTGAGGCTGAACCATAACTTAAGACAGTCTTTGAAAAATGAGACTAACATTAGTACTGTTCATTTCTTTTGAACCAAATGGCCCCTTTGTAGTTTTTGTTTGGCCTAATAACATCAGCCCTGTGACCTTTATAGCCCTTTGGTCTTACTTCAGTTAGTGAGATCAAATCAAATCAAGGCTATTTATTTTACACTCCCTATAGCATTTATCAATTATTCACTTGAGAGAATTTATGCATGCATATTTCACTACACTATTTAATGTGTACAGTCTAACACTTGTGTCTGTAGAGTATTAGATTATTATGTTTATGTGGGATCGCTGTCTGCTCTTTCCAGCCGTGTAGTGGTGTGTGAATAGATGGACAGTTAGCATGTTACACAATGTGACAGATACGGCTCTTTCTAACCTTTTTGCAAAGGAACAGTTGGAACAATTGGGTCTTGTCATGTATTTTTTGTTTTTTTGGAAGTATTCATTCCTGGAGTATTAATCTGACTTTTCAGTTGCAAGATGGAATAGGCAAAATAAATGCACAGCCGCCACTAGGTGGCACCCAGCTACCCCGGTCATGTCACTAGCCGGAGACTATAGCATGTTTTGATGTTGGTGGTGGTTTTCTAAAGCTCTTTAACATTCAATGTTGTGTTAACTATTATAAATGTATTTTAAAAAGCTCAGATGTCACAAAGCTGGCACTTGTAGAGCCAGACATCTACCATACACCCCCGTTTGCGCACTTCACTCAGCAGCAGCCCAGTCACACAATGATCACAGGCAGGTTTCAAATCTGGTGTAATGAATCACAGAGAGCAGTCAGCTGGACTCGTGATTTAGGCAAAAACAAAAACAGTGGTGGACTTCCGTCAAAACAGGGCCTGTGTGTGCCTCAGCGAATGAGTGATGCTTTAGTGTTTAATAGGACACTGGAGTGATGGGTAAACAATAACAGCGAAGTGTTTTCCATATGTAGAATGGCTTGAGAAACCAGAAAAAAAGTTTAGAGAAGGATACTGAACTATGTACTGGATAACTAATTATAATGGAAAAGTGATATAAATAAGTATAAGTACATTATATGTGTATATGTACAGTATATGTGTTTAAAATTTTATTCATGTGACATAGTTTCGCTAGGTTTGCACATAAACCACAGTGTGTCCCTGCAGGGCTACCGTAGGTGCTGACAAGCTGTAGAAAAGAAGGGTGTGAGTGCAATCTGAAATTTCAGCATTAGATACAGGCAAAAATGCACACTGCACCTTTAAATTAACTTAACTATATTTTTATACTTTATTTTTCACCTATAGTTTTGTGGTTTCCGATGTGGATCCCTCAACCAGAACAGTTTTTATTTACTTTGTCTTTCATTCAGACCACCCCAAGGCACCAGCTCTCTAAATTGCAGTCTTCGGTCTGCGGTGTAGTAGCAGTGTTGAGTGAGGCAGGAAGAGATGAGTACAGGTAAAAGGCAGGTAGACATAAATATATGGTTCAGAGCATTTGGCTTTTTTTACTGTACTGAGGCTACATTCAGCCCACTTTGACAACGTAATGTGTGAATCTGCACAATCTTTAAAGTCTTTCCTTTTAGTGGAGTTTTGAGGAAAAGTAGAAATTAGAGCAAGTCTATGCTGACACATTTAACTGAAAGGCTTTTAGACTGGTTTAGGTAAGCTTTCAGGGGGACTGAGTGTCTCACAAGAAAGTCTTTCTTTTATCTATTTGTTACTGTGTGCTGCTACTAAGTGTTTGTGTGTGTGTCCGCGCTGCTTTTACTTTAGTTGCAATTTAAAAGTGCCTATAGAAGCAACTATACCTGCTTTCAATACAATGCAGTCAGTTTATTCCAAAGTGATTAATTTTGTCCTCTGAGTGTGTGTGCACAGAAGCATGCACACACACTGTAAATAAAATGCACTGATTTCATATGCATATTTCCTCTTTGCTAATACAAAATATGTCAGTGGGGGATATGAATCAAGCTGTACCCAGCTGTTGTTTCTTTTTCCTCAATCAGCCCTTGGGCAGGATACAGAACATGCCAGCAGACCGATACACATGCATGCAAACATCAATCACTATTAGCAAAACTTGTATGGACTCATTTATTAGAATTAGTTGCTTATGTAATAAATGTGAAATTCAACACATCATTTTGACTGATATACAATTGATTTATAATAAAAATTGTATGAAGTGTGCTTACGTAAGAGGATTACATTGCCACTTTTTTAAAAATGATCAGAAAAGATCACAGAGCAGAATTCTTTTAAACAGAAAGTGACAGTCAGACACGTTGTTTTATCCGTGGTGAATGTTGCCTGAGCTGGAAGAGCCAAACTACAGACGACTACATGTTTTAATGTTTTATAACAATATATGATATGTACAGTGTCAAAAGCAGTTCATCAATTTAGATTAGTGAATTATTACAGATTTTTATTTTAAACAAAATGGTGCAATGGAAGAGGATAAAATAGAATTTTTACTGAAGACAAAAATGTGCTAGTTTTTTACTGTGTGTCCACATTAAACAGATTAAAACAGATGTTTATGTAAATGGGATGTCTACTGCTAGTTTTCTACATTAAAACATTTTCAGCAAAAACAAAGTGACGTGATTGCAAACATTTACCTTGAGTATAAACATAGCCACTTTAACAGTTGATGGGATGTTACATGGTTTGTGGCACGTGTCGTGAGAGTGTGTGCTCAAGGGGGGTGGAGGGTTGGAGGGGGAATGATCTTGTTAAAGATCCTTGAGATGACTTTTGTCATAAATTGATGCAATAGAAGAGGGTCACTTACCTCAACAATGATTTCATCATCATAGTTGGTAGTCTTTAGTCATGCATCAGTCAAGAGTAAAGGAGAATGTGGCATACAATATGAGAGGACCAACAATTCTTCTTCTTTAGAATTTGTGAAATATACTGTATATGACTATGACTAATCTCTAACGCCACTTGATCAATCAGAACGCTGTGTGATGATGATTTATTTTTCTTTTTATATTGAACGATGGTAATAATAGCATACATAGCTCAAAACTATTCTGAATATTCTGATATGGTCTTAAATATTCAGGCGCTCTCTTTGGCAGAGGATTCAAATTTATGAAGAAGGTCAGGTTTGTGTCTGACTTTTATGTTTAATTGTGCATTAGCTTGCCGAAATGCTCTGATTTGACGATTGGACGAGTAAATGGTGACTAACTCTTCTTTTACATTTCAGAAACATTGTTGTGACAATAATATTGCAACTGTTGATAAATGTGATAACAATACGTTTGTATACAGTGCCTTTTCAAAACCATATAAAAATAGTGTTTATATACTACATATAGGTTTGGTTTTGACACAGGAAACGTCAAAGCTCATAGGTAAGAGTGGAAGTGAGTCAACGAGAACAAGTGGAATGAAAATGTGAGAGCAGGCGGCAGGGACACACTCACACATGGCACAAAGAGGCAGAGGCGATTATCCCGGGGCTGCTTTGTAGGGCCCTTTACTGATGAGTCATAGAGACGGTGGCAGGGCTCATCCTCAGCATGTGGTGTGTGTGTGTGTCTCCTTTATTATTCCACTGGGATATCAAAGATCCTTCTGCTGCCTTTTAATACTGTTCATTTTACTCTGAACAACGTTGATAGTGTGTCTGTAGCAAAAGGTCCTGTCTGACTAATCCCAATAGAGAAGGCTGCCTTTGTAATTACAGGAACCAGATTTTTAACTTGCTCTCTCTCACTCTTGTTCTCCATAGCCGGCTGTTTTCTGCTGTCAAATGAGCCATGGAGTGGGATGACGAATTGAGACCCCTGTGGATTTGTAACAAAGTGTGTTTGTGAATCCAATTCAGAGCAATAGCAAAGCAAGTTGTCCCCGACTTAATTAAGCTGACATAAGTTACACATGGAGGGAGGTAAAACACTGACCCTGTGATGCTGTAGTGAAGTGACGTGTTTCAGCGGTGGCACATATAGTTACAGATCCATCAGAACAATCATAGACTATATACAGTATTTAGTATATTAAGTGTCTAAGTGAGTTTTGTCTCTGTCACAACTAACTGTATGCTATTGTTACACATCTTTTTTCCATTCATTCATTTTCTACCGCTTTGTCCCGTTAAGGGTCGCGGGTAACTGGAGCCTATCCCAGCAGCTTTGGGCCTGAGGCGGGGTACACCCTGGACAGTGGCCAGTTAGTCGCAGGGCTGACATATAGAGACAAACATTCACTCTCACATTCATTCACTAGGGACACTTTAGAGCTGCCAATTAACCTATACATACATGTCTTTGGACGGTGGGAGTAAGCCGGAGTACCCGGAGAGAACCCACGGTAACACGTGGAGGACATGCAGACTCCTCACAGAAAGACCGAAGTCGGCCGAGAACGTTTGAGCCAGCCGGGTTTTGAACTCACGACCTTCTTGCTGTAAGGCAGTGCTAACCACTCTGCCACGTGCACCCTGACTTGTTACACATCTTACCCTTTTTATTATAAAGCAAATGGAGCTGTACCAACAGACGCAAATTTAATTTTCCCTGGATGCAGTTAGAGACAGACAACCAATCAGAAAAGAGGGGGCAGTACCAATGGGCGCAGGACAAACTGACTGTGGATGCAGTTGGAGACATAAAACGAATCAGTGAACAGCAATTAAAACAAATTATGGACACATTTGGGTACAAACGCATAAAAACAAAAATACCCCCAAAGCAAGAGAAAAAATAATCAATTATGAAATGTTTTCTATGGAAATTGATGTGTGACCCATTTCAGCTTGCACAGTAAATAGGTATTTCTGACCAGGCTGGCACCTATATTAGTATTTTCTGATCAGAAGATGGTAAATAATTACTTAGCATTTTGTTATTTTTACAGCAGTTATAGTGATGGCTGGTTTTGGTACAGTTTTGGATTTAGCTTAAAACAAAAGTGTGTTCCTGTGGTTGTAATTATTCATGTTCAGAACACCTGTGCCGTGGAGTGATACATGTAAGTGATGAGGCTCCTTATGTTAACCCAATTACAATGCCTCTCGTCCAATCAAGGTGCTCAGTTGGAACTAGCTTGTACAATGTAGTAGCTATATGTTGGTGAAAAATGTATGTTATGTTATGTTTTCCGACATAGATAATGATTTTCCACCA
This sequence comes from Neodontobutis hainanensis, assembly GCA_024349245.1. Taxonomy (NCBI): domain Eukaryota; kingdom Metazoa; phylum Chordata; class Actinopteri; order Gobiiformes; family Odontobutidae; genus Neodontobutis; species Neodontobutis hainanensis. The sequence continues at coordinate 10,213,938 of JALDNG010000017.1, forward strand.
GTGATGATGATGAGGATGAGGATAATGAGGACGAGGATTCAGCAATTTAATTTATTTATTATTTCTAAATTATATTAAATTAAATATATTATTATATATATTTTCTAAACATTTTCTGGTGCCTTGACAGATGACCTTCACTCGACCTCCATCCAGTACTGGGATGTTTTAGCAGGAGTTCAAATATAGTCCATTAGTAATGGCCTGGTATGATTTATTCATCAGTCAAAAAAAACATTTTAAGCCAAGTGCTGCCCATAAAGGCAAAAGACGCCAGACCCCCTGCAGTTTCATGGTGTAGTAATAACTTCTCTGCAAAGACTTGGTCAGCTGCTCAGACTTTTTTTTATTTTATTTTCAAAATCTGCTTCCACTGCTTATCTGAATCCTCTAATGTCCATTTCTGTCGCTTTATAACCTACCGCTTATTGAAATTCCTGATACTTCAGCCAGAAAACAAGGCTATTTTAGGGATTCACAGCGTGCTCCTTTTTGATTCGAACTATAATATTCTGTTTTGTTGAACACAGCTTTAGAATTGTTGCAGAATTAATCCACATTTGTCACTTACACAATAGAATTTTACATTCATACAAAATTTCGATTCTCAAAATTAATATAGGGGTCTGAATATGGGGTCTGGAGAGGGGTTTATACACAGGGTCCATTTTTAAGGCACCCTGTGTGTCTTTTTACAAGGCAAGTACCCAACACTGCTGTCAGTGTATCCAGACACAGTGCCTCCTAAAACAACAATTGAGGGAGTGATGGTGCAAATCACATCGAAGAAGGGAATGAGGAGAATTTAGGGTGCAATGGAGAGAGACGGCGGAGGCCAATCGATAAGCTCAACAGTTTAGCACAGGAGGCTGTAAAACTCACACAGCCCACGGCTTTCACACAACATTAACCAGAATGTGGGATCACAGAGCTGCAAATAGTGCTGGAAAACTCTTTGCACAACATAAACCTGTGCGTCTTATCAAAGCTCATGCACCTGTTTGGACACCCTCTGTCAGACTGTGGCAAACTCCCCAGAACATTTATGAAAACATAGTTTTGTCTCTGTTAAGGCAGGTTCAGATGAAAGTCATACAAGTGTCTGATTTGCAATGAGAGTCTTTAATGTACTGGAATGATTAGATCCAGGAAACCCCAAAATGCAAAGAACCCTTGTGAAAATTTAGCTTCAGCATTTCTTCATCAAGGGACATATTATTGGTTGAGCCGTAATTATTGCAGGAGTGTAATTTTAGCAAAAGGGTTATTGTGTTCTTATCTCCTTTTTATTAATTGTTGCCTTTCTATTGCTAATTTGGATTCTAGTGTTTAAAGAACAAACTGGACTTGTGTTCTTTGCTGAACCCACCAGAGAGTCATTGTATGTACATTTTGGAGGCAATAGAGCAGCAGATTTGGAGGAGACGTGAACTGCAGTAGACAGAGGAATGTCTAGATGTGTGGGAGGCTAATTAGTCCTTCACAAAGCGCCCTCCCTCTTCATCGTTTGGTCTTGTATCCTTTGCAAAGTAACAAGGGGGAAGGTGTTTTTTGTGCCCTGTATAATCATTATTCATCTGAAATGAGGTAATGGAATGACAGTGAATGGAAAGACAGAGAGAGAAGTTGGAGCAGGTGCAGTTCAGGTGAAATATGTGAGACAGACAAAGACACAGAGCGCACGCGGTTCAAGCGGCACCTGGTCTCCAGCTCCGTTGGGTCGTGTGAAAGAATTCAAGCATGAGACAGAGAGATAGTGAGACAATACGCAGCAGCAGCAGCAGTAGCAGCGAGTAAGAGACACACACACCGAGAAAAGAAGGGGGTGGGCTTCGGTACAAGCATCACGGCGTCTCATATTCTCCCAGCAGCGCGCATCTCTCCAAAACACAAGAAGAACTGATGTTGAGACACAACCACCTCCCTCCGACCCTCCCTCACTCCTGTCCTTCTCTTGCGGAGGGCATCGCTCCCGCTGCGTCGATTGCCAGCCAGTTACGAACGCTACTATTTTGAGAGGCAGTGTCGAAAGAGGCAGGCAGCAAAGAGCAGCTTTGAGAAGAAGATGAGGGATCAAAGCCAGACTCGGACCTGCGGCTGACACTGCGAGAAGACAAAAACGTCAAGTCCAAGGAGCTTTGGAAAACATTTATTTGTATATTTTTTTTAGATCAGGGGTTAGAAATAGCGAAGATGGCGAGTTTTGGGAAACTCACAGACTACTTTAATCGGCGCAAGTCTCGAGAGGAGCTTCGGGTGGGAAGGAGCTCGCGGCGCAGCGGTAGTTACTGCTGCACCGTGGCAGAGGCCAGGTAAACTGTGTGCGTCTGGTCTGTAAAAGCATTAACTGCCATCATCATTTCTGTCATCAACATCCTTTTTTTGTGTATTTGCCATTGGAGCAGAACGCCACAGCACTACAATGTGGATGTAACCTAATAAGATGTTTAAAAGGTCAAGCCGTCATTTGTGTGTCTGCAGGAGCGTCACAGGTGTTTGTACACATTTGTGCACGTACGCAGGGCTCTGTGTGTGAGCACTGAGTTACATAAGTGTGAATGTGCAGGGGGATGTAAAGCATGGTGCTGCTACTATGGATCTTCCCACTGACTCACACACAGATGAAAACAGTCTTTTCTATAGATAGACATAAGCATGGTACAGTCAATAGTCTGCATTTAGAAATCAAGAAAGATTTTATTTTTGGCTTTCCTACAGTGACATTATAGCTTTTGTTTTCTGCACTCTAGACATCTGAAATGAACAGCTTTGGAAGAAAGTTCTCTAGAATCTGTTGAACCCACACACAGGGACTAGATATTACAAACTCCGGCAAGTTAGAGTTACAGTTGAGATAAATGCAATTATTATTTAACAGTTCTTTTCTATGGCTTATACTTTCTTTTTCATGTATTATAAATGTCCTATGAGTTAACTTAGATTTTGCTACAGACATTATTTCAGCAGTAGCGTGTAAGTGTTAAAGATTAAAATGTGACAAGATTTCTCGTTGAGGTTAAAGACTGTCTGGTTTACTTGTGAATTGGTAAAATAAGTATTCAAGATGCCGCCACCACTTTTAAATGGTCTGTGTGGCAATTTTTTGGTTTTCTGGTGGAAATAAAAACGATAAAAGAAGTGACAAGAAAAGACACAAACAATATGTATAAACATTGTAGGAAAACAATGGCGTACAATAAGGCTAACACTAGCACTATGCAAAAAAGACACACATAAGGCCCTTTTTACTCATTGTACCTGGATGTCATCAGGGTTATTCCAACCGGACTCTCCCCTGACATTTCTTGTGTTCATAGAAGAGGCTGGTTTTACTAAGAAGCAGGGGAAGGGAAGCACTTAATTAGCTTGGCTGAGCAAACATGAAGCTAACAGACAAATGAGCCGACTCCTTCGCGGTGATGGCGGTAATATTGAAACTGCAGTTATTTAAACATTTACATTTTCTTCACACATTCAAATCAGCCTCCAGTCCAGATCCAGCAACGCCTTTAATAAGTGTAAAAATCATGTCTTATTCTCGTGAACCCTATCTCGTGTCTCGTCTCCTGGGATTTGTTTCTCGCCACACTCCTTGAAGCGTGTATGAACATTGTTTTCATTGTGAAACACCAAGATGAAAAGTCATTAGTGTGATTATAGACCTTATTAACAGTAAAACATCTCCTCCCCATTTCTTTTAATTAGCTCATTAATCTAACCATAAAAATGTAAGTTTGTTTTTATCAAGGAGAACCCCAAGGACTAAAACAAGGACACATTGTGCTTTTAGATTGTTGTCTAAAAGAATCTTTACGTATCAGCTCTCAAAGGTTTTAAGCAGCTATGTGTCACACTACACTTCTGTGTCTAGATTAAAAATAACACGCATTGGCCCTCATATCACTCAAAGCAGACGTCTTGCTGTGGGTGGACATGTGGTACAAAACAGCTCTTGTCTTCCTGCCATTACAAATCCAGCATCTTCCTTGTCCCAACAGCTTTTGTCTCTCCCACTCTTTTTTTTCTTCTTCTATTTTTCTCACAATTGATCCCATCCTACGCTGCTTTATCACTTTACATCTCTCCTCTCGTTCAATGGCTTCAAAAATCCCGTCATGAAATTTCCTCATCGTTTATAGAGTTCATAGTTTGAGGACACGGGCTTCCTCCAAATGTGACCTTCTTGGTGGTGACATGTAATCAATGAGGACAAGTCAAGGTACAAGGCCTGTAATGAAGCTGTAAATGTCATTCACTCTGCTGCGAAGAGGGTTAAAACCGTTGAGCTTGCGCCAACCTTCACTTAAGCCTTTAAAAAGCAGCTCTATTCAATCACGCCAGACCCGCGTCTCTCCGACTTTTATCCACTTAAATGTTGACTGGCACAGACAGAGGTTAATCTCTGCCGATATACCTGGGATCAGTACAGTCGGTCGAGCTTGTCCAATTTGAAAATATCCAGCCACCCCAAATATAGTGCGACAACACCTTCTTCCAGGATTCACAGTGGGAATACAGTCAGTTAATGAGCGGCTTAGTGATGCTTCATGAATGTCTAGCCATGTGTTTAAGAAGAACTTGAGTTCATTACATCAATAAATTGAGCATCTATTAGTACTAGTAATGCAGTAGCAGGACGTTTAAGGCTGGATGTAGTAAAAAATGTAATGATTTATGGCATTCATTAGTTTGAATTGCTCTGAGTAAAATTTTAATCAATGTATAGATGAAAAAGCTAACTCACTCCAGTCTGTACAGTTTGTATAATTGCAGTTCAGAAAAATGTGTTTTTTGTGTTTCAGTACCTTGGATAGCTCTCTTCACCGCCGCTGCATTTAGCAAAGCACTTAGCATTAGTCTCTATTACGCAGTATTCAATGAGCCCATTGAAATGCATCTCTGTTTAGACAAACTTGATTCATGATGCGGCAATGTGAAGTGGTCTGGGTGAAAAAAGAAACTCAGCAACATGAACTATTTTTACAGGCTTTAGTGATACTTCAGCAGTTGCAGAAGGGGCTGTATGTGCTACTTTTAGCGTTGAAATAGGTCAGTATTACAAATTGCTGTACATCTCTTGCGCTTCAACCAAGATGTTCCTGCAGCAGTGGGAACCAATTGTGATTTAGCCTGGAGCAAGAAGGCAAACTGCCACAAGTCCTCGGCGCGTACTTCATTGGCAGTGAGTGTTTTAGAACGGAAACCACACAGTTGTTTACTTGTACACTGCCCATCTTTTTGGCATTGTCTGCTCTCATTATTTGAAATCCACACTCATTTGCATTTAAACAGTCACAGTAGAAATTGTCAATGGAAACAATAAAATTACTAAAACGCACAAGATTTTTAAATAACAAACTTGTTTGACTTTGGGTTCTAGACAAGAACTGGTTTGTTCGGGAACATAAAGTGACAAATCTATTCCTCGGCCTAATATGAGACACAAATATAATAGTGGAAAGCAAAAAGAAAGAAATCTATCCAGACTGTCTCCCGCATTTGACCACTACATTTTATCATTATTGTTGTCAGATGGCTTTTAAAAAGACAGATGCACACTGATGAGAGAAGCTACAGTCACCATTTTTGGCAAAAATCAACTGTCCAAGATGTTACATTAAGTACATTGGCTTCCTGGTAAAACGTTTCTTCAAATATGCTTTATGTAGAATCACACCATTTTGCCACAGTGTGTGCTACAATTGATTCTTACAACTAAGGTCAAGACAGTGTTGGTGAAAATGCAGATGGCTGCTGGGAAATAACCCTCTCCAATCATCCTGTTTTGTAGACAAAGTCGCTTAGCAACAGGTCTGCAAGATGAGTCTGGCCCAAATTGTCAGAGCGGCCTGGGCCGGCTGTTCAGCACAGTGTGCTGTCATCATGATGTGCTGGTGGGGAGCCAAGCACTTGGTTTGGAGCTGTTTGTGTTTACCAAGACTACCTGTTTTTTCATTCAGTGACAAGCGTGGATTTTAGCTTGTGTTTATGGATGGGCTTCTCTGGCAAACTCCAACTGACACCGAATGCCAGTGTAGCAACAGAAATGCAATGGACACCAACATTTGACAGATGTTTGTGACAGAAAAACTAATTGGCTTTTTATTGTCGGCAAATCAAAATCTAATCAGAGAGATAAAAACGCAGGATATATTTCGACTTTTCAATGGGATTGTGATGTAAAATTAGTTTAGTGACATTTGGTTATAAATTTAATTGTAGATGAGGTCAAACACCAGAATTGGACAGACATAAGGCAGTGGTCCCTAAACTAAACATCAGTATTCTGTCTGACTATATATTTGGCGTGTCACATTTGTCAGAGAGTGATAGATGAGCCACAACTAAAGACCATGCTTTTCACATAAGGTGTGAGATGGGACTGTTTGCATTCCCCTCACGTGTTGGGCGTATGCCAGCTTTTGAAGGGTTCTGTGATTCTAAGTTAAACACTCACGTATCTCCTCTGTTTACGGCAGGGGTCCCCTTGCTGACAGTGCGGGCAGATGTCAGTGCTTTACTGACTTCGACCTGCCTGTCACTTTACCTTATAGCTCCCTGGTGATAAACAGCCATGGGCCTAATACATCCTCAGCCAGGCATCAGAACAGAAACATTTGATTTCCCCAGCGTTCTTCTAGAGTGCTTTGTAGAATGATAACTCCACTCTAAAGCTGGCATGTACCCAATTTAACATTTATACTGTATCCACTATTGCATGTAAGATTAGTCAGGCGTAACGTCACAAAAAAATGGCTCTGTATGTATGGCTGTGTATGCACGTCACAAGAGTGGGAGTTGTGCTGACAAGGAAGGCACATCCTGTTCCAAGTGGGTATATTTTTTATTTGCCAAAAAGCAGTGAGACACCTACAGTCAGCTCATATCAGCTTGGATGATTTTCAAAAATGTGTGTACCCAAAATTGTCACGCAATGCTATGAAGGTCAGAGCATCCTCCACTAATGCCAGACTGCGTTTAAAATCCTGGCTGTGCATCAGTGAATTTCATCATGTTAGGATTCAGTGTTGTCGAGAATGTTTTCAAACACCTCCTTTCACAAAAGACAGATCTTATGTATTGTATGATGTCATATTTATTGCATCATGTTGTAACACAGGTAGTGTTACGTAACTATCTGCAACCAAGTATCTAGAATAACCTGAACTGCATAATTTACTGCCAGCTTTTGGGCTTATAACTTGAATCAAAATTAAACACTAGGGCTGCACAATACATCACAAGGAAATGAAAGACTTATCACAATAAAATTGTTTATTTTTATAAACGTTTACTTTTTTTTCCTTCAAAATCATCAAAAATGTCCAAACAAATCTGTGAATCAAACTGTGGTGTGTCCAAATGATCAAGTCCTGATTTAGACCTGGTTCATTCCTACATTTTAGCAACAATTTAGCTCCTGCTTTGACGAGTGGAAGTTAGTCCAGAGCATTATATTTCTTTCTTCTACGTAATAGAGCATTAAATATACCTGGTAATCCTTATTACAATATATAAAAAAATTGTTCTCGTATATATCACACATTTTTTTACAATATTGTGCAGCCGCTACAGTGAAATATTTCATTGTTTGTTTAATGTTTCTTACAGTAAAATATTAATATCAGCCATTTGTGTTACAGTTTTATGGTGTATGGGTTGTATGTGGTACTAGTGTTTAGTATATTTACTAACTGTGTGTATGGACTGAGATGTTCTTCCTGGCACAGCTGTACACTGCTTCTCTGCTCGGCCTGCTCCCCAGACTGCTTCCCCACAGAGATGTTGACAGAAATCTTTAATAAGCAATACCAGGATACCAGTATTTGTTCATAAATATATCCATGTATTTGTGGACTAGGCCTTAAGAGTATTAAGCTGGACTTGGGAGAGCCGCTATTGATCTCGTCTAACCCAGAAGAGACTATGGGGGGTATCAGTTAAAAGCATTTTTATTGTCTGCACTCCAAATGGCTCTCAGCTTTAATATGCCGAGGCGAAAGTAATTTCACCATTGATCAATAGAGCTGCTCTCTTGTTGCTCATTAAAGTGTGTGTCAGTGTGTACAGTTTGATTTTGTGTTCATAAGGTGATGCTTTATGCATAAACATCTCGTCTCTAATGAACCTGAGGAAATGAGGTGGAATTAGCTGCGATACATTTTAACAGCGGAAAAGCAAGATGTTTATGCTTGTTATTTGGATAATTACTGTAGCTACATGTAATTGATTATTTGTGCTTCTCTTAACAGATCGCTGGAGAGGAAACTACAAAGACCCATACTGGCCAAGTCCCGCACACTTCCCAGCATCCCACAGTCTCCGACGGTGTCCAGGGTTCACCGCTCTGACCTGATCGGCAGGAGTCCTCCCCTCAGGAAGATCCCCTCCACAGAGTCCAATCAAAGCAAGGCCTGCACTCTACCACCCGCAGGTAAAATCTCATTATTAAATCACACCTCAAAGGAAATAACTCAAAATGTACTTATTTTAATTCTGAGAAGAAAGATAGGCTTTATGAATCTATATCAAATAGATACGAACAGATACAACTGAAAATAGTAATACCGCTGCTGGCCTCTAGGTGACTGGCTCCTAAAAACTCTTAGTCAAATTAAATTTCTGTAAAAACTTGGCAGAATTTTTAACTTTTACAATATGGTATATATTATATGTACGTTTTTTGGAGTGAATGGAATGGTGTCTCACTGGTGTGTTCACTGTAAAAAGAGCTAACAGAACAAGCAAAACAGCATAGTGTCACTTTGCAACAAGTAATTTTAGTCTTAACCATTACCTATGGCTGTGTTTGTAGTTTTTCAGCTTCACCCTTTTGTCAAAAAAAAACTGAAACTTTTAGAAATGGTCAACATGAATAGTCCCTTTGGCTTGCCTTAGCAAACTCAGTCTTACACAATGGGTGAGTCACTGTGACTACTTATATAGAGTCCATGCCATTTTTACACAACAGCAGCTGTCGTTCTCACAGTAGGGGAGCAGAAATTGGCGGCCAGTTTATTATAAGACATTTTTCTCCTTTAGCAGAACAATCACTTTATTTCAGAGTCACAATAGCCCTGTAAGGGGGTTAGATAAAATAAACTGAAATATCTTTTGTGTGTACTCGTTGAAAATCTGCCGCTCCTCAAACCTCTTCGCCCATAATGCGTGTGCCTCTTAAACTGCTTTCATTGACTGATCGGAGACAGGAATTCTTCCTTTTTAAACACGCCACTCCTGATAGGAACACTAGTGTTAAAGCATTAAAGATAGCGTCAATTTTTGAATGACTTTAAAGAGGCCATTCCAAAACTTTAAATTGTGAGGGATCCTAAACAACATATAAACAGAGCCAAGCATTTCTTAAAACCATTGCTTCCTTCAGATTTGACCCACATACAGTCTGTATTAATGCTTTCATAATTTCTCAGCACATAATTAAGTCAATGCAGCGGCTCATTTTGTTAATCCAAAATGGGTCATTTGTAAAGTAATGTTCCCTTCAAACTGAAATCGCCATCCAATCCAAGACGTGAATGAACTCTGCAGCTGGCAGCGGATCACATCAGCGCTCACAGCTGCCGAGCGAGCGCTGGACATGCCTTAAGTTAGCCAGCCGTACGCCCTCGTTCTAATTCACATGCAGCCCTAGTCGGCAGCAGGCCGTCATGTCTGATTGACGTTGTTCAGCCCAGCTCCATCAAAGCGGCCCTCTGCCAGGTAGTCGATTTGCTTTGGCACTATTTTAAATGTTGGGATAAGAGGAAATTCTGTCCTTGATGTTTAATACAGCAGTTTCTCACACACCGCTCACACTTTTCTTCAAGAAACAGAACTGCATTTTACATCTTTCATGCTGTATCAGGCAAGAAATAGAGAGAAACACATGCACTCCAGGAACAAGAAATGCAAATGAACATTCAGATTTCAGGAAATATATATATTTTTCTATGTATTTGTAAGTATAGATACAGAACCAGTGTGATACAACTTGTCAAGCTCAGATGATGTGCCTGTTTATATATACTGTAGTCTGTGATCTTTTATCAGACGTCAGATCTTACATGTTCAAAGAATTTATCTTTAGACAGTCTTGAGTAGTGTCCAACCTGTGACATCATCAAAAACAGAGTCAAGGAGGTTAACTTAGTCGGTAGAGCTAATCAAAGAAACAAGAAACACGGTTTGAGTCTCTCACTTTGTTTAATGTCCAATGTTGTTCCCTTTCTTTCTCTCTCACCCGGTCTCCTGTCAACCTACTGTCCTCGATTAAATAAAGGCAAAAAGGCTAAAATCTGCATTCCTTTTCAGCTTGTTTGGATTTGGATTAACACCATCTTAGAATAAGTGAAGGTAATTTATATATGTTTCTAAACTTGTGATCACCGGGGATTTGTATTGTTCTGTTATTATCAAAGCTTTTACTCAGTATGCTAATAATGACGATTCTCACTTTATTCTTGACATCCAACAACCTCTGTGACTTGGCTTAAACTAAAAATCTTTTCTTAAAGATCATGGGGTTGGGCCAAGCCCCACTGTTTTAACTCAATAACAGTCTTCCATGACCCTTTTGCTCTGAACTCTGACCTGTGACAGTCTTTTCATTCGGCCTAATCCTTGTGCCTCGTGTCCTGACTTCACCCATCCCAGTCTGAATGTGTCTCGGCATGTTTCCTCTTCTCTAGTCCTCGTGGTGCTCTGTTGCAAATATCAATTTGAGAGAAGCTTCAGTCTCACGTGGCCCATTGTTGCCTAGCAACTGCTTTCATTGACCGCGATGCTGTCTGCTCCAGACGTTTTTTTGGCCCTCAGTTTCTGTTTTTATATCTCTGCTGTGCTGAGAAAGTTTGTAAAAAATAAAGTTGTTTAATAAGTCAGCAGCTTTTCATTCACAGATTTGAGCAATATCCAATATTCCCAAGAGATCGACTTTGAACTTTCTCCCCAGTCTTTTTTAGCTGAGAATGGGAGCCAGATGCTCATACAGTGGAAATACTGCGGTGTAACATGCTTACTTTGCACTACTTATCTGTGAAGGTTCTCAGTCATCCAGGACATCTTGAAATAAAGATTAAAGTAAAGCATCTGGACTCGGTTTTCAAGGTGAAGACATTTTGTCTCTAATTCCAAGAAATTGTGTGAGTGTGTTTCTGTTTGTTATAACATTATTGTCTTATTCAGATTATGATAATAAACACATGTGAGCTACATTGCATATATAAGACAAATACAGTCTTAATGTACTTCTTTCATAAAGCCTTTAACTGCACTTTTTTATTTGAAATGCTGTGACAGCCCCTCTTTTCTTGATGGGTAGGAAGTTGCTGTCTCTTTTCCCAGCATTCATCAGGCTGTGTAAGTAACTTGGGGCGCGCTTCCAAGTGTTTCCAAGTGCTGTTAGTCAGGCACTGGACAGCGACAGGTGGACAGACAAAAGTTGGCTGTGATTAAGGCTTTGACAGAACACATCCATCTCATGCCACAGCTGAAGAAAAACACACGATAAATGCCTTTCCTCTTCTTAAGCTGTAGTTTCTCACCAGTGAATCATAAATAAGATGAGGCAGAACGGTGTTTGGAAAAATTATTGCACTTTAATTACAATCCGGAAACAGTTTATGGAAGCAATCAGTGGATGACAGGCCACAATTTGACAGTGCAATCACTGGATTGCATAAACAAATAACTTGTTAAACTGCCATTATGTGTTCAGTGCTTTTATTTATTCCTTTATTACGTCTGTCTCTGCTGTAGGAGAGCTGTGGCGTTTGGAGGATGACATGGAGGGAGATGATGAACCCGAAAACGGTGGCAGCGGAGGCACCGTGGAGCCCAGACCCCGATCTCAGTCGCCCTTTTCCCACTTCAGAGCCAGAGCGGCGTATCTGCGGAAGAGCGTCTCTGCGGATGACCACCTGGACATAGGCTCAGAGTACCCTTCGGGAACAGTGGCAGAGGGCAAACAGAGCCGTGCTAAAGGCAAACTCAAGAGGAAGTTTGTAAGTCTCATTATTCTAGTTCTGTTGCTATTTTAGTCTGGTCCCACATAGGTTAACATGAACATAACACTGTCAAGGTGAGAGAACGACACCAGACACTTTCTGTGTGCAATATGTCCTCCTGTTATCTCCCTAATATACAAACATTGCCGTTGGCAGCTGACGTTTGAAAAATCTATAAAAATTGTTTTATTTATTTATTTTATAATAACAATCCAAAGTATATTGCTGACTGGGTTGTGAACTTAATGCTAATTGTAGTTATAAAGCACACAGCCTTGGTCCAGTCTCAGGCTGCTATTTGAAAATATGCATTTTTTTAGAGTTTAAATTCAAGTGAGGTGGAGTTTACATTTGACACTCGGTGCCTACGTGTTTTGGTCTAGTTCAACATACAAAGATAGCTGGCTGGTTTAATTAACTAAAGTAAATTGATTCCATTTTTGTTTAAATTATTGTTCCTATTAAGACAATATCTGTAGTTTCAGCCTGGGCTTTCATTTTTGCCGTCTAGTCCAGTTTCCATTTGCTGCACTTGCATATTTTATTAAAATGCAAATTGTCTGTTTGAAAAATTATTCATGTGATTTTTTTAGATCTTTTGATAGCAATAATGTCTACTGTTCCACAAACTTATTTCAAGTCTGTTCAGTGAAATCCCTGCCTTATTTACTACGCAAATGTTGGCCTGCTTCCCTTTGGTTGTGTTCAACCTTGGCTGCTAGCGCTGTATATTTTATCTCTTAATTCAAGTCAAACTGTATGACTTATGCTTTCAGAGTCTGGTGTTGTGTTTTTCTGGATCTTTTGGTGTGTACTGATGCCAAACACGAGCAGCAGCTTTTTGTGAATGTGCATTAAATATTGAAAGTGGCCAATATTGTCTCTGGGTTGCTTGAGTAACTGGAGAACTCATTACCAGCCTGGGCTTTGTAATTGAGTGTCCTATGTCTCAGGCGCAATAGAACACCGGTACAGTCAGGTGGGACAACTTCTTGTGAGTGGATAGATATTGTCCAAATTGAAGCAAAATTGAGGATACAGTACTGGTGTGTAAAATGTTTTTATATAAAGTCAAAAATATTTTTTTTATATCGGAACCATAGCTCAAAGAGCCCTTCATTTGGATGACTTGGATGTGACCTAAGCCACTTTTTGTGGCATGAAAATAACCAATTCAGACAAATCATCTTCTCTTGCTGTAATGGGTACAGCCCTGGATGTAATGACCTGCCGCTTATGCTTTAGGGTAAGAACTTGCTTAATTTTAACCAATTAAAACCACAATGTAGCCTTTTCCGCAATAGTTTACACTCATGCGGTGTAATAGTTTTGATGTCTGGTGTTATTCATAGCTCTGTGTTGTGCAGCTCCTCTGGGACTTCCAGTTGAGCCTGCCAGATGGAAAACGCACAGAAATAAAAATATATTAAGAAGCCATTAGAGAGGCGTGTTATATAAGACAGCAGTTTTTTTTTTCTTGCTCTTGGTTTCAATTCATCTCAGCTTTGTTTTATTTTAGAAAGTCAAACACTTCTTGTTTTTTAGAAAAAGTCATTTGCGCTGCCTGTTTTCTCTTTGCTTCTCTGTCAGTCTTTTTTTCAACCTCAAGAAAAAACCCCAAGCAGAATCATATTCTGTTACAAACACAGGGCGAATACATTCAGAAAAAACAACTGCAGGTTTGCCTTCTAGCTCACACAAATAGCATTTGTGTCGAACAGTTTTAGTTGTTTTACCTTGGCGGCTGACAGTGACACAGCAGAAAAACAATGCCTTATTATGCACACGTTACTGCAGCAACAATGCAGCAATGATATGTTGGTTTGTTTGGTGGGGAAGTTTGTAAGAGGAATTCAACACTAATGGATGATGACTCAAATCTCAAAATTTGTCTTATGCATTTGTAAATAATCATTTTTTGAGAAAAAAGTTACATTTTTGAGTTGTTGTTTTGAGTTACTAAGTTATTTTGAGTTACTTTGTCAGCATTTTGAGTTACTAGCTGATTATTTAGGGAAAGAAGTCAAAACATTGTTTTAAATCATTAAATAAATATTTTAAGTAAGTTAATTTCAGGTTGTTATGTTACTATATTTGAGATTGTTTGTAAAGATTGTGACTTATCTCCTTACAGTGACAGAAACAAGTACAGTGCATTTAGGATAAACAGATTAAAGAAAGAAGAAAAAAACATATAACAGTACCATCTTGCCTCCAACTACTTTCTATTATTTCCTATCACACTGCTAGCCTTCATTGCTAGCTAACACCTTCCTTGTTCAGAAACTCATTTTGACTTAAAAAAAAAGTTAGTGCTGGATGTTTTTGTCTGCAGAGTTTGATTTTAAATGTACATACTGTTTGTGATCAGCCCCTGTACTGACAATATAATCTGAAAAATAGCCTGATAACATCACCTTCTTCAAATCCAGTCAGTTACACTTCTTACTCATTCAGCTTTATGGTTTTACAGTACATCATATCTGATCTGATGTCACATTTACGCGTGAGACATGTCTAACGCGTAGTGCATATTTTTTACTGGTTGCAGGCTCTAAAAGTGTGACTCAGCACTTGTCCACTTTTGTAAATATGCTTCTGGCCGATGTGTTTTTCATTGGGTCAAATTAGTCACAGCAGCCATCTGAGAGGCAGTGTAAGCACATAATCATACCGTGTCATTCATGTTGCTAGAGCGGCCGTAACGACGGAGCACTTTGTTCATGCTAATTTACCACATTTAATTGGACAAACTGTGTGTTTACAGTGTGACTCACCAATCAGTTCTGTTAAACACAACGAGGGTCATACACACAATTTCTGACAATGTATTCACAAACCGGGAATCGCAAATAGTCTCAATTTCCTCAGTTGACGCAGGCTGACAAAAAGCCGCAGGAAACGCTCCAAGACATGGTTTCAAATAGCTCATGTGCATACAAACTCACACACTGTCAGGCTGCTTTATGAAATACAAGCCCGGATCTCAGTGGTACACGCTTTGGCCCAAAGAGACGAATCATATTCAGAGTAGTGCTTTTGTCACAACGCGCTGGGCGTATGAGATATGTCTGTTACCCGTGTTTGGACTCATTAATACGCCTGAGATAAAGGCACACCACGTGCTGAGAAATAATTATTTATAAACACACCAAACATTTTCTTACAGCAAGAGTGACAGAAAACATGTGTATTGTTTGCTTGTGTTAAACATGTGCTCTGTTTAGAGTTTCAAATACATATATCCATGATCAGCCAGTGAAGTTGTTTGTCTACCATCTGTTGAATCACTATTTTGTCTACAACTGTGTATATCCTGGTTGGTTTCTGTTGCCGGCTGGTTGGTTTCTGTCGCCCCTGTGAGCCATTCTCAGATGGCTCGAGGATTTTATCCAGCACAGCACTCGAATTTAAATGTAAAACACAGGGAACCTGCAGAAAAGAGCAAGTTTCAGTACTACAGTTTGTATCTTTCCCACTAGAGGGCACTGTTCACACCTTAAATCAAAAGTCAAATATAGTTTTTAAGTGGAGGCAGAATCTACAAAACAAGTCAAGCTCCATTATTTACTCATCATTTGTCTTCTCTGCGATCGTAAGTGCCCCACCAGCCGACCACAAAATTGCTTCTCTGTTGCTTAGCCAGGCTCCAACACATTTATCATTGTTTTTTTGCTTTGTGATGCAGGTCAGATAGCACTGACTGAAAGTGGGCTGTGAGAAAACATTACTTACGTTAAAGCCTAAATGCTGTGAATGCTTCAAAGAACAAACACATTTCTTTGTTTCCATTATTTGTGTAAGTAAGTGAATGCATTCAATTGTTGTTACTTTTTTATATTATTATTTAAAAATAAAAAGTCAAAATTTTGAGATTATTTTGAGTTTCTGGGTAATTATTTACAGAAACTAATTCAAAATGTTGTATTAGAGTCATTATTGAGAGTTCCTACATCAATATTTTAAGTTAGTTGAAATGTTAAGAGTTAATATGTTACAAAGCTTGTAAATATTTTGACTTTCTAATTTATTTCCAGACAGTGGCAGAAACCAGACTAAGTATGTGTGTTTTTCTTTTTTCTTTTTTTTTTTGCTACACCCAGCTGCCACTTCCAGCAACACATTTATCATTGTTTTTTTTTTCTTTTGTAATGTAGGTCAGGTAGCACAGACTGAAACTGTTAATCCATAAATGCTGCAAAACACTATTTTTTTTGTTAGCTAATATACTTGTAAAAGCTACAGAAACCTTGGATATGTTGTAAAGTGTAGTGTGTGTGCATATCCATTTATTCATGTGCGTGCGTACAGCCTGTAAAAGGTAAAGTTGTTCTTCTGCTTGTGCAATACCAGAACTGAAGGGTTGTATACTCTCTGTTATTGCAAGTGCAACATTTGGACATGTCAAATAAAAGGCCACAAATGACAGATGTTACAGAGGGATGAAGGGCATCTTTGGCAGCTTTTTGCGGGGTTCTCTTAACGTTCCCTCTAACTCGCCGTAGCCTGAATCAAACAGGATACACCAGAGCTGCTTCAAGACCTTGATATCATTAGCACAGCAATTAGTGGCTAATTAGTCTGATGATACGGGCGGCGTTGAATCAGGAACTCCTGGCAATATCATCCTTATAGTAGAATTATTGTATCTAAACATCCTTTTACTCAGACTCTTCTGACAATACCCCTGTGTTTACTTAGATAATAACTCTCAATTAACTTGAGTAACTTCAATGAGGTTAGTATTAGATTTCATTGAGTTGTTTCCGGAGAGGTATTGATTTTAAATAAGTCTAAGAAAGAAACTGTAAAAAGGGACGTACTTCTCTACTCGTGTTCAGTGCTGATCCTGTTCACAAATCTACAGTTTAGGATGAGCAGATGAGCTGTGCTTTAAGACAGATCTGACTGTTTACTCTAAGCTCAGTTATATCCACTGCAGCTGAGGATTTGTGTCTTCACACTGTTATGCTTTCATTTAATGTGTGATTGTAGAGATGTACCAAATGTACCATCAGCCCTTCAGGTGTACTGTAATTATTAAGCACCTATTGGGCCTTGGTACAGGGGAGTATACAAATGTAATTACTCATACTAACACTTGTAACCAGCCACTGAAATGTGGCTCTGTCTATGACTATGTGAAGGAGATGTCTGTGACATGGAACAGCCATGTGAGGTGTGGCTGGCCCATGGGAGTGACACCAGTAGACCTAATAAGAGCAGTCTTACTCTTCCCTCGATGATGGTGGTGATGGGATTTGGAAAGCCATTGTCTGGGGCCATAGAGAAAGACTGGTGTTATACGGGTGTTGAATGTAGAGAGTTTTTGAGGTGTTTAGCTTCTTTAGCAGTACTCTGAGGATCAGTCTCTGAAGGCTCAGCAGGCGGTGACCTAAATCAGATGAGCAGTGCCAGAGATTTTTGCTTGCGATAGACAAACTCTATCTCCACCTGGCCATTGTTGTTAGCATCTATTTGTGGTGGTGTCATCGAGTCAGACTGTTGATCGATCAAAGCTGTAAATGTTGTGAACCACTGTGGGAGTCTGTACATCATGCAGTTAGCAGCAATTAAAATGTGTGTTTGCAGTATATCATCAGGTGTCTCATAGGTTTACATGTTTATCCCATACATAGAACTATCTATTATTATTAATTATCTGAATGCCAGTGGTGTAGTTAGTTGCAGACTCTCCTTGTGGATGCTACTAAGGCCACATGGTGGCAGCATCACCCCACACAATGTGTGGCCTGAACCTGTCTGTTGTGTTGAGTGGTCCATGAGAAGTGTTACCTGAGTGGTGCTTGAGGCTTCTCTGGGGTGACTCATTCATCCTGACAAGACTAAGGCTTAAACACCACACAGCCATAACTGCCCAGAGGAGCCAGGTCCAGGCTACAAACTGCTTACTAATGTTCATTATGTAAGGAGACTTTTATTGGAGCACACAGCAGCAGAGAGGCCACTTAAAGAAGATTTACAACATCATTACACATTTACTTAACATCCACAAAGTATCAAAAATACCACTTATTTGAATCTGCTTGTTTATTTGGACTTCTCGTCGAGACACATGCCCAAGCTCACTTAAAACAGTTCCACAGTGAGGGTGCCATGGGAATGTTTTGAGCGTCCACTCCGGTTGTCAATAGTAACCAGTAAAACAGCGTTCATTAACTATGTCGATTGAGAATTACTCCTCTCTGTTTCTCCTCTTCATGTTGTCTCCTCCTTCGAGTGCTTTGGTTTTTAATGACGTGAGAGCCCTTGTAACAGAGTACTGTGCGCTCACAGGTTCACTCATAATCCCAGCTCCTCTTGTGCATCCCTTTGCCAACTTCACTCATATTTTTCTTTCATTCGTCAGCCCATCGATAGTCTATGACCAAATACACTGTCCTCTGGAAGCACACACAAATGACAAATGTAAGTGTTTAGTCATTCAGGATGTGCTATTTTGACATCTAGAAAGGAGTGAATCGTGAAGCTGTTTGCATCATCGGTGAGCATCATCTTAGACCCCGCTGTTGTCAGGTTAGAACTGAACTGAGAGATGAGTAATGCTTCGTCATCAAGTGTCCTTGCCATCTCTGACCTTATGTCCTACATTTGTGGGATTACCGTCATACTTCCATCCGAGTACCTTCAAAAACACAAATTTACACTTAAACTATTATAACTGGTCCTTGTGTTTAAATTTAGGATGTCACAGTAATGTAGTAAAAGCAGTTATACCTTGGCGTGTTGTGTAAAAGTTCTAGTATATTGTTGAGCCAAATGGAGCCTTGTTTTTTTAGTAGTATATGATTGGCCCAAAAATACTCTTTGCTATTGCCTATCTTGGGAAAACAGACATTTAAAGCGCCATAAAACCTAATGGAAGGAGCCATTACTTCTTGTTCCTGCTTCTACCACTGCCCAGAGAGAACAAATGCAGCGCTGATAGAAGACAAACACATTCTCTTTTGTTATTTGAACATATAATCTTGTGTGAAGGTCTAGAATGTTTTTTATTTATTATTATCCCCATAGGGAAATTCATTTTTGTCAGTTCCTCATGTTGCTTACCGGAGACTATAGCATGTTTTGATTTTGGTGGGAGAAACTGGAGTACATGAAGTAAACCCACCTAAACACAAGGAGAACATGCAAACTCCACACTGTTCTACTGTGTTGAACTGATGTTGATTAATAAAGTCTAAAAGTTATCCTCCTGAGCTAAGTTTGATCAACAGGATGCTTTATGTGTTTTATTAGCAACAATTAATGTATTTTTTTATTTTTTATTTTTTTATTTGTTTGATTGGGACAGTTCATGTGAATGAACATACATGAGACACAGCCAGATGAATGTAAAAATGCCAGATTGTAGCCTTTGGGCTAATTTCCATCAGTTGTCCCAACATTCTCACACCATACACCAGAGCAACAATCACACGCATTCATACACCAGTGCTGTGTCACTGGTTTGATGGTAAATGAATAATAAGTGACACAAATGGAAGTTTTTGGTGTTTGGATATTGCCTAGATACATTTGGCTAAAAAAGTTTTTTACCACAGTTAATGCCACAATTTTCAATTCATTGAGAAATCCACAATAGTCATATTCATTATTTTCTAAATTTGTTACCATTGGCTCTTTCAGTTTGCTTACTTTTTGTCTGTGCTAATCTTATCTCCTTTCCTTGTCCCCTGCAGTATTTATTTGCTTTAGCGCCCTCTGTGTTTTCAAAGTAATCCGCAACCAAACAAACACTATTGATTCTCATCTCAGAGCCCTCCTCCGGCCTCCTCTCTCCTCTCCCCTCTCTCCTCACATTCATGATTCTTGTGCTGCCGTTTCACCTACAGGATCCAAGCAGCTGTCAAACAGAGGAGGTTAACCTTAAGTGGACCTGAGCTGGGGCCAGAGCCCAGTTTTGGAGTGAGCTTCTCAGGGTCTAGGGCCCTCAGGCACAAAAGGGCTTCCAAAAGCATTTCTTTGAGAGCACCAAAATCTGCTTTCTCCTCTTCTGCCTTAGTACGGGCCTCTCCATCCTTCCCCCCTCCAGACTCTGTGTCTGCGCTGACACTGCCTTTAATAAGTGTGGGGGGAGTGGAGGGATGAAGAGCCGGGGTGCAATGTTTATTTGTGCGGTGCGAGGTTAAAAACTTCCACCCCCTTAATTGACATTCCGGTAACACTTTCCAATAATGAGGCTCGCAATTTCCTTGAAATTGATGTGTGTGTCCACCGCAAAAGGAAAAAACAGGGCTTCTAGCTTTCACTCACCCACGGATGACCTACACTTGTGCTGCTTGTCTTTGTCCGTGTGTGTGTGTGTGTGTGTGTGTGTGAGCGTGAGAATTGCATCGCTATGCTTCCTTTGGTAGTAGCAGTTTTCGTGGGTTTAAAAGGCAAATACAGTGTCTTTACGTTGCTAATATTAGCTTGTTGCTGTTTGCTTTACAGTGACTGTATCACGTATACACACCCAGAGCAAGTTTTACCATTTTATTGCTTTTCTATAACAAATTATTAACCAAAACCACTCAAAACAGCACCAACTATATGCAGCAGATTTGATTGTTGAAAAACACTGCTCTAAAAACAAAATCATCATTCATCCTGGGCTTGAGTGGGTTCTCTCCGGGTTCTCCAGTTTACCCCACTGACATCATGCATTAATTTCTGGTAAGTGACATGACTGGGGTTCTTTGGCGCCCCCTGGGGGCAACTGCCAACAATGACATTACCCACAGGGGATAATAAAGTGATACAATTTAACACAATATAGGAATGTCCCCACTCCACTTTACCCAGAATGAGTACTTACAATTTAGTTCTCTTTTTGTTCTGTTCAAATTTTTTTTTGATATTTTCAGTTTTTGAACCCTGACTTTGAGAAAGTATTATTTACAGTTTGCTTTGATTTTTTTATCATTGTTATTTAGAATAAGATAGGTCCAAACTGTGCTATTTTGAGAAAAGTGTCAAGGAAGCGTTGTCAGTGCAGTACTCACTCAGTATGGCAGTACTGGAGGTCTGTGGGTGGCGAGTACTGATATTGGTATCAAGATAACCATAGATAACATTTTCTTGTCAAATGAATCTAACCTTGATTTGTTGTCAAAAAGCAGTGTCTATTTCTAAGAGCGTGCTGTATACACTGAGTATATTTTCATTTGTGTGTATTCCAGCAATTATGTTGTTTTCAGAGCTGTTGTTAGCCCATTCACTGCTTTTTTATTTCTGTCTGGACATAAATAAATACCTCAAATATTTTCATTTTTTGTGTAGTGAGTGACAGCTGCATGGCGCTGAAAACAAATCGGCAACAGAAAAGCCCATTCCGTCCCCACTCAATGTCCGTCTGTGAGAAAGTATGCTAACACAAACACGCCCCTCCACTGCTGACTGCATCCTTGGCCCGAGCGGTGACCACCGGACCAGACTTGTGGCTCGGTGACGCTCGTTGTTAAACGTGTGTGCGTGTGAAGTGCACGGTGAGAGGCAAGCGTGTCAATAAGTGGATGGGTAAGTGTGATAAATACGTGTGCATGCGGCTGTATGCAGACGCTGGCTGCTTCTCGGCCTTGTCACTCTGTCTCCCACATGCTCTCTGATGTGGTCTGAGGCTGTGGCTTTCACTATGGCCTCCGCGCACACTCACACTGTTCTCACATGTCTGTGGAAACACACACACCACACTGGCATTCACTCACAAGTTATGTTCCCATGTAATCTTTGTGAATTTAAAGTGAACATTTAAACCTCACCTAACAGGGTTTTTGCCATTAGTAAGCTAAAAAGCTTTTTGGTCATATTTAAAAGTACACAAGTCTCAAAATGCAGCCTTAGTGAGGTGACACTGTCAGTCCAGACACATGATCAAAAAAATTGATCCATATTTAAACATACTTCACCAATAAGACAAGCACCTGGAGAAGAACAAGGCTCAGAGTATGGATGTATTGCACATTATGGAGAAAAACTTGTATAAAATTGAGTATCGAGAGATAACTCTTCGAATATGTACTTGTACTTTCAAAGTAAGCTTGTATCAATCTGTTTCAAATACAGCTGATAAGAAAGACAACATGCTCTGGGTTTAATGTGCAGCTATTACACTCCAGATGATAAAGCATTGCAGTAGCTTTCTCTCATAAATTCAGTCATCTTTCTGCACAAATTTGTTTAATATTCAACATCCTTTTTCAAACCAGAAACAGCTAAAAGCATGAGTTTGTTGTTTGGTCCATCAAGGTTAATTCATTTCTCATTCAATTCTATATCTGTCTGTAGAAAGACAACTACGTTTATGGGAATGCACACATGCCTTAAACACACTTTCTCACACACACACACACACACACACACACACACACACACACACACACACACACACGCACAGCAGCGTCTCAACCCCTGAAGGATGTAACAACACAAGCGGCTTGTCAAAGTGTCTGAGCGGCCACCGCAGTGCCATGGCAGACTAAGACTCACATTGCGCTAGACGCCATCCGTGGTGCTGGTGGGCTTCCACAATAAGTGGTTAGTTAAATTATATCAAACACAGATGTTGGCTGTACTCCCATCATACTTGGTGAGTGTGTGTTTATGCGCGCGTGTGTGAGTGAGCAAAAGGAGATATGCTGATTCTTGAGAACACATGCTTTCTTTGAAACCAAAGCCGTTATTGACAATATAATTTTTATTTAATATATAGATATTGGTACCTCATGAACCCAAAGTGTTTATTAAATGTAACAATGATCAGTTGACTAAAAAAAGCCTCAAATGATTCAATATTATATTATTTGTCCAGATTTAACCTGTATAAACATCTTTATACATAATTTTTAGTAGCCAATTTGTACTTTTGAAATGGCAGGACAGTTTTGAGTTATCTCAGCTACTTTTTTAACACCAGTTGTCTTTAATATTTTCAATTTGCTAACTGCTGTTGAGCCATTGTGACTGTTATTTCTGATGCCTTTCAGTTGTCTGGTATTCTGCAAGGAGAAACTTTAAACCCACAATGTCAAGTTCATGATATCCATAAAGAGCAAACCTCAGCCGGCAACGTGACAGAGTGTTAGACACACTCATATGCCCTCTCTCTCATACACACATACACACACAGCCATATATCTGGGCGCACATGCCGTTGAAAAACCACAGTCCCTTGTGGACTTGTATACACAAACCAGTCTCTCTCACACACATTGGCAGCGGGCCTCAGTAGAAACTCTGTCTTACTGACCCCTCCTGGTTACAAGCTGAATTGGAGACTTGGCAGTGCTTGTGTGTATTTACCCAAATCACTAATACATATCTTCTCTAATGACACGCCAGCATCCAAATGTGCAGCTGCTGAAATATGATGTGTATCATAGAAAGAGACAGGGGAGGAGGGGGGTTTGAGGGGAGGGGTACGCCGTGGGTTTAATTTTAAATAAACAAGCAGGGCCGAGTGTCTGGTCAGGCTCGTCCAACCTTCTTTAGCTGTTATTCTATAGTATGTTTTCTTTGATGATGCTGCACTTTTGATTTCATTCAGCATAGACCACTTAAACTGGGGGTGCCACACTCTAGAGTACTCAGGAGACCTGGGTTTGATTCCCGCTTGGATCATTCCCCTTTCTGTCACCCTGTTTCCTGTCTGTTTACTATCCTATCAAATAAAATCAAAAAGTTGTAAAAGAATAATCAAAACAAAACAAAGAAAGTAAACTGTTGACCTCACACCACCTAATATCCACACAGCTATGTCCCTTCCCGCCTCTACCCCAGCTCCTGCTTTTGTTACCATATTTCATATACATTGTCTATTTTTTTTCTTATCACTAATAGCGGATCCTAAGTGTTCTGGAGTCTTCTTGTCTTCCCTTATTTTCCTCCCGCCTGTCTCTTTAAGGTGCTGTTTGTTTATGCCTGGGCTCAGCTCAGTGAGACCTGTGCAGCCTCAGTCCCGTCTCCTTTCATAGGGGCTCCATTTTGTTCTTAATAAAATGGCACTCAGTGGCTGGGGGACTGGCAGGCACCCAGCTCCCTGGGAAACCAAAGAATGCAGGCCTTCATTTAGTGACAAACAACTACTGCCTGAGGAGGCTAGTCCTCCACTGGGCTCCTCAACACCACTGCTGCTCAGGCATGTGTGTGTTTCGAAGTGTGTGTCGTAGTGGAATAGGCCATGGTTCAAGGAGTCAGGTATGGTGGCTCCTAACATAGCGCCTTGACGTTACTTTGTCTTTTCATCGTCTCTGTGTCTACGCCCCTGTCTCGGCATGCCACTTGAAAACATGCACTTCTCCATCACTCATGCTGAATGGTGGGAACAGAGCAGCCATTAAGATGCATATTTAGAAGGGCTCGTACACCCCCCTTCTGCTGCCGTGTCCCGTACGCTCTTATAACACATACGCGTACTGTAAGTCACTAAGAGTGCCTGTCACCAGCGACATATACAGCGTTACAGACGTACACTCAGTCAGGCAGGCTACTTGGAAAGAGCAGACGATAATATGTGGTTGGAAAAAATGAATGTTTAAAGCTTTAATGTGGAGTTGTTCCTTTTAGACCCTCGTGATTTGGTTTAGTTTATAACTTGATAGACAACTTAACCCATAATACGACATTCTGTTATTGTTACTGAGTAGTCAACTAAAAAAAGACCACAGTTTTTTTATATTTTTGCAGCAGTTAGATGTTAGGATCATAGATGCACTTACAACATGGTTTCTTCAAGAGAAGAATTGCTATATCGTTGGTGGTCCTCACTCACAGTTTGACAGAGCTGTGATTGGCTCATGGCTTTTAGTTTAGGCCAACCTTTTATTTATTAACAAATCTTTTCTTTTTTTTTCTTAGGAGAGGCCTGATACCTTGTTTATAATTACCTTAAATGTCCTTAAGTTTTGCACTACACCCAAGAGTCCCACTGGAAGGATTTTCCCCATGTGTATTCTGTTCCACTGTGGCTCTGTATTGGAATGTCCTTGGTTTGTCCAGTTGGCCAGAGGATCAGTGTTTCCCTGCTGAAGGAAACTCCCCAGAGTCTAGACCTTTTCCCACAAGTCTTTGCTTCAAGATTTCACCCATTTACTGTATATTTTTTAAGCTCATCTCCCACCTAACAGTTTCTAAGATTGAGTTCACCTTATATCTTCTAAACCTGTCGGTCTTAACTCCAATAACAATGTGACACACACAGAAACCCAGTGTAGGGCATTACTGAGGGAGAGATGACTGGAAGACCTAGATGAGACGAGAATCGGGGTTTTGTCCGTTGTCTGCTGCTAATGCGACACATATGAGAGGTCTTGGAAACAATGAGTCAGCCGTGGGACTCATGGGGACCGTTGCTGCTATCAGCCCACAGCAGAATGCCTCTGTAAGACGATTATAGGCTTGTCATTTTGACGCAAACATTTGGCTTGTGATAGAACAAGTTTTGCTGTTTTCTGCCTCAACTGTCATTTGAACACAAGTTTTGTCAGAGAGTTGATTTCTCACGTTTTTACGGTGTCGAATTTTGTCTTTAAAACATTCAGAAACATACAGGTGGTCACAGAGAGATGGGAAGCTATTAGTTGTGTTGATCTTAAATATTACACAAAATCATGAATTAGGTGGGTTAGAGGCATTACTCAAAATCTTCTTTCACCAGTATAGCGGAATTCCTGTTTTGTTTTTATTTTTATTTTTATTTAAAAAAAAAAGAAAAGTTGAAACAATGTGGTCTAATGGGAGCATCCCCAACTTACTATGTGAACATGTGATTGACCAAAGTTTCCAAGTTTTAGAATAAACCCTAGATAATCTTTTATTTTTTCAGCTGCCAGTTTGGAGAAGCAGACAAGAGTAATGGCACAGGGCTTACACTTTTTACTACTGTCAATGGGGCCAGTGGAATTCAAATGATTACCATGTAAAATGCAAAAAAAGGTCAGCGTATATATATAAAGATATATTGCGGATTATAAACACTGCTCTTGTCTGGACGGGTAGCTTTTGTAGTACACCATTTTGGACAAGGTTTTAATTTGGCGTCCCACAATCAATCCCTGTCAATCACCTTTTATAGCCAATGTTTCCATCCTCGAGACGCTCTGTCTGACAGTAAAAGCCCAATCTTGTTCTATTTTTATGTTTAACTGATGTGCATTGTTCGAGCACTCTCTGTCATGGCGGTGATTGATTGACAGCACAGGGTTGGGTGCCGACATTTCTACCTCTGCTGCTGCCGAAAAGTCAGGCAATCAAGAGGGAGATGTGTAGAGCCTGCGTTTGCCCTCTTCCATTTGGCCAATTAGACTGAGATTTCCCAACTGACTGCTGCAGCTCTGTCTGTGTCTGCCCTGTGCTTTGGTTTGATCCCATGAAATTAGCCTGAAACAATGGGGCTGGTCCCAGAGCTACAGCTACAGTATCTACCTCTACAGTGCTACATGTGTTCTTAAATATCATTGTCTGTCATCATGTCACTGTTATTTCTGTTTCTTCTCAATTGTGCCACTTTACCCTATTTACAATTAAAATAAACTATTCTTTACTCCCTTTTTATTATAAGAAATACTGCCTTCCTGGGTTGCTAGGCAATACCTCATTGTGTCTACAGATAGGTCAAAGGTGAAAATGTATGGATTGTGGACTAAACAAGAAATAAACACAAGATACATAGAAGACAAGTTTTTAGTTTTAAGGTTTTAAGTATTCTCATTGTGTACATTTGTAAATGTAGCTATGAAGGAGTGTTTCTATTCCATCGAGAAGCAGATAAACTTTTAGTGACGTAAGAGAGTATAGGATTTAGATGAACTTTGCAGGAGCCTGATAAAAAAATAGCTAAAGCTTTTCAGGAGTTCAAATAGGATACGCTTTTGTCTTATCATTTTTTGATACCATCCAGTATCTACAAAATCTGCTAGTTTGAAATCAGACTCGGGATCATACTCCAGCAATAGGTCCCCTATTTCCTCCAGACGTCATGTGACAAAATGCGTTCTATCGGCCATAATGGCAGGAAAACACAAGTTAGATATGACCAGCACCAATGTAGATCTGAAAGTTAAACTTCATTTAAATTTAAAAGGGTTTTAACCGATCATGTACAACAGAGTACTGTAGGATCCAATCACTCTTACGTATTTTAGGAGAGAAAGAGCCGAGCCGAGCTTCTTTAGCTTAATGTTTAGCCTTATTGCGTGTAGCTGTATTATTTTATGCTAATAAACCATGTGTTGTTTTGTTGGATTTTACCAAGCACTGTTTTTATACATTTTATTGCTATATAAAGACACTGTATATTAGTTACAGACTGTTAAAAGTATTCTCTGTTAGTATTTCTGAATTACAGCTCACTAGTTGCCAGTCTGCTCTTCTTAATGATGCTGGTTGCTAAATAAAAGCTAACATCGATCTTATATGTTTTTTTTTCTGTTCAAATGTTTCACAGAGTACAGCTGTGGCACTTCCCTGCCAGCGGCCTAAATTTGGTGTGTGCCTCTTGGAGCCCTATAGTTACAGAATTCTCTTTCTACACAAATATCTTATTTCCAGATGTTGGTCTCCAAAACCAGAAAAAAACAGAGTAAGCAAGCGCAGAGTGTTTTTGAAACAGTTTTTTATTTTTTTTTAGCATATTTAATGTAATATTTTAAAATTAGCATAATTTATTTTAATATGTCTTAGTATGCTTGGCTTTACAATTGGATTTACCCCTACTCCTGGTTATGACTGAAGTGTTTGACGCATATATTTGGGTAACTTTAATAATAATAATACTATTTTGGACATAGTGGGCTTTGTGTTGTAAGGCAATGTTGCTGTTCAATTATTTCCAGGTCACCGTGGCAACAAAAAAAAATATACTGTTCTAAATCTTTGCTGGTGTTAAGGTGAAATGGCGCGCTGAAAATGCAATGCAGTAACAATCATCTCTGGATTGACTTGTTAATCCCGTTCCCTCTGATCACTTTGTTGTTGAATTCCTCCGGTTTATTGCAGAATTCAGCGCGGATGCCAAGCCTTTAAAGCCTCACTAATGACCTAACACACACGGTACAATATGCAGACTGGACACTGGCTTAACAAGACACACACCTGTATTTACTTAAGCACACTATACACCTTCTCCCGTCGCTAAACGCACACCCACATGAGCTCATTATATTTTCTCTACACAAATGCAAGTCCGACACAGTGCCCCATCAAAGGAGTGCCTTCGACTTAACACATGAAACCCATACAGACACAGTCTAACGCTCTCCCTCACCATGTATCTTTTTTTTATTCTTTTTTTTGCCGAGGGCTTTCATAGAAGATCAAACTAGCAACAGATATGTGCATCCATTAGGGCTTTGCAGTCACTCAACAGCAGTATTGTAATACAGGAGAGCAGGCAAGGGGACACGCTTGTCGCTCAGTGGCAGCCTAAGGGAGCGCCGTTTCCATCTTGACAGATATGTCTCCTCTAATGTCTCCCTGGGGAGGCCTACCTGGCCCTGTTGCTGACTGATGCACAGAGGGACATGAGGCAGCTCCTGAAGAGAGAGGTGCCAGCCATTCAAGAGGCCGCTAAGACTGTGTGCTACATCATAAACAGTAGTTTGTTCAGAGCTTAGCTTTACACAGCTTTGAGGAGTCCCTGTCTCATCTGTTCAAAAAAAACGTCCTGAAACTTGTTGTAGTTATGCAATAATGTAGTATTATAGTGCTAAAGACCCATTTTAGGGCTACCTTTGAACACTTTTTTGGTTCATCAGACCACCAACAAGCTAGACTCAAACCGGGTCTCCCCTGTATTTGAGTATTTGTGTTCTACTGACTGAGTCTTCAAAATAAACACAAACAAATAATAGCACATGGGAAAGGAAAGGTGAGTGTTAGAATGACTTTGTTACAGTTTTTACACCTTCATTGCATTGCACTGGAAATTCCACTTACTATTGTTGAGATCCATGCTGTGGTCATTTCTTCAGGCGGAACAGAGGCGGAGCTGGCACGTCACCGTTCCCTGCCACAAGTCACTAATATTTCTCTCTTTTGATAAAAACACAACAGGATGCATTGGAAACAAAACAAACAGGGGAAAAGGTCAATGTGCTCTCATTGGATGGTCGACCTCAGAAAGACAACACTGTCTTTTTAGTGTGGGCAGGGTCAAAGGTCACTGTATTGCATTTGTAAGGTCAGCTCTTGAGGTCACCCTCCGCTCTGGGCCTTCCTGCTCCAGACAGCTAGGTCATGCCACCTACATTGAGTCCAATTATCCCCTGCCAGCTAATAACCGCTCACGTCGTTCCACAGCACAACACACGCACCACAATGGATGTCCATGTGCATACTTGTACCTTTTTTTAACCACACACACTCCCACACCAGCATGCACCAGGACTTAAGGACATGCCAAAATGCAATGCAAAAAAGGGAAAAGAAACCAATTTAAAGTTATTCACATCTTAAGTAAATGACACAAAAACAGAATACCTTAGCTTAGGTATAGGTGCAGGTTTTTGTACTTAATCATTTGGGACTGTCATGGCCCACCTTTAACCTAAGATGCTATAATGCCATGAACCAATCTTTATGTAGAATGTGGCAAACATTTGTGGAGAAATGGCAACATTATTTGTGGCTACACAACACATTTGAGGTTGTATTAATTGGTTTTCACTGCAGCCTTCTACCACCGTGTGCATCTCTCTGGAGTAATTGCTTTGCAAACAAAACAGCTTTGACAACACAGCCACGTTTGGCCATTCATACAATTTTCTAGTCTGTCCTTGCCGGTTAAACACAACAGCAGAGAACATTCAATCATTTTGTTTGCTGCCTCCCAATCAGTGTGACACTGTTTTCTGGGGCTTTACACTCTACTTGAATTATACAGTGTTGTGATTGTTCATTTGGACAATTTTACTACATGTCATGGGGCATTGGCTTGCTTGACCTAATCACCAACATACCAAGTAGACCTCTCTATTTTGTGACATTGTTATTAATATCTTAAAGTGCAAAGGATCAAATGACCACATTGCCTCCCTACATAGGCACCATTGTACTCCAAAACCCATGTGAGAAAAACGCATGATGTACAAGAGAGAGGAGATATTTTGAGGTGTATCATGGCTGCCTGGCTCTGGCTAATGCTCTCTTCAGTGAGGTGGAATGGCACATAAGCTCCCATTAATACAGGAATGAGTTGAATTTAGCTCCGTCTGCCTGCATGGTTGGCCTGGCCAGCCCCTCTGGCTTTCCATGAAGTGTGGGGCACAACACTTACTGAAAAGCTCTGTACTGTGCTCCGGCATGCCACACCCTCCCGACACCCCCAGCGCTTGCCTTTGTTCTCTAACTATAGCTGCAGCCGTGCCAAGGCCCCCCGACTTAAATATTCCACTATAAAACAAGTGATAATGAACATGAAAAGCACCCAGTGTTGGTAGTTAACTGAGCTGCTAAGCACACACAGCAATGCACATCACACACATGCACACACATGCACTTGCTGTTACATGTGTGTGCATGTAGAAAGATATATATAAAAGGTCCTGTGACACAGGTGCACACTGCATAACCCCTTCTGCTTACACAATCCCATTGTTCATTCAAAAGGGAAAGTGTGGAGAGAGTGGACCAACAAGTGGAAAATGATTGATCCGCTTTAAGGGTTGTATAAATCCTCCAGCTGATGTGAGTATAAATGGGGACACGCATGTCTTTCCTACCTGGCAACCCTTTTCAGCATCACAACAGTGATATTTATACAGTTCCCACCGTAAGACCTTGACAAATCCTTTACATGTTAGGAATGAACAAGGAAGTAAGGCTTTGACCAAACGAAATCTAGTGTCATAAATTCTTTATCAAGGAAACATTTTAATCTCACGTTTATGTTATCTATTAATCAGACTGGAGGAAGGCCATCAGCGTATTAGCCTTGACTCTTAGTAATTAAGCAATCACTTCCATGATCCTCAGCTGATCTTTACAGTGTTGCTACAGAATGAGGACCATCTACCAAAAAATATTATAGCAAGTTCATGACCACTTTAATTTGCTGGGTTCTTTTTGTTTCCTTCTGTGTGTCTGTTTTGCATTTGGATTTATGAGTGTTGGGTTTGACTGACTATTGATAAGAACATTGAAAGTATGTGACTGTATATCATCTGTACTGACAAGGCTCCATGTAAAGGTTGCCTGTCCATGGAGCTCCCCTGAGTGCCCATGCATATACAGTATAGTATATAGAGCTACACACACACACCCCTCTGTGGGCCCTGTGCTCTCCCTGGGGTGAGATGAGCCCACTAAACCCCCCTCCACTAGGCCAGCAGCAGCCCTGGGTCTCCTCCTCTCTTACCGCCATACACATACGTGGCCCAAAGCCAGGGGACGCCACTGTCGGGATCGGGGTTTGGTGGACGGTGGAAGATATGTACGAGTTTGAATGTGTGTATGTGCACAGCAGGGTTAGAGGGGGGCTCTATCCCCAGACACAAGTTGCTCAGTTTTTTGGAAAGTCTCTGGCCCACCCAAGAGGAACGAGTAGGAGGAGGTGGTGGCGGCGGAGGGAAGGGGGACCGAGGCCTTGGGGGGAACAAAGCCTTATTTCAAACTTGCCGAAAACAGGGGTCTTTATGTTGTGATGCTGGGGCCCCCCTCGTATGTAAGGAGATGTTATCGCAAAGATGCAATATCCACCTAGGCATAGGGCCGGGGGTGGGGGTAGGAGGGTGCTGCTGCATAGGCCTCCAGTGTTACACTAAGTACCCTGGGGCACTGACCTCACTAATGAAGTCTCCCTTGGCTGCCGCTACCACTACTGTACACTCCTTTGTCTTTCACACGGGGATCTCTCCCTCTATTTGTCTGTCTGCCTTTCCGTCGGACGGCCTGGCTGGCAGCAAACAACAGCTGTGTGTGTGACCATTGGCTATACTGTTTACTTTGCTAGTATGTTTATACAGCGTATTGTTAGTCAGCTTAATCCTTACGTGCTGATGTTTGTTTGTCTTGTCTGCCATCTTAAATTGCTCCATGATCCTTTTCTTTGAGTTAAAATGTCTGTCTTTTTCTGCTTGCATGTCTGTCTCCATAGCTTGCTTTGAAGTGTCTCCCTGATTTACTGTCCGGCTGTCTTTTCCAGTCCTTTTGACTTTGAAGCTTTTGGTTATCTAACCATTGAAGCCTCTTGTTCTAAGCTCAATGCAACTTTTAAGTGTGGCCTTAAAGATGTTACGTCAAGCTCTTCAGGGAATCCGCAAAAGTGAGAAAAGGGAAATTTGATTTTTGGAGTTGGGGATTGAGAGAAAGGCACAATTAAAGTGGACGCCCCGCATTCCTGTGTGGAGCCAGTGGCCTGGGGATAGGATTTGCTCAGTTTTCCTGACAGTTTGGAAATCCCAACACTCCGCGGCTTGATCCTGGTCTCAGTTTGCATCTTCAGCCTCAACTCAAAACTTAAAGGCAAAAAAGATTCAAGAATTTGACATTGACCACCAAAAGAGACCACAAATAGCAGTGATGTAAACTGTTTATTTAACACAGTCAAAGGAATCATTAGAGGGGCTATTTCTAAAGCTTAGAGGTGTTAGCTTGAGCTTATCATTGGTAATATCCAAATTGTAAAACAACACAATTTTCAATGAGCTTGCTCTTTGATCCTGCAGGCCTTTATACAGTCATCTTACAGAATGGATGTCATGGCCTCTTGTTGATGCTGCTAAGCTTGTCACTGGGCTCTTAACCCAACGGTCAGTCGAGGGGTGTGGCACTGAGCAAACGGACCGGCTCTTTTGGCAATTCCACAATGCCCAGCCCCCAGAGAGCCAAAGTGGAAAGTTTGCTTTAGCACCCACTGGGTTAGAAGATGAAAGAGCTTTAGGATGACATGAGTCTATGGTTGATGGGGCGGGTAAGAGCACGGGCATGGGCGTAGGGGGGCTTATATCTCTTTATCCTGTCTGGCGTGCTGTGGCTGGGCCGGACACACATCAGCTGTCCACTTTTCTCCAGCTGCCAGTCGCTGCGTAGTCCAAAGCTGGCCTGTCTGCAGATGGATTACCTGGGTAAACGTGTGTACCCCTTCATCCCCCATTTGCTCTGAACATACTGGCCATCCCATGCCGCCTGAAGCCCTCACCTGAGCACCCCTGTACGGCCCTGGGGTGTGGTTATAAAAAGATGAAGGGGCTTGTGTAGGTCTGGGCTGGACTACGGCATTGGCAGGCTTTTGCAGACGCTGATGTGGTGGTGTTTATGGGGGCTTGCCAGGATTAGTTGGCGGCTGGTGGTTATTGATTTAATTTGAGATGCTTTTTCATCTGCAAGCCGCCTAAGGCCTACGCACATGCTAGCTTCCTCCAATGGGCGCTAATCCCTGCCGGTTATAAAAGGAATATGCCTTTGGTGGCCGAGGAGATGCTTTGAATGCCTGCACTGCAGCAGAGGAGGCATCTGTCATGTGTGTGTTTGTTAGGGCCGGTTCTGGGATCAGGGGCTCGGCTTGCTGGCTGCAGGTTTGAGCCGTTCCTGAGAGCTGAGGAGAGCGCTGGTTGGTGTATCTTTGGTATGCACTGATAATGTGCACTGGTGGTGGGGTACATGTCTTCAACATTGCAGCAACGTGTATGCATGTTGTACAACTCAGGCGCAAAAAAGTACATAAATGGAGACTGTATTTTACAAGTACGCCATTAAGACAAATGGTGCCTGGCTTATGTGCAGACCATATGACAAATCACACATTAGAGCTAGGTGATAAATCAGAATTATTCAATTATTTTAGTTTTCTGTTTTAAACAATGTCGGAATTATGAAATCAGATTTAACGTCAACAATTTTCTACATCCGCCATCCTGTGTGTAAATAATGGCCATGATGACTCTAATGCTAAAGACAGATAATAACCATCACAGAAAGGTAGTCATGTGACTTCTAATGTTTAGTAAAGCATAAGGAAATTGACGTAAACACAAATAGCTTAGCGTCATGTTAAATGATGTGCACATTTATGCAACTCCAGAAATGCTTGGATTTAACTGAACTCCTTTTGTGTCTTTGAACAATAGCAATCTTTTTTGCTGGACTCATCTCACACCCAACGATCTAACTAACTTCTAACTTCTAGTCTGTTAGTCTAAGAAAGCCATGGTCATTATAAAATTCCAATATTTTAAATTTACAAAGCTAAGTAATTCAGGCAAATGTAAATTTGATCTTTTTCTGGAGAATACAGAATCTTTACTTTTAGAGACGCACAATAGTTATCGAAACAATAAACTATCGGCCCCATAATGGAAAATATTACGTAATTTTTAATCAGTCAATAAACTAATCTTCAATAATTTAATCAGATGCAGTTATTACCATAATAATAATAATAAAATAATTAATATAATAATAAACAATGTAAAAAACAAGGACTGTCTGTTACCTGTAACAAATGTCTATGACAAGGCTCAGGGGTCAGAGCTGGTCTTCTCCTTTTTATTATCTACCAAACACAGGCTTTCCGTTAATACAGTTTACTAACCTGGGCTATAGGCCATATTATTATGTAAAATAATTTTGGGCTTTTAAAGGGCTAGAAGAAAACAAACTCTAGAAGTAATTTGTATAAATTTTCTAAACTAACGTTTTTATTAAAATAGACAATTATTGGTTATCGGTATTGGTTGGAAATGTTCTTATGGGTGCATCTCTGTTTTACTCTAGACAAACATGTCAAAACGTATAAGCACAACTGCATTTAAAAAGGGGAAGAAATAGTGAAAGCAAAGGGGATGAGTGACAGGCGACCAAGGAGAGAGCAGGGCAAAGACCAGAGGTTAATGAGAAGAGCAACAGAGGCTGAGGGATGATGAAAGAGTGATTCAGCTCTTTTTCCCCTCCCCTGCCCTCCCTCACTTGTGTGTTTATTCTGAGATTGTCATTTGTCATTGGCGGAGCCTTTTCTTTCGCTCCTGGGGCAGCCAGCTCCAAATCATGCGCAGACAGATGGAGGGGCCAGCAACTCAAATAGAGATGGGACAGGGGTGGCGGGACAAGAGGGGGAGGAGGGGGGTAGAACCAAGGCCAACATCCCATGTTTGATGTCTCTCCCTTGGGCCTCATCCGCTCTGTCACCCCCCTGGATGGTGCTGACAGATGGAACTTCGAGACACCAACCCGCTGGGGACAGTGGCACAGAAGTATGAAACAGAAGGAGGGATGAGTGTGAGAGATGAATGGCTCCTTGAATGAAAGCTGATGTACAAAATAATGTTAAAAGCGATAAAATATCACTGTTCAGCTCTGCTCAAGTTTCACAGACTCTTTGGTGGAAGTTAATCAATAACACATTTCCATTTAGAGGAAAAGCTGTGAGTAAATAGCTATAGTTAGCATTTTGTCACTGTACACTTTTTACTTTAAACATTGGTAAAATTTTATGATGCAATGAATTTAATCAAGTACGGTAGTGTTATGGTAAGTCCTTAAACACTCTAGCCCTGTCCCTTGCATTTCTACTCTGTCACTGCATTCTATAGGTGACCACTAGAGGCTGACAAACTGCTATAACTTAACACACTTAATGTCAGTCACTGCCCACTGTTCTGCAATTTGACACAAAGTAATGTACCAGGAGTCAGCGAGGAGCTCCAGACAAGAAAACCCTGCTGTAAAAAAGGAAGGAGAAAACGAGTCTGCTTGGCATTCGACTTTCTTTGGAAGCCTTACAGTAACATCCTGTAGCTCAAGCTGTCAGCATACTGTTCATTTTGCTACTATGCTCATTATAAATAACTGCTTCATAAATCATATACCTTCCTCTCCAGCACTTGATGAAAATCTGTGGTGATTGCCTTCATCAGCTCAACCTGTGTATCCTGCGTAGCTGCCAAAAGACACAAGTAAACTCCCCTTCAGTTGTTTCCTCTCATTCACGTCTGTGCTGCCCTGCAGGTGCCAGCATCATGCCGGTATGAATGGATAATTGTTGTGTTGTGTCTACCTCGTGCCCAATATGGAATTTGAGAAGTTGGATGTAGTGCAAAGGGGGACAGCACTTCTGCCAACCATCTGGGGTTTTCACCTGCCACCCAGCCTATAGGAGCCAGCCTTGAATGATTGTAGCTTGGGTACTGGGGCTAAATGCATGAGATAAATGTCAATCTGACCTTCCTGCGTTTCCAACTACCTCCGTACGGGAAACTGGCTTTTGGCTACCTCAAGCTAATCGGTCAGGAATTGGAAGTATCAAAAGAAGAGCACGACTGTGTCTATTTGAATTTCAGTTTAGAGATACTGACAGATTTAACTGTTTGTGGCAAAGTGAATAACCAAGCGTAACTAGCCTGGCCATCCAGACCCATTAATTTTAAGTGAAACAGGTCTGGTATCTCTTTCATTCACACCAGTTTTCACGGTTGTAATTGTTTAGTGGCCTATTTCTCAACATCTGTTACACTAGAGAAGCCTTTCTCAAAGAGAAAGGTGGTCTGTGAGCTCCTCCTAGTGGTCCACAAGGTGACATGGATCATGGTAAAATGTGTGGTTTTGAAATGAGTTTCTCAAGGTGTCGGCAATTGTCATAGATATGTTGTTTTCAGTATAAATCAACAAGTGTGTAAAATCAAAACTAATATGAATTGTCTGTTTTGTGGCATTGATGGACTTCAGTAGTGCAGTGGACAGGTTTGTAACACCAAGTGCGTATAAAAAAAAACCATGACCAGTGACTGCTAAGGTGAAACGAAAAAATTATAACAACATACAGTTCAGTTTTTTTTTGGACTGGGGTTTGAGACAATAATGAGTGCGTACAGATACTACTATTACAGGTCTGTGCACAAGTTAGCCTCGTAGCTACACCTAGAACTGGAGTGGGCTGTGACCATGAACAGAACTGTGGGTCTGGAGCAGCTGCTGCCCCTTGGTCCCACTGTAGCCACGGACAATTTGTCCTGTGGTTTGAGCAGAGAGGGCTCGCGGTCAGGTGAATGTGCCCTGTTCTGTCCCCTGAGCTTGTAGAGTGGTGGACAGGTGCCGAAGAGTCTCATACTTGAAAATGCAGTGTGAACCTGCTGCAGATCAGCTGCAGGACTTCAAAAGTCCTGATGCTTGAAATTCTCTCAAGAGCCGACCCACCGCTCTTCTGTGCTCCAAAAGCATTCCCTCCTGCCCTGTTCTGAACTGCTCTAGCCAGCCCTAGTCTTGCTGGTCTGATGAGTAAGGCTATGTTTAGACGGACCGCTGGCCTAATCCTCCTAGTAGGTCTTCAGTAGGGAGCAGCTGCTCCAGAACAGCGGTGCTCTTTATGGCCACAACCCACTACAGTTCTCGGTGTAGCCACAAGGCTAACTAGTAGCTCTATTTCAAAATGTAACCAGTTGTATTTTATTTTTCCATTTTAGTTTATTAACCTAAAATTAAATCAAATAATAAGAACATAAAATAATAATGTTTTTTCTTCTGTTTAGTGAATAGAACTTATTATAATTGTTTTGCTGTTTTGTTGCAATGTATATCACTTTTATTTAAATTTTAGAAGGCGCAATAAGTCTTGACTTCAGCCTAATACCCTTTTGGTCAATGTTTTATATTTAATAAAAGTATCTGTTCTTTGGTATTTTATGAGCAATAAAAACTGGTGGTCTCAGGTGCTCCGTGAGTTTTTGTCTTCAGGGTTAAGAAACACTGGTCTAGAGGCAGTTTATTCTGCCCAAGTGGGTACTGCCTTTTTAGAGGTAGGTCTATTCCATTGCATTTAAAGCCATCTTTTTGTACTGTTCACTCAAAATCTGACTTTAACTATTAAGCATCACAATGATATTGGAAATATTAAAAATTCATGTCACTATGGCAACACTCACAATCAATAAAAAATTGTGGTTTGCCAAAAAGATGACTATAAATCTTAAGAACTGTTTCTGTGTCCTTCAGTTCATTTTCAGTGGTCCATGTTGTTTTAATGTTTTGTTTGCTAAAGTACTATTTTGGTTGGAAGTATGTAGCTTGCAATTGAAAGAAATCATTTAGATGCTTATACACTTATAAGCTGGAGAAAAATAGGTTTAGTCTCATGTGATTGGACCAGAAAATGGGGCGTGTAAGTCCGTGCCTTAAAAGCTAAAGTAAACAATATAAGAATTGTGCTTTATTTTTAAAACTTGTGTTTTCATTTTTATATGTTAATGGCAGACACAGACTCGACGTTCGGTCGCTTTACCCATGTGGTGGAAATCAGTATCTCCGTTCAAGTTGGGGCCAGGGGCATGGGTCAAGTTTAGTTTTCCTGGCATTTGTAGCCTGGAGCTCATGTAGCGCCCCTGCATTATGCACTGTATTTGTGTGGCCTTTCTGATTGCTGCTGCAAGCACGGTGGAATGTTGAGCCTTTATGCACAGTTGTCCTTGCCATTTCATTCCAGACACAGCATTCAATGTGAACATGACATG
The DNA here is from genome assembly GCA_024349245.1 of Neodontobutis hainanensis. Taxonomy (NCBI): domain Eukaryota; kingdom Metazoa; phylum Chordata; class Actinopteri; order Gobiiformes; family Odontobutidae; genus Neodontobutis; species Neodontobutis hainanensis. The sequence continues at coordinate 10,252,378 of JALDNG010000017.1, forward strand.
TAGGGTGTGTTTCTCTGCCAGTGTCACATTCATTGTCATTGCCTCTATACAAGAGCTTGTTCACTGGGTTCAAATGCTCTATATACTTAAAATCACAAGAGCTTCTGTTGCATTTTGTGGTGCACATTGTAGTGTTTATAGCAATGTCTCCTCCCTTGAGCTTAGCCTCACACTTTTTCTTCCCTTTTCTCATGTCGACATGACTCCTTTCTCTTTCCACTGTACCAGGCATGGCTAAACCACCAGCCACTTTCCATTCTCAGACAATTGTCTAGCCAGTAAATATTACTTGTTTTAATAATCGCAGACCAGACATGATTAAATAAATGCTTGCATCATATACATGTAATGGGACAAATTCCCCACAATTTTCCCCAGTCCTTTGCGAGGTTTTGAATCTTTTTGTATCTTAAGTTGAACAGAATCAGTATACGCAGAATGTGAAAAAAACAAAAACAACTAGAATGGCAGCTAAAGTAAGAAGATCCATTCAGTTCCGATACCAAAGCCTAAATGCAGTACTCCTGTGATGATGCAAGAGCAAGTTTGGATGCCCTCTGCAGCCCTCTACCCCACCTCCTGTCCTCACCTCCTACTGTTTCCTGCTCAACACACACCTCCACTCCCCGCACCCACCGGGCTAGGGGACCAGGCTCGGGATTCTGAGGTGGCGCCCAGAGTCGGATTATTTACAAGAGCAGTAGCATTAAAAGAGACTGTGGTATTTCTACTTTTAAATACCTGGGTCGGGATGGAATTTTATAGGGAAGACAGAATCTCTAAAGGCTGTCACTACTTCTCATACTGCTTGGCTTAAGTCTATATCAAAACTGATTGAGATATGAAGAAAAATGCTTAAAATTACATACAATTGCAGATATGACCAATTTAGGTAGTGCACACCTGTTGGAATCATATGCATTCTTGTTGGAGAGTTGCCCTTGTTGACCACAGCTTCTTTTCTGACAAAGCAACTCCAGACTCTGCGGCTGCTGCTGAGACGGACATTTGAGCCTAGGCTGCATGAGTTTTAGTTGATGGGATGCGGTATAGATTGGGGAAATTGCGTGGATGCAGTCTGGCATTGATGCCGTGTTGAACATGCTCAGAATAGCGGGCTGTTCACGGATATCCCAGTACACACAAACACTGTAAATTAGAGGCCTGCAGTTTGCAAAAAGGGGTTTGAAAGATATGTGCAGGGGGGAAGGGGTTGTTGGGAAGTCAGGTTAAGTGTGGGGTGGGGGTTGATTTTGGGGGGGTTAGGCAATGTGGAGTCAGCAGGGGTCAGGTTTGCTGTCTTGAGTATCAGCATCCGGACGCAGACGCCAAAACAGCACAAACTGGAGAAACGATTAGACGGGAGGGACGGGAGGAGGGCCGAGTATGGGTCACGGCTACTGTAGCCCCCCGGAGAGTTGCCTGGAGAATGAGACAGCAAAGAGCAAGGAGAAAAGCCTTGGCGTCAGTTGGAGGTAAGAGGAGGGGTATGTTATGACATGGAAATCCCAGCCTGTTGGTCATGCCGACCTGCATGAGGCTCAAAGCGGCAGGAACGCCCGGAGTCTAGCCTGGCTGCCTCCTACCTGGCGCTGTTTGGAGCCAGGACTCAAGGAATCAAGCCGTTACCAAGTCCGGCTTGTAAACAAACCAAATACCGTGGGAAAGATGAGGTGCTCGACAGAGGATGCTGCTGTCTCCATTGCTCTGTCTCTATGCTCCTCTTGCTCTTGCTCATTAACTTCCCCACTTTTTCCTCTTGGGTCAGCTAGAAATGGAATACCACCCCCTTCCTTCCTACCATCCTTCTGTCCAGCAGCTTGTGAACTCTCTGTAAACCATGCGGCATTTTTTATTTGTTTGCTATGTAAAAGTATTGGGATGAGCCAAGCTTCCTGAAAAAGACACTTCAAATGAGGGATTGTTTAACCAAGGATCTCAAAAATACCCAATTCTTGGCTGCCTAACCCAATGAGGCATGTTGAAGATATTAATAACATGCATAATAGTGGTCTACAGATTTGGGTGTTTTCATCCCTCGAGATTATAAATAAAAGTCGCTGTTGAGTAGAGCATGTTTGAGATGTAGACTTTCTGCTAGTTTACTTTTTCAATAATAAGCCAGTGTACCAGAATAGGCAACACTGTGGGTTTCTATGACAACCACACAGGCTTTGCTCACCAGAGACATAGAGGAATAGCCATCACAAACCAGGCAGACATTTTTACCTTGACATTTTTGGAGAGATACCATAACAAGTTAGTCCAAGACTTCCTATAACGACAAAACCAAATCAACTCTCCCTGCTATGTTCTTTCCAGTTTTTGATACACGGCTTTTCCCCTATTCCCTTAATTCATCTATCCTCCCAGCAGGTCTAAAAACACAGTCTGTCGTTTGTAATAAATTGTCAAGACTAAGCATTCATTCCGTTTTGTCCGAGGAGGATCAAGAAATGACTAAGCAACGGCTCCTTCCAGAGACACTCAGGAGAGGCCCTGGAGTGAGGGAATAGAGCTGGAAGGAGAAGCTGGCCCCCAAGACGCCTGCGAGCCGTCAGGATACACACTAACCCAGCCACAAAAATGAGCCTCTGGCCAGTGTTGGCTGCCCCTCTGACTTTACACAAATACACTCTCACTGACATACACACAGCAGTGGAAAAGTGTGACGGGGTAGCAGAGCAGGAGCGAGGATGGGAGAAAATGGGAATAGACTGTAAAAGTGGATCATTGACGGTTCATTCATATTTCTTTCTGGCTCTTTGTGGATCAATGGAGGACCTACTGGATGCATCAGTGTTTCTGGAAACAGAATTTGTTAATGACCTTGTAAAATTATATATCGTTAGAATAGCTAGATTTTCAATCAAACAACACTTCTATTTCTTTCTTCTAGATGGGGAAAATGGGTTAAACCCTAAATAATATATTGTAAAAGCAATCATTTTTGAAAAAAAAGGCTTTATGATGTCATCTACAGTTTATTATAAGATATTTTAAAACGTTTTCATGGACTGGAAAAACTTGGCCAATCACTGCTCGCACAAGTGACCTTCTCAAAAAAGGATTGGTCAACACCGGCTCGTCATATGACGTTCCAGGAAGTTTAATAGCTGCCGATAAAGTTATTTTCAAGTAAGTCTTTTAACTACGGTGGGCGTGAAGTGCAAACAACATAACAAAACACAACGACAATTCAGAAATTACCTAAATTGAAAACACAACAATTCAGACAAACCAGAGTAACAATTTGTTTGCGGATGGAATTCTTACTGGTGATTGGACGAGACATCAGTCACTCAAGATATACCGGAAGTAGATATCTAACCTTTTTTCTCATACATGTATTCTGCCTTCATATTCAATCTAAAAAAAACAATGACAATTTCTATGATGTTATTTCTGAATGGTCATGCCAGTACTAAAAGTACCTAAAAGGAAGTGGACAGCCACCAAAACATTAGGGCTGTCTCCTCAACCGCTCCCCACTTCTCAGTCCCTAACCCCTCAATCACTTCATAGGCTCAACTATAGACTGGTCTTTATAGGGAACTCAATTAGTGAATGATTTTGTACACACGCTATACAGTACAGTATAGTGGAATTTTGCATCATGAGAATGACCATAAAAAACGGTGTGGGAGAGCGATTAAGATAAAAATGCTATAGTCTAGCATCTAGTATAGCTTAAAGACACCTTTTGAATTTTAGTACTCCAAATCCAAACAACAGTTGCACACAAAACCAACAGTACCCTCTTAGAACTAATGTATTCAGATTACAGGCAATTATGTCTTATTACCATTTCATGGAGGAGCGGGAGCTCATTTGCAGTATTTGTTCAGTGACTGTCTAATAGCGGGAAAGGGGAGGATGGGGGGTTTTTGCGAGCTGTGATGCTGCAAGAGAACTGTAGCGTGGAGCTCATTTCCCCCCTTTTACCTGGCACACCGAAGTGGAGCTAATCCAGATACATCAGCACTAATAGCCAATAAATCACCCGGGTGCTCACTTTGTAGCATATTGTCTTTGGAAGAAAACAATGACAGCGCCATTGTCTGGTAAATATGCAGTCGATCCGTGTACTGTTTGAATGTCCAGGCATAGTTTTGACCTTAACCTAGGCTCGTTCAAATAATAAAGTTCCTAACAGATCAATCAACTCAGCGTAACATCCCAAACGGCATTCCTGGAGTTTGGACCATAAATATTATACCTTTTCTCACAGATTGCTGTTCAGTCAATCTTGAACAGGAAATGGCACACATTTGCAGTGGTGAGCTAATACGTTAAAATGGCTTAATACCAAATGTTGTCTGTTGAGGTTCACAGTCATCCAGGACATACTCAAGAAAAGAAGGCATCTGGACGTAGGTTTAAATTTGACGTTTATTTAATGAAAGCCATCTCTCATTTGGCTTCACGTCAGAAGTGCTTATTTTTGTGCGAGCTTATACTGAAAGTGCCAGATGCCAGATTGGCTGGTGCACCAAGTTGTCAAACTCTGCATCAGTGAAAAACTTTTGCCACACCAAATGTGCATCGTGAAAGACTGGCTGTGTGGCTCTGCGGCCCGGCTCGGCGCTCTCCATTCCTGTCGGTGTGTAATGGAGATTGCGGCGATATATTTAGGTGTACGGTTTGGGACAGGAAGAGGGGAAGCACTGAGGTTATTTGATTGCTTCATTATGGTCATATATATGGCCATATATTTATGTATACTTTGTTATGTATGTCATTACATGTACATCAGTGGGTGTTTGTTTGTTTGTGTGCTCGCGCTTGTGTGTGTGCGCCCGAGTAGAGAGGGCTCAGTGTTCGGACCACCCTGCGAGCCGGGCTGACTGACAGCATGGGCCTCAGCACTCGGCACACTCACACACATACAGTACTCCCAACACACACACGTCAGCCAGCTCATTTTTCACCATGTTTTCTACGCGATTAATGTTTCATGACCAAATACATATCAAGCTCCAAAGCAAACATGCAGTATTAAAATGGAATAAATCACTTTGGGATCGGGGGGAGGCACACAGCCGCTGGCACAACACTCTGCCACCCAGTAGTATCACAGCAATATACCTGCTGTTTTAACCCTGCAGCTACCCCACACTCCACATGACTGCATCTAATCAGAACGGACAGCTCAAACATTATTTAGGCGCTACTCAAATTAGACTTCCATTTGCTCTTTTATCAGAGGTATTGAAATCACTTTGGCGATGACATATAGCTAAATTAAAATAAATAGTGATTAGTTTTCTCACTCTTCTGCTGTTATTTCCCATTAGCCACTTTCAGAAAATCACAACCTCTTCTCAATAAATACTGCGGTTAGTGTCCAGAAGTCTACCACAATGAGTTTCTACTCATGATGATTATTGTGTGTTTAGGTCAAAACGCTTCACTGAATAATAATGTCACTTATCAAAAGTTTCTATTACTGTTCTTCTTCTTATTATTGTAAAAATGCTCTTACTCTGTGGCAAAGACCTGCAAATGAACAAGGATATGCTTTGCTTTATAGCTTGAATTAAACCCTTTTATACACTAGCACTGAGTCATGTCCTATCAGTTCAAAACAATACACTGACATACAAATACATCTTAATACAGTAATGCAACAAGATGTGTCATTCAAGGTGCTGTTTTTTTGTGTAACAGGAAGTTAAAAAGGGTTGTAGACGGTTGACGTACGACGCACATCAAAGTGGGATCTCTGGGCCCTGAGCCCTTTCCCATCATTAAATGCAGTGCCTACTGTAACTTCTAGATGGGTGATTTAAAACTAATGAGGGGAATAAATAGAGCTATTTCCACTGGTGCTTGTCTTGTTTGAGGACAGTTTTTTTGAAGATAGCAGTATCACTTCATTCGGGCTGTATCTTAGAATATTCCTGGAAACATCACCGAACAACGTCACCCACCGCCTGTACATGGATGTTTCCCCTTCAACGTGGATATGATTAGCGATACGCAGAACTGTGTCGTGTGTGTCGTCACTCCTGTCTAGTTTGACTCACTGTTTGTGCTCTGGGGAGACTGTTTATAGTAGATGCACGGAGGCAGGAGGCGTTCAATTTTATCAATGAGTCACATCAGTCACTTTGTGCTTTATACAGACGTGTTTGGAGTGAGGTGGAGGACGATAATAAAGTGGAGGTATTGTTGACGCTGGATATTGATTCACAGAAGGTGGAGGTTGATGTCAGTAGGGATTAAGTGTACTGAGTTTGACATGTCCATTACAAGTTACTAGTAAAATAAATATTTTCTAATAGCTGTTATCAAGTCACTTGGTCCATAATAGGACTCTATGTTGAAATAGACAGTAAAGGATTATTCATTCATACAAACAAACATGCCCAAAAACCCAGTGATGATAGAGGAGTCCGTCTACAATGTATTACTTCTCATGCTTTGAACATACATCATCAAATCTAGCAGCTGGTGAGTGACAAGACAAAAGCATTTTGCTGCTGTATGATGTTAGAGTGTATTATCACAATTCTACACCACTAACACTTTGTTACTCAAAGGCTGGAAATTAGTGGTAAAATTTCCATCTTCTTCTCTCTATTATTTTCCCATTTGCACTTGTCAAACTCATCTTTTCCATTTTCAAAGCAAAGCTTAAGCGGTGGCACGGACTATTAGGCTCCTACAACAAGCCATGGTTTTCTTTGTTGATAATCCAAGTGCTTGGCTGGGTGATAGCACAAAATGCCAGCTCATCTTAACAGAATCCAGGCCCTCTTTTCACAATGGTACTTTTTTTTTGTTTTTACAAGTTGCATTTAGCGTCAGTGTTGACTTATTTCTCAATCCAAGCCCCCTTCCAAGATCTAATGGGCAATTATCTGCAGAGGAGAAGTTAATGGGTGTCCCGTTTCACATAGTCCCCAGTTATTTATGTCAATGAGAGGCATTGTGTGGAAACGTGGCAAACCCGTGCAAACCGCTCGACTTGTTTAGATTTTCTCGATGGAACCCCACACTCATTGTAAGCCAGCGCCAACCACGAGACTAGCGCATGTGCGTGCTTGCATCATTATGTATCTTTTATGAGGTCCAGTACGAGACAGTGTGTGTTTATGACAGATCAGTGTACATAAATGCATATTACTTTCAACCTATACAGTACATTTACAGTACGTTCCTGTGTAAACAGACGGCCTCACCACAGACACATACTGTACATACACAGGCGCATATGCAGCCAACCCCCTTCAAGACCCACCACTGCCATCAACACCCACAGACTCGGGCTGGGTGACATCATGGCTTGGATGACAGCACGTCTTCTAACCCCATTAGCATGATTGCAGGTGGCTCCGCTGCAGTGATTTATGGGTGAATATCCACAGATGCTCTCACTCTCTGTTGATTTATAGGCATTTTATTTTTTTATTTTTTTTTGGGTGCCTTTGGTCTCTGTGAACCACAACACAGAGACCAACACAGGAGGGGGGGAGTCCTAAAAAAATGATGACACTGTAAAAGTGGAGCTGGTGCAAGAGGAGACCTCCGTCAATATTTTATTTTATGGACAAGTGCCGCATTATAGCGTGTTGAAATGATGCTAAGTAGATCTGTTTAAGATCTGTGTTGTACTAATTGGGTCTCTGTTCATTTGTTTTGCCTGCACTTTTAAAAGTGTTTTTGTCCTGAAAGCGCCCTATTAAGTCTGCTTGACTCTGAGGCGGAAAATTGATTAAAATGGAGAAGAAATAGAAGAACATGTAATGCTCCATCTTAATTGGCTAGATTACAGAAAAAAGAAATACACTTTAAACTCTCTTGGTTGCTTTGTACACAAGCTTTAATATATTTGATGAAAAGAGGAGTTGCATGTTTGAAAACTGAAACAGTTTTTTTTTCTGAGCTTAACAAAGGCATCGATCAGTCATGTAGTTCAGAGTCTGACAAAGAAATCTGATCAGAGCAACATCCTTCTCACCTCATACATATCACTGCGCCACAAGTGTTCTTAGGTCGTAGGTTAAATGTAACTACAAACACTGTCAGAATTTCAGAAATATAGGACAATCATGCAACTGTATCTTGAGTTTTTTTTGTTTGTTTTTGCAACATCTTGCAACTCTTTTAAATTTGTCTCAAGTTGACACTCGCTGGTGCTGCCTTTTTGTGAAGTTAGCTGGATTTCAGCCACACTCTGTTTATTTAAGTGCGACCCGTTTAAGTGGCACAGTTTGACATGTAATAGTCTTTTACAACTACAAAAAATTGCCATGTGTTAAGGCAATCCTCACAGGCAGAATATCAACAAATGCAAGGGAGGTAGCAGTCAAAATGACAGACGACATGTGAGGGAGTAAATAAGACTGGAATTTTAACAGGTTATAATGTTACAACTTCAGAAGTGTTCAGAAATGTTGGGAATTGTGATATCCCAAAGAGACTTGAAAAGTTGTTCCTGTCTAGACAACCCTATGTGCTAAGTATTTACAGTTTCCTAAATAAACTCATTTCTTATTTTATTATCTCCTTAAACATTTTCCAACAAGTAAAAGTCCAATCCAGCTTTTTGAATGCCTTTTGAATAAACTGTATCCAATGATAGGTTCATGCGAGCTGTTATTGGCTGGAGTACAAAACAAACCTTTTTACCTTTTCTTTACTGTTAACTGTGGCTCCAACTTCATATGTGCATTAGTTTTATGCTTTTGACAGTTTTTTTTGCAAGAACACATAGCTATTCCTTTGATATGATTGCTTTAACACCTGCAGTGTTGGTTTGTGCTACTTCATTTTGACCTTTAATTGATTACTGCTACTTTGCATCACTTCAATACAAAAACTTTACTGCCCATTCTATTCTGCCGCTTTCTTTTTCCCCTGTCACTCATCTGATTGTTTTCACCGTGATGTGGACCCCCCCCAAGTAACTCTTATGAATGAAGTATCCTGAAGCCACTTCCTTTTCCCATGAGCCTTTACTTAAAGGGCAACCTACTTAGAGTGCTTGAAGCAAGTCACTAAAACAGTTTGTATAATAACTATGGAGTGGGGTTCGCAGATATTTAGCTCTTGTATTTACCTTGTGTGAAGTATAATTAGCAACTGACAGGTGTCAATGCGACCCGCTGTGTATTGGCACATCCATCTCCTTTTTGCCTCCCAAATTGGCAGCCTTAACATCAGCACAGACACAACGAGATCCATAAAAAAGACACCATTTCCTGTGGTTGTTTTTTATGCTTCGAGTGACATTTCCAGCATCTATGAGTAATGTTGGCTTTCTCCGCTTCATGCTGCTCAGGCGTCACACTGTAGACTCACTGGACAATGAGGTGGCAGATATTTATGTGTGCGCCCACAGTCAGACTCTGCAAACACAGTTAGTCATCGTACAGTAACACCATGCACACAGAGACGTATATATCCACGCTGTATGCTACAGATCTCACAGGTCTCACAGTCACAGTAAAGGTCACCAGCCGCTCGGCACAATTCAGATTTCACTGCTGTATGGATTTGTATTGACGGCGGCAAAGTTAAAATCTCAAGCGGGTGGGCTGTTACTATGAAAAAAAAAAATAATGTGTATATTGGTCCACAACTCTACATGTGCTATCTGTACACTGGTCAGCTGGTTCTGATTTGAAAAGCATACAAATTCAAACAATACAAAGTCTCTATTTTTTCTCTTTTTTTATAAATGTAATTGCTTATCTTTGTACAATATTCTAACTTTAAATGCAACAACTACAAGTAGAGCAGTAATGAATAATAGATGTAAAGGTATGTCATTCATATAACTGGGTAAAATTACATATGCAAACAATGTATTTTCTGCCCAACTTTAATCTGGATTGTTTTTACAGCCAAAGGAAACTGGCTTTTTCTAGAATAATTTTTCTCATATGAGCAATATGAGTTAGAACCAAAAAGGTAGAGTTATGATTGAATGGAAAAATGTATATTTCTAATGTCATTCTCATTCATAACATTGCAATGTCAGGGGTCCTACTGGCTTTCATGTGTCTTTAGATCATAACATCTTAAGAGATTATTCAATGGACAGTTGAGAATGACATTGGGCAAATGACCCGAGCAGGAATCTAACTTAGTTCTCCCAAGTATATGGCGTGCACTCTACCAGGTGAGCCACAAAGGCTCCATTCCCAAGTCATAAGATTTTTTTACCTTACGTAGCAGCAGCCAGCACTCACCGAAAATCCATCTTGTCCGACAGTGTGGCAATACTGACTGTAGGGAAAATGCATTAGGAAATATTTCTCAATGTCATTTAAGTCTCATGCATTTATTATTGATTTTACAACGTCTACTAAATGGTAGATTTGTTCAGATACCTAAACATCTGGAAGTATCGAAACCATGTGTACTCTTGCACTTGCAGTTTTTTTTTAATCCTCAGATGCTGCCTTATGAGTTCTTTATTTACTTTATTTATTTTTTATTTATACATCACTGTTACCAAATATGTTACTGTAAAGGAAGATGATAAATGTTATGTAAATGACTGAAATATTAGGCACTCCACCGCTTGCTATCTGTAACTAAAAGTAAGTTCTCATACTCGATCTGTAAAAAAAAAGTGGTATCTGGACACCCCTAATCAATATAATTAGAAATGTACGTTCATTCATTCATTCACTTTCTACCGCTTTGTCCCGTTAGGGGTCACGGGTGATTGGAGCCTATCCCAGCAGCTGTCGGCTTGGGATAGGTACACCCTGGACAGTGGCCAGTTAGTCGCAGTGCTGACATTTAACGACAGACAATGACAGACAACCATTCACTCTCACATTCATTCACTAGGGACACTTTAGAGTTTCCAATTAACCTGTACCTGCATGTCTTTGGACGGTGGGAGGAAGCCGGAGTACCCAGAGGGAACCCACAGTAGCACGTGGAGGACATGCAGACTCCTCACAGAAAGCCCGGAGCAAATGTGTAATTATTAGCTAATTGCTTCTATGCTGCTGATTCAACATATTAATTGCCCTTTCAAGCAAAGTGAACATTTATGTCGACTTTACATTTGTCCATTACAGCCCGGGTAAAGCTATGGTGAGATGACGGTTTGGTTAGTAGATTCTGGTGCATAAGTGAATATTCCCAATGTGATGTAATGAAATACACCTGTTACATCCGTTCATGTTCCCCCCATTTACTGTAGACCACTCTGTACACCCTCCCGCGCCATCCCTCTCTTCAGGCTACACTGTCTATAATGAGCATTTCCTTCCACCCCCCGCCACCGATTCTCTCACTCGTTACCCCCCCGAACCTCCTCCTTCGCTCCCGTTTCTCGCTGTGTGTAGAATTGGAGAAGCTTATCGCCTAGCAACCACAATTAAAGTACAACAAGTCAGCGGCAGTAGCAAAGCAGCCGCCGTCGAAGCAAAAGCTTTCGTATAAAACCCAGTCGTGTGACCAACAGCTTGCCTAAAGACAGATGGAGTTACTTGGGGGAGCAGGACTTGGAAGTTTGACAGGTGATCGGCACCTAGACCGAGAAGTTTGAATGCAACAGAGAGTGCTTTCTTCAGCTAGACAGGTATGTGATGGAATTAAAAGTAAAAAGGAGGGAGATGTTTGTGCTGCTCAGATGTTTTTATGTGATTTGCATGTGAAGGTAGTTGAGTCGGGAAATAATCTGATTATGCTTTGCAGGCATTTTGGCCAGAGTAAAGTGTACATTGTAATTGTAGAATCACAGCTGTTTGAGTGAAGGGTTCTCGGCACCTGCTGTAAAGGTATGCACCTGCCTCACTGGGAGCTGAAATCTGATACTGGAACAGTGAAGTGATGCATAATTACTTCTCTAATTGTAGTGTTTTAGTGCCTTGAAAAATGTGTTTAAGATATTTCTTGCTGTTTTTCATTTACAGTACCTTTAAGGCGATTGTTTGGCGTGGCTATTTTGACAAGAGAAACAGCTTTTTTCTAAAAATAGACACAATAAAGATTGTTTTATTGAAGATTAAGATACACAGCTTGGATTTAATGCCGGCATCTATTATTTTTGAGTGATTGGGTCAAGTTGCTCGTACACGTAAAGCATTCTAAAGGAATGCATGTAAGGTAGATTGTGTGTTCTAATTTTAGCTCTGGTGGTCATTTTCTTCAGGCTGAACAGTGCCGTCACATTGCCCCCAAACCTGTTGTTCAAACGGAGGGCGTCTCCCACCTCCACACAGTGGGTGAGAGGAGCAGAGCCGCTCTACCTGAGTTCACTGTAGGGGAGCAGGGAAGGTGAAAGGTCATGCTCTGTGTGGCATATCCTGCTGCCACCTGGGGCATATATGCAAAGGTAGAAACGCAAGAGTACCGCTCACTGGTCATGTGCCAGATGAAAGCACATAAAGAGTAGTACTCAAAATGTCACACTCAAACTGAACAGCGTGTCTGTCTGTCTGATGATCAGAGATTTAAAGAGCAGGGATTTAACCTGTTCTGACATAGCTGTAAGTGTGGCCTTTAAATAAAATGGGGGATTACTCTGTCTAAAGGACTCCTGCCTAAACCAAACCAACATAAACTTAATTAAAATCATACTCATTAATCATTGTTTTTGTTTTTAATCACTTGTCTCTCTGTTACATAATGATGTAATCTTGTAACTTCTTCTAGAGTAGTAGAATAAGATGTTCCACATCAGGTCATTAAGCTACTGCTACACCACATTTGCAACAGCTACTGTCATACAAAATAATAATATTACTGGCTTTTTTATCCTCTTGGCCAGAAATGCAAATGTAATCCACATTTCCCCTGCCTGGGGCCAGTTTCTCTCTGGTGTTTGTGTGCGTTTGTGTTGCCTCTGTCACTCTCTGCATGTGTCAATAAGTGCACTGTATTGAATAAGTCACTTCTGCCTCAGGGACGCGCTGAATTGTCCCCCGTTGACGCAAGCAGGCAAAAAAATGTTTCAGGCGCTAGTTGAACTCAGACAACTTCTTCATCAGATAAAGGGCTAGCATGAGTACACCTACACACAGACACATGATAGATGCCTGTGGATAAGGTTGATTCATTCAGACTGTTTGAAATCGCAGCCAGGGAGATAATTATTTTCACAGGAGACAAGGTCATTAGTGGTGTAATGGCTACAAGGTGGCACTGATCATTTGACTGGTGCTCCAGGCTAGAAGTCTGTCTCAACTGTTTCTCTGTCATGGATCCAGCTCATGTTGTATTTTCCTCTTAATGCTGTTGTGTTCTTACAGAAATAATTGTTCTTCATCTCTCTTTTTTTCTTTTTACAGAGTTTGGGCTCTGCTGACCGGAAGGAGAGCCAAACCAAAAAGTAAGCATATTTATTTCCCAGTTTTTTATAGTTGTAATTTAAAGCTGCAGTAGCCTACAGTTTCTCCACACAAGAACATAGAACACATTTCTTTTAAAGAAAAACTGAACCAACATGCTACCACACAAGACTAATAATAAAGTTCAAAGCTCACCTTGAATGTTTGGCCGCTGCAGTCCATTATTTCCATCTTGTGAATTATTGTGTGAATGTATTGCCAATATGTTTCACTTTGCTTGTTTTTGCTCTATATGCTATTCTTTTTTGGGGGGGATTTTTTCGCTGTATGAGCCAACATGGAATAGCCACTTTCTCTTTAGGACTTTCTGCGGTCACTGATTCAATTTCTAATTTCTCTTCAGCTATTATGTCCATTACATTCAAGAAGTCAAATCAACCATCATTAAAAGTCTTATTTCAAACTGCCTTGATCTGAAGTGCCCTCAAACACATTTGTCTTTTTCTTTTTCAATATGTAGTGTTTTTTCTGGTAAAATCAAGCTCCCCACTCATGTTCCTTTTATCAAACATATAGGACTCTATTCAGTCAATTTTTTGAGAAACACATGACCAAATCTTCTTGGCATTACAGTGACAGTGGCGCTGTGGTAATAATAAGAGCATAGTGACATGTATGCCGCGGGTATGTCAGGTAAGCGGGCACGCTGAGCACACTGTGTGCCAGAACACAAGACATCTGTTGCCAGGAGACAAGCAGCTGTAGTCAAGAACTAGTTTAGCCATCACAGGATGTCAAGCGCTGGTCAGCTATCGACCAAAAGCAGAGAAAGACAGCTATAAACAGAAAATAGATATTTAATACGGCAGAGCATGTGAGACTGTGTGCTCAAATATCCCTTCTCTATTATCTTGGCTTTTATGTTGTTGACCATCATTGTGCTGCCAAGAAAACATCAACAACCCTAATTTCTATTTCGAATGAGCAGTCACTTTTGCAGCTTAGTGTGTGTCATTTGCTGGGGTTTCCTGCTGAAGATGAGGAAATGTCTTTCTTAGACATGTTGTGGCTGCAAATGGCCATATTTATGGAATAATGGCATTCCCTGTACAAAAATATGTTGCATATATCTTTAATTTAAATGTGTGAAATCTAATTTCTGGCGTTTTTGAAAAAAGGTAGAGGGAGATAAAACCTCAGACTTTGTTGAGTAAAAGTGTGGAAAGTTACCTAAATTCTGTTTCTATTTAAACCAAAAAATCTCACCGGTGTTTCTGTTAAAAAATCTTGTCTCTGGAAGGAAATTGTAAGGCATTTTGGTCACATCTCTAGACACGGTTGACATTTAGAGGCTATTGCTGCAGTTAGGACTTGTAGAAAGTTTTCAACAGAAGATATCTTGTGATTACATAGTGTGTGATTATTGTAGTCTTTGTCTCAGACAGACAGGAAGACAGGAAACTCTAACAGAAGGATGGGCACTGAGGGTGTCTCCCTGAGTGAGGGGATCATCGGGTTTTTCACTGAGTGAGGGATTTAGGTACGGATGTCAGGGAAGAGAGAAGTTGATTAGACTAATTTATTCACAGGAGCAGGCCATGTAATTGTTCACATATGGGGCTGACGTAGGTCTGTGAGTCTGATGGAATGACTTGAGGTAAGGAAAAGGAGTTATTTGTTCTTCTGTATTCTGCCTGGCTTTTGTTTAGTGTCCACAACCGATGACTTTTAGTTTGAGGATATCATAGCTTTCATTCTAATGACTTTCTGACCCCATTGGTGCCAAACTACTTCCCTCACCACAGCAGTTTTGGCTCCATAAAATGCAGTAATATTATAATATCTGCTCCATTCCAAGATATTGTCCCTGTCAGTTAGCCTTGTGTCCCATTTATGCTTCACAAGCGACACAACAAACGACAAGCCACTATTCCCTTTTATGTTGCTTTCTGGCACACACAAATAAAATGAAAAAATCAAGTCTGCCCAATTATGTACACATCACAAGTTTTTTTCATACCAGGAAATTTGATCTAAATAAATTGTATCTGAAACCTTTTTTTCCTGCATAGTGAAAACACAATAGAGCCAAAAACAGCCCCATAAGCACATGATGTCACATAATAATTGTTCCCGTCGTCTGACTGACATTCCACCCTTTTTCCAGACCATTTTTTACTTCGGTTCACCTCATTTTTTTCCAAACGTCTGCAGTGTAAATACATATTGAGAAGTATTTACAACAGTGGTAACGGTGGTAGGAGATGAAGCGAGTTGGCGGGCTGCTGCTGGCGGACTGTACGGCTGGTATTAGTGTGATCTGATGTGTCTGTTTGAAGCCGTCTGAAGAAGTTAGTGGCACTTATGGGTTGGTCCCTCTGTGTGGGCATGTGTCGTTTGAAGTGGCTTGGCTGCTGTAATGTTGGCTTGTTTGAGAAAACAAGCCAACATTACAAAAAAAGAGAGACAGCCATTGCTGCCAAAAAAAGAGAGACAGCCATTGTTTTGGGACATGTTTGTGAATTAAAAATGCAAATGTAGTAAGAACATTAAGATTTGGTGTTCTGTGAAGCGTAGCCTTTTCCATTGGCTTTATAGAAGAAAACATGTACACCTGTTACAACATTGCATACAAATGAACGTCATGCTCATATTGGCACTGGATGAGTTCGGGATCCTTTCTCTCTTTATGTTGCTCAACAAGTTCAATCCTTCACTTTAAAACCACACATCAAATATTCATTCAGGTTTCCTAAAACATCTCAACACATACTTTGGACCCTAAGATTTTTTTGTCACATTTACCATTTCAAAGTCACTTAGACTTCACTGCTCCTGAACCAAAAGGGTTTACTGGCAGTGCAAACCATTCTTCTGATGTTTCCTTTACCAGAACCACACGGACTATCAAGTTTGCAAATATTTAGTCAAGAAGCTGAACTTTAACCTTTCCATAAATGAGTGCTCACTGTAGCATTCTTGTAACTTCCTGCCTATAGCCTCAAAAAGACCAGAACTAATCAAATGTTCAAGAAGAAATACAGCAGTTTCCGTTTTGAGCACTTTTGGCTTCATTGTCAAAAGGGCCTGATTTAAGCGTACAGTATGTGAATGTGTGCTTTTGTAGCCTTGTTTCTCCATAAAAACTTAACCCTAACTCCTAATCCTTGTAACTCTAAGCCTAAACCAAAGATTAAACTATAAATTAGCACTTTCAACCTCAACTGGAAAAAATGTTCGCTTTGAAGAGCCTTCTATAATTAAGACAGACTCTTGGTAAGTATAATAATGCATACACACATGCACACACACTGATCTTTCTCCCTTTCTTCGAGGTCTCCTTCTCTTTTCCAGCATAAATAATCCCTGCAGTCTGCTGGCTCGACCCTGATTGGAATCTCGACGCCACGCTCAATTGTGGCTTGATGGAAGAAAGTGGGGTGCCCTGTTTGTGTGTGTGTGTGTGTGTGTGTGTGTGTGTGTGTGTGTGTGTGTGTGTGTGTGTGTGTGTGTGTGTGTGTGTGTCTATGCTTCGAGCTATTTCAAGGCCATAAACATAATACCATAGTGGTGTCCACTTCACCCAAGCCAGACTCCTAAAACCTCCAAACCCAGGCGCACTTATCCACAGCCATACATTCTTAAATAATTGTGTATTTACAACAAATACCCCTCAAAGAATGTGCACACACGGGCATATATGCGTTACAGTACCTTGTGTATTATTGGGTGTTTATCCAGCCAAGCACGAGTGCTTAAAGGTCAGCAGCAGATATAGGAATGGTAGCCCAAGTGATCCAGGCACCATGAGGTTTTAGCAGCTTTCGGGTGTTAAATGAGTCTGCTACTGTGGAGCTAAGACATCATTATTTAGTTTATGTTGCCTGTATTAGGCATGGGACAGTATAAGAATTTTGTGTCATGATTATCCTGGCCACAATAATTGCAATTAACAATATTATCACAATAATATTATCACAATAATATTATCACAGTAAGCATGATTATTAATCATGCTTACAGTTTGAAAATGTGATTAAAACATACTGGAATCATTTTGCAATACTTTCTGTGGTTAAACAAAATTGCACTTTGTTGAAAGAGAAAATAACATGAATTAGGTCTTGACTTTAAGCACTTCTAAGCACTTGCCCACCGGGCCCATACAACAAGCTCTTCTGTCCCAAAATGTTGATTTTTAAAGGATTTAAATTAACCAAAAATAAAAAAAAACATTAGTATAATAGTTTTTTTTAATGGTCTGTTTTGCTTCAGCCTCATTCATTCAGAGAAAATATAGTTTTAGCCCATAGGCCCCACATTTCTTGTTCTGGCCCTGTGTAAGGGCGCTCTTGAGCAACATATTTGTCAGACAGCGCTTCTCCTGAATCAATACAGCCTTGAGTCAAGTAAAGCTGCAAGTCAAGTAAAGAAACCTTTGCTCTAAAGTCACACAGAACCGAGCGGTCCACAGCAACGGCGCAAAAAAGACAAAGCAAAAACTGAATGGGACAGCACAATGCAGCATTTGAATATCTGTTTCTTATATCACTAATGTGATCACGGTCTTAAGGCCTAACAAATATGTCCAAATGACATTGTGGTGAAAAAAACAAAACATCTGGCAGTTATCTTGATGAAAAATTATTGCAACAATTAAAAATTGACACAATCACCTAAGCTTTACTGTTTTTATTACAATGAGCAATATATTCTTATATCTTCCCACCCGTAGTATATAGGGACCAGAACTGACCCATTGCTACTGAACAATGTGGAAAATCCATGTTGTCCTATGTGTTCTAACTTACTATTAATTTTGCAGAAGGTGGGGGATAGCACTGTCGCCTCACAGCAAGAAGGTTCAAACTTTGACTCCCTGGCCAGGCCAGGCCTTTCTGTGCCAGGTACTCCCCCACCAACATCAAAACATGCTGTATTCTCCGGTTAGTGACATGACTGAGATGCCTGGGCACCCACTGGTGGCGGCTGCTGACTTTTCCAAACAGGGGTAATAAATAAATAAATGAACGAATGAATGAACGAATGAATGAATGAATGAATAAATAAAAAGGTTGCAATAATTGGTTTTGCATATTTTCCTTAATTTGTTCAGCTGTACTTAAAGACAATGGAAATGTCTCTAAAAGTATTCCATAGTGCCTTAACTGTACTGGCCTTATGGGTTTGACTGGCCCCTGGAGCCCAGCTCTTGTGACCAATGGCCTGTCAGACACTGCAGCTTTTGATTCTCAGCATTGTCGTAACTAGATTTTTCTCATAAATCAACATTACTAGTCTCTTTGGATACAGCAAACAACACTCTGGCATAGACTGCGTTAAACTGATATCTCCTCGATGTGAAATGTATTAAATTAACTGGCATCATGCTCCTCTGAATCAAATTGATATTATTATCTCACCCCACTGAACCGACTAAGAGTGGAAAGAGAAATCAGTGCTGCTTGTGCCCCTCCTTTCTCCACGCTACAGTCTGTAATAGTTCGCTGGCATCCGAGCACTTGTCAACTTAATTCAAAACTCATTTGACTGCATATCCATCATGGGTTTATCTGACTATGTCGAGTCAGCCTTTATGCCTCTGACATCAAACACTGAGAGAGAGACACAGAAGGGAACAGTATCAAACCCCCGCCACCGCAGGGAGCTAACCAAAGTGAAAAAGCCATTGAATTCCTGTCTCATTTTTGTATCCCTAACAAATTCTGGATGTGCCGACTCGGTGGAAAACAGGAGCTAGAGCGCGGGGGTAATAAAATCGTTTGAAAAAGAGAAGATGAAACGTCGCAAGTGACTCAGACCTACAAATGAAGGAATGGAAGGGAAAAAGTAGCAGGGATGGAAATATGTTTACTGTAGTGGGTGGATGGGCAGCATATGATGATGATGATGTCCTTTGGCACATATTGCTGTGATTAGATCATTAGCACTTGAAGCAGAGGCCATTATTGGTAAGATGTCTTTCGCAAAGCACTGAGCTGGTTGTTAAGTGGGTTCTCGTATTAATGGCACTTCGTCATCATCTTTTCCCTTAAGATTTGATTTAGCATTAATGAGAAAAAGTTATTGATTCCAATCTTGTTGCCAGTTATAAACAGTCGAGGTAAACTGTGACTTGATTGTGTTATGGCAAAGAGCCTCATCATCTCTGAATATTTGCTGTTGAGTTTTTGAAGCCAGACATTAAGGTTCAAACTATGACCATGACAGTTATAGCTAGTGATGCTAACATCCAGAAACAAACCTCAGATATTCATAAAACCACTTAACTGACCTAGTAACTGGTATCAGAATCTGGACATGGCGACATAATCGTTAGCTGGCACATTGTTTAGGGTATTGTTAACCACACACACTAACTACAGTAACGGACGCCCATTCTCAGTATATTAACTAGAGGCCCTTGGTCCAGACTTTTGGACTTTCCTATTTCCTTGAGGCAACAGTTGCTCTTTGGTTGGCCCGGCAAAAAGAGGTGGTCCGGGTGCAGACCAAAATGAACCATGATCCGGTTCATTTTGTAGTGTGAAAGTGCAATTGGGCAACAGTTTGGCCATTCTGACCAAATACAGGAAGTTACGAGCCTTTCAGACTTTCAGGTTTGAAAACACCTTAAACAAAAGTAAGTATTAACAATAGCAACCAGTCACACAAACAGTTGTTCTCAATGGATTGGTGTTATTTGGCATTGTTTATTTATTTCATTATCAATATAGTGACGCTGTCACTGACAGATGGAATGACAGAAAAGTGAAAATTAAACCAGAATTAGAGAAAAGAAGAGAATTAAAAGAAATTCCCATCATTGAGGTAGTGACATAGAAACCGTTCCGGAGGTCAATATTTGGAAAAATGGTTACGCAGAGATGGGAGTGCCCTGCCCTCATTGCCTGTCTACATTTCCAGAAACAAGCCAAAAGAATGAGCGAGTATACTACTAGTTACCCACTGCTAAAAGCTGTTCCTCAAGGCTCTGCAAAATCCTATAAACTAGAGTTGCTAAGGTCACAAAAATTTAGCTGTTACAAACCTGAAATAAAACTAATTTATTTATTTTCTTCACCACATGTTATGTTTCTGTCGCTTTATATTGTATTTATATATTGGTATCAAGATCCATAATTGACCTACTGCCTCCACTGATTAAACTTTACACAATAAATCTATCGCGGTAAGTACTTGTTGGAAATATTACTCTTTTCTTATTTTAATGGTGAGATCTTAGTCCAAGTGAAATAAAAGCAGGCCTCTACGATTTGGAGAGACGTGCATGCACAACAGACATGGGTTTGGACAGAGATGGTGAATGGAAAACAAGGCTTTCTTTCTTTGAGCTGATTCTAATTAACAACGTTCATAGCTTGGCTAAGTTCTTTTAGGATTGTCCCACTGAAAGGCTTTTGTTTGCCTGATGGGTGAGTTCTCCTGTTGAACTGTTTGTGTAAATGTGCTTGCGTCTGTCACATTTGCATGTATCCTTTCAATGGGTGCATGCTTTGCTGGAGCATTACTGTTCCATTGGCAGCAACAAGAAGCCATAGCAGCTCGAGGGAGATGAAAGAAATCCCAGGGCTTTGTTTTCTCTCCCATTCAAAATAGTTGTTTTAGGTAGGCAGCCATTGGCCATAATTGCCGAGACGGGGTCAGGTATTTGTCTGCCCTGCTTATGATTTACTATAGTGTCTGTTTCTTAGTCATCTGAAACAAGATCTGTGGTTCAGCCAGCCTAACCTCAGGCAGACCGCATAGATTTAGTAATGCATAGCTTTCACTGGGATCACTTTATGAACGCATATTACAGAAAAAAACAACGTATAATCTGAAAGGTAAATGCTATGAATACATTTGTTTAATATTTTGCATTATTTGATTCATCTTATTTTGTAATAAAAATGGCAATAATGTAAAATTTGATTATTCAAAGTTAATGACCTAAATATTATATACAATGTTCTATCAGCCCCATTGTATAGATAACTTAGTGCTCTGCTAAAATTCCTCGCAGTCTTAACCCTGCTCTCAAATAACAGCAGGTTACTGGGGCCATGAACAGGGTCAAAGCGCACAGATAGCTTTGTGTACCAAGAACCAGAACAATCAGTTCTTCGGAAGAGTTGTTCTTCACATGAATACCTCTAAACAGTTAATTGCTTCCATTGCAACAGAACAGAGAGGCAAAGTGCCATTAGGTGAGTTGTTTACGATGAAAGTGATCCGCGGCAGTGACGGCGTGAAGGTGTGCGAGGCGTACGGGCACGGGTCAGCGTTTCTCTCTGTGTCACCACACATGCCGTTGACAAAAGCACTCTTTAGCTGCGAGAACGGGGAAAGTTACTGGCAAGATCATAATCTAATTGCTGGAAGCGGTGGTGGGCTTGCACATAAGACACATATTATGGCCTGTTATCCTGTCTGCTAGTCACTGGTGCAACAAAGTGGAATGAGGATATTCCACTAGAACCCTTTGGAGTCTTATACAGATTGCAAAAACATTACAAGGGGCTTCACAGCACTGTGACTCTAAACCAGACTGTTGTCTGGGAACACAGATTGGAAATTAAAACATCAGCTCCCAACAGACCTTAGATGAAGTTATTTTTTGCAAGCATTTGTGCATCATATTGTCTTCTAATGTCAAAAAGGCCCTTAAAAGCTTAAAGTAAGTGCAGCAACTGAAAACGTATTCTGTGTCTGTTTATGAATGTTTAACTTTGTTTCTCTTTTTCTTTTCTTTATTTTTTTTCCTTTTCTGACGTATTTAGATTTAGCCAGAGCTGGAATAGCCATTTTTCCAGTAGAAATTTCTGCTGCCATTGATTTAGTGTTGAAAAGCCGTGTAGACCAACCGGTCAATAGGGATGTCTCTTATTTGAATGTGAGCAAGCCCCCTTGTATCCGAGCTTGTGATTGGCCTAAAGTTTTGATTATGCAATGATGATACCACAAAAGCAAGTTAATATTGTCTTGTGGTGGGGTTGCCCCGTGGTGGGGTCCGTAGTGCTTCAGAGGCTTTGTTGGTTCGTAGAATAGCATATTGACATTGACATGAGGTCAAGTCTTTTTTTTTGCTTGGGGCCTTGAAGAAATACTCAAAATGAATCAAATTACTGTGAATCTGTGATGGGCACGTTTAAACCAAAGAAGAAAATATATTTCTGATGTGAGGATAATTGAGCGGGATATCCTGAGGGCCTCTGAGGGGATTGCATCATCACTGTGTGCCTGTAGTAATGACGTTATCTGGGGACAGCTGTGTGGGGTGGGGACCGGGCTATAGGCTCTTAAGAAGCCAACAGGGCAGCGGCCAACAGATCCCCTCGGCTGAGACGCACCTGCTTCACAAGTCCAGTTCTCTCTAAAGCCCTCAAAGGGATTCCCTGAGTCCTCGTCTAGGTCTAGTGGCCCCCGCGTCTTTGAACTCATGATCCTATGTATGTTTTCACAGCATTGAAGTCATTATCCTATAGTCATGTTGTGTCAAGGGTTCGAGCCAAAAGTTCTGTTTGAAGTTTAAAAGAGGAGACGTCCTTCGTTGGTCACAGATCAGACGTCCAAATCGACATGATGTAATGCTATATTAACCATGAATGATGGTGGAAATCAGTCACTTGGGCAGCCCATTTAAGAATCAAAATATCCAAATCAATGTCGAGTACACAGTTTATTTGAAAAAATACGAAGAGCGATGGCTGATAGGAGCTGACGCACACGGAGCAGTAGTACTAATTTAATTAAAAGCCCTTGAAGAAGTCAGAGCCCGGTCTTGCCTAATACCATCAATTAGGAGTTGCTTTGCCATCTGACAAAAATCCCACACCCCGTTTGTGTGATTCATACAGGAAAATATGTCTCTTTGTCTTGGAGGTCAACCGACTCTTTAGAGAAACTGGCGCGGCTTTAGGAAACAGTAGTTGTGGGCTGTAGGAGTGGGAACCGGTGCACTGGGGCGGGGGGGTTACGCAGCAAGATAAGCCGTACCATGAGGTCATTTCGAACGAGAGAACTCCTGCCTGATCAGAACAGCAGCTGGTCATGAAGGAGAATCTGTTTACACAGTTTATGTGAAAATCAGATGGGACTAGGGTTCAACAATATTTTAGAAATGTACTACAACTTTTACATGTATTACACATTTAAAAACACTTATGTCGCACTAAATGTCAAAGGTGTTTCTTTTAAAAACTTTTTAACAGCTATGATGCCCAGTTACAGTCTACAAACAAAACGGTACAAATATCTTATTAAGGAGATTGCGAGAAAAAAATAATGAAACATGAACGGAGGACCTGGGCGCCCCCTGGTGGCGATTGCTGGCAACAAATTTCCCCATGGGAATAATAAAGGGATTTTTTTAAAAAGCTCTAATTGTTCAAGCAACAATGTGTGCTCAAATAGAAACACATCTGCTACGCCTCCAGCAGTGCTCAGTTTGTCTGCTCTGGAACACAATACGGCCTTGCTCCCCACTGCATAAATGCAAACTTGGATGGCAGAGTGCAAGTGGTTGGACAGGGCTATGAAGCTTCAAAAGTCAATTTTTTAAGGACAAACTAATTCCAAGAATGTTAGATTGATGTTATTCTACAACCTAGTTTTGACCAATGTGTTACATTTTTCCATTCATTGTGCCAGGCAGTCACACTTTTATGTCAGTGTTATTTTGAGATGGAGCAAATTCAGTTTAAAAAGTTTTATTATCTTGCAGAGGAAAATGAAATTAGGTTCAAGTTACGTTGTGATTGCACCAGTCAACAGAGATCTCTGTGTTTTTTAATATCATGCATGCTTGTTGGAAGTTTTGATTGTGTTTTTCCATTATATTTTACTGTACAATGTAATATATTATGATTGTTTCTTTGTGCGCATTTCTCATATAATAAAAAAAAAATCTCATAACAATGTAGCAGTAGAATTGCAGTTGATGGTCTGTAATGTCCTTGATTTCCAAAAGAATGGTTGCCTTTTATTCATCCCTATAGGAACATTTACAAGTCCTTTGTGCAGGTCTTGATCCAATTTAATCTTTTCGAGCAGTTATTCTTTCAGATTTAATTTTTTTCCCCTTTAAGCATTCCGAAGGCGGGACATCCTGTCCTCTGCTCTGGACAAGAATTACTCATTTAAGATGCTGTCAGATCTCAACATCCTTTCCATTTGACATTCTGCCAATGTGGCTATTGAATTAGACACAACTGGATGCATTGTTGCGCTGTCACTCACCCATGTCACTGTTCAGAAATCATCCATCCGGTTTTATTAAAGCCGTATGTGAACAACAGTAATGTCACGTACTTGGTTTGAGTGGCGGGGTGTACCCGGTCCATTTGTCTCCAACAGAGCTCATCACAGAGAGACTAAAAGACTTTTTGGCTGCGCTTGTTGAAGATTGTTGTATGCATGAGTCATCATTAGAGATGCTTTATCATTTGAAAGTAAAATGGAAACAGTGGGCTATGAGATCAGGTGAGGGGGGGACGTTAATGTAACTTTATATAACTTTGGTCAAACAATAGGAAACTCCCTTTGTGATATGTTTTTTTCCCTCCATTTTATTCAGCGCAGCACTGCTCAGAAGCCTGTGTGATTTTCTGAACATATCACATTTTGATTGCTCCCCACTGTTACCACAGAGATATTGCAGTGTTGAGTCTCCTCAAGCTGTCCCGAGCCATTATGGTAGAAGTATTACATTTCCTGTTTTTAATTTTGAGCAAAACGTTGAACTGGGACATTGGCAGTGTAATAGCAGATTCAATTTGTGTGTGACTTCACATTTTTTCCCTGCAAAAAAGATCCAGAGAAAATTACGCAGGAAGTACACAGCTTTCCCTGAAACCTAATGTCTCTTGTGGGAACTGCGGCATTGTTACTCTGTTTATCAACTTTATGGGCTACATTTCAATTAGGATTTCATGCCAAACAGAGTCTAGTTTGGGACGATAGACATATTTTTTGCAATTCTGTACTCTCCAATTAGAACTGAATCTATTGGAATTGTTTTTTTCCACCAGGTCAGAGTCTGGAATTTCCAAATTTACCCATCGACTGTCCCTGAAAGAGCGGCCAGCCAAAGCAGACAAGAATCCGGACAGACCTCCATCGTACAGGAGACGATCACTCAGTGTGGACTGGTAAGACCAAGCCAAGCAAAATGTTAAATCACATGTCAGTAATCAGACTAGAAACATAAATTACACGTGTCCTGAATTATGGAATTTTGTGGCTTTTTCTTCTGGTCCCAGATATTGTTGATAGTGCCTACATGACCAGCCTCCACACTTCACATGTGTTACTTTGTAGGGCTGCACAGTATTTGAAAAATGTGCGATATACAATACCTATTTGAAATATCACAATAACAATATTAAATGTGATAAAAAGAAATATAGCGCTCTATTAACCATCCACTTAATCTAAAGCTAAATCTGTTTATAATAATAATCTTTATATAGCGCTTTTCCACCTGTGTTACAGAACATTACTGGAAGCAAAGTAGATTAAGTGTCTTGCCCAAGGACACAACGACAGTATGTGGTGGAGAGCGAGATGTTATTCTGTTTTTGGGATATTTCAAGCAGGGATCGAGCCGCGCACCCGCCGGTCAAAGGACGGCCGCTCTACCTACTGAGCTACTGCCGCTCCTGTTAAAGATTATAATATTACTAAACCGGGATAGAACAGGTCTAAACCAGGATTTAATTATTTGGATGTACCACAGTTTGATTTAAAGCTTTGTTTGGACAATTTTGAATGATTTTGACAGAAAAAAGTTAAAGTCTATAAAATGGAGGAGTATAGCGTTATTGTGATACAAGTCATTCTTTGCGATATAAATATTGCAATAACAGCAAATTTGGGATATATTCTCCAGCCCTGTTACTTTGCTCTATGGGTGTTCTCTATTCTGCTATTGCCTCTAAGATAACCATGTAGTAGTTTAGGCTGGTGAAAGAAAAATCTAGTAGTGTAAGAAGCAGAAAATGAAAGAATATACAGTAAGAGTATAAACAAGAATTTGAACATGGCTAACTTTGGTGCATAATTATGGCCATTGCTGTGAATGAACCTTCAAGGGATGTGTGTCATGTGTGTACCCTATCGAAGCTGGGGTCGGCTGAGGGATTGTGGGCTGGCCTGTTGGGTGCAGGCGGGGACTGGGAGTGGGTGACGTGCTGATAGGCTCCTGCTTTGTCTCTGCGTCTGGGTTTCGTTGAAAAGCGCCAAGCAGCTCCAGTGGCGCCGGCTCATCTTGCTCTTGTAAAGCTCCAGTCCTCAGGCAGCCGATGAAAGGAGTTTGAAAGCTTTCCATCATGGGGCTGCCTTCCCGTTCCCCACCCATGGGACTCCTTCCCAGTCTTCCTCTCTCTTGTTGCTTGGCCTTCTCCGCTCATTTATCGACCCATCCGTCCTGCCACTGGTCCATCTGGCATCCCCCCACCCCCCCTGACCTTCCTGCTATGTATTCTTGGCTCTTCCCTTATTCTTCTCTCACCAGTGGGAACATAGCCCTGGGGTTAAGCGGATCTTACGCTTCCTTTGCACTTAATTTTGTCAAGTAGAAAAATGTCCCAACTGTCACGTGCCTAAAGAGCTTCCAGGTTTCTAATTGCTGAGTGAGGACTACAGTAGCGATTCTATGGAGTTAGTCAGCGTTTTGCGTAACCATAGATGTCTCTGATGTCCTCTCGCATTGTGTCAGACCCTGGTGTGAGGTCTTACGAGGCCTTTTAGTCAGCCTTGTTGGCCATATTGTGTGGTCTCGGACTTGTGGGTCTCTGATGTGTGGTCCACCAGCAGCGAGAGTGGCGTGGTGTTAAGTGTTCGAGTGTCGGGGTGTAATTTTAGTGTGAGGTCCTTTGCTTTAACAGCTCCATGTTTTTCTCTCATGTTGCTGGAGAAGGGGGACCTGGCCTTTAAAGTTCAGGCCCTGATTGATGTGGTCTGGTTTTAATAAAACACAGTGGGTAGATTGGACATGCTCATTTATGAGAGCGACTATGAAGAAGAAGGGGAGGAAAGGGGGGGGGGGGGGCTCCACTGCAGCTGGATTATTAGACTTTCTCACCCCCAAATGAGCCACCACTCTTTTGTGACATAATAAACAAGGCCAGTGTCAAGGTTGTCAGCTGTTTCATGCTATGAGGAGGTGAATCCAGGTTGTGTCCGTCTCTTTTGGCAACACCTGTGAGAGTAGCATCTATTGAAAACATCCCATTGAGTCACTTGCATATTTAGAATAGTTGAACATTTCACAGCACTGCTTCTTGGTCAAATCAACACTGTTATTCTTGACTCCAGTTCACAATCCAAACCTCTTGATGTAAATTAGCTGAGGCTGGTTTAACACCTATCTGCTCCGTGGTCTGTTTCTCTCAATTTTAGATACTCGCCCTTACTCTACGATTATATCTGAAACCAAAGGAGTACTGGGCGAGGACAGCTCATGAACAAGCACAAAACAAGAGCCATTTCGTAAGATTTATCAAAGTCTGTAAAAGCTGCTGGCAGAGTCTTGGGAACATGCAATAATAAAAGATAATGGCAGCATTATTGTTATTGGTAATTGTAGTAAATGGCCTTTTGGGATACAGTGAAATGAATGTTAGAGTTTAGGAATGGAGTTTAGTGTTACAGGGGACTATATAAGATTGCTTGGTAAAAGAAACAAGCATTAGGGTATTATTTTTAAGCCAGCCGGGCACTCGAAATACAAATATTTTAAATTTGCACTTGGGTCCAAATAGTTTATAAGTTTATCCAACCAACCACAATTACTTCTTTATTCAGTCATACATCATGGACAATCACCATTCAAATCACAGGGCTATGCTGTACCATCTCGCCCCAACAATGTGGGCCTTTGATGCTTTTATCTTAACAAAAAAAACAAAAACAGACCAACTGACCCCCACAAAATGCTAATATATACTGAATCAAACCAAAGTTTAGAGCTTATCTCAAATGTTGTCCTGGCTTTTGGTCTGGTCCTGGGTCTGGTCCTGGTCGGGTCTGGTCCTGTCCTCGTCTTTGTCTGGTCCTGGTCCTGGTCTGGTACTGGTCCTCGTCCTGATATAGATTATACAATACAAATTTCAAATACAATCAACAAACCTGTCATTTCTCTTTAAAGACAACCATTCACACTTTTTACGGTAGCCATTTGTGATTATATTTCACTGTTTTAGATTTGGGATTTTTTTCCATTTAATGCTCCTTTGATGGATCTTTTCTCAATGTGGCTGACCACAAGGGAATACTCTGCGAGTGACATAAATCTATGTAAAATCCAGTCATTTGAACTTTATAATTTTATAAATACATGTGAATTTTAAAAGGCACTAAGTGTGTGACTCTGATGGATGTGGCTGTGCTGTGTGTTTCAAATCCCCTCCATCCTCTAAAGGCCCCTGTGCTCCGCCTGGTGCCAACCTGTCTTCAGGGATAATTCAAAGCTGACAGCGCTCTCACAATGATGTTTTAACTTGTGCGGCGAGAGGAAAACCAGCCTCCCCTTTCCTATATTTAAACACAGACGCCAACACTAGTGTCTTTACTGTATGTCCTTGTTCCTCGCACGCATTTATGACTGAATGCACGTTGCAATAGTTAGTACTGTGCTGCTTCGGGAAATAAGGGTTACTAAGTGCTAATCCGTATGAAGTGTGTACAAAGGGAATGAAAAGGAGGTGGAGAACGGCCTCTTTTCTTTTTAATCACTTAAGTTTTAGTGGAAAAAGAAGGGCAATGCTCAAGAGGCCGGGGTGTAAAGTGCTGTTGGACGGAGTGGCACTCAACTCATTTGGTTCTAATTTGATTTAATATTTCTCACTTTTTTCTTGGCTTCTTTCTTGTGTGGCTGGGAGCTGGGAGTTCAAACAAGAGCAACAAATGAGGAACACATAAAGTAGAGGCCTCGTTTTTTTTATTTTATGGTTTGAATCAGAACATTGTTACAAAGTCAGATTCTGTGCTCGTGCAGAGATGTCAGTAACTGAGAGTGTTGTTTCCCTTGCAATTGTCGGTGGATGTTGAGTTTTCATCTGTGCCATCCCTTTCGGATGCCTTTTGATGTGTTTGATGATGGTGCAAGCTGTGCATGACTGGCTTTATTGTCGAGGGGTCAGCCTGAACGTTCCATGTGAAGTTCCATCAATTTCGTGTGGAAGTGGTTAGGCCGCCTGCAGGATTGTAGAACTACTGTGGTCAGAAAACAATCCTGCCAAGATGTTTGAATATATGGCGCGAGTATAATACTGTATATCTTATTTAAATGTATCCAATTAATGCTACAGTAGGAAAAACAAACAAACCTTTCTGTAAATATAGCATTGTGGGTGTGTGTTTTGGTTTAAGTGGGTCTGACACAATACCAGAGAAGATGTTCCTGAGTCAAGTTTTATGAATATAAAAATTCTGTGTTTTTGTGTCTGTTTGTCTCAATACTTCCATGGGTTGCTTCATCGGAAACCATAGATCCTCATGAGGGAGAGGAAGTTTGCTTACCTCACTTCTTTTGGTCCAGACATAAGCTTTTATTATAAATACCACAAACCTAAGTACACATATAGAATAGATAAATATAAAAATAGTGCACTCATTCACAAATATATGCACCCAGTTAACTCAAATCTGATTTACGCCACTGGCTCCACTCCTGTGCTGTGTGTCTCCGGCCTGATACTCCAGTTTCCACTCCAAAACCTCAACTCAGCACGCAGACACCAGGAGATACAGGGGCTAGGGGCAGGGAGGGGGGGCGTCAGAGGAACGGGTGAAGAGCGATGGATTGAGACAGGCTGAGTGGAGACAGATCGAAAAGCTGATGGGATGAGACAGCAAAAACATGTGATAAAGAGAAGGAAGGGGAAAGTTGCGAAATCTAATTTTGGGGAAGAAAAGTGAGGGCTGTGTCTTTGTGCCGGGACAGACAGCCAGTAGGTCAGCGGGTTAGAGTGGCTCCATGTGTTGCTTATAAGCTGATAAAAGACTAGCCAGGCTCGAGAAACAACAGCACTATTTTACTTGTTGGGTGTGTATGTGTGTTTTCAGGTTCAGAGGCAAAGAGAAAATCAGATGGGGACCCAGGAGGCTTGTGGTTTGAAACTAGTCTTGGAAAATAGTTTACAGATTGAGATAGGAAGTTCAGGTAGTGCGTATTTCTCCACGCCCACATTAGTGCACTGTCAAACGGAACAAAGTACTTGTGAGCCAGTTATGAGATTTAGGCATCCATTTTTTTTAATGTGCAGTGTTCAAATTTTAGTGATGTACTTTTTAAAAAGGGAGATATATCGCTGTTGTCAGATAAAAAAGGAAGAGTTTTCTAACTTATACTTTAGAAGACACATTTCATCAATCAATCAATCCAGAAAGTGATGGCCAAAAAGTGGTCTTGCGTTGTATACTATTGTTACTATGTAATATTAACCGAGTCTCTAAATAGGAGCGTTTAACCATTAAAAATATGTCTACTGTTTTATTATACCATGACATGGATGGCTGAGAGCCATCACACAATGGCATGACAGTTTGAATGAGTGTGTACATTAAATGTAAATGTATGTGACCCCTTTTTTCAGCTGATCATAGTCATTAGTATCATGGACAATAATTGAGCCCCCACCCAGCCATGTTGCTCTATCCCAATCCTACATAAACAGCCGTGGGACTTTAAACATGGCGCCCGGTCGGCGTGTGACTGAGAGAATTGGCCAACTGGTGGCTTCAGTGGCCAGGGGTCGCCCCCGCCCCTCTCTATTCCCTGGCTGGGTGGGTGGCATATGGCGGCCCAGGCAGGGACCCCTTTGGTGTGACATACACACAAACTGAGAGACACACAGAAGGTCTGGAGCCACCCAGGCTGGGCCCACATTCGCCGTGGGAGACATGGTGTCACCAAGCCTCTGCAGAGGAGGGGCTTCGTGTGTTTCTATGCGTGATCCCACCTTGCTAGCACTCCCAGCCTCACTCCCCTCCTGAGAACGGCGTCCACTGCCCGCCGCCACATCCCCATGGTGATTGTCTCTGCTCATCAAAATTAGAGAGATTTACCTCTGTGTGAGCACACACACACATCACCAACAGGTGGCAAGCCTTGCTCGGCACAGCAGGCCCACTTCAAAGGTTAAACATACAGAGGACCGCCCACTCTTTCTTCGCCTTTCTCCCCAGGGAGCAGAAAGAAAGTGAGGAGATGAGGACAAGATAAAAAGAGACAGAATAAAGAGTCTTGTGTAAACAGCAGCTTTAAAGACTGTGTGAGTATGTACACAGCGAATAGCGCTATGTTCTGATTTAGATGCAAGGCTAAGAATAACACGGTCACTACGAACAGTTTGTTCATTCTCCTAATTATGAAAACAGCACACACACAAGAATGTAACACAGCCTTAATGAAATACAGAACTTTAGTGTTGCTTTAGTGTTCTTCGACTATTGCTGCCTCCAACAGCACATGTCTTCCAACTGAACTGTACTACTGAGCCTCACACAATGCACTAGTGACCTCGGAGCTGATGTTGGGACAATAAAACACATTTGGACCCAAGTGTCACACATCAGAGATGTCACGTCCCTCTGGAACATCCCAACCTTCAGCCGGCCATTTATAAATAGGAAGATGAGACAGTTAATGGCCAAAGTGGCTCAGCAGTGGAAAGTCATTGGTTTAAAGACTAGAGGATGGCTCTAGTGTGCACATCTCGTGTTGGGACATTTATGTTGACTATATTTAAGCTTATCCAATATCCAGTATGTATTGATTTATTTATTCATAGGAAATCATGTGGAGTTTTCATTCTATTGAGAAAACAGAACTGAGTCCAGACCAAAAGCAGTTTACAGTACACAGAAAAGGATACCAGTTCAAACACTACAAGACCAATCTTACTAACTCATGAAAGGTTGGCTAGCAACAGAGATGGCTTATCAGTGATTTAATATATCAAACTACAAATGAGCTATGACCTTATGGCATTACAAGACAGGTGTTTTCCATCCAATCAAAATAATGATGTGGACAAGGAAAGCTGTTGCGGCATTATAATAAACGTGCATAAGCTGACACATTCTCTTGAAAACACAAACCCTCTAATGACTTGATTGGACTGTTCTGGTGACTGCATAAACATGTGCATAAAGACTGATCTGGGAAACCTCAGAAAAAAAATATCATTAAAATATCAATGCAGGTCGGTATTTGTCGCGTTGCCATACCGACTCAGTTGGTGTGAGAGGCTACAGTTGAGATTAATGTTGCCTATAAGCCGATAAGAGCCAAGCAGAGGGAACAACTCTATGAATTGGAGCGTGCTGCCCCTCTCCTCTCTCCCTGTATGCGTCCAGCAGCCTGCCTGCTTCCAGCCTGTCTGGTGCCAAGACTCAGATTTCAGAATTTCCTTCTACAAGCCACATTTAGAGCAGCCAACGCTCTGTGTGTGCGTGTGTGTGTGTGTGTATGTGAGTTTATGCAACTTTCTCCTCTCACTGTCTGACCCCCGCCTCGCTGTTTTCACTGATCACTGTCTTTCTGGCCATGGTCTTTGCCTCCCCTCCCTCCACCTCGATCCATCTACTTCTTCAGTGCCTTTGTTTATTCTGTGGGACCTTGACCTAAGCATACAACTGACGCCGTACAGGTCAGATAATATGAATGGCCATTTGTGTCT
The DNA here is from genome assembly GCA_024349245.1 of Neodontobutis hainanensis. NCBI lineage: Eukaryota > Metazoa > Chordata > Actinopteri > Gobiiformes > Odontobutidae > Neodontobutis > Neodontobutis hainanensis. Next base: position 10,285,331 of record JALDNG010000017.1, read on the forward strand.
TTGTGTAATAAATATAATTAAACACACACATTAACATGCAGTAGAGATTTATGTAGACTGGTAGTGGCCAGCCAAAGGAGTTGAGGAACAGTGAATCAGCTGGATTGTGAGAGAAGTTATAGACAAATACGGTCAGCCATAGGAGTTTTGGAAAATCTGGATAATTTTATAATTTTGTCACTTTCTGAATTTTTGTCACGTCAGTTGTCTGAAATTATCCATGCCAATCAGACTTGCCCCTGGACTCAGAGAGCATTTCTGGGCTGAGGAGTCTTGGATGTCTTCTAAATGGACCCTCCTTATGCATACAGTGACACAAAGCAATCTGTTCAGAGTTATCAAAACTTTAGCCCCATCAATGAACCCAGTAAGGCTAGTAAAGATGGTCAACATGTGGAGCGTCAAAGCTTCCTGCTGGACTGTCTGTATGAAGTTTAGTGAAAAGGTTCAGGAGTGTCAGCTTTTGGCCTTGAGCCCTAACAGTCAGTCAATAACAAATCAGATGGCCTAAAAACTGTCAATTGTCTTTTTACGTTTTTTCTGAAATACCATTCTAAGATTTAGTCAACAATATGTTTAGTTAGTTAGTAACAATAAGTCAGCGTCTAGACCATGTCGGCATGCTCTTTCTCTGGACTTTGTTTACATGTGACTCACTGTCTGGAGCCCTAAGCTGTTAGTGTAAACAGGCTGATATAAGTAATAAAACGGATGTGTGCATGACTCTGTGTGTTGGGGCTTACGCAGACCCGGTGTAGCGGGCTGCTTCTATTTGATGTGGGGATGATGAGGGGCCAAACATGGAGCCTGGCTTCTTTGTAGAGAGTTTTGGTATTTCCAGAACAACTGCTTCCTGTTTGCCAAAATGTGGTATAAACCCTAGTAAACAGTGTGACATACTGCAGACTCTGATAAGGCTTAGTGGTGCACATATGTGTTTGTCATTATTTCTTAAAGCTTTTAACGCTGGAGTAATGACAATACAGGCCTAAAAGCTCCACAAAACAGTATATGTAGTTTAGATTAGAGATTTTTCCGCAACACCTCTAACAATGCAACGTCATGACATAGAGTTGACTGAGACTTACACAAGACAAGTACTATACAGTGGATGGATGAGATTTTCAGAATACCAGGCAACAGTGCAAGTCTAATCTGACCACCGATCTCAAACAACATGGTTGTGTTTTCTCACATGGTTAAAATGGCAGAGAGGGTTGATACAAATTAGAAATGAGCAACGTGATTGGAAGATTTTTCAATCCAGAGTCCTGAGGCTTTTTAAAAGTGAAATTTTTAGTTATTTATTTTTTTCCCCAGAGCAGAGGGCATGTCATTGAACCTCTCGTTCTCACGTGTTGGATGGGAACACATCGCTAATGTCGTCAGAGAGTGATGGGGCACCAACCGGCTGACAGAAAAAAAGTCGTCTGTTCCATCTCAGGCAAATAACAATAAGCCTGGGGCTGGATTCCGATGGGCTTTCTCTTTGAAATAGGATACCGGCACACGCATTACAAATATATCTCTTGTTTTATCTTCCAGGCCAGGCCCATGGAAAAATTATTCCAAATACCTGCCGCGCTTTATCTGGAACCCTGGAATAAGTTAGGCCCAGCCGGGAACACGAGGATGTCTAAAATAAGGTCTCTATTACGGGATGGAGTGGAGATGGACGGGACAGAGCGGGAAGGGAAAGGGATCTGGGGTATTTTAGGTGTATCGCACTGTGAAAAAGGCTTTGTTGCGGGGGCATGAAGCTGCTTTAAAGTGGACAATGAGGGCCGCCGTCAGCTGTCGAACAAACGGGTTGTGTGTGCGTCCATAGTGCAGCACAAATATAAATAACATTTTTCCTACAGATGTTCTCACCTTGACAAATCTTGGCCAGTTGGCTGCTTCTTGGCATACGGCATGATCGGCCAACATAAGTAGACTTTTATTGACTTTTCTCTACCCCTGTACAAACCATTTCACTCTATAACAACATTTACATTCTCAGCATTTATTATGACAATTTATCAGTGACCGACATTCAAAAAGCATTTTCCAGGGGTTTAAAACAAATTACATAAAAACTTGTTTTTCTGCAGCCACATTAGATTTTAAAACATGTACATTTTTTAACTGATAAACAAAGTAATGTGGACCCTAACTATTCAAGATGAAACATTTTCCTCACTATTTTTTTCTGTAAGTGAACTTATTCAAAGCCAAAAGCAAGAAAAGTGAAAACAAACTGTCATTGATTAAATAAAGTTGACAATGCTCCTATTTTTTGGAGTATAATGGCTTGGACATATAATGAAATATTTGTTAAAACTTAAAGTGGCAGGGGAGGAGCATACTGAAGATTGAATAAATCTCTCATCTCCGTGTCTCGGGGCATCTGTGAACCTCACTCATTCTCATGACAGAACGGAGAGGGCAGCGGAGTCATTGTACAACTTATGCCAAACAAGAGATGTAATGTGTTTGATGGTGGTACCAGAACATGTACTGGCGACCTCAGTGGGAGAACAGACTGGCATGGCCGCTGCACTATGACTCATATGGCAGCCGTCATCGAGATCTGCCAATACCATTATGTAGTCCATCTGGCAGATCAGTGTCATTTATCACCATGCCATAGGTCAGCGCGTTAGTGTCCACTTCCCACGGGGGCTGATGATTTTCTAAAGCTTTTGCGGTATAGATGGGATTGTAATAATAACTGCAGCTAATTCATTAACATGGCTACTACGGTCGGTTTACTGCTAGCTGTTGACCTCTGTGGGGTATTTCACAAATGCAGCCAGCGACGAGGGGTCATGAGATGGTATTCCTCCGTTTTAAAGGGTCACAATCCAAAAAGGCCTGAGAGGCACCGCATTGCATACTGTAATATTAACACAAAGCATTACATAGATATGTTTCAACAATTGGAATGTGGGGCTAAAATTTGGTGCAATGTAAATCATGTTAGACTCTGATGCCACAGTGCTTATAACAGTGTTCACATTCAGTGCTTTGAATGCCGGGTGCTGTTAGTGGCTCCTAAAGTAGGGGTTATTGAATCCCATATTAGGTGTAAGGCTGTCAATCAAGAGATTGTGGCCTGTTGATTTTTTTTATACTCACATCAATTTTGTATTTTTCTTATAGTAAATTAATTGTTGAATATTGTTTGTGTTATTATGTTGTAGAGTGGACAGAAAAAAGTATATTATTTAGTTCTTTAAAGAGTAGTATGATAAGCCTGCCCAGTTTGGTTAGCCTTATTTATATATATTGAACAAACCGATTGAACTTCCTCTAGACACGATTGGTTAAACATGTCCAATCAAAAAACATCAACTTCCAAAAAAAACTACCACGCAATTGAATAGAGATGTAGCCAATCAGAGCGATAGAGCATTGCTTTTAGCTAGCTGCATATTACATAAACTTTTATGATCGGTTTGACAGGATTTCTGATAAAGGGAATTGCTGTAAAGGGAATGCATACCAGACCCGTTTCACTTTGCAAACTAAATGGGTATGGCTGAACAGGCTGCAATATAGATATGTCCATATCGTTATATATTTTTATATTATAGTGTTGTGGCACTATATTCTCATCATCTGGTGTTATAAAAAGTAGAATATTTGCTTCTACAACACTTCTAAATTTGGGGTAAGTTGGATTGGTTTTCTTTCTCGCTCTTCCAGGGCTGACTCTGCCAAGATGACGCAGCCCATGAGGGGGGACCAGGCCCACCAGCCAGCCTCGACACGCAAGTCGTCCAGCCTGTCTTCACCGAGCGCCGCCCGTCGCCTCTACCGCAACCTGTCTGGAAAGTTCCGCGTGGGCACTAACCCCCCCTCCCTGGAGGACAGTGTGGTGTCGGGACGAGGAGGAGACAAGGAGCGGCTGCGCAAAACCACCATCGTAAGTCACGGAGAAAGAGAAGGAAAAAATAATAAGCTACTAACATTGTAGTCTAAAAATAGTCTGAGGGAAAATAGAAAACTTGAACTGACAAAATTATGTCACACACACACACAGCTACTTCAAAGCGATGTCTATTTCTCTTTGTGTTGTAGTTTCAGAGTAACGAAGCTCTGTTTGAGGCAGTGGAGCATCAAGAGCTGGACCTGGTACAGGTTCTTCTGTCCCAGTATAGTCTAGAGGAGCTGGACCTCAACACCCCAAACAGCGAGGGTCTCCTGCCCCTTGATATCGCCATCATGACCAACAACGTCCCAATGGCCAAGCTGCTTCTTCGGGCTGGCGCGAAGGAGAGCCCTCACTGTGAGTGCCAAAGATTAGATTTAAGGGTTCACCTACAAACACACTGTTCTTAAGTATATATTATTCTGTACTGTAACTATAAAAACATTTACAAATATGACCCATCCTTTTTTTACCACATCTCATAAAAATCCAAACGCTGGGACATGCTGTTTTTATCTCGCTGACGGAATCCCACTAAAATCATTCTCCGAACATATTTATTACACCGTACTGTATATCGTTAAGTTTTGTTGTTGATTTCCATGCAATGGCGCTAACATGATAAATGCGTTAAAACGTAGTCTTACCTCGTAAAATTGCCTCTGGAAGACCTCTTGCTAGGGCCGCCACAATGTCTCGGTATTAATGTGAGCAACTGCCTGAGCTCAGTCTCTTGTTTACAATCATATTTATGCTCGTAAATTTTGACAGCCTGTTAGTTATGTTTATGGAAGTTTGGCAGGCGTACAGGTGAATCACACCGGGGCAAACGATGCCCTGGCATTCAACAAGAAGCCAGCTTAAAGCAAAGGACTGGGTCCCATTGAACTGACAATTACAACACTATACCAGTCATAATGATGGATGTGTCCCTATGAGTTTTTATTATTGTAATGTGAAAGCTAACGTCCCATGATGAATGAAAGCATTCGTCCCTACACCACTGACAAAACACACACCCCGTTTTTGTTTTTGCACTGCCATATTAATGCTGATGAAAGGGCGGTTATTCTGATGTAATATTAGTCATCTTGGTAAGCACTTTTCACTGTCTGTGATCTGCTCGAAGCCTCAGTTATTCTTCTGTTAATGATTAGAACTCGCCAGTGAGACTCCCGGGCTGTTTGTGTTTGTGGACTCTCTAGCTCGCTCTCACACACACACACACACACTCCAAGAGTTTCAAAGAGTGAGCCAGACTTCTTATAAAGGTATCATTAAATTGAAAACACTTGAACGCTAAGTGGTGTTTACTTTGATTGTGCACCCAAATAACTCAGAAGAGAGTATGAGTATGCACAAAACACTGGACTGGAGAATGGATAGTTACACGCATGCACTAATCTAACTCCAGCCGAAAGAGAAACGACTTCAAAGACGCTGCGCTCTCTGCCCTAAGCTTTTCACAAAATTGATGCTTATTGACACTGCCACTGACTTAGCAGCGTGCGGTTGCCTCGGCGACGAGGGCAGAGCAAGATAACTAAAGAAATGTATGGACACTTTGTAAATCCCTTGGCAACAAGAGATCCCAGTTTTAGAAGGCAGAATTAGTGGAGTCATTGTCTTCATTCGAGCACATTTATTGATAGCCCGCTTGTCTGCCGTTGGTTTCAAATATAATTGTTCTGCTGTGACCAGTGTTCGTTCATGAGCCAGACCTTCTACAGTGTGTGGTAGTAACACTTCTGGAGGTTCAGATGAACTTTGCCGTTGATTAGCACTTCCCAAACTCTTTTTACTCTTTTTTTTCTCTTTGTGGTAAACTCAGAGAAGTCCATCACTGTACTGACTGTCTGACTTTGAACATAGTTTTCTTGATATGCAGCCTACTTAAACAGTGACTAGCAGCAGCAACATGGGATTTAAGGTGGCGGTAGAGGACAAGAGAGGATGGTCCAATTCCAAGGGGGAAACTCAGAGACAGCCAGAGAAAGAAATAACACCCAGATGGACATTTTGACACGGAGCTTTAAACTTCGTGTCAACAGTGGAATCTACAATGAACAAACACAGATGACTCAGACTAAACACAGACACACACCAGCTCCAAACAGTGCTGCAGTGACCAGCCACCAAAGACGAAGTACAGTACGCTACTGTCCGCCATGACCTGAACGGCTTTACATTACCTGCTATGTGCTGGTATGTGCGCTCGACTGTCCACATATTAGCTGCTGCAGCCCTCGAACCATGCATATATTTGTTAGCAACGACTAGCAGACTGTGAAATATATTTTTATGTCTTGTCCCATATACTTTGGTTAAAAGGTAAACATCATTATTCACAGTCTTATTCAGCCTTTATACAAAAACGTTGCTGGCTATAATAGCATTTAAGTCTATGATTAAAAAAAGCCCCATTATATTATTTGGGGGGAATAATAGTTTTACAGTGGCACTTTGAAATGATGCACGTACACGTTCCCACCAGTTTGTCCTTAGTAATAACCACATTCACACAACACTCCTCCCTCTCACCCCTCTCACTTTCATAGCCCCATTTTCAGTGTTGGTTGGGAGCTGATGTCATCTCCAAAGAGGGTCTGCTTAGTTAAACAAAGTTTATTGAAGAATCTGCAGCAGCCTTTGGCAAACAAAGACATTAAAGAGAGCGGCCTGCAAAAGCCATTTACCGCTGCAGCAATGGCTTCTGTGGAGTATCACTGTGTGCATTATTGAAGCACTACCACATTATCAAATTAACTATTGCTGTTTTTGTTTTGTACAGTTAATCTTTGCTTGTTTCTGTGTACCTAACATATACTCATGGATGCAACTTTTTGTAGGTTCTTGTCTACTACTCCTAACATCTGAAACTAAAAATGTTGTCTGTTTGGGCTCACAATTTGCTAATATCTTCAACAAACTGGCTGCAAGTATTGAGACTAAACCAAAAATCTGACCAAATGCCCAGGGTTTAAAATGTTTTCTCTCTTTTTGGATGTATTGATTTTCAGTTGTAAGCCTTGAAGGCCGCGCCGTCCACTTAGCCACTTTGGTGCAAGAGGCTGAGCAGCGGGTGTCCGAGCTCCAGGCCCAGGTTCGAAGCGAATGTCCCAGCGAGCGCGAAGTTTCTGACCGAGAGAGGCAGCTGAAGGCCTGGGAGTGGAGGCTGCGGCTCTTCCGACGCATGCAGACCGGCTTCGAGCACGCCAGTAGGTTTTCTCACAATCACTTTGATGCCTGTTATGGAGACGTTTCACATGTTCCGCAGTCGCTGCTCACATCAATGTGACAGTCTCCTTTTCATTTTTGCGCCCTTTGCTTTTCTCTGCTGGCGTATTTTTGTCTGGGTACACTTAATGGCTTCCACACTGAGTTGCCCAGCACATGACTGAGAGCATTCAAACATAACACGGCCGTACTCATGCTTTAATTTTTAATAGGCATTCCATGACACTCTTAGCAGCGTGCTAGACAGCCACCCCCCTAACACAGCCAGCCTCTCACGCACACTCACAAACCATTCTGCACTTTGAAGCAAAAAAGAGCTTTTCCCACTTTATAATTCCACAGAGTCATGTCATTTAATGGGCAAGTTGTAAGAATGGAAATTATACACTGCGGCTGAAAAACAAGGCCATGTAGTTACAGGCGCAATCGCTTTAGTGATATCAAAGCTTCTGCCAGTTAGACCAATGATCTGAAAATACAGTTGCTAATTTTCTTTTGTCACTGCACTCCAAATGTTAAGCTTTTCAGTTTAATGAGCATCTATTATGTAGCACTACACGACACAAGCCATTATTAGAAAGTCAGTGCGTCCTTTGAAACATCATTTTCATACTCCTTTTTCTTGTTGAAGCCTTCTGACATTTCCTTGCTTTACTGATGGTTGCAGACCCCCCAGATGCACCCAGTGTAATCCGGCTGTCGGTCAGCAGCAGCACGAGTCTCAGGGTGGACTTCCAAGAGCCTCTCTGTGTTAACTCTGCAGTGGTCACCAAGTACAAAGGTATCACGCTTGATCTCCTTTTGCTACTACTTCTGTATTGTCTCCAGACTGGCAACCTATTAATAGATCAAGTGTATACACGGTTTATGAGTAAGATGTGCCACAGGAAGAGTCTTCATCTTTTATTGTGTTTGTGTTTCTTGCAGTGAGCTGGAGCAGTTCTCCTTCGTTCAGCTCGTTGCTGGGTGAGATGGTGGTGGAGGACACTACTCTGCTGCAATGCAACATCACAGGACTCACTTCAGTAGGTTCCTTCCACTTAGAAGAGATTTATAGGGAAAATCGATGGTCCACAATATTATTATCCTGAACTGATGCTTTTGAAAGTTGAAGAATAAGAGAAGCTATATCTGTCCTGTTAGTGTTTATGTCAGGCCTCCTCTGTTCCCACGCTATGCCCTAAGAAGCACCAGATCAAAAGGTTGCTATCATGCTATCAAGCACTATGAGTGACAAAGAAGGGGTTAGGTTCTCCATCTGCTCGGGTGAACTGATGCAACAGTTCCACATTATTGCCCCATGTGAATGCGTCAGGTATTATTTACACATGAGCGTAGGCCATTTGTTGGCAACATTTAAAGTTATTTCCCAAGTGGCTTCTCTTTATTACATGCGTCACAAAAGTTGTAGTCTTCACCAGCCCTGAACCACGGGTCAAAGCCTTATTGACCTTTGGAAAACAATTGGAAACACGGTTTATTTACTTTCGGAAGGCTTCTAGTCATTCATGAGCAACAGCCTCCAAAATGATAAAAAAGAGCAGCTTGGTAGCCTGCCACCTGATTTATGTGTGGCATTTTTTAAAGTGGGCATGTAGACAAATGGACAATCCACTGGTTTGTTTGTTATCGTGTGAGAGAAGCCCCTTCCCCCCTCTGAGACCCCCACTGCCATCCAAAGCTCGCTCCTGTCAAATGACAAGGGTCAAGGCGAGGTCAGGAAGTGTCGGCAGGCGCTTTGATTGATCTGGTTGAGAAAAGAGACAGAGGCTAGGTGTCTGTGCACTGGCCACTAGGACAGACACATGAAGATTCTCCAGCCTTCACCAGGGCCTAGCGCAGACTTCGGTTGTGTCTGTACATGAGCAAACAGTAACTGTTTTTTTGTTCTGTTCCTTCAGGGCACATATGTCTATGTTCAAGTTTCTGCGTACAACATGAAAGGCTGGGGTCCCCCACTTGTTTCTACTCCAGCTTGTGCAGCACCTTCCAGTAAGTCTCCACTATGTAACTCCAGTTGTTTCAGATGGGAATCCCTGGATTGGTTTTGGATGATCTCACTTTGAGCGCTACACAGTATTAAACAGTAGGATTAGGATGTGTGTTCCCTGTATGATCACAATAAGCTCTCACAGGTTTCCCACACATAAAACCACTTGAACATTGCATCATCTTGCATCCATTTCATTGTCTGAGTCCGACGTCATTGTGAGGTTGCCTTGACATCATCCCCGGGGTGACAGCTGGACTCTCCTTGGCCAGCAGGCTGCATGGGTTTTAGGACCCCCACTGCAGACGTCAGTGAATGTAACCGTAGCCTGTGGATGATGTTTGGGGCTGGCTGGCAGAAGACGCTGCCCGGGTTCAGCCAAGAAGTTAACCGTGAAGTCATTCGCCACAACAGCTGAGGTGTTGACTCACTTCTGCAGCTCTGACCCCCTTCGATTAATCCATCTCAACAGCGATAGATCAGATTCATGCAAACACAGTGCAGAGGGAGTTTGAGGCAGTTCACTTCAAGTGTGAGTGTGAAGTGTAAATAGTACATTTAAAAGGTACATAATTAGTGTGTGAATATAGCAATTCAGGCCTAATTATAGTCAGCCTCTGTGCACTTTATGTGGCAGGCTTTAGGCCAGTCAAAACTTTACCTAACATTTTTATTAACACCTGTTGCTGAGTGCTGTCTTAAGGTTGTGAATGCCCTTTTAAAGGACTATGCTGTGAAATAATGCAACAAATATAAAATAATGTATTTAGAACATACTATATTTAAAGATGTGTAAATATTATCACAGGCATTACTAGAAAGAGTCAGTAGAAGTAGTCTGCACATCTGATTAGGTCGACAGATGATCACCACAGAACATGTAGCATGTTTGTTATTGATACATTTGGATTGCTGTTGTTGGGTTGTGTGTGCGTTCAGTGGTGGCAGCCTGCAGTACCCCTCCACAGGTAGTGGTTGTGGGAGATTGGCACTCTCATGGCACATCTGGAGCACACATGAGCATATTTGTCCTCATCAGCACCATGTTTTTCAGCTAAGTGTGTGTGTCTTCTTTTAAGACTGGGCTTTCCCTCTTTTTTTTCTTCATATTTCTTTTTCTTTTTTTTTTTCAACTGTCCCCCTCCCCCTCTTTCAGAGCTAATTTTGATGTTGCGTGTTTGTGTTTTCCATTTGGGCCTACCACTGGAAATATTTGCATGTCTGTGCTGTAGCGCGCAGCACGGCCCCAACAGTGGGGGCCTTATGCCGGGCCATGGACGCCCATTAAAGGGCCCACTTGTCCTGCTGGGACAGGCACCTTTCCGGGAATAGAGCGCACCGTGTTTGAGAGGCTCACACCCTCCGGGGGGCTCAGGCCGAGGGAGTCGGGTGATGGGGGTGGGGGCTGGATTAATGCTGACACATCTTCCAGTGAGAACGCATGGATGGATGCTGCTAACACAGACTCATAGGGCCCACTTTCTGCAGAGCCCTGTGTGTGTGTGTTTGTGTGTGTTTATCAGAGACAAATGAACAAAGGCACTCTGATGGTAAAAACAAACAGGTTAGACTTAAAATGTGCCTTAGGCATCTCAGCAAGTTACCTCTCTCTCTCGCACACACAGTGTTTTTGTTGTTTTGTCTGAATGTGTTTGTGTGGAGTACAAACCGCTGTGAGAACAAGCCTGTGCAGTGCAGACTGTAGCGACGCTCACTCAGGATGTCTGTCAGCCAACCACAGCGTTCTCACACTGGGGTGGGTGCTGTTTCCTGCAGACACACACTCCTACAATTAGACTCAGGACCAGTCCCGAGTGTTTAGGGCTAAGGCAAGATACAGACCATCTCCATCTACATACTTGGCCTGAGCCAGTGTATTACTCTCAGAGTAGTGTTTACAATAAAACATTAGACAAATAAATCCACCGACCACATCATGGCCCCTCCTCCCGAAGCTGCTGCCGACTGCAGTTTTGGATGTACGTTTTCCATTAAAGTAAAAACAAATCTGTCAAGATTATTTTTGTATCTTACAAGTTATTGCTCCATCTTGCCTTGATCTAGGTTCACTTCTTTCAAGTAAACCAAACACTGCTGATGTATTGAAATATTCCACTGCAGCAGCACTCTCAGAACCCTTTGTCTATTAGCCATCATTCTCTCTATACTGGATCACTGATGAGAACTGGACTGGTTTGTGATTACTGAGGTGTATTTCTTATTCAGCTTTGTCCTTGTTGTTCTTGTGTGTTTGCAGGTTGGAGGGACATTGACGGCCGTCCCCCTCGTCTGAGAGGCCAGAAGGAAGCACTCGACCAGCTCCTGGGCCAGATAAAAGAAGCTCATCGCCATTGTGTCTGCCACGGTACCAACATGTTCTCACTTAGAAACTGAATTTGTAATGTAGTGTTTGGATGGTTTACATGGTTTTGGGGTTGCTAACTACACTGACAGTGACTGCACACCAGCATGTGCTATTGCATTCTGAGGCCAGTGCCATTATGAATATGGAATTACATGCAGTAAATTCTTGGGTACAATAACAACCTGAAAGCAGATGAGTACAAATACACTTGACCTTTAAACCCCAAGATCAGTTTTTAGTGCAGTGTCAGTGGAAATGAAGGGCTTAGGTTTACCCTACACTGTTGTACAAGTCACAAGAATATGTCAACTTGGCAGCACATTTCAGTTAGTTAGTAACAGTTACATAATCCCACCTCAGCTCTTGTGATCTTTGACTTATCAAGTTGATATGGCATGGTCTGGTACAGTTTAAACGCTGAAGAGGCTTACATTTCCATAAGAGCCATGTCTCCTACAGTGACATCATACAGTTGTTTCTATATAAGATATAAATCCTTTTTTTTTTAAGTAAACTTGACGTATTGTCATTCATTACAAAAGTAAGGTTTAAACTACAAGCTTTATTTGAAAGTCATTTTGCACGTTTTCTTTCACTTCTGATTGGGCAAGAGTGAGTATTCTCTGAGTGAGTACTGTTGACAATAGAACCGAACCTGACCAGTACTGACTCATCCCTTACCCGTCCCGCCAGTGGAACTGATGATATTTGTGCGTTTACACTTATGATCTGAGTTGTAACTTAAAGTGCTACTGTGTTTTTTTTTTTGGTTTAGATTAGTTTCATAAATTTGGGTTTGGTATTTGCTGTAAATGCACAGAAGCAGGGGCTTGGTGTTGGCAGGTGCAACCTGTTTCACACACTGCTGTGTTTCATCACATTTTGACACACACTTTACAATCTCAGGCGCGGCAAGCACGACGGGGGCCTGTACACCCTAAAACGACATGCCACCATAAAAAAAAAAAAACACCCCCCCAGCCAGCAGCACCCAACACTTCTCTGTGTCTGTGTCTCAACAACCCCACACAGCCCTTATGCGTCTTTCCATGACTCAGCCCTTCCTCGGCTCAATACGTCCCTCTCTTTCTGTCTGGGACAAAATGCAGATCACTCACACTCGAGCTGTTTATATCCCCAAACACTGCTGGCTGTAAGCCGGTCCCATAAGTGTCAAAACCTGTCCACACTGACTCTTTTACACGACGAGAAACTGCAGTTAGCATTAGGCGACTTGTCCCTCGCCTCACACAGACGCACCCACTTACTATTGTCCACTGTGGGCCGGAGGGTATTTGCAATAGGGTCTGGGCCGGGGTATAATAGTTGGTATTGAGTGGCCCTGCTTCTTCAGACGGCAAGTGATTGAGTTTGAGAGTTCAGGCACGGTAGCCAAGGTGGCGTGTCCCGGGGTCATGTTTGTTATTCCTGCAAGAGACGAGTCTTGGGCTGGAGTCGAGAGAGAGCATAAATTAACACTGACTGCTGCTGCTCCCCCTCCTCGTGGCCCCCAGCAGCCCGCCTGTCGCCCTGTCTACTGTCCGTACGTATAAATACATACAGATAGACAGGCACACACATAGGCACGCTTGTACACAAATGGACGTGAGCACACAGCAGTAATTAACTACATGTTCTTTTTCAGCTACTTGCATGTCCATGTTGAGACCACCGCCCCTACCCCCCTTCTTTAACACCCCCCCTCCTAACTCAGCGCAGCTTATAGCTCACACCACCTTCTCTCTCTTATCCAAACACTATTAATTAAACTGTGAAAGAGGCCTTGACTAACACAGGCGGCCCAGCAGCCGAACGGACTTGTCTGTCTTACTCAGTGTCAAACAGGGACCGAGGCCAGGCGGACTGGAGCTAAACACACTCGCTGAAAAATTTAGGGAGGTGAGAGGGGTCGAGGGGCTAGAGGGAGGTGTTTTTTTTCTCCACTTTGGCTCGTCCAGAGAAAATTAGTTCTTTTCGGAGTTCTGAATGGAGGGATTTATTGACTTTAAGTGGAGTAACATCACCTGGGTGGGGAGGGCATCTGCAAAAAGGAGTTTGAGACTCGAGCTTTCTAATGAGTTGGGAGGTGCGTTATCTCACCAACAGGCGCCCACACAACACACACATTTTTACACGCCTACCCCCTCCAGGCCCACTAAAAATAAACATGTCCCCACAGACTTCACTGACCTCCCTGTCAGTGCGTGGCAAAGGGTTAAGACATATACGACACATAGACACACATTAGCGCAGCTCCTTGGCTCCACTCATATGGCCGTAGCTCAGGACAGGCCATGCTCCAGCAGCTATAGTATGCACAGGTAAACAAACACGCACGCAGATACACATACAGTCAGTGTCCCTCTGGGATACAGCTCGTGGTTCCCTCAAGGCCCATAGTCTACTGCCGGCAGTCAGCATGACTGTCACTGGAGCACTTGAAACGTCTGAAAGCCTTCCACTCTCAATGTGTTGATGAACGTGTCAGGTTTGTTGTTAGTTAGGTAACGGCCTGTCACTGCGAGTGATGTTTCTATAGTTTGTCGGGGCTTGACTTTTTTTTGTGTGTGTGGGAAAATCACAATTATCTGAGGCCACACACTTAAAAATAAAGTCTGAGGGGAGTTACATAATTTATGACAGAAATTGCAGAAAAGTGTTTCTGCATCAGTGTCAGAGGAGAGCGTCTCTCATGTGAAATTCTTTGCCGTGGGATTCACTATAAAGTTTTTGTCTCTTTTCTTCGTCTGCCACACAGAGCAGTGCAAAGCGCCGCAACAAGGGAGGAAACACTCGGTTTCAAAAAGCCTCCGCCACCTCTTCCAATCCACCAGCAAGTTTGTCAAAAGCTTAAAGAGGTATATCATCTTTCAGAACAAGACAAAATATAGAGAATTTTAAACGAGACTTTAAACTCAAATCCTTATCAACAATTCATTTCAGAGGGCTATACTTGACAACAATAATGTACAGAGATGACAACGTAGTGGTGACACCAGAAGACCAGATTCCTATTGTGGAGGTGGAAGATTCCTACTCCAACTCACTCATGCAGGACTTCCTGTGGTTTACTAAGGTACAGGCAAACAAGAAGAGATCATCTTTCTGAGGAAAATAGCTTTTTCTTAAATATTTCAGGGTAAGCAATTCTAAAGTCATGTGCAGAGAAGTAGACTGGGCTGATTGTATATTAAAAACAGGATCTTATGGCCAGCTGTTCACTTTGCAAAAAAATATTTTTTGGGAAAGGCATCTGGAGACCCTTACCTTCACATCCATTAGAAACACTGTCACACTTATCAGTATGAACTTCAAAAAAGGCAAATGTGATTTTTTTCTGTTCAAGGTGTCATATATGTGGGAGGAAATACCCTGGCTACAACAGTGTCTCAGTCCAACCCAGTCATCTTGTTCCTGTACACTACAGACACGGCTAAAGATGCTACATGCCATCTCTCATCTACAGGTTCCTTAAGCTATCATATATTTTATTTTTCCGCAGATCCAGTTAGTTTTCATATACTGTATTATCTATAATGTTGACACTTGTGTTTTCTCAGGGCATGCTGGGAACCCAGGATCTCGGTCAGGTGTATTTTGAGCCCATCAAAGACAAACACGGAAACGCCCTGCTGGTTCTCCTGAAGGACATGAACGCTTCTCCGAACCTGGACGGGGTGCGCTGGATGCAGCTTTGCAAACTCCAACTCCAGCGCAAGTCCATCTCGTCCCCTGAGGAACCCACCGCCCTGGACATGCTCCTCATCACACTCCACGTAAGGGAAAAACGGCCTCTCGTTGGACATTTGATTTAGTTTTGGACAAATATGGTCACTCAAAATAGTTTTGGTCAGCAGTGGCTATGGGTTTTATCAGATACGTTCCCTAAATTCCTTGTTACCCAAGATGAAAACGGGCCGCACATTGCTCTTTGTCATCAACACCGAAGTACTGGAAAACATTTATTTATTGGAATTTATTTAATGCTTTCAAACTCAAGCCTGTGAGTCCCAAACAATGGGATTTTAAAGTCAAATGTGCTTCCAATTAAAAGTGTCAACACTTTTTTTAGACATGGCACTCTTTTCCATTTGTCACTCTCTTTGTAAAGACCCACACTCAATTAACTCATCACTAAATATCAATATTTTTCCTTATGCCAACGTTTCATCTCGGTTTCAAATCCTGGAAATTCCACTTTTGGGTTGGTACATGTAACAATGTTTATTTGTCTTTCCAACCAATGCTGTGTAGCAAAACAGGAGGGGGCCCAATCTAGAACCAAACCACAAGCTGATTTTGTCTATATATCCAAAATAACCCGACCCCAGTGCTGTTTTGTCTCTAGTGTGAGTCGCTCTGGCCTTGTGGTTCCAAAACAATGGTGGAGACTGCCTCTGGCAAAACCGCGGTTCACTGAAATATTTGTTTTGTGGCTAGTTATGAACAAATTCTATGATGAAATGCAGAAATATTTGAGACAATTACTTTAAACATACTAAAGATCTTAGACTGCAGCTGAAGCTGACAATGACTAAACCCCTTTTTGACATGAGTCTTGTTCTGGTTCTGTTGTTCCCAGGAGAAGCTGGCGTATCACAGGAGGAGTCGGAAGGTCTTGTCGCCGGGCTTGTACCTGGGCTACCTTAAGCTATGCACATCGGTGGAGCAGATAAGGGCACTTGTGCCTCAGAAACTTCCCAATGTCCTCTGTCACACCAAGATACGGGACAACTGCAATGTCTCCAGGTCAGGAGATGACTGATACTAAACTGTGGCCCAGATGAAACGCCTTTTTTCTCTGTGCTGCAAAAGTATGAACAGACAAAGAGGAATTCATTCATTCCACAGTGTATTTTAACGCAGCATAATTAAATGCATATTGAATGAATGTAGGTTGTATGCTCTAAAATGGTTTGTCTGTAACTGAGAAAGTGTTATCAAACTGCTGTGTGTTTTTGACTACTGAATGTTTTTCTGTGTGTTGTTTTCAGGGAGGAGTGGCAGTGGCTGCAAGCCCTCAGCTCTCTGGACGAGACACTGGAGATGGACCATGACATCCAGAGTGCTCCACATCGTCTCTTACAGGATCTGCGCGGTGCCATCAAAGACCTGATGGCTCACATCAACGTCCCTGGCAATCAGGTCAGACTTTACAGGAATGGGTTTGAAGCTAATGTTTTATAAAAGCCTTTACAAACTAAATGAGCCGTAAAAAAAACAAGTGAAGATGATAAATGTTTTGTTAATTAATACTTTTTGGTACAAATTCAAATGAAAGACATTATTTGGTTACAGATGCAGGACTTCCGTATCTACAGTCAGGAAGTGGTGGAGTTTGGGGAGAAGGTGTCTTTTCTGCTGCTCCTACCTCCTTCAGATGAAGTGTGCACGGCGCCGGGGCAGAATAACCCCTACTCTCCCCGCTCTGGCTTCCTCACACTGCCCCTGCAGATCTTTGAGCTGGGTGAGTCCACACAATCACTTTGTGCATTTGGTCCACTTACACAACTTAACGTCCCACATATTTGTTTCCAGTGTTATTTGTCACTTTGTATTAGTCTGGACATTTGATGTGAATTGTTTTTGAATCCTGTCTCCTACTGCAGTGCATTTCAATGCCTATAGCCCCAGTTTCATCAGCCAGTACTGCAGGGTGTCGGCCTCGCTGGAGCTGGAGTCTTTAATGTCCCAGCAGGCACTGAGGGAAGCTTTCTCTGAGGCTGAGCTGCTGGCTGCCAAAAAGAAACACCAACAGGTCCAAGAACACATGCAGGTAAGACCACAGAGACCATTCACACACATTCTCTTTCTGCACACTGGTCAAAAAACATGTTTGACTAAGATTAACTATGATGAATCCTGACTTTTAAACAGCAAATGGAGGAAGTGTGGCGAGATGTGAGGTGGATAATGGACGCCCTGCAGTATGCTCGCTATAAACAGCCAACAGGAGGAATATCAATAACCTGGATCATAGATTTCTCCAAGGAAGTAATGCCCGACAAGCCTCCTTCCACTTCCTCCCAGCCGGACTTCATGCCATCCCCCATGCCTTCGCCAGAACCCTGCCACAAGCACTCAGGTTCGCTCAAGAAATTAATAACAACTAATAAAAGAACAAAAAAAAAGGCATTGTTATCAAAATGTATGGGTTATTGTAATAATTGTGTTTTTTCATTCAACACGGTGTACAAATCTTCTG
Organism: Neodontobutis hainanensis; assembly: GCA_024349245.1. Classification (NCBI taxonomy): domain Eukaryota; kingdom Metazoa; phylum Chordata; class Actinopteri; order Gobiiformes; family Odontobutidae; genus Neodontobutis; species Neodontobutis hainanensis. The sequence continues at coordinate 10,303,044 of JALDNG010000017.1, forward strand.
ACAATAAATCAGGCTGTGCATGTTTTTAAACTCACATGGAGCAAAGGTGGTGACCTGTGGAACACCTTTTTCACTGCTGTTCAATTGTGGAATATTAGACATTCAGATCTAGGTGATATTAAAAGCAGAGAAATTGGTACATAATCAGAAAATGTCATCTGCTCAATGACAACAAATTACAGCTCCACCAAATAATACAGAATATAGCAAAACAGTGCTGTATATATATATATATATATATATATATATATATATATATATATATATATATATATATGTATCTGTGCTATAATTAGATAATTCATTTTAAGTGATGCTCATAACATAACATCATTATTTTTGATACCGCCTCTTTCAGATTTTGCGGGCCTGTCAGATGAGGAGGGCTCCTCTGAGGTCTTCCTGACGACTGACAGTGACTACGACTCAAGTCGAGCCCAGAGCCCCCGCGAGTTGGACCTCCTGCCCCCCTCTCCTCTTTCCACCACAGGACCCCTGGAATCCCGCGGAGTCCTGCGCAGCGACGGCAGCAGCTCGGGAGGCGGGGTATGCATCGGCAGCGGCGGACGCGGGACGCTGAGAGACTCCACTCCAGACGTCCTGCAGGCCTCCGAGCTCGGGCGAGAGGGGGAGAGGTGTGGAGGGGTTGGATTGGGAGTCCGGCGGAGAGGAGCACCGGAGCTGTTTGATAGTGACTTCATCCTCCCCAGCCGACAGATCGAGCTGTTGCACATCACAGAGAAGAGACAGGCGTTCTGTGTGCGAACCAGCAGTTTGGAGTTTCCCTCCACTACCTCATCCCAGCATCAGCCTTACACCCATCCCAACACCTGCCCATCCCCCTCCACGTCGCCGCACAGACGCTGGCACAGACCCTCCTCTGTGGATCGCTGCTGCTCACTTGAGCGCTGCCCACCGCTCCTACCCCCTGCGCGCACCTTATCGGAGGACAGTGGCACCCAGAGGCTCTCTTCACTGTCGCCCGCAGCTCTCAGGAAAGGGTGCCACGCCACGCTCAGAGTGTATCCCCAGTACCACACAGGTCTGCCCAAAGAGACCAGTGTCAAGGTACAGCTGCCTCGACTCAACCCTGTCAAATGCATGTTTCAATTAAATCTCATTTTGACTAAGCGTTAAGGCAATAACCTGTTTCAACAGTTTATAGCAATATTAACATGTCACAATATTCACGGTATGAAAACCATAATACTGTGACAAACCATTCTTGTAATATATGCTAATGCCACCAGAAAAATATCATATCATCATCATGTTATTCCGTCCAATCCCTTATTTTGACATGCTGTGCAATTCTCAGTTTTGCCCTCGACAGCTGTACTTGGTTTTCCTGGAGCTTTTTGGGTAAACATAAACTGCCCATCCGTGCTATAGGATATGCAAATGTATCAAGAGACAAAGCAGTGTGTGAACACTAGGCTGTACCTGCGTAGTGCCTCTTGTGTTGTTGTATTGTTGCTTCTCTTTCTTTCATTATAAATAATGTCAGTGGTGTCCCTTCCTTCTTTAGCTCTGTGTAACTCCGGGTACATCGGCGCGGGAGATGGTGCACCTGGTGGTACAAGAGATGAACAGCGTGTCTCGGCGGCTCTTGGGCAGCAGCGACGGAGGAGGTGGTGAAAGTGGGCTGGACCAGTGCATGTACTACAGCCCTGAACATTTGAAGCACTTTGGCCTCGTGCTGGTCTTGGACAACAGAGAAAAGTGGCTTCAGGACGACTTCTGTCCCCTGGAACTGCAAAACCCGTGGCTCAGGGGCAAGCTATGTGTCCGCATTAAGGAATATTCGCCTCTTGCACTCAAACACAGCCGCGCCACGACAGTGTGACACGAGAGAAAGGGACACAAAGACAATAACATGTGCAAATATTTAAGAAGAAAATTGTGGACGGTTTGTCTCTGTGGTGACTCCTACAACTGCAGCTATAAAACATTCTTATCTGAAACGCTTCGAGGAGAATTCTATGAAATCTCTCCAACAGCCTTTTTATAAAGATCACAGACACTCATATGGACACCAAATGAACAATAACAAAACAGAACAAAGAGGTTTTCTTGCTGCCAGAAGTCAAAGATGAAGATCAACGCAGTGTAGTGTTGACTTCTGGAGTGATCGTCACCAGCGTACAGGGCCATGCAGGGTGAGCCAAAATGAGTGTTGTACAAGTGCTCAGTCTTTTGGTGCTGTCCGTTAGCAAATAGATAATGAGAGCTCTTTCCCTCTGTACAGTCAGTAGTAGTGTAGCCCTCTAACAAAACATTCATGTTGTGAATTCAAAACCACTCAGAAAATACAACACAAGCAATACTTGACTTTTTTCTTTTTTTTTTTTAAGTATGAAAAAAAAGCATGTAAACCTTCCCACATAGTGCTTATAGTACTGTAGTCATGCCGTGCTAGAAGTTACCCGGTTATGTATTTTTGTTGTGTTTAGTTTTGTGGTATTCCCAGATGCGTCAGGAAACGGTGCCCGTCAGTCTAGAGCAGAGTCTCCCAGAGGATTCTGGTGTGAAAGGGATGACTTAAGTTGTCAAGAGGCCCAGCGTTCGTAAACAAACTTGCATACCATCTATTCCAAACAGATTCCTAAACTGCTTTTGAAAAGTTATTTATGAAGTGTATGCAGATATAGTGTGTGTCACTCACGGTCAGGCCTTATCAAAACCTAAGACCAACTTTAATTTTCAAGGCTTATTTTTGGAGAGCATCGACGTAGTTTAATCTAATCGACACTGTTTGTGCTAAACCACAAACCCACTCTGATATAACTCATCACTTTTTAAGTATTTCCAACATGACTCAGTAATATCGTCCTGCAATACTTCCCAGATCTAACGCCGAGCTTACATTAGCTGACATATGTAGCGGCTGAAAAGAGGTGAGTGACGTCAGTGGACCTGGCCTCCATTACTGTAGCATTCCAGGTTCACAGGATGATGGAGAACATGCCCACGATGGATGACAGCGGAGTTCAGAAGTGTTTACAAAGACCCTTATTCCCTAAACCTTCACAATGTGTTTACGTGTAACTACTGTAAGAAAAAAAGTCTTTAAAGTTGTGACGACTAATGTGTTCGATGTAATTCTGTTCTGTTTTTTTTTCTTGTTTGTTTTTTTGTTTTTTACAATGAAAATTTACTATTGTGTATTGATAAACAAGAGCAAAGCAGGGAATGAATGTACTGTATAGGCCCGTAATGTGAAGGTAAGTGAATGTGGGGTCAAAGGTCAGAGAGGTTTTATGCAGGAATCTGTCTGAGACTGAGCTGGAGCTGAGGGATTTAAGGTTTGTCAACTCCCCTTTTCCAGTGAAAAAAACTTTAGCCCCATGTTTACAAGGAGCTGTTGGCACATCCATCAGGCAAAGTCATGAAGGAGACATCACGTCACTTTTTTAAAATCTATTTTTATGGAACAATAAATGGATATAAAAAAAGAATAAAAGGCCTGGCTGTTTATGTGGCTTTCTTCTTTTTTCTTCTCGCCGCACACGACTCAAGGAAGCTCCTAACCTTAATTTGTCCCACCAAACAATAACAAAGTTTTTAAATTACCTTTTTTTTTTTTTTACATTTCCTGTTTCAAGATAACCTTCATTACAAACGTTTTTTTGTTGGCACAGTCTTGGACCATAAGGAGCAGAACAAGCTTCCATTTCAAGCGGCTGCAGATCACATTTTCATAGGGGCTTAGGCCGTTACTATGGGGCTCCATCCTTCCCTATGATATATTCCCAGAAGCCATTCATGTGCCCGATCGAAGTGGGAATAAATGACACATAGAGGGCACTTGTTTCTACAGATGCTATATTGCAATGACCTCATCAGTGTTTGACACCCGGTCGATGACAACAGAGTGGTGGGCAGCTGCAGCGTCTGCACATGGCTCCATCATCGCTGCTGTCGAACAGTAATGCTACTATCCTATATGGCAGGCCAAATTTCTCAATGTCAGTGTTGTTTCAGATTTACTGTAAGTTTGGCGAGAAAGAAACATTTATGGCGCTCTTCTTCTCAGTGCATTAGAATAAAGATGGTCTCCTTTTCAAAATCAGGATACATAGCTATAAACATGTTTCTAAGAATAGGTTTATGCTAATTTTCTGTTCACCTAAATTATGTCAAATTGTGAAACTACTGATCCCCTAAAGGAGATTTCCATGCTCTAAACTAAAGGAAAATGTTCTTTTACAGAATGCCAACAAAATAATTGTATTTCTCTGTACTCCAGCTGCCAGATGAACTTTTATTGATGTAGTCATATGAGTATGATGGGTTTTTTTTTCCTACAATGAACAATGTTTTTACAACGTGCCCTCAACTACCTATACTAAAAAATGAGGTCAAAGGTCACATTCACTGAACCATGACTGATAGTGAAAATTCTGCTGTTTTTAATCTGCAAAAGGTCAGAGGTCATGTCACGATATTTAAGGTAAAGATATTAACACTGATAATAATGAAGCCTTGAGGGGGGCTTTACAGACTGGATTTCAACAGAGAAGAAATTTATGTCAGTATTAGGGATTTTTGAACCGTTTTATTTCATGAGGTAAATGGGTCTGGCTGGCCAGGCTAGAAATTTGGGCAGGACAATATAACGCAAATTTATTGTTATTGCAATATTATCATTATCACAATTTTATTAGTCGCAATATTTGTATCACAATGAATGACTTGTATCACTGTACTGATCTATTTTATAGACTTTTTAAACTTTTTTTTTACAACATTATCCAAAATTGTTCAAACAAAACTTTAAATCATACTGTGGTGCGTCCAAATAAAAAAATCCCAGTTTAGACCTGTATAATCCTGGTTTAGACCTAACTCCTGCTTTAATGTGTGGAGTCCAGAGCAGTACATATCTCTTTCCAGTTTAAAAACACATTCAGATATCGCAGGTAATATCGCAATATTTCGCGCAGACCTGCTAGAAATAATGTGTTAAGTTGAGGTAGACGCTAATAAATATGGTCAAATGTCTAACCTCATTGTTGACATTCAGCTGCAGCGCTTTTATTAAACAGGATCTTGATATGTTGAGTTGACTCATCATGCTGGAGCTGAATTCCAGCCGACCCGGTTGCTTTACCCGGGCTCATACCTTGGGGCTCTCTTGCTAGTGCTGGTGGTTTTTTCAGCCCTTGATAAAAATAAAATATGCTGCATGCTTCCTTGTCAACAGATCTACAAACACTAAGTTGCAAATGGACGCACAAACACACTCCTAAAAATGCCACGCACTCCTTGAATCTTCATTTATAAACGTGTGAGCATGTGTGTTTACAGTGTGAAAGATTTGCACTTTTCACTGATATCAGGACTCCTGGGCAGCTTATCACATAGAAAGACATCCTGGCTAACACTATGACTTTAAGAGCCGCCCTTTACGTTTATTGACAGTAACTTAAGAATTGTCCTGGAATTTTGACACCTCCTAATTTTAAACCTTGTGAACCCAGAAGGACCTGCGCTAAATTTAACCCCTGGTATATATCTGAATCTCTATAAAGAAAACATTCCTCAAACACTGTGAATAGTGGCTATTCATGCTCATAAAAAACATGCAAAGCGCAACAGGCTCGGCTCGTGCGCTCTGACTTGTGACTCATCAGAAAATCAGAGATGAGAATCACGAGAGGTCGTATGGTCAGCACTCTTGCCGCAGCAGAGAGGTTGTTAAGCTGCCCTCTGGAAGACTGATCTGTTAATTGCAAGAGAGGCCACACTCCGGTCCGCGCCACAGAAGCCACCAAGTCTGAAAGTGAGCAGGCTCCAGGCCCTAATCTCTAACAACTCGCGGTGACCCACCTTTTGCTCCCAGACGTGACCTCTTCTCAGGTTAAGGGAGATTAGCAGCCAGAGCGTTTGGCTTACTTTACACTTCACATTATAAGTTAAGCATAAGTGAAGGGTCTGCTTAAAAATGAGGCTCAGAAAACCATTGTCTGATGTGACACTGAAGGTCACTGAGCCGGCTGCAGTAGATTCGACTCCAGTGTTTTCTTTGAAATCAGTGCTGGACAGGATCTAATAAGGTTAACTCTATCTTTTATGGTTCTCCATCAATTAACGTCCGGTGTAAGAATGCACAATATCCATTCTACATTTGATACCTCTGTTGATTCTTGCAATTACTATACAAGTGTGTATTTGAATGCCAAAAGTTGAATTGTCTTCAGATTTGTAAAGAAATACTGGGCGTATGTTTCTCTGACTTCACTTGGAGCTGCTGAATCTTTTGTCTGGTTGGACCACAATGTGATTAAAGCTCTGATGACACTTGTTTTTTGACAGGCCAAGTGTGTTTGTCTCACACGTTGAATACCAGAACGCATGCAAACATCGCCATTATTACGGTCATTAACTGTTCTAAAACTCAAAGAACAGCTACTACTGCTTTAGGTTTCTGATTGACAGGAAACAGGGTGAGAGAGAGGGCATTCCATTGGATAAATGACCGAGCGGGAATAAACATAAAACGTAGGACATAAAACATTTATCTTTTGTCTCATTTCCCCTTCAGAAGTAGGCTTGGGGTTAGGATTAGGCTTCTTCTCAAATCTCCCTTCTGACGCCACACTGTCATCCCACTTTCCTCTCGTGCTTTTCCATTTCACTGCCACTGTCCACCTGTTCGCTTCACTACCCCATCCCAGCCCTACACCCCGACCCCTCCACCCCTTTTCCACACAGTCCCAATCTGCCTACCCTTCTCAGGCTGGCACTCACTCTGGGATCAGCAGTGTTATACATGTAGTGTGTTTCGCTGGCATTTGTGTCTTTGTGTGTTCGGTGGGTGGGAAAAGTGAAGCCTGCCACTACTGCATCACTCATTTCTCTCTTTCTCCCATTCTCTCCCTCCCTCCCCAGGGCCCATAAACCTTTAAAGCACCTATAAAACACTTGGCGAGGCCTTTTTGAAGTTTTTATGAAGATCTGGCTTTATTGTTCCCAAGAGATGAGCCCCGCTCCGCTGGCGCCTCAGAGCTTTCTGGAAGTGCCAGTGAATTCAGAAAGGAGGGGTGGGCGCTATAGTTTGTGGGGCTTGGGTGGTGGCAGAGAGGAGAAGGTAGTCCCAGGACTGTAAACGGGGGGTGGGCACCGCACAGGCCTTTTATGCCCAAGAGTGTAATCTGTGGTACATATGCTCTGAAGGTAATCCGCAGATATAGTGTGAACATTGCCACTGACAACTTTATCGAAGCGTCGACGTTACTTCTTTTAAAACAAGACTCAAAGTTCAAAGCACATGTGTTGCAGCATGTGTGTCGGCGTATGGCTGCGTTTTTTGCGTTCGCAGACGACGGGGCCAGCAGGTTGCGTCCTTGTTGTTTGAAGTGGGGCTCTGTTGTTCTCATAGAGCTAAATGAATGGAGCCGGACCCCCCTCCATCTGTCTGATCCAGCGGCACCGACCCTCCCTCCCAAATCCCGGCTCCGACGCCCAACGTATCAGCCCCCTCAAAGGAACAGTTGGCAAACGGACGGCCCATTAAACAGGCAAAGCCGACGGACCTCACCTCATAGGAGCGCATGCAGGGCGACGAAGGGGCAGAGATTAAAGAAATTGGGATTTAAAAAGTGTCTGTGTAATAAACTGTAAATGCAACCTGTAGAATGTGAGTGCTTATTAACACTGAAGTGCATATGAGTGTGTGGGCGTGGCTCTGCGACCCACTGGCCGTGACACTGGTGGCTTTGACTGTGCCTTTGGCCTTCACAGCACTCATTATCACAGAGGTGTGTGTTCTCACTCTCAAGTCATTTAGAACCTACTGTTTTCATTACGTTTGTACAACAATGTTAAAACAAATGCACCTTAATGTCTGTCTATTCAAATACATACATTTAATAAATCAGGATGTTGTTCTCTGGTACACGTGAGGATTAAGGTAAATGTAAATTCAGCTCCATCAGTCTTACTTGGAATCACGATGACCTGAGTGAGAATTTAGAAAAGCCTGAACTGTTGCGCCTTATGGCAAAAATGCTAATTTATAAACCAACAAAACTAAAGTGGATTCAAGATGATTCCCTGTGGTAAATGACACAAATGAACAGCAGGCCGAACAAAACAAACGCCCATGACAGACACAGGTGTGATAAGAGATAATAACATGATATCAGTGCAGGAATTAGACTGTCTGCCAAACTCTGAGCCTTTTATAAAAATAAGGTCTCCCTAATTGAACACGTTGACCCAAAATCCTGTTTGGTTCTGAGTCAAATAACTAAAGCCTTTCATCATCCCGGCTCCACCACGCTTTCTGCGTCAGCTATTTGTCATCATCTGCACAGTTATGAACTGCTCTGACTCTGTTTGAAAGTGCTCCAAACTGTGCCCACCCCTGTGTCTTTTGAATTCCTGGGAAAACGGCTCGACTTGATTGCATGCAGAGGAGCTGCATGTTGATCCAAAGAGAGTCTAATGAAAAAAAAATTATTGAAGACGGAGTCAAAAACAGTTAAAGGAAATTTGGGTTTTGCAAGTTTAGCATCTAGGCCTGACTCTGAAAGCAATTTATTCTGTTGACATTTATGATAAAACCTGTTAAAGAAAAGCTGAAATGGTGGAAATTCAGAGAAAAACCTAATCCAACCATTGCTATGATTGTACACATGCTTGCACCAACACACACACACACATCGATGTTAACCTCGGCTCTAACCCTCTTTGTGCAAAAGATGATGTCATGCCTTCTGAAAACATGTGGGGGGACGGGGGTCCAGGGGAGGGGGGATTCCTTTGGTCCCTTTCAAGTTTGCAGGGGGAGCCTTCGGCCGCTGCGGGGTAGACAGTACGAGGGCAAGAGGCTCAACGTTGCCACCCCCTTCATCCCGACCCCACCCCAGCGAGCAGTCACATTAGGCACGCTCCGGCCACGCCATCAAAGGCTCACACTTGCATCAGCACACACTAAAGCAGGCATGTTGCGTCCCCCGGCTCCGTGTTTTGGACCCCAGTCAAACGAACATGTTAACACTCGGGAACAAACGCGTGCCTAAAAATAACACGAAGCCTCTACACATAGTGACATACCAATACATCAAACGCACTTCAATCATCCCTACACCCCCCCAGCTGTGTTATTGTTTTGAAAATATGATTGCGGTGACGGATGGGATGGGGAGAGCAGTGGGCTCTGGCAGGGGCGAGTGGCAGGGCCCCTCTATTGTCTCCGACCAGTGTGAGTCTGTGTCCATAGCTATAGAAACTGGGGCCACACTGGGAAGGCATGCTTTCATCTCCACCACAGGCTCACCGCTGGCAATAAGGGGTCAAATAAATCCCCATGGATGTGGTAAGGGGCGGGGGGCGCTGGGGTATGAGGCACACATTCTGGCACACACACGCAGGTTGTTTACATCAGGTTTCTATGTTCATAATGATAAATAGAATTCAGACATTCAGAAATAAAAATTTGTTAACTCATTAATAAGTTGTCAAAGTATTAGAAACCTACATACATTTAATGGTCCTGTGAATATTTCATGCTACAATATCATTCAGTTAAAACAATAATATTTTGTTTGACATAGCATTTTTTAAAATACGTATGGGTCGCTTTTTGTTGTTGGATAAACAACACCAAAGAGCTTTAATTTGTAGCAGACACATTAACATCGATGAACTGGTGAGTAATGGAGACCTGGGTTAGGTTAAGAGGGAATGTAAGCTCTAACTAAACTACTTTCAAACTTTTGTACCCTATTTTTTTTTTTTTTTTTTGCTGCATATTTGTTCTGAAGTTGAGAAAAGGTTTGACACAACCTTAATGTAATTTACATTTACATTTATTCATTTAGATGACGCTTTTCTCCAAAGCGACTTACATTGTTCTACAGTAATTACCAGTGTTACAGCCACTGGAGGCAAGGTGGGTTAAGTGTCTTGCCCAAGGGCACAGCGACAGTATGAAATGTGGGGAGAGTGGGAATCGAACCCCCTACTTTCCTGTTGAAAGACGACCTTCATTTGCATGCTTTTGAGTCATAATATTAAGGGCATAAGCTACACAATACTTGATGTGACACTCACATTTACTAGGATTGATAATCTGTCCACAAATCTGTCATAATTAAAAAAACATTAAGCCAAACTAGAACTTTTAAAGATGCCACCTCCTGCTGAATGTATACTCTGCTCTAAAAAATATCTCCGATCAGCAGTAAGAAGTAGTTTTTTTGTCAGATCTTCCCAAATGGAATGGGATTTGAGCCCAGTGCAGGACCCACATCTTTACAGACTCTTAGGTAAAGCCACAATGAGCCCATGTAACACAGGATTACAATATTGATCATCAGGATTCACAATGTCTTGAGACATTCCAGACTTACTTCAACACACACTCTCCACACAAACAGAGACATGTAGGACACACTTCCACGCCGTTAACGACACACCCACAATACAAATACGTACATATGTCTTGAAAATACACGGCAGTGCTGTGCAGAACACTGACTTTTTCTCCGTGGATCCTCCTGACTCACACTGACCACATTGTTTGATGCCATCTTTCTCCTACATTCCTTTTCTTTGGTGTTATATTGCACATGCCCATCACTGCTCCATCTTCAAGGCCATGCCCTGCTGAGGACCAAAAGCCTTACGGATTAATGTCAGACTCGCTCATTATATTGCTCTGTATGTGTCTGTGTGCACCCACAGCCCAGTGTAGAGATATAAGACCAGGAATCAACTCGCCAAATATTAGAGAAACAGACAAGTAAATAAGTCCTGGAGCCGGTCGGATCACCGCCTTTAGCAGCACTTTCTCTGTCACTCATTCACTCACTCACTCACTCACTCACACACTCACTCACACACATGCACATGCACTCACACACACACACACACACACACACACACACACACACACACACACAACACACACACACACATGCACGTACATGCACTCACACACACACGCACATGCACTCACACACACACACACACACACACACACACACACACGCACGAACACACACACACGAACACACACGAACACACACACACACACAACACACACACACACACACGCACGAACACACACACACACACGCACGAACACACACGAACACACACACACGTACGAACACACACACACACACACACACACACACAAACTCACACACACACACGAACACACACATACACACAGACACACATACACACACACAGACACATACACACAGACACACATACACACACACACATACACACACACAGACATACACACACACAGACACATACACACAGAGACACACACACACACACACACACACACACACACAGACATACACACACACAGACACATACACACACACAGACACACACACACACACACACACACACACACACACACACACAGACATACACACACACAGACACATACACACACACAGACACACACACACACACACACACACACACACAGACATACACACACACAGACACAGACACACACACACACACACACACACACATATATAGAACACATGTCATTTGATGAAATGAGTCACATGATCTGTGTAACATAGTGTCTAACTTGGTATAAAGCACTTTTAAAACTGAATTCAAGTTCATTTTAATACAGTAGTTATGTTTGATATGTAGGCACATTAGCTAAAATAAATTATAACTAGGAATTCTTTTGTTTTTTATTTTTTTTTGTATTTAATTAGCGCTTTTCCACCTACTCAAAGCGATTTCTATTTTGATCTTTTAACATTTGTAGTGTGTATTTAGTTTGACAGTGATGGGGCCATAAATAGGTAATTTTGTAACTGAGGTTGGAGCTTTGTGTCTTAGCTTTGTGTTGTCTACATTTTATAGAAAAAGACAAGTGCAAAAGAGATGAGAGACATATTTGTTTAATGTGTCCCTCAGCATTCATGATGTTCTGACAAACTAGGTTGAATTTATTTAGTTGAATTTTGCGAGGGAAGCCTTGAGCAGAAAGCGTACACACAAAGCGAGCAGCCAGCTGTCCTTTTAGCACCTGTGTGTGTGCGCTGGGGTAGAGTGTGTGGTGGAGCCAGAGCCAGTCAGCGAGTCACCAGGCCTGAGGAGAGAGGAGAGCCGAGAGGGAAGGTCAGCACCACCACCGCATGCCACAGACAGACTGACGATACTTCTACTGGGCTCCACGCCGGGGACCTGACTGTAATTACACCACACACACACGCAATCACACTATTACCAGCCATACTGAGGAAGGTGCTCGGCTCCTCAAGTCTGTCTCTGTCTTGGGGGCTAATAATGCAAAATTCATCGCATCCCGTAAACGTCTGCAAGCACATTAACAAACACTGCATGTCTGTAAAGTCAATATCAATAGTCCTTACACAAATAGGTTTCCCAATTTTCTTTGTCAATGGACACTTGTAGTCTGTGCTCTGAACTGGCCAAATCCAAGGTTAAATAAGGTCAACAAGGTTACTGGCACAAACCACAATTGTGATCCTGTGTGACTCTCAGACTGACACCACCACAGATCTCTGGTATCAATAGCTCCTTGTTGATCTACTTGGCCCAAGCAGTCTGCCGTCTCACTCTCTCCTGCCCTCTTTCTTCATAGGCCCTCTGACTTGTGAAAGTTATTGGAGTGTAAATGCGTTTAACAGGCTCGGTCTGCTGCAAGGGGAATGGAGAGTGCTATCTGTTGTCTGCTTCCTGCTTCATAGTTTACTGTTCCAGCCACAAAGATTTCTAGTTGCGTCCAAAGCTTGGCTTGTCTGATTGCCTCAATTATATAATGTAATCAATCTAATGGAAAATGGCAAAAATAAAGCTTTGCTTACTTACTTTACGAGTATTTTGAATTCAAGTTTGAGTAAACATTGAAGTTGCTCATTTGTGTGATAGGATAAACAGGTTTTATTTATTTCTCTTTTTTAATTGAGTTGATGCTGTCAGTCCTTTTAATGGTTCAGTCTAGCGGCACTCAATTAGTAAGAGATCCTTATTTACAATGACAGGTGGGTGGGAATGGGTGTTCCCTGTCCCTGCTGGGTCCTCTGTTAAAAACCACCGTAATCCTTGATTGAGACATAAGAACTTGATTTTAAAGGAAGCCTTAGGTATTATATTGTTCGGCTCTTTCTTTCACTATTGTCTCTTTTAATTCAACAAGCCCCATTCATTTTTCATACCTACCTTACTGCCAACCCCCTTAAGCCCAATACCATTTCCCTGTGGTGACAGAAAAAGGCAGACGCTCCTATTTACTCATGGCTCCAGGGGCTTGTGGCTCCCGATTAGCAAACCAGTGTGAGTCAACATCTGGTACATCCCTTGGACAAACTATCCCTCTCAGCGCACACTCAGTCTGTTGTCAGACCCCCATCCTTTTCTGTCCATTTCCCAAGCAGACAGGCACCCCCTGGGCGGCAGTGCGCGCTCGCACACCGGCGAGACATTTCCCAAAACCTTCCCAGTCCTCCTGGCATCTCAGCAGGCTGTCACCTTCCTACCCTTCTGAGTGTTCCACAAACATACCAGAGGGCAATAGGGCAGTGGGGGCAAGCACCACCAGTTTATCGACATCCTTGATTGCAACTGAGAGCTTGTTCAGGTCGTGACACTAAAGAGCAGCACCATATCTGTGCAACAAGCAGTGCTTATATGAATGGATACCATTCAGCGCACACCAGAGTTTTAATGCGGTCCGACAAACTTAAACAGGCCTACCTCAATCTCAAACCGGTTACAAACCTTGAAGACGCCATCGTAGAATTTCCCTCTCTTTGTTTTTCTTACCCAGTGCCAGTCTATGAAAGTGACTTGGCTCTAGACTCAACAGAACACACATGCTGCGGAGAGGCAAGAGAACATCTGTTGTGGTCAGCGGCTGCGGGCAAACTGTTTCATTTCGACAAGATGGCCTGTGGCAACACAATGGCTTAGTGGTTGGGAGAATGACTGAATTGCCAGTAATTGTGGTCAGGGTTTACCTAAGTTGGAGAAAGCTTCTTAAAAGACATGTGTTCACATTCTACATTACATTACTCAGTATAAAAATGGCCAACAACACTGTACTGCCTGGAATTAAAATGTCTAGGCTGGAAGTGTGATGCTACATATTCATTTTAGTAAAACTTATCAGTGAGTGGATTTCTGTCTGAAGTATTTTCCATTGTAGTTCCTTTTCCATTTGTCATCGAGCCACAATTCTACAACAACAAACATCGGGTTTGATCGTTAGAATCATTAGAGCATGCCAACAATGATTTCACTGATGAGAGAGTAGATTACATTGACAGACTCAATCTTCAGGGGCAGTAAAACATATGACAACTGTTCCAATCAATCTTGAGATGTTCCATTGTCACAGCTCTCTTGTCATGGCACCGATTCAGACTTTTGATGCTTTTGACCGTTTACAGGGGCGTAGTGAGCGTCTTTGCCTTGCTGGCATCCTTTCCTCTTTCTCTCTATGTTTCTCTTCCCATCTTGGCTCTTGTGGCACTGTGGAGAAGGCAACAGTGACCCTATTGTAAGCGGTGGGAATTGGGCAGCAGGCCAATGATGTCATCCTGCCATAGGGAAGACGAGGGGGAACGCCCTCCTGGCGTTGGGAATGTACTATTTTTTCCTGTTGTTTTCCGGAAGGCGGCGATCAATTTAATTCCACCCTCATCACTTCTCGGTTCAAGGGAGTGTAGGAAGGAGGGTGGGGTGGGGGGTGGGCAGAAGGAGGATGGGGCACTCTCCTGCTCTGCCAAAGAGGGATGCACCAAATAAAACTAAATGAAAGGACATGTAGGAAAAGAAGGACAAGGCTTGACCCCAGCTGGCTGAGATGTTTAAGGTGTGAATAAGAGTAATCAGCCTGGAATTCTGCACAAGTCTTTCCAACAAATACTGCATAGAGACAGAGAGAGAGAGGGATTTATGGAGCTACTGTTTCATTTGAAGTAAAACTAATGGTTTAGAATTAGTTATCTATTAGTTAACATACTAATTTATTGGACATGGTGCGAAGAAAATAAGCTGCCATATTCTTCCTACATGCTGCACCTTTAACTTTTTAAATTTGGTATCACTGTTGTATAATAGCCACTTTAGAAAAAATGTTAACACCAAGCAAAAATATATGGCCAGATCCTAATGGTCTAAAGCACAAACCATTCACTTTTAGGATGTGTCCAAAGGCCAGCGCTCAGCATTAAGAGGCAAAACTTAGTCATTTCTGGCAGGGTTTATCTGGTTGTGCTAAACTGGACAATCATAAACATTAGAACCACAGTACAATTTTAGAGCAGAGCTAAGTAAAGTTTTTATCTTCAAAAATAGTTTTCAAGTCCTTACGATGGTTAATTGAGTTGTAGTGGTGTGTTTAAAGCGCACACTATCCCCCTCTGGTACATCTAAGCCGAAAACAGCTCTTGCCAGTTGAGCTGCCACTGACTCGACGCAAGTCTCATGTCATGTTTACGTTCAAAGTGAACGATTCAAAACCGATTCCGATGTTTTTATGTTGTTGAACTTGTAGGATAGAACTTTATTTTCATCCTGTTTCAATTAGATCTATTGTTATTTTTTGTTCTTCGAGATATATCTACTATTATGTGACATTTATTTAGCTTACGGCTAGAGAAGCAATTATGCTATGTTACAACGCTGTGAGGAGTGTTTGTTTCATTTACGGGCTTTATGTGAGACATAGTTTCAATATTATACTAAATGCCTCAAATGTTATTTACTTAGTGTCAGCTTAGCGACTGGCCTACTTTAGTTTAGACCCAATGCAAGGTTTTACAAGGCCACAACTACTCAATTGTTATGACAATAAAATGTTCAATAGTAGTAGATTTGGTTCACAGTGAATAAAACGATCAAACAATGTATATATTATGACTTTATAAGACAATTTCTAAAATTACCCACCTCATCTAGGTGGGTGCACGTGGCAGAGTGGTTAGCACTCCTGCCTCACAGGAGTTCAAAACCCGGCTTTATGTGAGGAGTCTGCATGTCCTCCACATGTTACTGTGGGTTCTCTCCGGGTACTCCGGCTTCCTCCCATCGTCCAAACACATGCATGTTTAGGTTAATCGGCAACTCTAAAGTGTCTCTAGTGAATGAATGTGAGAGTGAATGATTGTTTGTCATTGTCTGTCTCTAAATGTCAGCCCTGCGACTAACTGGCCACTGTCCAGGGTGTACCCCGCCTCAGGCCCAAAGCTGCTGGGATAGGCTCCAGTCACCCGTGACCCCTAACGGGACAAAGCGGTAGAAAATGAATGAATGAATCTAGGTTTTCATTTCTTCTACTTTATTTGCCATTTCTTTTTGCAAAACTAGTTCAGCTGGTGAGCGTTGTTGTCCAGAGCAAGGAGTATTTACAACAAAAGCTTCTTCTGCTTTAAAGCTCCCCATATTTTATAGACATATTACAATGGATTTTACTTTCATTGTGTCTCAGTTGCACTAGAGTGTCCACGTGTAGTCCTGCAAAACACAGACATATATTGTTTACACATTTTCTTTGTTGTAAACAAACAAAACACAACTTCACAGGTGCACAAGTGAGTTTGCTCAAAAAGTCATACATCATAGTTGTACTCATAAGTTTAGATACAGTTCAGATATCCAGGCTGAATTTTGGCCATTTTTAGAGAATATAAATAAAATAAAAATAATATATTATAAAACCTTTCTTTCACTCATAGTTAATGGTTGGGTGAAGCCATTAATTGTAAAACAAGTGTTTTTACTCTTCTAAAATTATAATAAAAACAGAAACTACTCAAATGACCCTGATTAAAAGTTGAAATACCCCAGTTATTAATACGGTGTATTTCCACCTTTAACATTAATGACAGCTTGAAGTATTTTTGTGGTAGTTGTGGATGAGGCTCTTTATTTTCTCAGACTGTAATGTTGCCCATTCTTCTTGGCAAAAAGCCATCCATTCTTGTAAATTCTGTTGGCTGTGCATAACAGTGCATGAACTGCACGTTTGAGATCTCCCCAGAGTGGCTCAATAAGATTGACACTTTGGTTTTAGCCAAAAAGATAAATTTTGGTCTCAAAATTTTACTTTGTTTTGAGGTTTTGAGACTTGTTTCTGTTGTTGCTTGTCCATGCAACCCATTTCCTCCTTATCTTGAATCTTGAAACAGCCACACCAATTTTTTTCAGAGTCCAGTATTTCAGCTGAAGTTATTTGTGGGTTATTCTTTGCATCCTTAACAATTTTTCTGGCAGTTTTGGTTGAAATTTTTGTTGGTCTACTAGACCTTTTCATTTGTTTCTTAATTTCAGTGCTAATTGGCATTCTCACTTCCTTGGATATCTTTTTATATCACTTTCCTGTTTGTACAGCTCAATTACCTTTTACTCCAGTTCCTTTCACAATTTTTTTGTGACTAAGACTAAGAATACAGAAACGTCAGTGCAGCACTGACCTTTTATACACACACTGATTACAGGGAAACAGATCACAGGTGAGGATGATTAGCTTTATTAGCCATTCAAACCTGTTTGGGTCAACTTCTGTGCATGTTATCGGGCCAGAATCACCAGGGTATGTAAATGTTTGATCAGGGCCATTTGGGTAGTTAATGTTGTCATTATGATTTAAAAAGAGTAAACACAATTGTTCAAAAAATAATGGCTTCACCCAACCACTAACTATGAGTGAAAGAAAGGTTTTTGTGTTATCATTCATATTCTCAAAAAAATGACCAAAAAATCAAAAGCACAACTGTGGATCAAAATAGAGATGAAATTCTAAGCAACCACCTTCTTTTGGAAACTACAACATCTTTGGGGGTCTTGCCTTGGTCCTGCCCTGGCACTTAGCAAAAAGTTGGGAAAGTTTGACAATGCTATTTTTCTGGTTACGCTTGAGTTGATCAGCACCCGAGTTCAAAGTGGGCCCACCAGCACTTCACAAAGCCACTGAGCTGTCTACAATATGATCACCATTAATCACTGCTTGTGATCAAGCGACCAGCAGCCGTTTCTCCATCACGACTGGAATGCTGTAGCAGAAACAAAGGATGCAGACTGCACATAGCAGCAGACAGTAACAAGCTATACTGCCGTTTTCCTTTCTTCTTGTCATCAGAGCAAAGGGGGAAATATCACTTTGATGCTGTTTACTGGGTATTTTGCAAAAATAACTTTATGGTAAATTTTAGTGGAGAGAAAAAAAATGTTGAGGGGCTTCAAAAGTAGCGTTAACGGGAGACAGATTTTTGACATGCTTCCCAAGCCATCTGCTTTGGGTTAAGGCTCAGAGACAAAGTTGAATATGGGGGAGAGCAGAGACAGGAGTAGAACTGGAAGAGATGGTGAAGGCAACAGGGAATAAAGGGGAATGCAATATTGACAGGCAGTGGTGGAAAGGCGATTTATTTGCATTGAAGATTGTTCTGGTTTAAATTGTTGTGGCACGGGTGAGACATAAAATATCCATCTGGCCAATCCAAAGACAATGTTGGGTTGTTCCTTAAAGCTTTTAAAACTAAATATTTAGTCGACTACTGAGTTGACTGAAAACAAAATGCTGTGTCTCGGAACTTAGAGATATTTCCCAACTGATGTTTGTCAGGCTGCCAAGGATCCAACAGAGAGTGCTGGAGACGCAACAACACAGAGCTAATTAGGAGACTTATCTTTTGATTTGAAGGAAGGGGGTTCTTCTGTATCTCAGCCATTCAAGACATTTTAGTACTTTGCCAAATTCTGTGAGTTGCCTTATCTTTTAATGGACATGATATATAAAGCCTGAAAACAATGTTCATTTCATGAGTCTAACTTGCTCACTGGCGGTTTTTGTGTTGGCCTTTGAGTAACTCCCCTCAGTCCTGTCCAAGCTGTCCGTCTCCATCCACCCCCCGTGCCATTCTACCAGTCCCCAGTGGGCACAGTCAGCCAGTCTGGCCAGGGCTGCCCCTTGCTGTGCCCCTGCGCTGGATAAGCTCCTGCCTGAACCTTGGGTAGAGGTCTTTGTCTGGAGCTGTGGGGGTGTTGGTGTGTGTGTGTGTCTGTGTTTGTGTATGTGTGTATGGCATTCACAGGAGAGAGGGAGAAGGGGGTCCTATCTGTGCCTAAGGGCTGCCCCCCTACGCACCCTCACCATGCGCCCTATTGAGACCTAAGGGAGCGTGAACAATCACTGCAAAACCAAAGAGCTAAGTCCCCTTGTTATACAAGCCCAATTTTCAGCACCGACCCCACCTCTCTTCTCTGCAGTGTGTCCACCCCCCTGCCCCACTCGTCAAAAGCTTCGTTAAAGCGAGCCGGGGTCCTTTTATGGTGTTATTTAATTAGCCATTCCACAGCAAACTGCCATCCGGCACCGCCACTATTACCACAGCACCCCCCTCCTTCTCCAGAACCCCCAGATCTCCTTTAACCCAGCAACTTCACATCATGACAAACAGCAGTCTTCCCCACTGTGCTCACCAGTCCGCCTCTCTCCTCCACTTGTCTTTATCTCCGCAGTAATTAGCCCCGGTATAGAGTGTGCGCTCAAGGATGGCCAGTCCTACGGTATTAGTTCTTGGGACTAGATTGAAGGGAAGGGTCTTTCCCGGCATGGGGCTCCAATGCACTAAGACCTGCGAAGGAAGACAATGGAAACGGTCAGTTCTACAGTAACCAGCTCAGCCTTACTGTCCCCACTGCCCACTGAGCCATGTCTTCTCTGGCACACTAATCATTAACCACATTATGAGAGGGGGTCTGTGGAGGTCAGGGGGATGCACTGTGTCTATGGTGTACCAAATAAACTCAAATTAAATAAAAAGTAATGCAGAATTCAAAAAGAAAGGTTATTTAAGAATGAATAATTACCATGGCCCTATACCAGCAAATGTCAATGGCACACCTCAAAACCAAAACAGAATTAAACCTTGACTAAATTTGACTAATTAAGACTAATATCAAGACCAGGACTAAACAAAGACTGAAAAAGAAGTCTGTGCCAAAGGGCTATACCAGAGTTATTAAGAATATGTCAAACACTAGGGATAAACTTAAATCTTGGGATAAAGTCCAGGACAAAACCCAAGCTACAACTACAGCAACCGAACTAACCCCGTTATGCACAAACTAGCCTACATTAAAACTAAACTATAATTAAGAGGAATTCAGGACTAAACCAAATAAAGCCAAGTGCTTAAATCCACATAATCTGAATGGGCCCTCAATGTTGAGACCATGATTCCAACCCTGTTCATACCTTTATTTCAGCTTTAGTCTCATCACTGGACTCCAAAGCAAGTGCACCATTTGACTTGAGCTGGACCATAACGTTGAGCCTGCATTCCTTCCCCATGCACTCAAACCTGAGCAGTCTGAACAAGGCTGGGACCCAGTGGCTGTACGTCTACATCGTGCTGGATCGACGCCCTCTAGTGACCACTACAAAAGACCGACACAATGAAGGGGCAACACTAACCAATGGGTATCGACAGTGTCAAAACCTATAGTCAGTGTTCACATAAAATAAATATATATTTATCAGATTGAGATGATTTAATGAATCCCTTGCAAAAGTTAATTTGTAAATTTGTTGATTATTATATTTATTATATATTATTATATTTTTAGCCTTACACTGGACTTCCCTTTGTGTAACTTATCTTATCAATCAACATTAACCTGATATCCAATGGGTCATGCTTTAGTGGCACAACCCCAGCCCTAGTCCCGCCTGGTGTAATGACTGCTTAGCATGGGAAAGGTTACTTATCCGTGGCCATTTATAGCCCTTAATTACGCGCCTATTTTGTGACCCCGGAGTTCAACGGGCCAATTCCTGTGCAGACCCAAATCCTGATGAACAAAGGTGGAATGTGATGCCCCTTTTCCGTAGACAAGCTACTAAACGTTTCCCATCAATTTCATGGGAAAGTTCAAGCGGAGGAAACTCCTCCAGCTTAATATTGACAGCGTATTGAACCAATTAGTCCGTATCATGGGGAGACGTGCATAAAAAATATATATATTTCTGTTAGGATAGAAGTTGTTTATCCAGGAGTTAGTCATGTATATGAGCGTGGATAAAAGCGGTGCGTTAGGACCCAGTTGATCCTTGTGATTGTGGCTGATATTTTCCACGTTGTGAGGGGAGGGTTGGCCCAAAAAGGGGAGCTGTCAATCATAGTGAAAGTGGCCGGGGTGGGCAGGACCCTCTGACACTTTGTACCGTCGGAGGGGGATATTTAACTTGGGACTGAGCTGCACTCGCTACAGACACACTCTCAGACTCTTCGAGTAGGAGAAACCCAGCGCCACTTATCAAAGAGCACACACTCCCCCAGGAATTGGCCGCGAAACGAGTCCACGTTTGGGACAGTCTCGTCATGAAGTGGCGGTGGAGGCTGCAGCTTGTCTAAAAGGATTCTACACTGTGAGGAATTGACTTTTTGAAGTTTGCATTCACTTTTTGAGCATTGAGTATTTCGTGCCAAGCGTTGAAGTGGGAGTCTATGTGCCCGAGACTTAATGCAAACCCTTTTATTTTTGTTTGTTTTTTTTAATTTGGACACATTTTGTGGAGAAACGGTGATTCTGCATCTCGCTGCAGGACATTCTGGACACCTTTCCATCTTTTTGTGTAAGGTGCACTTCTTGGAATTAGTACAGAAACTGTCCGTGCGCATGGATCGTGCGCCTCGGGGACCTTGCCAAAGCTGAGCGGGTCAGGCGACGTGAAGAAGTGAAGCCACGATTAGACGAAGGCGCGCGTAAAAATAACAGTGACATTTGGTGAAGTCGTTTTTTTCCCCCCATCGACACGCCGTGGATCTATTCTGTCCCTTCTGTTCCTCCACATAGCACTCACTGCGGCTTAAGAGTCTCCGGAGTAACCATGACAACCGAGAGAGACCCCAAGTGAATCCGAGCGAGCTGGGCTGAGGCCGTGGCAAGCGTGAAAGAGTGATTTCAGTTTGTGCGCTTTTTGTTCCGACTAAACACATCATCAGCGGTAAAGCACTCCATGTCATTCAAACCGGTCGCGGTCTATTAAAAGTATCGCCTTGCTGGTGACTGAACCTCTACTATTTATGAAGCCCAGGGCCAGTCGTTGCACACAACACAGCCACCGGGGAAAGAAGAAGTGAACTGTTACTGACGCGAAACCAGAGGAACGATGGCACTCTTGCAGACGCTCCTCGTTTACGTGCTGCTGTGCGTGCACCTCGGGGTATCCTCCCAGCATTACCTGCGTCTCCGTCCGTCGCCTAGTGAGCACCTGCCAGTGCCAGGCATCAAGGAGGACCCGGACCCGGAGCACGACCCGAGGGAGCAGGACTTGGTCGAGAGGACTCTGAGGAAAAAGCTGGGCAGTAACTTTGACCCTAACTTTATGTCCATCAGCTCGCCCATGCAGGTGAACCTCTCGGACACACACGTGAAGTTGCAGGGGCCAATGCCCAACGACATTAAAAAGCTGGACCTCAATGAGACCCCGTATGGGAAGCGGGTTAAAGTGGGCAAGAAAGCGAAGAGGAAATTCCTGCAGTGGCTGTGGACCTATTCGCACTGCCCGGTCGTGTACACATGGAAGGATTTGGGCGTAAGGTTCTGGCCACGTTACATAAAAGAGGGAAACTGTCTCTCAGAGCGCTCGTGCTCCTTCCCAGAGGGCATGTCGTGCAAACCGGCCAAGTCCATCAGCAAGATCTTCCTGCGGTGGTACTGTCAAGGCTTCCTCAAACAGAAGTACTGCACGTGGATACAGGTGCAATACCCAATCATCTCAGAGTGCAAGTGCTCGTGCTGATTCTTCACGAGGGGGAGGGGGTGGACTGGAAATACGGTTTTCTATTGCACTGTTAACTATTACAAAAGTGGGCACCATAGCAAATCTATTTTTTTATATAGCATTTTAAGTGAAATACCAACATTGTACATATTTAAGACAAATGCAGCTATTTTTTCTAATTGATCCAGGACCATATTTTATTCTGCGAAAAACATGAGCACTTCATACGGAAGAGCTTTCTTTTTGTTTTGTTTTTTCTTTTTTGTTTTTAAATATTTCTATGAGACTTTGAGAATGGATTGCTACACTTCTCCAAGAGGTGAACTTTTCAACTGAACATTGACTGTTATTTCACTGCAATGCTGCCTAGAGTTTTTGTATATTAATATCAATAATAATTAAATTGTTTAAAAAGTTGAGGCTAAAGATATATATAAAGGCGTGAACTCAGCTTTTTTTGGAATACATAGTATTGTAGAAATAAACAAATCTGTATGTTTTATTTATTATTTTAACGATTGTGAGTATAGAGCATAAGGAAAGAGAATAGCAGAGTATACCAGAAAAAAAAATAATATGGGAGAGGTCTACTTGAATATTGCTAAAAATGAGAAAAAAAAAAGAAATAAAAAAGTCAAACATATCGGTGTAAATGTTATGACAATAAAGTCTATCTTTTCAACGTGTGCTAGTGTCAACAAGTGGAAGTGATAGTCTCTTGGTGGTATTTTTACAGTGTCCGACCTCTGAAAAGAAGTAAAGTACATAAAGTAAGTGCAAACGCCTCAGTGGGACACTTGTGTGGCCAGTGACTCTCCGGTGTTTGTATGTAAGGTTCAATTATGGTCTAATACGAGCCAGTGGCCTCGTATTGTGCGTCTCTGGGCTGTATTAGGCTACTCTTGAGCCTGCTCACAGAAAGTTCCACTGAGGTATTTGTAGACCAGAGGTGGACTGACTGCAGCAGACCGGCGCCTGTTCTCACCGCCCTGGAGAGAGAAAAACAAAGCCCATAAAACAATGCCCAACTGTTTTTCACGTTAGCAGTATTAGCTCGCCAGCTAAACACACGCTTAATGAAAGAAACGAGTCATTTTGTCTAAGTATGGGGGTTTGTGGTGTTTATAATATTCTTTAAATACAATCAACGACTTGAACAGAGCCATGACTAACGTCTGAAAGCTGAAGTTTCCATTGAGCGCATCTTGTGTGCCTTCGAGTGATTTGCAGCGCTGTGGCCAGAGTTGGATTTGACACTTGCCGCCCGCTTATTGTGACAGAACCGCGGAGGGGCTTTGGTAAGAAGAGAAGAGCGGCAGCGTGCCAGCGTAGAAGAAGAAGGAGGAGGGGGAGGAGCAGAGGAGGGGGCTGCTTTCCTTACTGTCAGCTTCTTTCTTGATGATGTCTCGGGGTTTTTGAAAGTGCGTCTGTGACTCTACGGCGCCACTCAGCCGCCCCCTCTCGACTGCACAGAATGAGGCACTTTGGGAAACAGTAACCCTTTCAGGCTCTGCCCGGAGAGTATTTTAGAAGCGTGTGAAAGGCAATACGCCGCCCTGGCTCCAGCCAGTTAGGTACGCACCTTCAGACACACAGCCTGCCCAGCCAGCCAGTCAGATGTGAGGGTCTCAAAACGGGGTCCGAGGACCACCAGGTGGACCGCTAACAAACTCCCGGTCCCAGTTAGAATTCAGCAATAGTATTTTAAAATCATATCACCTCTTAGCCACGGTTTAAATTAAATAAAAAAGGTTTTAAACCCCAAGATCAGACACAATTTTACTTTACCTAAGTCCTAGTATGTTTCTCAAAACCTATCTACTATCTAATATTTATTACAATAAAAGTGAATAGTTTAAGAATATAGTTAGATGACTGATAGTGGTTTATTCTCATGCCAGTGGAAATATGCCAATCCTCAAACGTGAGGCTGTCAGTTTGATTATGCTGCCTGCTTCATTCAAAAGTGAAAGACTGGAAAGTATTTCACAACAGTAAACTGTCACTTAATGTAAGAATGTCATGGTTACAAGGCTAACTTTTGAGTGACATGTAATGCGTGGAAAGTTTACGAAAAAAGAGCCTCAGCATCAGCTGCGTTAGAGCGCAACATGTGACACTTTAGAGAAGCCTGTGTTCATATACTGCCCATAAAAATGTCAAGACGCTACTGCCTTCATGCTGTCAGACACTTAGCATCATTACAGTCTGACAGGGGCTGTCTCCATGCTCAACAACACAAGCCTCTGACAAAGTGGGCTAAAATGACACCACTGCCATAAATACTATTTGCTTTTATCTCTGGTAGACGTGACAATTTCATATTTATTTACAATCAAAAGATAAAGAGCAAATTGTGCTGCTAAAGAAAGGATGAAATAAAAGCCTGAAGAATTAAGATGATGAAGAAGCTGGGAGAATGAGTGACATGCTTGGTGGTGAAGATGATGAGCCTCTGTCTCGTGATGAGAGCTGATTATTATCATGGGTTGTGGTCCAACTGGGGAGCATCAGTTGGTGGGTGGTAAAAGTCTGCGGTCATTTTCATTCCAGGCAATCTGTGGAAGACACACATCAGTACCTGCATAGACATATTCAGCAGGATTAATAGGTGTAATAAGTGTGGAGCCACCACAAGCACATGAGCGCACATATCTTCAGTCTGTGTGGAAGGCTGACAGACACAGATGGAGACAAGGGTCTGTGGCTTTAAGTAAGGCTCAAACCCCACGGTTGTAAAAGCCTGTGAGTCAGCACTGCTGAGGGTATTGATGATGACAGGGTATTAGATGGAGCACTGGAGGGGGGGGGGGCAGATGATACGCGGCATACCGTCAGACCACCAACCCCGGCATGTGGCTTGTGTGTGTTCTTGTCTAAAAAGCAATAAAAGCAGTGTGTATCCAAGTGCATTTTAGCGGCCACATCTCACTGTGTTCTGTATGTGTGTTACAGATCTATTACACATGTCCTGGTGGTCTACAGTTGAGTTGTCACTTTATAAAGCCACAAAAATGGTCTAATTATAGCCCTTTGTTACCACAATCATGCTTGAAATGCATGTCTGTGTATTATCTCTGGGTTCCGAAGTCTCTTTGAGAGGTTAAGACCGATCCCAGATCAGTCTTTATGAGAGTTATCTGTTGTTACAAGAGTTGCACAAACCTGACCTGGAGTTAGCAACAGTGGAGGGAGAATTCATAACATGAAATGACATCAACACAGCGGCCATCTTGGCCAGCGATACAACAGGTGACTTAAATGAAGTGACAGGCGAGTAGACTGGACACAGTGCCAACAAGCAGCAGCTCATGACTGAAGGGACACCACTAAACAATGTAAAGAACAGTCAGCGATGCCAAGTGTGATGTGAAGTGCAAACTAAGATCACATGATCTTAAAAATATGAACTCACATTCAAGCACACGCCATAGATCAACAAAAACTACCTGGTTATGTGCTACCCTTTTAATCAGGCAAAATGAGTCCTAGTCACATTTCTGTAGTCATGTTCACTGATAACCCAGATTAACTCTTGTAAGATGTAACAGATATTGTAGACCCAAAGTAATGCCTAAATATAGAGCAGTGGGTGGCTAGGCGCTAACAGGGCTAGGAATAGAGCATATTCTGAGCTCTGTTTCCATGGTTACTCATCCTTTCTCCCATTGCCAGTATGCATCACAAATTTGGAAAATGGTCCTTGTGCACCATAAGAAGTGTTGCTTTGAGAAATGTTTTTGGTTATTCTTTCATTAGGAGAAACATTTGCAGAGTGTCTCTGCAGCAATGTCCTAGATTAGGGATTGTACAGTTTACTGTTGTAAAACTGAGCACAAAAATAACAGGCCAGTACTGCCTCACCTTCCTTACCTCCGCAAACTGAATCCAGAATCCACTTGTCTGTCAAATTGGATACATAAATTGATAGTGTTAAAGAGCTCCCCCCACCTCTAGCGATTCCTCTCGCCTGCAAACAACTACTTATAGCACGCCAAATACAAAATGGTCATTAGTCTTGGAAATCCATCACCAACATACACAAACATGAGGTGTTTCCAAAGTGCTCCAGATGCAATTTGGCACTGTTGATCATAACGATACACATGGTTAATGCAGAAACTGCATTTAAGATGTTTACTTGTCCACTCAACTCGATTGACATTGCATTGGTGGTGTTACACGCAGAAGTTTTCCTCTAATTAAAATCTATATTTCCATATCCATCTTCTCTCGGGTCGCTGATTGCTACCTAAAACACACAGTCTCACACACACACCCCCCTTTACAGCCTGTCCGGCGCTGTCTCCCAGTACCCCTCTGTGCGCCTACATGGCATGCTGAGAATGTTTACTTTCGCCACAGTGTGTATTTACAGAGCCTAATAGTTTTTTAGGCCGCAATGGCGCCTTGCTCTGTAACATGTGTACAAGCCACCTACTACCTCTAACTCTCTGACACGCTGAAACATACATCTACCAGACAACAAATTAAACCACTGCTATTCAAGGCTGGCACTAGTTCGAAAGCCACAAGGTGATACTTGTAAGCAGAATGATGTACATGGATCAGTGACAACTATAAATTGGTCCCAGCAGGAGGAGAGTATGTAAGCTGTGATAGGATACATAAGGAGCTTAAGATAAATGGATGCACATTCTCTTGGTTGAGTGCAGAGCTCTGGGCATGCTGTAGAGATGGGTGTCTTCAGTCTAAGCAGAGAATTTGGCCATAAGGGAAAGAGATGTTGTTGAGGTTTAAATGGAA
The DNA here is from genome assembly GCA_024349245.1 of Neodontobutis hainanensis. Lineage (NCBI taxonomy): Eukaryota > Metazoa > Chordata > Actinopteri > Gobiiformes > Odontobutidae > Neodontobutis > Neodontobutis hainanensis. Next base: position 10,330,570 of record JALDNG010000017.1, read on the forward strand.
TAAGCTTAATATACATATTATGGTTCTGAATTAGATCAGTTCTCCTCTGGTCCAAATTTTGGTACTTTCTATAAAGTAAAAGAATAAACTGTATAAACTGGACAACTGACTAATGTGATTTCTTTAATTTTCTTAAAGTTTCTGAAAAGAAATGATATTCATGGTGAATATATTGAAGAAAGTGCACAGTGCAAATAAGCCATTATGCAGAAACACATGCTGCATCTATGCTGTGAGTAAATTTTTTATATAATGTCAGTCCAAAAGGAAAAGAACAAAATAATAATTTCATCTGCCATCAATAATATGGATGGATGTTCTTTCTATGGATAGTGGATTCATTCTACAGACAGTGGATTACCTATAGACAGTGAGTGGCAGTGAGCCACCAAGTTGAACTCCACTGTAGTAAAAGAGAAGCAGACATTTTGACATTGATTGAGATGCGGAGTGGTGACAATACAAACACAAAAGTATCAAATGCAGGAGGTACACAGACAGTGCATTCATTTCCCCTGAAAAGACTGAGTAGACATTAGGAGTTGTAAATGGAGTCTACAACACTTGGCCCATTGTTTTTCTCCCATTAGACAAAGCGAGACTGAGGTGACCAAACAGGTGAACATAACTGGCTGTATTTTTCCCAGGAGGCCACTGAGCACCAACCTGATGTCCTGACGCCTGACTGTCTGTCGTATTCAGTCGAGGTGGTCTATTCAGAGTACGGGACGAGGGGACGCGCAGCACAGGGGGTGTTTGGACGTAGTATATGTGTGTGTTGGTGTGTAAAAAGAGTGAGGGAGGAGGCACTGCGTGAGCTGCAGAGAATGCTTGGTGATGGGTTACCAAAAACAGAGCACTAGGGGACAATGGGACCCAGGACATTCCTGACATAACCCCAACACACCGAGGAGGAAGTGGAAGGGGGGATTTATTGGTGTCAATGGACCCCGAGAAGAGGAACGGGTGCCTCTTTTGTCCCCTCTGGCGTTGGAGATAGAATGAATCGAGACGCCTTGCAAAGAGTGGACAACCTCTAAACACATAACACACATAATCAGTCCTTTGAAAGAAGAACCACCAATTAGGGAATGGACATATAGAGGTTTAGTCTCAAAAGGGGGCAGCTTTCTGTCTGTGTGTGTGGCTGCCTGCATGCACTTGTCAATAGGATCTCAGTGTAAAGAGAGAGCCAAATGGGATGCTTTTCAGCTCAAAGTGCACAAGGGTTGACCCCATGGGAACAGGGCAGTGACCTTGCTTGAATCAGACGGCATTTAGTCTCATTTTAAAATGGTTCACGTTACACTAAAAGAAAATGTAATAGTCTGGTAACTGGCTGGACATTTGTCAAGTGAATTTCCCATAGTGTTACCTAAAGCTGTGTGTGTGCCCCTGAGGAAATGGAAATGGACATGTATGGTCATTGAGAAATAAATGAATCAGAAAGCTGTACAGCCATTAAAGAGTATGAGTCACCCATTTAGAAATATTCATCTAGTGAGAAGAAACACAAACAGGAGGGCTGGTTTTAAATTGCATTGTAATTACAGACCCACCCTGAGCCTCCTTACAGCTTATGCAAACCATATTGAAGGTAACTACCCCTTTTGTGTAAGGAAATATTAGGAAAGCTGACCACTGGGCTCGACAAAGAACGTTTTCTCCATTGATACTTGAGACTTAAAGCCTTACAAAAAACATCAACACCGCAGTGATTGGGAAATGTCTTTAAATCTCAGTATGTGTGGTCACTGGAATTGAAAAAGACACAACCTTTTGATTTAAACAAAAGGTCAATGTGGGTTTGCAATTGAAGCGTCTGGTAGCTTTAGCATTTCTTTGTCAAACATGTCTCTGACCAGATACGCTCCAGTTTTTTTTTGTTTTGTTTTTTTTACTTTTACACACACAGACTTTAGTTTACAGCTTTTTTCTGGCATCCTCAACAAATTGTGCAACAGGTGAAAGAACAAGGCAAAGAAGGGCAACACTGACATCTAGTGTTAGATAAATATATTCTGTCTTCTAATAAAAATACTTGTTAAACTGTGATTACAGATAAGAAGCAAAAACATGACCTTTCCAAGCTTAATAGGTCCAAGGTTACTATTAATGTCATGTATGCTGATAAAATTACCAAGCTAAGTACTGGCTGAACTCTACAATCAGATAGGCTGACTCTTATTAGACCTCAATTGAATTTATTTGACTGGTTAACTGTAAAGTTTGGCTTTAATGTAAACTGGTGGCAGTTGATAAAGTCCAGGAATAGGCGCCGTATTCGGAATAAGAATAAATCTAAGACCCATTTTTCCATCTGCTATTAGAGCATAAAGTGAGAGAATAACTACCCATATTGATGTTAATGAACTTTGACAGGCAAGAGGGAAATCTAAGAACATTCAATATTTTTCTCTAAATGAGTGCAGATTTATTTTGTCGTTATTTACTATCAGCGTATCATAACTGAAATTCCCATCATCCTTCACTTCCAACTCAGTGGATTAAAACTAATTCAGTGGCTCTGTAGCCTTGGGTGGCATTGTTGTGGCCGTACAATTTATTAGCTAATCATCAAGACAGTGCCAGATTCCCCTGCTCATGAATATCAGGACGGAATGAGAACCAGAATGTGAGCTTTCAATAAAGCGTTTCGGCGCTGCATTCTCAGTCTTTCAGAACACACATCGAGTTCAAATGGGAACTCCCAAGCACTTCCAGCTGGCAACACTTTGGGATAATGATGCTGGATTCCACACAAATGAAGGATCTAAATACCATCAGTGAGGTACCTGGACCCCCTCCTTAATTCATGCATACATGTATGTAAGAAACACACGCATACTTTAATGCTTTTACTCTCTGGGTTAATCACAGGCACTGCCCAGAGACCAAGAGGGGAAGCCAATTTCCCATCGTCATCCTTTATAGTCAGTGCTGTCAAAAAAAAAAAAAAAATCAAGTGGCCAAACCCGAAAATAATCCCACGGCAAGTCAACGTGTACACACTGAGGTCAGCACACATCCTCCAAGTGTTCAGGAGTGCAGATTGGGTTACTGCAAATCCCAGGCCTCAAGGTATCCTGATTTTAAAACTCTCTGCAGTTGAGTCATCAGGGCAAACTGAGAAGAGACCACCTTCAGTGATGTGATGTCAAAGTGATGGATGGGACAATAATACAGGCGCAAGAACTATTGATATCTCTCCCCTTAATGTTGACATGTTGATATTGCCCAGTCCAAGCAAAGAGGGGGACACTTGGCCAGCGCACACACTAGGACACACTGGTATTATAGCCTTTAATATCTCTTCCGTTCCCACTCAGGACCTAAGGCTTTGAAGTGGAGTGGCAGCTAAGCCTTGAGTGAGTATGTGTGTGAGAGGATGTATACAATAACGCAAGCATGCCATCTCAGCTTAAGATGAGTCGACAGAGAGAAAGTAAACAGGCGGGGTTCCTCAAGTGGATTCATTATAAACAGGGGGTGTGCTGAGAAGGGCTAAAGCTGTTTATTTTTACACTGGACATGTCATACGGAGCGCCCCCAGTGCTCTCTAGGTATATTTCTTTTCACTTGACCTCCCGTTAAACACTCTTCCTAAAAGTCATCATCACCTTACCATCTTGTCCTGTCCATAAACCTACCCACCAATCCTCTGGGACTAACACCAGCAGAAGATAATTATCAGTTGATTGGGTTCCACGGTGCCCCTCCGCTTGGCCCACTTCCCTCTCTGAAAAGACATGGAGATATGCAGTGACTTTTTATACAGTACTTACCTAAAAGACACCAGCAAGAAGGTTTTAAAGCAACAATGTTTAGACAGTCATTTCAACAAGATCAATAGAATTGTATATAATTCACACCCTATGTTGTAACACAATTTTAAACTGCGTAAGCCTACCTTTTTATAATACAAGTCATTTTGTAACAATGGTTACTTCTGGGTTAGTCCTGACACTGCTTGAAAATAATAAAAATGGAGAAGTCAATCTTACTTTTTTTCTGTAGATCTGCTTTATAATACAAGGGTTTTATGCTTGCCCAAATACATTGATATGGTACCACTTAGCCTACTGCTGTAACTAGTTAAGAAACTTAAACACAAAAACAAGCTTAACTGAAATAAAGTATAATATATTCTACTTCTTAATCATTTAGAGCATGTATAAATTGGTTATTGCCCTTCAATATCAAGCTAATTAGTTGTTTATAGCTCTCTTCAATTTGCTTTCATCTAAATGATTTAGCCTAATTACTGCTAATGAGTGAGTTACGCTACAGATTTGGCATAAAATAACATTTACAATGTCAAAAGTCTCCTTCTAATCTTACCCTCTTAATGAAAATGTTAAGAACGTGAATACCGTGTTGTGGTGCAAGCTAATTCAGTCAAAGATGAACAAATTGGCTAATGGGTCGGTCACATTAGCCTAGCATAGCCTAATCAGCGCTAATGAGCTACACCTGTGTCTTAGTTTCCTCGGGTTTATTAAAACACTTGCTACGAAAGAGTCTTTGTTGACTTATGATAACATTGCCTTCTTTGTGCATGCTTATAACTTAAATATTATAAATTTATTTGTGAATTTGCATTAAACAAAATGTACAGATTAATTGCAGATGAGCCTCAAATGTATTCCAGAGGAGAGTCCGCATACACCCGCAAGAGGGCGCCATTAACTTGAAAAACAGACGGGGATTTCTCTTCTGGACAAAGTAAGCGTCTCTCCTTGCGCTCAATGATAATGGTGCCAAAATGAAGCGAGAGAAAAAAAACCGGAGGCTGACATTTTCTCAAGGGTGTCCGCCGCAGGGAACCCGACTGAAACCCGACTGAACACAGTGGCTTGCACTGCGGACAAAATGAACAGCGTGCTCCAAGTGCGACGACTACAAAGGACAGAGAAAGAAAGACTCCCTGCTTGAGTCTTACAAGTGGGTGTGTTTCCTGCTTAACTTTTTATTTTTCACCATTTGTACTCAAAGTTAATCTGTATTTAGTAGTTCCCCTTTACTTTCTTGCATTAAATATCTTAAATAGTCGACTTTATTTGAAATTTCAACCATCTATAGCAATTTAGCTTTCTTTTGTCATTTTAAAATCATCTGTTTTGTTTAATTTTATTATAAGGTAAATACAATTTTTGCATGAAAAAAATATACGTCATCAGTTACCGTTCATTGCGAGTAATTTAAGAATTAATTAAAAATACTATTGTAATGTTGTAGACAATACTTTGGAAGGTCCTTAAATGTTATAATTTCTTTATGATTATTGAAAGGCTTATTCATTATTCGTCCTTTCTTAGTTTAATTGTTTTTTTGGTGAACTTTAACCTCTCTTATAATCCTAAAATTAAATGCACAGTTTTCAAACATGACCCAGCTTCTCAAGCAAAGGTTTAGCAGCAGTTGTATTCAGATGGATACGCGCACATGTTTGGCATTATTGTGATTTGACATGTTAAATGCTCTTTGTTTTGTCAAATGAATGGACTACAGTGGCAGATAGCCTCCCAGATATAGGCCGGGTCGAGCCGGGTAGTTCCCCCCAGAGGATGGTACGGTAAACACAGGAGGAATGTTGATCAGCTTACTGAGCCTGGAGGTGCCGTGATGCTGGAGCTGTTTGGCTGGTGCAACACGCTGCTGTCGCTTGGATGTGAACAGGAACGGTGGCTGTCCTCGCCGCTCTGCAGGGATGATTTTATAGATTTGGTGCTTATTGGCGTAAATTGATGAGGTAGCCTAATTGTTACTAAGGAAACCCCTCACTGTGGTGTAACTGGCAGCTTTTACTTCCACTTGTTTTGTCTATGGAAACGAATTGATATTGAAAAAGCCATATGGTCTTTAAATGAATGACCAATTTGATGCGCCTTTACGCACTGTCCACAATAGATTGCCTATTTATAACTTACCTATGCTAAGTATTTTTAACAACATAACAGTTTATTTAACATGACCGTTTATCAAGGTTCAAGTCAGGTCAGTGCACCTAACAGTCTAACAGTCCTTGTTTGGTCAGAGATGCACGATTGTTTTATTCTTGACCAAAACTAATTCCAGGAGTAGTCCTTTTATTTAAATGCATTTTGTTAAAAATGCATCTGCATAGAACTTGTGCCTTTGCGTCACAAATGCGAGATATGCTACCCTCTAACTGCACTAACGTCTAACCAGACCATAATGCCCCAGGTCCAATTGGTTGGACAAATTCTTCCCGTCACGACCCTAACAAAGCTGCGGCAGCCAGCGCGTGTGACTGGCAGCGCAGCGTCAGTGCGTAAAGGGTTCGTTATAAAAGTGAGACCAGTTATGGTGTCGGGGGAAAACACGGTGCAAGTGCTAATTTAGCTAAGTGGTTATTTCGGTTTGCGTGTTGCTTTGGCCACACGGCTAAATTATACGTATCTCCAAATTACAGGTGAAGTTAACACAACACACACCGCGACCAATTGTTCTCCCTCCCTCTCTCTCTCTCTGATTTGAGGGAGCAGCCTACCCCGGGCTGGGCTGCTTTACAACCTATGGCTGGAGTGGACGCTCCACAGTTGGTGTGAGCTCCAGCCGCGGACAGGCACAGGGCTCTGCCTTTTATTACCTCGGACTGCGCCTTTACCGCCCTGTACCTTTTTACCAGGAGACGGTGAGGAGACGGGACAGTTTGAGTCGTAGTCTCAGTTTGGATTTTTTAAGAACGCTTTTTAAGAAATGAATTCGACACTTGACAGGTGAGTTCAAAACCTTTCTTTTCAGTTTTACTGGGAAAGATTTTGGGGCAATTTAAAAATTTCATGCTTTTTTAAATTGATTATTTTTTTGTTTTCTGTTGCTTAGCCTATAAAATCTTCTTTATAAACGGTGTTAATATCGAGTGAATTTAATGTGAACTCACAGTATTGTCAGCCTGTGGCGATGGGTGACCAAACCTGGTCCAGACACTAGACAGGTGTCAGTCCCGCGCTTCACTTGAGTCTGTGGCTGGCAGCGCTGAGTCGAGCCCCGCGCATAGAGGGTTTGGTATGAAGCACAAAAGGCAAGCCTGAAAGAAGCGTGAGCTTTAATAGCGGCTGGACTCAATGCCAGCAGCAGATGCCAAAGCAAGCAGCGTAGGCTACTTCTCGGTTCCCGTCTTCCTCAGCTCGGCCTCTGCCAAGTTTCTCAATGCGTTTGTCACTTCCAATATTTTCCCTCAAGTTTCAACACCACCGTATGCACACTGAACAACATATGTGTAAAAACCAAACAAATGTTTAATTGCCACCAACAGCGCTTGCACTTTTTGAAACAACACTAGGTTACGTATGCTACGTGATTTAATATCAAGGCCACATTTTATTAAGTCCTTTTGTCTTTAACAAAAAAAGTGAAGGGCAAATTGTCATGTTGTGTCTTTCTGTGAAGTGACAGTGAGCCTAATTTGTGATTAACTAAAGATGAGCTTTAAGTAAATCCACTGAAAATATATATTGTTTGTCTTCCTCAATGTCAGCCTTTTGACCTACTTCTCAGTTGATCCAAACTGGACAGGCTCCACGAGGAAGGCCCGAATGCTCTGAGTCCCTGAGGTAGACTGCTGAACAAATTAATGATCATTATTTAATTGCATCCCTCTGCTTTTCCATCAGTAACAAGGAGGGAGTGGAGCCAGGCACATGATGTGGAGCTAATCCACACTGTGTGCATGTTGTATGATGTGAACCCCAGTGAGAGGCTTGTGGATGGAGGTGTAGAGAATGGCAGAAATATAATCTGTTTCTTGTGCTTTGAAAAGTATGCTTCCTCAGAATCTTGGCTCTATTTGCCTAAACTATAACTATACATTTTTCTTCTTGAGCTTCATGAGATTGACAGTCTTCTGTCTTCCTGTTTTTATTCTCTTGTCATACACCCATTTGCCAGCTTGATCTTTTTCTTAACAATCATATAAGTGGATTAAGAAATGTTGTGTATAATTTCTCAGTTCATCACTTCCTGTATTCTCTCATGCAGATTCCCTCTTAGCTTTGCAGAGGGTGACTATGCAGTGATAGATGTACACATCTCTTTGTACTGAGGTGAGAATGAAGTGGAAGACTTAAGTGGTGGTGTGTTTCCTCTTCGAGTGACAAATGGGCTGTGTATGTGCTTAGCCCCGTGTTAAAATACCTGTCACTCATCAGCAGCCCACTCTGTCATGTCTCTCAGAGTGAGAAGAAGATCCAGGTTCTTCATGTTGCCACTCTCAGTGCCTATGAGCCTGCATGTGTCAGCCACATTTGCTCCAGATGCACAGGGAATTGTGTGTGGGGTCCGCCTGTGGGCCTGTGCCCATTTAGTACCTATCAGTTCGCTTGTCTGGCTCAGATACACACCGAGACACTGTCTGTGTTGATAGTAAAGGCAGAGTTCTCACGCTGCATTTCTCCAAAGGAATGACTTTATTCCTTGACGATACAATGAGAGCATGGTTAGACTGGCAAATCCTCATACCTGTGGGTTTAGGTCTGCTCTGCTATTAAGATGACCGGGAGTACCGCAAAACGGAAAACATTATTTTTACAATTTAATATTGTATAAACTGAATAAGATATTTCTCAATTTGACATTTCAGACTTCAGCAGAGGGACCATTGGGAGATTTTCAAGATCTTAACAGTGGCACTGGCAAAATGCATGGTTGTCCATGAAGTAACATCAATAGTAATTCTAAAGGTTATATGCTGTAAAAAAAAAAAGTCAGCCCATGCGAAGTCTTGGTGTTTTGACTCTATTTGAAGGGGTCTTAAAAAATCATGCTAAGAGGCACACAGGGGTTAAGGTAAGGAACAAGGTCAGCAGTGACTGTGGTCTTCTCATCTGTTTGTCTTGTTGCGAGCGAGCAACATATTGAAAAACATATGGAGCATGTGTTTGTCTGTCAAAATCGTGTATGTTTAAGTGTAATGTACGCAACCGTGTGAGTATTACAAGCACTTAATAAAATAATTAGTGGTTTTTCCCCCTGTGAGTTCAAAGCAGGTTGTTGCTCTGGGCTGTGGGCTAGAGGTTTCTCTTGTGCAATGGAAAAAAGAGACTTGTTTTCCTGTCAGGGGGGCTTTTTGGGAAAACCACCACAGTGCCTACCGCAGCCAGCCTTCAAAGAGCTCAAAGTGCTCACCTCTCCTCTCCTTAAATCCTTCCATCCCTCTAAACGAGTGACTTCCTCTCATACAGGAACAGCTCACCTGCCTCTGACCACTACAGCAATACCCACCACAGCCTCAGCCGCTGTGCACCGGGTCACTTTCAGGTTCATGGGAAACGTTCAATCACAGAGCCCGGGGTCCACCCACTCACATTTTAAACAGTCTCTCCACAGTCCTAATCGCTGTTCCTCTTCTGCACAGCCTTCAATGTGACACTTTGTGAGAAGGAATCTGGCTGGCCATCACAGGACTGTGGGTGTCATCTTTTTCTCTGGCGCATCTTGACAACACATGTTGGAGAAGTATTTCTTGTATTTGAAAGTGGATCATAGCCTGACATGGAAGGCCATAAATCTGTGAACTCGTGTCCCCCCACTCCCACACTGCACAGTACACTGCTCTGCCAGGAAAATATTTAAGACACAGTACAATTTAGACTTCTCACTTAAATGTTGCCAAATTCACACAAATAATAACATGTATGTATTCCACGCACATTTATTTCTTTGCACAAACCACCACAGTGTCTCACCAGAATGACCAAAAACAGTCTGTCAGCTCCTACCACAGTTTCTGAGCTTCTGAAGTGTGTAGAGCGTATTAGAGCAGTAGCTGAGCACTACTTCCTAGCCAAGTGTGTGAGAACCGGGCTGACCTCATATTCCACCTCGCGCTGTCTGTCTCCTCTCCTCCTTTTGGCCTCTGGATCAAGTTCTGTTGATTTAAAGAACCGCTGTCAGACTCTGGGCCAGCCGTGTGGGCAGGGCAACAGAAGCTGCTGCATTCCTCTTTGGGGCGTTCTTTCTTTCCCTCCTCCAGCCCCCGGTTCTGTCAGGCACAAAGATGGAAAAATAAAGACACCAATTATTTAACTGATGCCCTTTGGATCTTTGCATGTTGCACTCACAATCCTTTTGGACAGAAGTAGGTTTTAGAAATTAGACAGTGATCCCCCGCTAATGATGCCCTGAGCTGTGAGGTTTGACCCCCTTCTGCCCTCAGCCTGCTCCACTCCTCCTCCATGTCCTCAGCCCCTAATGATCCCCCTCCAAACACACACACACACACACACACACACACACACACACACACACGCACGCACAAATGACAGATCTCTGCACCCTAACGTCTGTCACTCATGTCCATTCATCTGCTCCTCTTTATTTACTTTCTTAACTTGTGTTTAGTTTAGTGAAGGATGCAAACATGTGATATACAACATTTTCCTTTTATATAAAACGTATTATGTCCGTCATGAGTTAGTATAGCATCAACAGATTTATATTACAAGTCTGATGAGAACAAAACTGCCAGTATCCTATTATATTCATGCGATTACTCTTTGTGTGATGATAATGAGACTAGAAGTGTCCCTGTTGTTAGCCTATTAAAACAGCCTCCGTGCCCCTACGCGGCCACTAATAACCCCACCAGGGATTACTGTATGGCAGGCTGCAGGGACAGCAGGCCACCAGTTTGGGGCCCAGCTTGCTGTCATATGAAAGAAGCAACCCAGAGGACTTCCACTGACTCCACGTGTAATGGGGGGGCCACCACGGCCAAGGCTCCCACGTGGAGATACAAAGTGGCTCAGCTGTCCCACCACTCTTCCCACCTCCCCCAGTGCCCTTCTTCTACTCCCAAGCCAAATAAAGCCTCTCAGCCACTTGTGTTTTTCTAATCTGTGAACTCTGACAGAGGCGCCCACGCTTGAAAGAGAGACAACTCAACATGGGATGATCTCCCGGTGACAAGGAGAAGCTGAAAAAACGCTCCCCGGAATGTTCCTGCTGAAACACCAGACCACCCTGCCATCCTCTGCTCTGTCCGTCTCTCTGCAGCCTGCCCTCTGTAACTCGTACATATCTTTTAAAATCAGGTTTACCTTCTAGAGTCATCTCTTTGCCATTGAGTTGTCAAAACCCTTGAATCCAGTCCAAATGAGCGGATTATTCTTTTAAGCCAAGAACAACGTGTAATCCAGGACGGCTCCTCTCAGAATGCCTTATGGATTTTCAACCCTTCACATATTGTGCCTATAATACTAATGTGAAATCAGTTTAACAGTGAAGGAAACTTCCACTGGGAATAGTGGAACTTTGAGGCGATGGGCTCACTGTAATTTCTGCTTTTGAACCTCATTTTGACATATCTTTGTTGACTAGATTGTATTAACTGTAACATGTCCTGCTCTTGTGATTGGCACATTTACATATTAGATGGGTGAGGAGTGTTCTCAAAAGGTAAAAAGGATTATATTATCAATAATATGCCGTCGGTGAAATTTCTGAAAATAGCTCAGCATTCTGTGTGGAATTCATCTTGCTCTTATACAGACAAGGCCTGCAGCTGTTGCTACTTGAACCACATTTAATGAAAGACAATGTCTGCCCCCACAGAGGGTTCTTGTGGCTTGTTAAACACACTGTCAATGCTGAAAAAAGAGAATTTTCTTGTCTCAGCGTTTTAAAGGTCAGCCAGCTCCACCACTGTGCTGACATCCTGGCACAGTTTACAATCCTACTGGCTTACATTTAGCAGTGTTCTGTAGTGATATAGAGTAGGCTTTACATTTTTAATAAACACCAGATTCTTACCACAATACAGAGTGTTTCAGAGAAGCACTGGCTCTGAGGCTGGCTTTATTTCAGAGGGTGTATTAAACATCCATGTCACTGTTCTCTCTCTGTTTAAGCTACACGCTCATCTGCCAGACGCGCCTGACAACACCAGAGTCGGGAAGACTCTCCCAGCAGGCCTGACGGCACACGGACCGCACCATATTTAGTCATCAGTCCAGAAACAAACCAGTGCAGTCCTGTACCCTAATCTGTTTCCCCCCTGGCTCTCTTTGTAGCCTCCCTCTGTCTCTGTCACTTTCCCTCGCTCTCCTACAGCTTCCATTCATCTCTGTCCTCTCTCAGCCTCCTGTGAGCCATGTCTGCTTCATCACTGTCAAGCCCCTCACTGCTTCTCTCCCTTCCTGTGTTACTCTTTTCCATCTTACCTTTATGTGCCCCTTTGTCTTGTGCCTGTCGAGGGTTTTCTGTTTCGTTTTGTTTCATCTTTAATACTTTTTGGCTCCCAAACTTGTCTCTAGGCTAACTCCTGCAACTCTACTGCAGTCTCCATGTTGTTGAGTTTTCAGATTAACATGATACTAATTGTACCAGCTTTCTCTCGCTATGCCCTCCCCACTGGATGTGTGACCCGTCAGGTTAACCACAGAGCACCTTCTGATGGAGTGCCCTGGCTCATGCTCGCTTTAACCATGTAGTCCTGTGTCATTGATCAGTGTCCTTATCCATCCTGGTCAGACTAGCTCTCACTCCCATCACTCCGTCATCCATTTGTCCTCCTAGGCCGCACATTCTGTTTCTGACAAGAAGCCAAATGTGCATATGTAAGCACCCAACAAATAATTGTCTTTTAAACAGCTTATATTATTAAATGTTTTACTCTCTTCTATTTTTAACTGAAGTGGTTACAGAGATGGTGTTTGGTTCTCAAGACGGAGCCTGAAAGTTGGAGAGTAAGGGGAGGAGAACTTCATGTTGTTCATCATACACAGATGCTCGCTTAAGCCTTTTGTATTTTTGTAGAATTGTATAATCCTAACCACTGTTGGTTAGTGGTCTTCAGTTTTAAGACTAGAGCTACAATTTTCTTTCAACATCCTGTAAAGCAAAAGTTCTGCAAAAAGTCTTCCTGGTTACTTCACCCCTTCTTTTGTTTTGACCGAGGTCATGTACAATACACTACTCTGAAGCATGGCCAGGGATTATAAGGTAACTTCTGCCATGCTGTTTAAGCACGACTGGAAGCTTTAGCTGGTTTAGAAATGAATAGAGGTATCACTGAATGAGAGGCTCAAATTGAAATTCATGGTGCAGTCGCTCGCAGTGCCTGAATGTCTATGGTTAAATTTGTCACATCCTGTCGTCTGGCCTCTGTCTAACTTAGTTATCTCACATGCTTTTAGTTTTTAGTGGAAAAGGTCTTACATTTATTTTGATTTATGATTGTGTAAGTTATAAAGCACTGTGCAATAACTCCAGGTAAAGATGATATGCCCTTTCATGGTTATGGACACGCCCACTCACAGTGACCTCTGTCTGTTTTTTTCATAGGAGTCACAACCTGGAGTGAAGGACCATCCTTTGATTCCTCAAAGCCAAGCAATACCACCACCTCTCAACTCCTAGGCACACATTACAACAGAGAATCTTGGACAAAGACAAATCCTCAAACTCACAGACCTTTGGAGCAGGATGAGGGAACCCTGGAGATGCCTTTTGGCTCTGTGCCTTTTGGCATGCTCAGTCTTCAGCCACAGTGCTGTAAATCCCTTTGCAGGGCAGCAGACCCCTCTAGACCCTTGCTATGATGACACAGGAGCAGCCCGTCGTTGTATCCCCGAGTTCATCAATGCTGCTTTTGGCAAAGAGGTGACGGTGTCCAGCGTGTGTGGCCGGCCTCTTTCGCGGTCCTGCAGTGTGGTGGAGCGGGGTGATGACCGGCCTTCTGTTCGCACATGCCAAATCTGTGATGCAGCCGACCCTCGCCGTGCTCACCCTGCCTCCTACCTCACAGACCTCAACTCGGCTCATAACCTCACCTGCTGGCAGTCTGAAAATTTTAACACCTCGCCTCACAATGTGACCCTGACTCTTTCACTGGGGAAGAAGTTTGAGATTACCTATGTCAGCCTGCAGTTTTGTTCACCACGCCCCGAATCCCTGGCCATTTACAAAAGCATGGACTACGGCAAGACCTGGATGCCCTACCAGTTCTACTCCTCTCAGTGTCGCCGCATGTACAACCGCCCAAATAGAGCTGCTATCACCAAGCAGAACGAACAGGAAGCTCTTTGCACAGATGGCCACACTGACCTTTACCCCCTGTCTGGAGGCCTCATTGCTTTCAGCACTCTGGATGGGCGGCCCTCTGGCAAGGACTTTGACAACAGCCCAGTCCTTCAAGACTGGGTGACAGTCACAGACATACGAGTGGTCTTTAGCCGGCCCCAACTACCTCGGGAGCAAGGCTTGGGGACCGGAAGCAACAGCGGAGGGAGGGATGATGACCCTGTAGCAGTCCCATCAACATTGCCAACTTATTTTTATGCAGTGGGTGACTTCCAGGTTGGCGGGAGGTGTAAATGCAATGGCCATGCCTCACGCTGTTTAAAAGACAAGGAAGGCAAACTGGTTTGTGAATGTAAGCACAACACTGAAGGACCTGAATGTGACCGCTGCAAGCCCTTTCACTATGACCGGCCGTGGCAGAGGGCCAGCGCCCGCGAGGCCAACGAGTGTCTGCGTAAGTCAATCCCCCTGATTCCTCTGCTTTTAAACATATTACTGCTGCTATTCTGTACAAAGTGTTGACTTCTGTGAGCTGTTAAGTAATGTGGATACGCTCCACTACAGTGTTAGTAAAGAAGAAAGTGAACTGAACTTGACTCTGGGGTAAGTAATAGTGTGGCAGTACATTTGACTTTGTCTTTACACAAGTGTCATATTTAGATACTGTAGATAATTCTGCTCTTGCATTTTCTATTAGCATATTGTTAATTGATGTAATGCACAGAAAAAATATTTTTACAAAGCAAGTCCAAACAATTAATGACACTGACATGAGGCAACAGCAAAGTCAAGAATTTAACCCAAGGCATGCTCAGTAAAATCTTCCAAACCTACTCTGAACATTACATTTATTTGTGTCAGGGTTTGTTAATCTAAATGGATTGCCTTTGTATTGGATTGGTTCCTATATTGATAACAAATTCTGAAGGCATGTTTACCCCACACAGTTTTATAGTTGTTAGCATCTGAAACATGATTTTTCCACCACATGTGGCAAATCTGACAGCACTGCTGTGTTAGTGTAAATAGACTTTAGTAGAACTCTATTTATGTCAGTTGTGCTTGTCATAAAAATATGTAATTGTGTAAAACTCATGTTAGAAACCAAATAAAATCACTTGCAGGGGACTAAAATTCTGAACATGTTGTAATTACCCAAGAAAGTTGGCCTGAAATCCTATTTAGAATTGGATGGTGCCAGGTCTGTTTAAGCTGGACAGAGGGTGACAAAGTCAGGGAAGGAAAGCAATATTAGCATCAGACCAACAAATATCTCCTTATTTTGAGACATTTTCTGCCAACGATTTCTTTGGCTTCTCATCGACCCTTCACACCCTCCTTGACTAAAGCCATGCACATACACTCCTCTAAACAATATCCTGTCAATCCCTTAGTGTTTTCTCTTGTAATGTAGGACACACCTCTTTTGACTTTAGTCATTGCTGTTTCCGAAATGTTACACCCGCTTCTCACAGAGATCCTCTCTGTGGACTTGATATGTCACTTCGATCCATGATTTCTGGACTAAACAGCCTAGCTGCAATGGCCAAGTCCGATGACCTAATCCTAGTGTTGATATTGGGCAGTTAAAACCTATTGCACGCTATACCTGATCACTCATCCGGACACGCCAAAAATCCAGTCCCAGATGCCCACAATTTAAGTTCCACAAGCCTTTTTACAGCTTATTCCCGTAGAAATGTTTCCAAAATATCCTTAAAGTAGCAGCAGAGCCCATAACAAGACTCTCCAGTGTATGTTAAAGGCCATTCTTAAAATCTACTGGCCTTTTTGGATTTCTCAGCTTGCTTTTCTAGCTGTGATGAGTGGCAACGAGCTGAGTGTGAACCCTGAAGCACACTGCTGCCTGGCAAGGTGTCAGTGTTTAGACTGGGTGAATTTGTGAGAGCTCTAGGCCAAAGAAGTCCCTCAGGTGTCACCAGATCCTTCACTGGGCCCTTGGGTGTTTGAGTTAGAGGGAGGGTCTGAGGGGGCTGGGCTAAGGTCATGATCCTTTGCAGGGTGGTGACAAGGTTAAGTTGACAGGAGAATGTTTGCAGCTAATGAGGAATTTAAAGTGTGAAGATGTAGAGCCAAATCAGTGGTTGTTTTATTTCCTTCTGAGAAATGATGTGTCTCATACACAGACATCCCAAGTCTCCTGGAAGTAGCAGGAGTCTCCCGCATATTGATAGCGTCTCTCTGATGCCCGCAAATTAGTTAAAATCTCCCGTAATCTAGAGCGAGCGAGCAAGAGAGCGCATGAGTGTTTCAAATCGTGTAGCGCGCACACGGCAGAGAGGGAGAGGAGCGAGAAACCTTGCGTGTGTGCTAGTCTGCATGTGTGCAAAGCGCTTGTAAGACAGAGAGCATCCTGATTGGCCTGTTTCCGCAAATCAACCAATCAATTGTCAGTGTGGGCTGGCTTTTATCTCTTCTCCCAAACCAAATTAATCTGTTATGTCTATCTAGAAACAGGAGCACAATGGCAAAGGGAGAGTGCCACAAAAAAAAAGTATAAGACATTTTACGGCAGACTAAACTAAAGTGTACCCCTGTCTTATAAGTGTCAAACATAATGACAGTCTTGCTCGCTGCACTATTTGTAACAGGGACTTCAGCCTTGCACGTGGCGGGTTAAATGATTGCAAAAGGCATGTTGAGTTGAGTTGATAAGTTTAATTTCATGTGCATATTATTCAGGCTGAAGGTGCTATTGGTGCTGCCAAATTCTAACTGTGATGTGGAAAGGGCATTCAGCATTGTGCGTCACATCGAGACAGGATTTAGGAGTCAGATGTCTCACCAAACACTTGTGAATCTGTTGTTTTGCAAGATAAACAAATTCATTGACAGAGTGCTCTGAGGTTTCTGGAAAGTTGCTCAAATCTGCAAAGCAAGCATCAACAAAGTACAATTAAAACTTGCAACAAAGTAAAAGGCATAAGAAATAGGCCTAGGCCTACATGTAGGCTACATTTGGTGTGTATGTAAATAGTAACTTCATTGTTCTGTTATATTCAGCTGTATTTCAGCATACAAGTAAAGTCATGTTCAGTGGTGACATGTCATATCTTTGTCCTCCTTCCTTTTTATATTTTTTTTTTTTTTTTGGGGGGGGGGGCATCGGGATACCTCCCTGGAAAGACTTTGCAGGTTGGGATGTCTGCATACACAGACTTGTTGCGATCTGAGAGCTCTTTGCGAGGTTTTGCTCTGATCTTGCTTCAGCATTAAACACTGTCTCTGACAAACTGCTCTAAACCAGGATGACTGTCTCTTGGCCAGCTTTTACACCGTCTGCAGACAATAGCTTCCTTCACTATATGAATCCTTTCTGAAGACACTGGTTAACAATTCTTGGCTGTAGACGTTGGAGAGAACTGTCTTGTAAAGAAGTGTGTCTGTTTGTATTGAAGAAGACATGATGGAAAATGCTGTGATTTATTTGCCTCAAGTTTAAGCCACAAGACAGAATGAGGAAACAGATGGATATGCACTATTTGGTTACTGCTGGTGATGGAGTACTGGCTTTTCTGTTGGCACAGGCCATGTCATAATGTAAATTCACTTTGTTGACTTTAAAACCTCAAATGCTATATCATGCCTTAATAGAGTTTGCCAAAGCCACTGTGTAAGATGAAGAGGCCTTTTCTGGAATCAATGACAATGTGACACACAGCATAGATGATAATTTATGGTGTAGCTACTCCTGACTCTTGGCCATGTGTGCAGCCATCTTGGCTCTGTTTAGCTCCAGCGCCAAGCTGTTCTCCTCCATCCTTCTCCTTTCCCTCATTTGGATTCATACAGGAAGTCCTGAGTAGTGCCCTGAGAGGTGCAGAGAGCTGTGCCAAGCCTCATCCATCCCCTAATGGACCAGTCATTTCAGGCCTGCTCACACAGTGCTACGCTGTAGTAGCATTAAGTACAGAGGTCACTGGAAGGCTGCCTCATTGGCCAGAGGTAGACCTGTTGTAAATGCAGTTTTTGGAGAGTTTGGAGTTTCTCTCTTACTATTTTGGGGTGGGGTGTGGAATACTTTAAATACTAAATTTCACTTTTTTAAGGTGTGGAATGAATAATATGCCACTCTGTTTTTAAAGTAAAAAGGGAATTTCCTAACAAATTTAAATCAACTGACCAAATAACTAATCACTCTTATAATACAAGATGTCATCATCTGGATAGGAATGAGTTTTTACCTCCATATCTGTTCTTAGCGGTTATATAATCGATGATATTAGATCACGTCAGCCACAAAGATGAAGATGTGGTCACTTTGAAATTTGGATTTACAACAGAGGAAAGAAACATGAATCTGACACATTTTAAAGTATGAGTACGGATTGTTTCAAGCTTTTACAAACTTGATGTGGGGACTTGTGGTTTTCAGTGGGCTCAGGTTGTGTTTTTTGGGAACTATTAGCTGGAATTAGAGGGACATTGACCGATGGTGGTGCAGTGTGATCCAGCCGAGGGGATGTGTGTGTGTGTCGGAGGAACAAATGTACCAAACAAAGTGTAGTAACTTACGGAAACTCTGAAGACCACAGAGGAACAGACATTCCCACTGCAAGATTCTAATTTCTCTCTTTGACATGGTTCAGATGGTTATTTGATGCTAATTAGAATTTCAAAATAGGTCTCCCTCCTTTCACAGCATTTTCCCCCTCACATCTCTTAGCAAGGGCAAGCAGAGGTCAGGCCTATGTTCTTGTCACGCAGACGACTTGTCAAGAAATTTTGTGTCATAAAAATGATGTCATACTTGAACACACAAATAAACTCACTGCTTTAGAGCATGTGCCACTCGGATTAACAGAAAAACTACATTTGAAAAAAATGTACATACTGTTTCTCAGTTTTCAAGCATAAATTTTGACTTGTTTTTGTAAAAGGAGCATGTTATTATTATTATTTTTGTCTCTTTTTGTGGTTAACAGCTGTAGTTTGTTTAGAATATTTAATATTAAACATTAAGTAGAGCTGTGAAAATGTTAGGTCTGTGTTTGTACCTACAGGGCAATATGACAGGGAGCTCACTGAAATGCTAAATATAGAAGTGTGAGGAGGATAAATGCTGGAGTTAGCCTAATATTGCTACATGCATGTGCCATGTTCAAACTTTCGCTAATTGACTTTAATACCCTTGCACCCCTCCCGCCTCTGCCACTGTCGCTCGAGGCTAACAGGGACCCAACACTTCAATTAGTTACACCGCAACACTCAAATGAGCTGGAGATGTGTGTGAGCATGTGTGTGAACATATGGAGGGGGGCTGCTGAAAGAAAGTGGATTTGAAAAAGGAACCTCCTGTGCTTCAAATAATTACACAGCGGAGGAATGTTGTTCTAAAATCAACAGCCCTATGAAATGATGCCTCTGGGGTGCTTAGCGTGAGATGCAGGGGCTACAGCACTGGCCTACTCGTGCTTGCTCTCAGTAATGCCTACATGTATCTGGTTAAGACGACCGAGAGGGGTCATTTTGACTGGCTTGTGTTAGCTTTGCCCTCATTCTTTTGGTATTGCTGCTCTGGCTGTCCTATAAGAACTCAAGTGTTTCTTGTACTAAAAAGCCACCCAGACAGGCTCCTGACAGGGAACACAGTGAAACAAAGTTAAGGATAGCAGAGTGTCAGATGACTGTGCTCATGTCAGCTGGGTTAAATCCCTTGGAAAAGCTTTGTGGTTGCCAGAGGCAAGTGTGCATGCGCATGTACATTGTGTCGCACTTGTGTGTGAGAAAGCTGCATGAAATCTAGAGTTGCAACGTAAAGTTTGAAGCTGAAGTGAAGCGGTGGAGCTGCAGTGTGCCCACCCAGCTCACACAGATGGTAGTAATCACCTCCTGACGTGTCCATCACGGCCAGCACTCTTCTTCTCTGTCCTTGTGTAACTGACTGTTGTCAAGCATTTGCTCTTTGCTCTGTACTCCCTTATATCTTCATCATTTACTGCAGTTTATGATTTTTCTGTTTATGTTAAAATGTGTTTTTATGTGTTATGTGTTTCTGGTGTTGCTGAAAGCAGCAAGTTACTGTGGCACTGACACATTGTCTTTGTCTGTGAGGAATGGATGATACTGTCTCTGCTCTTCTCTAGTTGATGGCTGTGGTCTTGTGTCTCACAGTAGCTGTGACTGTCGTGTGTACAGGACAATATGTATCCAACAACCATTTGTACAGAATCAATGTCATATGTTAGTGTATGAACAAATCCGTTGTGAGTGCTTTAATCAAATGTTCCAGTGAGCTGTCTGCCCTTACCTCCATTATCATCTCCATATGCTCCACTGAGCTGAAGGGGGCCCAATTGCAGAGCATGTTTTCATTTACCCAGACTTTTCTCTAGATCTGTCACCTACACTGTACATTAGTGTAGGCCTGTTTGATAAGTAGTCATTTTCATTGACATCTCTAGGTGATAGGTCATCAATCCAAAATTGTGATTTACAAACACATATACTTTCCAGAGAAATGTTTTTTAGCCAATTTTGAGAAGTTACTGCCTGTGGGACAAAAAGACAGAGAGTGAAAGGCAGGACAGAGATAACAATGTTTAGATGTTTAGGGAAAGTGAAGTGGACCAGTGAGGGAACAGAGCGCATGGCAACCCTCCACTGATACCAGGCCCCCCCGGCAACCCACCAGACTAATCTCATTTAAATTTCTCTCTGCCTGATGCCATCTACCGAGGGAGGGCCTTGAGAAGGAAGCAGCCAGGTTCATGGAGGCAGCCAGCGACGCAGCCAGTCACAATTCAGTCCGGGTCACATGGCAGTGAGAAGAGGCTGTGAGAGAGCAGCTTAAGGAAGGGGTGGGAGAGGAATTAGGGGGACTCTTAGTTCAAAAGACCCCCAAGTATCTGCTCACGGTGTGAGGCTAACCACAGTAGCCAGCGGAGTAAGGGGAGAGGGGGTCAGACAGTGGTAGAGCTACACTCTTCTGTTGGTTCACACAGAAGAGTGAGTGAACAAAAAATATTTTTAGTCTTTAAAGTTTTTCTTTAAATGTTGGTGGATGTTTTGTCATCAGAAGGGTTTATGTTGGGATGCAGCTGTCTTTGGTGTATGTTGATGTTAATGTGAGTGTTGGTCCAGCGCGAGCACTGGTCTGGCTCTAATGAGAAGCTAATTAAGCGGGTGTTCCTCCTGGTCCTGGAGCAGGTGGCTGGAGCAGCCAGGCAGAACTGTTTCCAAACACACACTCGACACACATACTGCACACACTGGAGGCCAGCAGGAGCCCATCAAGACCTTTAGGCCAGGACCAGAGGGCATCACAGCGAGGGCAGCAGGTTGCAGCGCCCTGGCCAGCGAGGACTGAGGGTTTGGTGGTGAAAGAGTGCGCCTCCTGTGTTCAAAGACTAGTTTTAGATCTGGTCTTTGGATTTTGTACAGGCATTAAAAATCAATTGGCTGTGCTTACCGGTTTGGCTTGGTCAGTACGAAGGAAAAGGAGGTTGGATTTATTCCTGACATATGGAGGAACAGTGAGGCGGCACACTCCGCAAACACACTTCCACTGTATTTGTTGAGCACAGTCTTTATGGAGCAATTTGTCATAGTGCGCTTGACAGAGCAGTGTATGAGACTGTTCAGAGCACAGTGACTGAAGGCTTTGGCTGTTATGAATGTGTGTTGCTCTATCTACAGTATCTTGTTTATCAGAGAGATTCCATTTACTTTTTAATGCAGGCCTCCTCAACTACAACATATTTGCACATTTTATAGATTCAAAACCTTGAGATTTATTTTAGTAGTTCTGTTAATGTTTTTGTAAGCTTGATGACAAAGTGGGAAAAATATTTTCTACTCTAATAGTTTCCTCAGGTTATGCCTCCTCCGCCCCTCTGTGCTTTATATTTCTCTCACCATCAGTCAGTTTGCCAAGTCTTTAGCTTTTGTTTGTTTGATTTCCCCGACAACCTGATGAACCATAAGTTGGCTCCGTGAACTGGACACAGACACATTAAGTAGCAGAGCTGAGCCGAGGATTGTTGGGACTTTGCTGACTTTCCACCACCCACACAACTTGTTTCCGACCGTTTTTCTCTGACAGATAAGACTCAGTGAGTGCATTAGTCAGGCTTTGAAGGGTTAATGAATGAAAAAATGGCCTTCCACAGTGCTTAGTTAACCCCGCTGAGCCTAATTTGGGTGAGGGGTTGCAGTTGTAGTAGGTGTTGGGGGTGGCAGCTTTGGGGTAGTGGGGTGCTGGAGTGTGTGCACTTCAAAACAAACCCATAAACATTCCAGGATCATTCCTTGGGCAGCTGCGGCTCTGAGATGATTTTAAGCGCAGCTGTGGCATGGCTGCATGCTCAGCACAGACAGCACAGGTACAAACACAAACACCTACTTTCCTTTTTCTGATTGATCTCCTGCCTTCTGTTCACAATGCAGCTTGTTTTAGGTTCCAGATCCAAAGCCACTCTTTCTGCCAGACATTCATTTTCTTTTCTCTGTCACGAAAGGTCTGGCCGTTGTTAGCCATTGACTGTTACACATGTAAAACCATTTAAGGAGAAATGCTGGGTATTCTTGACATTCTCCACACTTGAACACATCCTCTTCTACTCGGGACTTTGTTGGATGATCTTGTTGCAGGGCCAGTAAACAGACAAAATGCTTGAGCTGCGAAGAAAATGTGATCTGTGGCTTTTATGTCAGGCAACAAGGTGTTACTGGACACAACTGATCACAGCTGTGTGTGTGTTTGAGTCGCTTGATCATAATTGCTCACTGCAGCCATTTGGTCTTTGTCACAGTGGCCTTTAAAGAACAGGGCAGGTTGTTTCTTCAGATGAAGAGCACACACATCTCAGATAAAACACCATTGGCCATAAAACACTCTAAAACACTACAAAACACTGTTGGCCATTTTAGCTATAAAAAACAGATATGTATAGAACTGCTTCCATAATTTTATCTATTAACTAAATACCAAATTACTTATAATCTTTATCTTTAAACAAAACCAGGTGGAATTGGGAAGCAGTCTGGGAATGTGTTTTCCAGCCTGTGACCAGGGAAACCTTGGCCTCTTTCTTCATTGTCAATGGAGTCACCTATTGTTCACTGCTCTCATAGAACTCATTGCTTCACTTTTCGTAGCAAGTGAATCTGTGAAGGAACCATGCCAAAAGCTTTTTTTCATTCTTGTTGCACAGATGATTGAGGTACAAAAACGTCCTTAGCTGTAGTCAAGATGTTACTGCTCAAGCATGTGTCAGGGCGTGATGGGTAAAACACTTTTGTTTCCTTTTATTACTTTTTATTACTCTTATAGTATTTATATTTATTTATTACTCAATTACTCTTTATATTTAACAGTAGTTTATTTGGTTACCTTTAAGTCACACCAAACATATTCTTTAATGTGCATTTGAATCAGAGATTTTCTGACGCAGACACAGAAACATGTACCATACATGCACAGAGAGATGCACACAGAATGTCTTTACTTTCCCTATTGTTGTGCTTGTTCTAATCCAGACATCCATTGTTTGTAAAAACCACTGTGTTTGACTGGCTTCAATTTTATTTAATTAATATCACCTTCAATCTATTAAGCCTTCTTGGCCACAAGCAGTTGACGTACAGGGTTAGACAGCCTCGTCGTTGTTTACTCCTCGCAAAAATATCTGCAGCCAACTCTGAACTGGAACTAAGCTCTGCTGCAGTGGCCTTTGAAGCAATGGCCAAATCTTCAGGTCTCAAGTCTGACTTTGATTTAACTAGCAGAGGCTCTGGATCAAACTCGGGTACACAAACAAGAAGGGCAGGTTTCGCATTAGTTTCTCCAATGTGAGCTTCTCATGAGAGCGCCTAAATGTGGTCTTACACTGAGGAAAAGAGGAGAAGTGTAGTATTTGAACTTGGAGAGGCCGTTGAGAGATATAGTTAAACTTTTCTGTCTCGCCTCATTTAGAAGACGTCGAGCCTGAGCCCATTTCTTTATCTGAATGGCTTTTGCTTTTAATAGAGCTTAGGAGTCTTTACTCATGAGTGATTCATGAAACGAATGTCTCTGTTTCCAGTGATTAATAACTAATGGACTGAGAGAAGCAGAATTCATTAGTTATGAAATGGAGAAAATGAGCTCTGCAAATATGGCCTTTGATTGATGAGATCTGAAATAGCAGCCAGGCACCGCGTCTCAGTGTAGATTATAAAGCACTCACTATTAGTCCACCTTAAAATCTCTAAACACACACTGCTTCATAGGTGAACCATATTAGATAAACAACGTGAGCCTCATATTTGCTCGTACGAGACACTAAAACGTTTTGTGTTCTGTTTTTCCGTAGCATGTAACTGCAACCTTCACGCCCGCCGTTGTCGATTCAACATGGAGCTGTACAAGCTTTCGGGGAGGAAGAGCGGTGGCGTGTGCATGAACTGTCGTCACAACACCGCCGGCCGCCACTGCCACTACTGCAAAGAGGGCTTTTACCGAGACATGGCCCGACCCATCACTCACCGACGAGCCTGTAAAGGTAACCACCGCAGCAGGTCACCAGTATTTACTTGGAACGACACATATATAAAAAGTGAATAAATACACACCACGTTATGTTTAGAACAATGGAAAAATATCCCCACCAAGCA
Organism: Neodontobutis hainanensis; assembly: GCA_024349245.1. NCBI lineage: Eukaryota > Metazoa > Chordata > Actinopteri > Gobiiformes > Odontobutidae > Neodontobutis > Neodontobutis hainanensis. The sequence continues at coordinate 10,355,233 of JALDNG010000017.1, forward strand.
TCCCCTTTTGTAGCACATAAATCTGGTCTGGAGTGGCTGCATGAATATTTATTTATGTTAAAATGTCATGGATTATTACTTTAAGCTCAACTGGACTTTTCACTTGGCAATATGCAGCGCTAAGTGTTTATATGAATTTCAAACAAAGCCTGATTGAGATGGTCTAACTCCACTAATACTGTGTAATCACTCCATTTCTGAGAAAGAGTAAAAAGACTAATATTTATGATTGGAAAATTGTACAGCCATGGCAATGTTGAACAGAATTCTCAACTCGTATCATCTGCCATATTGTAACTCCGAGGAATGAAATGATACAATGTCTGGCTGTCTAACTAAACTACGTACCGCATATTATCATTTGACCAAAGCAATTTTTCCCTTTGCCAAAAGTTCAGTCTGATAATTGACATTTTGCACTTGTTTTATTGTAATTAGTTCTTTATAAATACATTATCAAAATAAAATCGGTTCCAGAGAATTCCCAAAAGAAAGGTAAAAGTAGCCAACATTGTTACGGTGAAATTTTCAGAGTGACAGTCCCCCACTGGCTTCCTATTCACTTTCCCTTCTGTCATCTCCAAAAGCTGTAACCAAACTCCAGGAGCTCGACATGCCGTGATACCACCAGCGTGAGTTGTACTGAAACGTGGAGACATTAATCACCACGACACGGCCACATTCTTCCAAACTGAAGTCATCTCCCTCCAATCCCTGATGGAGGTCTCTCTTTTTCCTGAAGGTGATGTGCTCCCTTATCGTTCATTTCCTGTAATACCTGGAGCCGTGATGCTTTTGCCCCGAAAGCCCTCGACACTGCAATTTGTCAGCATCAAAGCCCGTTGATCGGTTTATCACTGTGGAGCACACAGGGCCCACATGTGTCAGAAATGAAAGTTATGATCTGAATAGCCTCTTACTGAGCAGCCAGCGTCATGATTGATCAGTGCAATTCCACAGCCGTCCAGGAGCTGCCAGCTCTCTTTGCTATAGGCCTAATTCACGTCTTTTTTTTTTTTTGGTTCCTATCTTCCCTCTTGATTGTTTATCAACAACTCCTCCCTCCAGACTGACTTCTCTCCAAGACTTTATTGGTAAGCCCTGATATTCGCTCAGCCCTGTGTTTTATCTTCGTGTGTCAAGGTGAGGATGGAGGTCAGAGGTGCACCGTGGCCAAAGTGGAGAGTGTCACGTCTGAAATGGAGTTACGACAATAAAATACAGGTGTTTCAAGACCAGGAGACCAGACCAGGGAAGGGGGAGGAATAGGCCATATCTGTTTCTAATCAGGCTCTGTGGAAAAGGGTCTGTACACAGTCACAGGGAGGCACACTCTCCTCCGAACCACTCCACTGTCTTACCTCCCACGTGCACAAAGCCTCGGCCAACTGCTCTTTGTTGAGAGCATGGGCCTGCAGACAGCCTTCTAGGCCTGTACAGGGTCATGAGCATTAAAATGGTCTGTAAAAAGAACCAATACATTATATGAGCTCTTCACCAAATGCAATTCCAGCATGTGTTGTGCAGCTGCTATCTGCTGAACGAAGGCAACGCTGATATAAAGCATTAAAAGTGAGGTAAAAGTCCATGTGAGGCAACAGTAGCCAATGTAAACCATGGACGTACTGTCTGTCTAAAATAACAGTCATTTCTCAAGGTCAGGTCTGTTCTACAATCACATTATAAATGAGGAACATAAGATCTGGCTCACTGCTCAGTCTGTTTTTGTATCAAGGACCTGCTGTCATACGCAGATCAAAGACTTATTTTGAAATCTGGAAAATCTTGTGATGTAATGTAATAATTGTTCTCTGTAGGAATGGGGATATAGATGGGATATATACAAAAATACACTCCACAAGTTTAGCACGGACATGTGTGTGCATGTGAGGCAACACCAATCGGTTAAACTGGGCAAAAGCCGGTCAAAGGACTACAAATCCCAACACAGCGCCTGTCACGTCTGCAGCCGCGCAGGCTTGAAAAGTCATCAACATCTGAAGACGTTTTTTACTGCTTCTTAACTGGCCCGAGCCCCTTCCCGTAAAAAAAAAAAAAAACTGGTTAAAGAGAAGTGTGGGTGGAGATCGAGCCCTCTCAGCCCCAGCTCATACCCCGCTCTCTGTGCATCAGACCTGCCTCCTGCCTGTTGTTTACTCAACACTGGACATTTGCTGTAAACTGATGTCTCAGAGGGGAAGTGAGAAGATCTAACAATGCTCCCATCTTGTTGATAGAGACTGGCCTGACTGATCAGCTGAGCAACAATACTCCTGTTGATGTGCCGCATGTGTCTTTTGTCATGAGACACATCATTTCACAGACAGACTGCAAATCAATCTACATCTGTTTATGAGCCACGATGGAAGCAGTATACTTTGAGTCACCGAATGGCTTCATGAGCTAAGTCAAAGTGGGATAATGATATATTCAGTTTATTTTACTTCCTTTAGATGTGGATTTCTGCCCCATTATCAGCTGGCTTTCATTAGTGCGTTTAACTGAACAAATCCCAAGAATGCTACAAATAGCCACCATTGCATCTGGTCAACAGTAGGACCTTTGAGAATGAGTAAAAAAATGCTGATTCTTGACACAAAATGTGGCCTTAAACAACACAGTGTAACATTTCAATGTGAATTCTATTTTTTATGTTAGCTTTGATGGTTTTTCTACACAAGGACAGCAAAATAACTCCTAGTTCATAGGCTCATAGTGTGACCTCTTTGCCCGATGCAACTTTCTGCAGTCGGCCAGAGTAGGTTAGCATTACAAGTCTGAAACCTTACAGACTCTGAGCAAACATTAGCAGGTATTAAATAACCCTCTCAAATGTAATGTAGACTTTTCAGCCACAGCTGGAGATAGAACAACCAGAGTTGAACAGAAATAATGCTTTAAATAAACTACACGCAGATGCACTTTTTATGCCACTCTTCTCAGCTGGAACATCTCAACCAAGTGTCATCAAAGTTGACTGACCCCGTCTACGCTTGAGCATCAGATTTACGTCCCAGTGCAGAGCATCAAACGCAGCACAGCCACTCGGACATCTGTGGACCTGTTGCCGGAAAAGGCTGTGGTGTTTCTGAAGTTCTGAGCCGTTGTTAATCCCTCACCACCAGACGTACACCATGAGTCTGGGGTCACTTTCAGCCATGTGACCCTTCACTCCAGTGGACAGGTCGACAGTCGACAGGTGGTATAGTGTTTAGACTATATTCCTCTGTTATAGCAGCTGAAAGTGTCAGGCCAAAAAATCACGATTACAGTTTTGTCAGGAGTTGGGAAGAAATTGTGGCATGTTAGCAGCTGCTGTTTTCTGGCAAGATTTAGAGTAAACTGTCGAGTTACGGGGTTTTTCCCAAAAGTGTAATTTTGTTCCTTCTTGTTTTTACTTGATAGACTTGGACAATTACAGATATCGTATTTCTGTCGAGTCTCTCAAAATTTGCCTTGACAATTTTCACTTACCTGGAAATTTTCTGATTGGATTTATTATTCAAAGGTGCTGTCGGTATTATTTGATTTGAGAAAATGTGACAGAACTTATGTTATTTGCTAGACCATGTGCCCCTTCTCATCCGCTCAAATGTCTCATAAAGCTCTCTCTGAGGGCTTCAGACCAACACGTCAGCCCTTATATTTAATAGCTTTTTAAAACCAAAGAAGCCTCTTGCTGCTCGGGGTGTCTTAAACAAACTGCCTACAACCAGGAAAAACTCTTGGCTATGCCATGTGACCGGTGAATTTCTTGTTACTGTTGGCATTTGTGTGGCATCAACTGAACTTTTATTTCGGGAAGTGATGAAACTGCAGAGCATGTGTAACCGAGCCCACAGCAGACTCCACTCAGCAGTTACGAGCTCCGAAACAAGAAGAGGCTAGTTATTATCTGATAATGAACATGCTCTGACACCATGCTCATGTTACAGTGTAATTTCATCTCTTCTATTTTCTTAACAACAAATTGTCTGTCATTCACTTCACAACTAACAATCAAACATGCTCTTCTCTCCCTACGACCACACCCACCAGCCTGTGACTGTCACCCTGTGGGGGCAGCAGGCAAGACTTGCAACCAGACCACCGGCCAGTGCCCCTGCAAGGACGGTGTGACCGGCATCACCTGCAACCGCTGCGCCAAGGGCTACCAGCAGAGCCGCTCACCTGTGGCCCCCTGCATCAGTGAGTGACACGCTCAGGCAAAACACATTACACAGCCTTTAACAACAATGTTCCACAGACAGGTACAAATAACTGTCAAATCTATAACGTTTCTATTTGTCAACACTGTCTTGTCTTAATCTGCCTTCCATGCCTGCAGTGATAGCAGATATTGGTGTCAGTCAGACTGTAAAAGTGTAATTTTCCACTAGATTCTGAGTGTTTGTTTAGTTGCCCAACACTTGCAGGGTTGTGGAGAAGGGTTGCAGGGTTCCTTAGTAGTGTGTTGGGCAGTATTAGCTCATTATGCTAATCGTTGAGGCCAAGAAAACTTCAAACCAAGCAAATAAGGCTGCCTTGTGCCGTTCTGAACTTTGCTGCACCCTGCTCCATGGTGCCATGTTCTTCAGCTTAGATGCAGCTCCAGAGCAGATGGCAGATTGGCAGATGCAGCAGAAAATAACAGTGCCCATGAATGGCAGCACCCATGTGAGTGTCACTGAACCATCCACAGCGTCAGGGAGAAAAGTGATTGGACTTTGGTAAGCAGTGGTAATGAGAAAAGTGTGTGTTACCTCCCATTGAGGCTGCTGAAAAAGACAAAGCCATTAAGCAGCCAATTAGTATGATGGCAGTGGCCCTCATTTGAATGATCCTTTCATCATCTCTGTCCTCACATGAGGTGTCTGAGGGCACACAGCTTAAAGACTCTCGGAGCAGCTGTGGCTAACAAAAGCTTAGTCCCCTTGTTTGTTTTTGTTGGTGGGGTGTCCATACGTTCATAGACCACTGCTGATTATGCCCCAAAAAAGCTCTCCAATAACCACCACCTCACGCCAACCCACTCCCACTGCTTTGGTGCATGCCCCAAACCTCTAAATCCAATCAAAAGCAGATCCTCTGGGTGGGTGCTAAGCTTGAATTCCTGTAACTCTGTTTACGGTAAAAGCCTTGGTCCTGTCAGTAGCATTAGCATTTGTATTGGAAAGTCACATAGGATTAACAGAAGTCTTGGAGGAAGTCCATGGGGCACTTTATAGTGTAGCCAGCGGGCATTACAAGAGATGGCTGCGACTGTCTCAACATGATCCACCCAAAACTACCCCTTTGCCATCTGTCCATGTGTCTATGCATATAACATGGAGATTATACAACAGTGTTGAAACAGAAAATGAGAATGCTAATGTAGTGTAACCACTTTTCCTTTTCAAAGTGTGCCACAAAGAATCACTTTTTATACAAACTCAAATGGATCAATTTGAAATCACTAACATGTACTTTCCCTTAAATTTGGTTTGTTATTTGTTTCTTCGGGACTTTATTGTATCCCTTAAATGACAGTAAAACCTCTGTATTAGATAATAATAAATTGTGTGGTGGATCTTAGCCTGCCTTTTCTCTCTTCACCCATGAGTACCCAGTCAGTCAGTCTGTTCATCAAGCACGTCTATCTCCAGGGCTGGCAGTATGCACTAGGCACAGGAATCTCACAAAAAGTCACTGAATCTTTTTGTTTCAGAAATCCCTGTTGTCAACCCCACAACCGTGGTGAGCAGCACTGAGGAGCCAGCAGGTTAGTATCCCTTCTCCGCACCTCGCCCTTACACCGGGGCTTTAAGAGGGGAACAAAAACATTTTTTTCTTCATATTTCTAGACTTGAGTCCTAAGGTGTGTACAGTAATAAATATTAATGGAGGGTGGGTCCCTCTTTTTGAAGTGCTGCAAAAAGAATGAGCGCAGAATTTTTCCATTGTCTTTGAAACATTTGTCCTTGGCACAGTTTCCTCAACCACTAGCCTCAAGTTAGCGGAGCCTCGCTGTGCTGAGTGTAGAGCTGCAGCTTAATGCCAAGGCCAACAGATAGGCAGCATGAGGTAATTAGTTACACTTTAGCTCCGAGATTTAGTGAAGGAGTGAGCTCTGAGGCGTGAAAAGACCGCTGGCGAGTGGCTGGGGGGAAATTTGTTCAGTCTCTTGCTTTAACTCTCCAATTTAGGCTCTGCTCAATTACTCAGTCCTTATTTTTCATTCTGTGGCTTTTTTGATTTCAGAGGGGGTCCTTGGTTTGGAAATGTTTTATGGGTTATTACCTATATCATTGGAATTTCTGCAGAATTTCACTAGTGTCACAATAATAATGGTACAAAATGAATAAATAGCTTGCACCAAATGCTAATATTGGAACTTTCTTCCAGTGGTTGTACAATCTTTCCTTTTATTTCCTTGCTTTCCACTCCTGAGCCTGTAAGCCCAGTGAAAAAAAAACAAAAAAAATAAGGAGCTCTGCCTCTACTCGTGTTTACTGCTTCCCTGGGAAAGTGTTACTACTTTTGAGATCACGACAGTAGTTGATCGCACATTCACCTCAGGCTCTTGCAATCACACCAGAGCAGTCCCCCATCTCTCAACCCTACCAACACTATCAAAAACTCTTCAGGCCTGAAATGTTTGTGTGGAAGGGGCGTTATATGCAATTTGTCCTTGTCATGGCGCACTGAAAGGGGCCAAAGGGTGTTTTTCGTAAGCCTATCATCTGGGTCAGTGGGCGATTCACTGAGCACTTTTCCAGGTGAACAGCTAGCAGTAAGTGACTCCTCATGGGAAAATGCACACGGTCCCCACTGTCCCCCGGACAATATTTTACCAGCGATATCTTCAAGTCCACCGACAAGACTGTTAAAGACGCCTGAAATCCGACTGCTGGAGTTGGCTGCCTGTCACAGCTGCATGCACACCAACATAATAATAATCTACAGATGAAAAGACCTTAAGTCTGTGAATAATGTACTTATACAAACCCAGCCATACATACTCTACAATTCTGCTCAGGGTTTGTCAGCGTCGTGTCTTGCCGATATTGGAAGTCACTCTTTTTTCTGTCTTCCCTTTTCTCTCTCTGTTCTAATAAAATTTCCTGAACTCTGATATACAGCCAAGTCTCCTGGACATTTTTATGGGCTCCTTGGTCCCCTGTTTCTTCCTTCCATTGCTCCATGCCTCCCCCACAAAATGAGCGATGCAACACCCAGTTCTCATGCAAACCCAGAAAGCTTTGATTTCTGTCTCTTGTGGCAGTTTTTTTTCCTAATTGAGACATTTCATGTCCAGCACATTTTATTTGGATTCCTTTGGTGAATGTAATTTAGGAATGGTTTTCCTTTTGAAGCCGGACACAGATACCAGTGAAGTTACCGCGTGTGGTTTTTGACTTTGGTGCCCCCACATTTCAGCTTAGCCACACCGACAGCATTATGTGTTTTTTAATAAAATGAACAATTATTGGAAAAAGCTCTTCAGTCCTTTCTCTAGCTCTTCGCTCATCATTTGTTATTTTATCTCGGGGTCCTCAAAAGTAATTAAAATAATTGTATGATAAAACAGAAGCTTCAGTGTAGCAGCAGTAGTAATCGTCATGATTTTAAAAGTACAGTGCTTTGAATTATATCATGGACATGACTTGTCTTTGTTCTGTTTTGAATGGTTCAATGAGTTTTGTTCCACGTTGTCTCCACTTAATGGAAAACATATTTTGTGATGCTTTTAATGTTGAGACAGCAAAATAAATATTTTCAAAAAATAAACCATGACAAAAAAATGACATGCATGTGCTCTCCATTATCCAAAAGCATATGCTATTATTCATTTTTTATACTCATGCAGTTATTTATGAGATATATTTTATAGTAAATTATTATTTAAAAAAAAATCTTAAAATGTCAAAGGCCTGAGGCGTCCACATTTAGTGTCACAGTCAATGACGGTAAAAAGGGTGGCATATCCGTTATACCGTCAATGGTCACAGTCTAATAATTGTAATAGCTCATCACTGGCAGCATAGAGTACGAATGGTCAGTGAAGGTCATCTCTGCGGTGTGTGGTCTGAGTCTTCACGCTGGCAGCCAAGGTCTATTCACATCCATCCAACCATGACCTGCTTCCACCACGCTCTGTCTTTTCTCAAAACCTCCGAAAACATGTCAGGCCTAACACTTGTACTTCTCTGGTATGTTTCACTTGCCTCCCAGCTGCGCCTCTCATCAGGATTAGACATGTGTCAAGTCACAAAAACTACATCATTATCCCACCTGATATTTACAATATTCACTGTGTTAAAATGCTGAAAACGTCTTAGAAGCACTTCTGTTTTAAGTCCTATGTCTAGTGTTGAAGATTTATGGTGAAGTTTTGCATGTTAAGTGGTGCTTTCACAGCACATAACAGTTTACAGTGTTTTGTCACCCACACTCCCTTCACAGCTGTACCAGGTTAAAATGGCATTTTCAGTTTCATCTGGACATTACTCCTGTGAGTAAGCATGTTTAAGATGTCTGTGTCATGTCTTGCTTTACAGATTGTGAATCCTACTGCAAACCAGTCAAGGGAAACCTGAAGATCAACATGAAGAAATATTGTAAAAAGGATTATGGTAAGACTTTTATCACTTATCTCCTCTTATAAAAGCTGAGATGGTAGTTGAAGTCTTATCTGGACAAGGAAATATACCATTATAAAGGATGTTTATAGAGGCAAGAGGGAGCTATAGAAGGTGGAGGGAGCTACAGTATAAGACAGGTATTGTTATCCAGCAGAAGGATACACAGGGATACAGTCACAGGATGTACTGCTGTACTATTTAAAATGCAGTTTTGTCATGACCCTGACCTTTTTGCTGTCTCTGTGCCACTGTACAATACAAGATAAGTCGTTTTCATCTAGTGCCAATCCATATCCATAATCCAATACACGCTGCCCTACTGCGGAAAAAACATTTAATTAAATCATGAGTGTGTGAATACTGACTATAAGTATCTCTATGTGTCTTCAGCGGTGCAGGTCAACGTACTGGACATGGAGACAGTGGGGGACTGGGCCAAGTTCTCTGTAAACATCGTGTCCGTTTACAAGAGCCGCGGTGAACCCTTAAAGCGAGGCGACAATGTGCTGTGGGTCCACATGAAGGACCTGGCCTGCAAGTGTCCCAAGATCCAGATGAGCAAGCGCTTTCTGGTGATGGGCGGCAGCAGCGATGGCGGTACAGCTGCAGGGGTGGGGCCGGGTGCTGGGCCCGGCAGTGGATCAGCCAATCAGGTGACAGGAGCAGAACGCGTGGGGCTAGTGGCAGATAAAAACAGCTTGGTGATCCAGTGGAGGGACATTTGGACAAGACGCCTGAGGAAGTTCCAGCGCAAAGAGAAGAAGGGGAAGTGTGGCAAAGCATGATGAGAAAAGTCTTTCCTTCTGTCCCTGAACCCTGACAGGACACCTGGTCCCCCTGAGCCCATTGTCTTCCCTGTCACAGGAACACTGCACATTACAGACTGCATGTACCTACCTTTTCTAAGGACCACATTTGTGTATATTGTATAATTATTATTTTCTTTTTATTTTACAAGTTTGTTATTGTAATGTCCTTGTCTTTTGTCTGATTGGTTTGCCTTAAAAAGGGACCAATAAAAAGGGTATGAAGTGTCGACAAAACGCCATTCCCTCCCTTTCACGACGACAGCAGAAATGTCCACTTGGTCCCCGGATACACTCTGACCCTGAGCACTCTCCTCGTGACCTGACTGTCTCTTCTACTGTGCTCAAGTACTCACTACAGACTGCTAATGCTCACACTTATCATTCTTCTCTATGGATGGACTTGACAGGGCTTGTCACTTTTGTGAAACTGACTGATCTCAGCAGCAGCTCATCTAAAGACAAGTCGCTCCTCTTAACACGCACTGCTTCAGATGCCATTATTAAAGCAAACTCAACGAGCCAATTCTGTTCAGGTCTCTGCTCTAACGGACACAGACCACAGTCTATTGTAACTAAGAGCACTCTTGCCCCATGAGGAACCAAGGTTTCTCTTTTCAGAGACCATTCACCACAAACCTCAGTCTTACCACCACTGCCTCCAGACGCACTGAGCATACCGCTCTTTTCTGCAAAGACTTAGTGCCAGGGTTCTACATTGTCAATCTACATTGATTCAATGCTTCTTTATTATCCATATCCCAACAGTTGAATTGTTTGTGATGTTGGCATGTTTGAGTCACCACTAGTCACTCTCATGAACAGATTTTAAAGTCATGCATCACCATAATGACTCATGACTTGTCACTTTTTTCCAAGAAAGATAAAGCATTGTGGACAAATGGCTGGAATTTCAGAACAATAGCAATATTTTCAGGAGACTTTTGTGCTTTATGGATATTGTCTACTGTTAGGTAGTGGCCTCTCAGATGGGGCCAGTGTAATTTCTCTGTCTTTAAATATATATGTATTTTGTGATGTGTCTTGTGACTGGCAGACTTTTGTTTGCCAAAATAAGAATGAGAGTTTTCATTTTTCATGCAGTCAAAAAGAAAACAAAGTGGGATAAACAAGTCTGCTTTTCTCCAATATATTTTGACAAAATGAATGAGGCTGGAAACTTTTTAGTGCTCACTGATTATATTATGACATGAGAGTATCATATTTCATTCCTCATGAACTTTGTTATGTTTGCATGTTTGTGGTTTTTGCTGGTCCATCAAAACCATGCAGTGAGCAGAGAACAACTAAACCAATATGAGCATTAAGATCCAAAGGAAAACCTCCCAAGTCATCTTCCCTCTTGCCTCCCAGAACACTGCCCCTGTCATCCTTTGCCAAATAAGCATAGTCAATTTTCAAATTCAATTTAATTTAAGAAAATGGAAGTCAGGACCAACCAAAACCACAGAAAGACAAGACTAGTTGCTCGCAGGCTTTTTATCTGCCGTATGCTGTTATTTCATTTTGTTAAGCGCATTACAATTTATTTAAAGAGAGTACTAGACAAACACACAGTTTAGAGGAGCATGTCAAGCTAGAATAACAATGACTGTGCCGACAGGCATGTCATGCGAGCAAGTGGCTATGCTCCACTGGCTGCGGCTTTGTTGGGATTGTCACTCCTCTCAGTGTCTCTCAGTTCTCTTCTATGCATTTTAACCCACACTGTTTATTCATCATCTTAGAAAAGTTACAGCACAGAGTGAGGTTTTTGCAAGTCCTCAACAGTTTACTGTACTGCACTATAGCACGCATTTATAAGAATGTATGTGAAACTGTGAAGAACACACTCACACACACAGTTGTCTAAGTGTTTACCACCAAGATAACAAATGTGGATCATGTGAAACAACTATGTTACAATTCTTCTTTTCTATCTTGATTTTTTTTTTTTTTATGCAAAATGAGCAGCAACCAAAATGAGCCCACCATGATGACTGTGTGTGAGCACCAAGCAAACCTACTTTACCCACAGCTCAGTTCCAGCAGGAAGGAAAAAAGGCCAGTTGATTATTTGTGTGTCCACAGCGGCCCGTCAGACAGGTGCTGCTGCAGCTCCAGCTCTGGCCTGGTATGTGAGAATGGCGCGACTCATTATGATGGATGGTCAAGTTACGTGCCTGCAAGGCTTTTCTGGTCTTCACCAACGTAACAACAGAAGAAGTGAGACATCCCTCCTGCCCTCTAAATCTGGATTTTAGTAAATCCTCTCCCACCCTGAATGTGGGAAGAAGATAAGAGTTTGGAGCAGGCCAGATGTTTGAGGGTCTCTTGTGAAAGCTATTTAGTAAGCCACATAGTGAGAGCCATCCTGTTGTTTTACATTAACAAGCTTAGCAACTTGGCACTGCAACTTAGGTCATAACTGCTTTACTGTTTCCCCCATCGCGGCTTTTACAACATTTACAGGTGTGTGTGTTTGTTTAATTAACCTCTCCACTTATGAACTGAAGGAGCTTTCATTCCAAGGGCAGACTTTAGGGGACAATTATGGTGTTTAATGTGTAGATGTGTGGGCGGCCACTGATAAAGAAGTCTCACGTAACGTGTTCAGCTTGTTTGATATGTCTTGACTTATTGTAAATATGGATTGAAAGAATTTGTACCACTTCATGTTGTCTTTGGGATGACTCAGATATACGGATGTACAAACCAGATGATGTTATACAGTATGGATGTAGAAACCAGGAATATATGCTTTTGTGATCACCACCAGAAAATGTGGTTCAAACGTTACACAGAATGTATTCTTTTTGCTTATTTGCAGATTACAAATGCCTTTAGGGATATTGGATTAAATTGTGGCAAATCAGATTTCCCAACAACAACAACCCTTTTTGTTACATTCTCCATGGAAATAACTATTTTCTGAAACAGAGGGATTGTTCCCTTGTGCAGACTGTCTGTCTGATATAAGTCTTCCTTGTACATTTTCCTCTGAGGCAATGAACCACTGACTTTTTAATCTAAATGATAAAAAATAAATTATTAGCTAATGAGCTGTGTGTTGTGATCATCTTTTGTCTTTTGCTTTAATAGCAGCCATTAGCCCAAGCTGGAGAAATCACATTGATACATGATAGTGTTCCCTGTGTAAAAGAATGCACAGGCCACAGTTTCCACTTCCCCTTGCATGAGTCCAGTCCGGGCCCTAAGTTCTGCAAATAAACACAGAAGAAACTCCCTACTCTCTTTCTCTTCACCTTCAGACTCCTCTGCCCCTCTAATCCCCGCCCTCAACCCAAACAGGCCCACTCTATCCATCCTCCTGAAGGTAAATTACAGGAAAGCAGCCATTTATCATCACTTTCCCCAGGCGCGGCCATCAAAAGACTGGTACTATATAGCACACATTACTGTATACAGCCCATACGAGTATGACATATCTCTTTATTGCTCAGGCCCCCCATCATTAAATGGCACAAAATGGCCCACAACCAAATGGACAGTGGAAGTGCTGATTTATGGATTTATGGACCTGTCGTATTTAGCTGCAGGAGCAGAGCTAATTCTAAAGTGAGATTTTACATGCCTGAAGAGGTCATTTGCAAGATGAAAGAGACCATGTTGTGGTTTTGATGGCGTCATCATTTTGTGTTTGTTGGGTGCCACCAGAACAGCATGTTTGTACTGCAGCATGAGAAACACAATAGACTTTCTCGCTACTGATTACACCAGCACTACCTAAAACACAGGTTAAGTGGGATCCATCCTTAACTGTCTTATTTACACTATAAAAGTAATTTGTGTTACTTGATTACATCATTAGGTACCAGTATATCTTACCAGACCCCAATATGAGCCATCAAACCCACTAAAATGGAAAAAATATGCCATGGTCCTATAAAATGTCAATTAAAAACAACTTTTCAACCACAGACCTCCAGCCCTCTCACACTGTTTCTCTAACAGTCTCACTCCTCTAATCCCCACAAATGGCAATAATGTGCTCAGACACACACCAGCGGGTTTCCCCCCTTTTTGCTTTCTGCGTTTGCAGAAGCCCGAGCCGCTGACCTCAAACCCGGATAAGCATGTGGACAGTGTAACTGGACTGGCCCTACAAAGGGTTCAGCCTTAACTCAGCTTGTGTTGACAAAACCCCTGTAGGAGTTCTTCTGGATCATCTGGCTTATTTTGGCACCCGTTCCCACCAGACGATAACTGATGAGCTTTTAGACAGGAAGATGGAAAAAGGAGGCATTTGAAAGCACAGAGGTTCAATCAGGCGGCTAGAAGACTTATAGAGTTGCAAAACAAATAACGGAAGGAGCACGGGTATTTTTCATATATAGCATAAATGTTATGCATAAATGTTATGCTATATGCTAACAGTCATTTTTTTTAGTATGTCATGGACACAGTCCATTAGTTGATTTGTTGAGGGAATAAATAAAAAAAAACACCCCTCGCTTTCAAACAAAAATGCACATTTATAATACATATTTTGTGATTTGAAAAAATGCCAGTGTTTTAGTAACAGGTCTTAAAGGTTGAGGTGTATAATTTGACAAAAGACTGACTTTTAAAAATAAAGCTGGCAAACAAAACAGTCCCAGTGGAAATACATCTGATTAAAATCTTCAGTGAATATGTGTGCTCAAAAGAAACACAAAGGTGCTTCTCCAATAGCAGTTTGTCTTCTCTGGGCAGTTGTGGGAACAGGAGAGTTTTAAATAGTGTTTTTTCAAGATAAACGAATCATGATATGAATTTAGACAAGACTGTGCCAGGGCCCACCCACAAATGTATTTGTTTATTTGTATAATGGGTAAACATGCAATAGCTGACCCACTTTAGTGTTTTCAGGAAAGTGTTGGAATGGTTTTGGAGAAGCTTAAAGGACTGGAAAAGAGCAACGCAGATCTGGCCAAATACTGTCCATTCTTCACTTCTATCCTACAAACACACGCCACCCAGGGGCAGACGAGTGTGGGGGCTTACCAATCGCGCTTTTATAAGCTGCCAAAGCGGCTTCATTGGCCTTAAATGGAGCCTCATTACCACTACGCTTCAAAGCCCAACAATGGCATTTTCCAGCATGGGGTCTGTGTAGGTCTGGTTGCTAAATCTCTTTTCCCTAATGTACTTCTTTTACTTTTTTTTTTTTTTGCCACATCCACCACTTTCCATTTCTGATGATCTTCAAGACTTATTCCTCCTTTATTTCTCCATCTCTTTCCACTTAGAAACAGTGAAAGCATGTGTGAATATAGTAAACTACTTATGTATATGTGTGCGGGTCACTAAGCAAGCAGTTATTCCCCCCCAACTCGAACCCCCATAAACCGCAAAAAATGTGGCGCGAAATCTGTGCGGACCGACATCATAAATATTCAATGGTGAAGGTCTGATCTCCTTTTCTCTGTTCTGCTGCATGTCTTTTTCTCTGAGTAAAACCAGCTGTCGTCTGAAAAGACACCCCTCTCTCTGGAGCTGACAACATGCCTGACAGTGACCACACCTCTGCGTGCACATCTGTCATCCTTCAATCTCTACATTGTTCCATTTGTTCCATCGTAATGTAAAAAAAAAAAAAGAAAGCCCAGTCATTTCACCTTTAACCCGTCTAATCTGAAACCGACTGATTGCGTTGTAGATTTTTCCAAACACACAGTCTGCAAACTTTTGTTCCACATTCAGTGTTCCTTTGCTGCTCTTTCAATTGAAAAAGTTATTGGAGCAATGAGTGATTGAAAATGAGTGAGGAATTGGGGGTAATTTAAAACCAGTGTGGTCCTAGAATGCTGCCTTGTGGAGCACCGGTTAGTTCCTAATCCATCCCTCAACTTTGTCTTTGATTGGGTGCTGTTGAAATTGGGGATGAGTCTGCTCCTTCAAAGCCTGCAACCTAAGAGGAATGTGTGTGTGTGTGTGTGTGTGTGTGTGTGTGTGTGTGTGTGTGTGTGTGTGTGTGTGTGTGTGTGTGTGTGTGTGTGTGTGTGTGCCCATGTATTAAGATACAAAAAGCGATTGTAGAAGCAGATGGACAAATAGAAATTACCCCGATAAATTGTGCTATCACTTAGAACACATTATATTAAACATGTCTTTAGAGCTAGGATTGGGGTGTATAAGTACTGAGTCATGTTCAGAATGTGGCAGTGCTGCTTGCCTGACATTCATCTGATCTTTGCAGTTTCAGTGTCACGCCTGGGTCAAGCATTTCACTCTGGCATGAAGATTGGACACAGAAATCAAAGCCTCTCGGCCTTGATTTTGCCAAGTTCATGTAGGGAAATAGGGTTTTTTTTTTTTTTAAAGACAGTGTGGTTGGAATGGCTGAAAATGGAGAAGGCAACAAGAGCACATTCATCTGTTGAGTGCAGGTTAGACCCACTAGAAAAAGGGACAATTAATTAATGTCTGATGTGAACTTTAAGAGCATTTTTTTACTACATCTCAAGAGCAAGCTGACCAGAAGTATTCTCACGATGGCCGAATATACGCATACTTGTAGAAAGATACAGTAAATGTGTTGTTCTGAAACAGCAATGTGCAAAACTAAACAAAAAAGCACTTTGTTAACTGGCTTTGAACAACAGCTGAGCTGTACCTTATATATTTTTTCTCCAAGTTGGGAAAATGATTAAAACCCCAAACAGTATATTGTAAAAGCAATCATCTGTGAAAAAAAACAGGCATTATGAAGTCATTTACTGTAATAAGGGATTATAACCTGTTTCACAGGAGCAGAAAACCAAAATGACATGCTAGAAACAGAAGTGCAAGTTTAATAGTTGCCGATAAAGTGTCTATTCAGCGCTGAAAATGTCTTTTAACACAGAGAAACAGCTCAAAAAAAAAAAACATCATCGTGCTAAGCTCAAAACTTAAGTTTGGTCTATTGTCCTTTTTACGGTCAGCTAAGTGGTAGCCCATTCCCCTTTTTCCTTTATCATGGCATGTTGTCTATAAGGATCACACTTTCGGCACTGTCAGACACCACTCTCTAGTCACAATATTGTTTTCACTGTAGCAATGTACACCATTTTGCAGTAATGTCCAAATGCTCAGTGGTCTCAGATGTACTGCACTCAAAGTAAGTTGTACGTAAGTAACGATCATATCTTTCAAATTGTTGTGTTGAAAAAATAAGGCAGAGGCACCATCTGTGGTAACGTAATCATTAAGAAATTGTTTTTATTTTGACACTGCAGTATAAAATTGGCTAATATTACATTAACATAGTTTCTACAGAGAAATAGACCTAAATGACAAAAAACTCACTTTTACCACCCACATCAAACATGCTGGGCGCCCCCTGGTGGCGCCTGATGACAGTAATTTTGCCCATTCAAATAACAAAGTGATAATAAAAATTAAATATTACATCAGTGTGAAAAACCTGTTAAACATTTATTCTTATTCTTTAAGTTTTTTTTTTTCAAGTCCAATTATCACTGATGCCATTTTTACATTTCTTAAGGTATAGCATCATGTGATTCATAGTTAAAAACATCCAGCACAAACACAGTCAAGAGTAATTTTGTTCAAAAAATGTTAATGAAAATCACATGAATGGTTGTCTGCGGCTCTAGACGCTTGTGCCGGTTTTGGTATGAACTCACTTTGTAAAATCTGTCCCTGTAAAAAAGGTTAAACCTGCAACCTTACATGAGGACCGAAGATTAATTCAAGAAAATCAGAGCAGTTAAGGATGGGAAATGTATTCTGAATTAATAGATTTCATAGGGCATTATTCATCCGTGTTTTACAGGTGATGACAGACTGATGGTGAAAATGTGCCATTGGACAAGTATCTAAAAACTGGCTTGCAATTGCATGGACTTCCTCAGCCAAACATTTGATGAAATATGGATAAGTCAGCGGTGAACCGGGAGGCAGAGTGTGTTTAAAGATTCATTTTTTGGATTGCTTATGCAAAGTTTCTTGTACAGGGACATGTTAGACCTCAGTTCAACATTTTTGCTTTATAGACGCAACCAATGGTGTTTCAAGAGATCAAATAAAGAGAAACCATTCTGTACTCTCTCAACTTTTGTGTCCACAGGCCCTCTGCAGCTCCATACCTGAGGCTATACTGTACCACTCTCAAGTCACTCTGCTGGGCCGCTCCACTTCAGGTCCCATCTGTTGGCATTTAGCACCAGTTTTCCTGCCTCTCCACTGATCTCCGGTCGACAATAACGGGCCTAATTTGTCTGCCAAAGCCGACTCTGATTGCTACCACGTGAAGCGGTGTGAAAGGTGAGGGATGCCAGTTATCTGTGAAGACGGACACACAGATACAGACCGTGGAAGAGGGGGCCTGGGGGCTGCTGGGGTCAGACAGGGTTAAGAGAACAAAAAATGAGAGAGGAAAAGACAGTGATTAGAGAGTGACATGAAGAGTAAAGAGCACATGGGAGAGAGGAAGGGCAACAGACGCCTATTAGGATGTGTTAAGAGTGACTGGTGTGGTTTTGTAAAGACAGGTCTGTCCCTGTGGAGATAACTAGGGCAGTGGTGAGTTATTTCGACAGACCAGCCGTTTTCTGTCATGCATCACTTTTGGCAGCGGAGAAAGTGAAAGAGACGTCAAACTTTTACAAAGTTTCTTCATTCATTTGTTTTAATCAGATGACTATTGCCTGAATCTTGTACTCCATTAAATACAAACATTGTTAATTATTAATGGCTTTACATTTTAACACAATTAAATATAATGTGTTTGTTTCTTAAATTGTTAGCTCAACTTTTAAGTTTTGCCTTTCCATCCTCCCAAAAAAGTACATCAGCAATCAGCAACAATGAGCAACAATAGTCACATTTTTTATTATTATTATCCCTTTATTATCACCGTGGGAAAATTTATTGTCAGCCACCACCACAATAAGTACTTGACTTAACTAATGTTTATATGTGTAGTTATTATAAAGTGTTTCCAATGTAACTAGTTATTATCCACCTCTGGCTTCAAACCATAACAATGTAAAAGTACTGTGACTTTCTAGTTGTACCTACATTAGCATAGCTGGTGATGCTAATGTAAGTACAACTGGACACTTACAGTACATTCTTTTGCTTAATTGTCTGTGTAAAGTCTCCATCATCCAGGTCATCATTTAAACCATCCATAAACTCTGTACAAACTCCCCTTGCTGCCCACAGTGTTGATCAATGAAAACATCATTCTACTCACTGTTCTTAGAAAACGCAAACCTGTTCCACTTCCACTGTAAAACTAAATTTTACAATCTCATCAAACTACTTTCATCTTGTTGGATGTGATTGTAATAATTACACATGTAAGATTTGAGAAATGCTCTAAGCCCGGCATGGCCCCAAATCCTACACTATAGTCCTGATCCTGTTGTGCCAGTTGGGCGTTCCAACTTGAGAGCCTTCACATCTAATGACAGCTGCTGGACCACAACTTTTCCACTCAGTCAAAAAGTGGACTTTCATATTTGCCGTCAAATATGTTGAAGTCATAACACAAAGAGCCAGAAATCAAAGGCTTGGTCCATGCTTTTTATTATTTTCTGACACAGCTCCACTGGTGCTTTAAAGTGGTACCATTTACAGCCCCGACATTACAAATACGGCTTCTCATTAACACATACTATAGCGTCCGCAGACTAATCACAGAACATTTTGAAGAGGATTGCTTCCTACACCAGCAGAAGGGTCCACTTCGAGCCTCCCTTCGTTGAGAGGGACCTCTGGACAACTGGTGCCTTGTGTGTGCCAGTGTAAGCAGGAATCAGGCTCTCACTTTAACAACAGAGGCACCTGTGAAAATACAGTCAACGCACCACGTATCAAAGCAAATAAACTCACCTTGCCGTGGAGAAAGGGCATGCTCTGATGACAGATGTCACTCGGTAGCCTCGCCCACTGACCGTTAAAACACCTCACTATGGTGTGATGGTATGGACGTACAGAGCGTCTAAAAGTGTGTTCAAGAGGAGTACAACTGACCTTACATCTGAATATAAAAAGCACAGGATAACATTATGAGCAAATAATAAAGTGACTATTAGATGAACAGTCATTTGTAATTCTACTAAATTCCTGTGACAGCATGTAAGAGTAAAGTGTCCAGTTTTGTGAAGGTCCTAAACTCTGACATGGTGCAATAAAACCAGAGGAAACCACATTTCCTGTCCTAGACTCATGTTTCAATAGTGGTAATGGCTGAAGCACAGAGCAAACCAGTGGCTACATGCGGTAAAACCTATCCGCGAAATTAAAAAGCCGTCACAATTTACTTTGGCACCAAAACCCGGGCCTGCGATGCACGCTGAGAGCTTTGGTGCTCATATACAGAAGAAGCATCCTGGCGGCCATTTCCTTTTTCCACAAAAGTAATGAAAGACTCATGCTTGGCAATATGTTCATGGCATGTTGGTAAATTGGTGCTTTAAAAAAAGGAAGAAAAAAAAAGGTACCTCATCGTGCAAAAACGAGTGACTGGAAAAACAATTCTTACCAGCTCCATCAGCCAGGATTTATAACTGCTGCAGGAACACACCTAAAAGCTTCCCTCTTTTATTTAAACAGGCATGAGCGTAATAAATAGACCTATCATTTCCTTCAACCCGTTTAAATCATGGGAATGTCCAGTGTTTTGGTGTCACCTTGTAGCAACCACAGAATCTCAGATAATTAAAAGTGGTTTTAAGATATTGGACTGTGAGTAAGGAGCAGTAGAGAGGATCTTTGAGCAATGATCCACTTTGGCGTGGACCTGTTCATGCTCTGTCAGCTAGGTCTACAGAAAATACGGATATTGCTGTATCGTATACAATTTTAGAAAGCTGGTAATAATCTTCTACTGTTTCTTGCAGCAGTGCAAGACTTCCACCCTCTTACACGTCAAGGCTACTAATGCCATACTGTTCAGAGAAAAATATTAACATTTCCTTATACAATAATGCAGTATCATTACATTTGAAAGTGGGCTGCTTCGTGCTGTATCAGCCTTTTAAAAGCAACATGGTTTGTTTCTCCTATAGGCTACCCATGTTTTAAAGTCAACAGTAATATTCATATATGAGGTCATGGCTGTTTACATAGTCTACTGACGTTAGTACATGAGAGGAAGCAGCTTTGCGAATAATCAAAACCACTGCACCCGCCAAACGCCGCGTAATGAAGAAGCACTTAACTCGGCCATCCAGCTAGATCCCCTCTGCCGCTGCACAAAGGACCTACGAATGACAGTTAGATCTGGGGTCTGGGCCAGCAGGGCAAGAGGGGCAAGGAGCTGGAGGGGGTTATAGGTGCCAGGGTGCCACAACCGAGCTGTGTTTATTATTTCAAGGCTGAGGTGAGGAGAGGGTTATTGGGGAAAAGGGAGTAGAGCGGTCGTACCACACAAAAAGCATGCATAATAACAACCAGGTGAGATGGAGTTGTAAGCGCTTAGGAATGCATGGACTTATGAACACATCTGATTATAAAAATGTACTTTATCAATGATTTACTAAGTTTGTTAGTGTAATAGGATTAGGAAACAGACTTTGCCGTTTTGATAAAATCAGTAGGCTAACTCCTTTACTCTACAATAAAAAACATGAGCTATTCTTTTCTTTGTTCATCTTTCCCCTGATCAGATTAGTGGGTTCGTTTAGGCAATTTAGTAAGAGTCAGACTGACACTTGTTGGTTTGTGTTGAATAGCTGCATCACATAATACATAGTGACCTGTAATAGAGAGGTAGTTGTAACTTCCAGATTTGGGTCAGTAGCCTAATCATGCTAGTCATAGCATAACTCTCTGTGTTTAGGGTGACCCGATTTTCAAACTTTCAAAACCGGAACACTTTAATTTTGTTTACTCAAATCAAAAGACAGCACCTTAAAGGAAATTTCTTAATGGAAAATGCTGCACAAAATGAATACACCACCAGAAAACACTCAAAATAATGTGAACTGTTTGGGTAACATTTTATAATTATATTAACATGTAACAAACATGTGCCTTCCTTAAAGCAAACAGTTGTATTGTTCTTTAAACATATTGTACCGGATGTTTTTTTTTTCTCATTGGAAAATGGTTTATACCACAAATAGTCCTATTTTGTAAAAGCAATCAATAGTGAAAAAACAGGATTTATACCATTTAATGTTTATTATAGGGGATTGCATAAGTTACTCAGGAACGTAAAAATTTGGCACACATGCACGCAAACCACATGCTAAAAAAGTAACGCTCCTATTGGTCTACATTGGCTTGTGTTCTGAAGTTCCAGGAAGTGTAATAGCTAGACAAGACATTTATTTTTGTATAGCCCAATATCACAACAACAATATCAATGGCTGGCGTCTCGAGTCTAACATTGCGGGTAATGGAGTAATAGCTGCCGATAAAGTGTATTTTCAGCACGGAAAATGTTTTTTAACAAAGGGAAACCCCTCCTAAAAGAAAAATGTCAACAGAGAAAAAGGAGACAACATAAAACATGGATAAATACTGTTAATTTAACCTCGTAATGTTTAACAAGGCAGAGATAATTGCCGTCCTGACGCTAAAGTCCAACGATAAGCTAACGCAGCAGCTTATCATTAAGAAGTGCAAATAAAAGACTTTGTGTGTTGTATTCATCCAACAAAGTTATAATATAGTCATTTTTATTTTATGTTGTTTTATTGGTTTATTTACTTTACCAGCCCAAATACTATTTTCAATTTCCAAGACATTACAACTAAAGTAAAAGTGTTTAGCTGCAATCGCTAACACCTATGCTACAAGCGGTTAGCAAGATCTTGCTTACGATGGAGATTTAGCCACACAAGCTAAGAAGTAGGCTAACAATATCTTTAAATCTTACCTGTTAGCTTAATGCATTACTCATAAGGGAACATATGAGTTGTTGTACTACCTTCATATTTGTCACTTGGATCTAAGCATCCTCTCATTTTCCTCCAATCTTTTTTAACTGCATCCATGTGTTTTTAATTAGAGGCCATCTGGATACCACCACCTTTAGCGCCCCACCCCCAAAGTTAAGTTACCCACGAGTGCAGTACTCATCGACCATTACACCAGAAAGGACAGTGGAGCCAGATACACTCAAATGGGGGTCGTCCCATTCTTTTACAGAAGTCTTTTTTTGGCCCTTAGGTTTAATAAAATGTTAGCTCATGCGGCTATTATTAAATGAGGTGAAAACGATTCCTCGGCCTCAGTTTTATTTGTTTGCCTCAATCAGCAGTTATCCAGATGACAGTTTTAGTGGTGTTATTGTCAACACCATTGGTCTGTCATTGTTGTTTAAAATTCCATCAAGTAGCAGCTAAACCTTTAAACTACTTAAGTCCTAACAGCTGCTTCCTCACCTCTGTCCCTTAAAGCATCAGGATTCTGAATTTGTCTATTTTTATTTCACATTCAGAGTTGCAGTGTCTCTACTCCCACAGCGGAGCCCACGGTTGGATTACCCGTGGCACAGGCCTACACCCATGAGCAGTATTCCACCTCACAGCTCGGTACATAGCTGTGGCCGAGCCCATGTGCAGCGGCAGTACAAACACACAAGAGCCACATTCCTACACACCGACTGCTGCCTGTCTGCTTAGCATCAGCTGCTCACTGCTCAATTGCTACTATGATGTTGTGGCGACGTTTGTATAATGTTCAATGATGGTGAAAGCACAGCTGCAGCCCAGGCAGCAGCCACAGAGAACCTTAGCTTTACAGTGTCTAATGAATCCTTAGCACTGGTTCTATGGTTTTTGGGCTGTTTATGCTTTGAAAGTAAAACAATTGTGCTCCATAAAATTGCACTGTAGGCTATACGGCAAGCCCTTACTCAAAGTAGGCTACCGTGTTATCTTTGGTTGACATTTAGGCACAAGGCATGTTGTAAATATTTATCACTTTTCATTAGGAGGGGACCAAATACATAGACCAATGTGACACTGCAGTTACTAATCTTGTGTTTTTTATTATAATAATTATTATTATTATTATTATTATTATTATTATTATTATTATTATTATTATTATTATTATTATTATTATTATTATTATTATTATTATTATTATTATTATTATTATTATTATTATTATGGGGTGCATGTGGCAGAGTGGTTAGTGCTCCTGCCTCACAGCAAGAAGGTTGTGAGTTCAAACCCCGGCTGACTCATCTTAAGGCAACTCTCACCTTTCTGTGAGTAGTCTGCATGTCCTCCATGGGTTCTCTCCAGGTACTCCATCCAAACAAATGAAACGCATGTATAGGTTAATTGGCAAATGTAAAGTGTCCCATGTGAATGGTTGTCTGTCAGTGCCTGTCTCAAAGTGTTTACACTGTCACTAACTGGCCACTGTCTCTGGTGTGCCCTATACGCCTGTAGCTATAGGAAATAAATACTATGTTGTTTTTTTTTTAATAAGTTGTTCGCAGATGGTGAGTGCACATACGGACACAGTGCTCATTAAATGCATCTTCACGCTTGTAAAAAAGTGCCTGAGAAGGGCACACTTGAGCTGCCTTGTAAAGCCTGCGCTGGACTGACCTGTGCAGCTGCGTACCGGTTACACATAACTCTTACCTGCTTTTTACATTGTGTTGTCCTTTGTTGATTTTAATTTGTGCTGTTTCTAAAGGATCTAATCAGTCAGTTTTACCTTTTCCTCTCAGACTTTTTTTTTTCAGCACACACCTGCTCATTCTTATTGCTAATCTAAATACATGCTCTGTTTGCATTACCTTTCTGTAAGTATGCGCATCCACACTAGTACCCTCGTGGTAGGTGAGCTTTTCCCAATGGGAGCCATGCCAGTTTTCTTTTCATTACCGTACCTGGGGGCCGTACCCCCACTATCACAACAGGCTTTATTTTTATCGACATGTCCAGACGGAAGCGGCATTCCAGGGAATTAGGCTCAATTTCACTTGGCCTCTGGTGTTTTTAGGAAATACCCTGCTCCCACAACTGCCCCCTTCCTTTCCCAATGTATTTGTATATATAGAGAACATTTACTCCTTTGTGAAAATATGCACCCCTAATATTTTGGCTTATATTTTCAGTTCCACATAGATAAATTTAATTAGTTTTTTAAAAAAGGTTATATTACAGCAGTTATTGTGCAGTAAATTGAACACCCACCTGTTTAATCCCCCCCCCCCGCTCTGGAGAAGCGACACATGCTGAAGACTTCTATCACTTGAAGGAAAAATGCATTTTGTGAATGATTTATAGCTCAAATGATAACACAGCGTCCCACTTGGCAAGAAATTCAGCCGTTTCTAACAAAGTCTAACACATTCTTAAAGGAGCCTCAGATTAGTCTCATATTTACAGCGTGTGTACAGAAGTACTCATACTGGTCATATGTCATATTGATGTTTTTATGTTCCTCACTGATTTTAGAAGTACATTTAATAGCATTATTAACCAATACTATTTTTAAATATTCTTTTACAAGTTATGTTTTCTGCTCTATGCTTGGTATGGGATTCATTTTGACTGACATATTTTACGTTATTATTTAATTAGTCTGAATTTTTCGAAAAAATAGTAAAGTGTTAAAAATAACAGGCTTGATAAGTGTTTGAACTTCAAAAATGCTGTTCCAGGACACCTGTTATGTCACTTTGCACCAGTAGATGGTGTCATGAGCTACATGAGCAAACGTGACCTGTTAATACATTTAAAAAATTTTCTCTCTTTCAGTCTTTGTTTTATAGTAAATCGTTGTGGCCAGAATGTCTGAATTAATGGAGAAGGAGAAATGCAAATGTCCTGCTTTATGTACCTTGACCATACCAGCAACAATTGTATGAAACTATTTAAATACACCTGCTAAGGCTCGGAATCTGGCATCATAACTAGTGCCATGCCCCATACAGCCTCAGCCAATTAGTGTTTTATTATCTCTGCTTTGAGGAGGGGTCGGGTGCAGGGCTTTGACCTTGGGAAGTGGTGCCTCCTGTATATTGAGAATCCCACCTGCAATTATGTGGGGATTACCTCTTTCTATGAGTAAGCTTTATAGCATTCAAAGGGACTTCCTGCTTTCCTCTGCAATAAAAAACAACTGATGCATTTCAGCAGGATCACCAACCACTCAAGATCTATTTCTTCCCAAATCCCATGGCCACCAACATTCAGTTTAAGAAGACAATATAAGACATTGCAATAGCTAAGCTGATAGTTGTTTTTCGGATGACCTTGTTACCGTCAAGTAAGTATTATGGTCCTTTATTATGGTATTATGGTCCATTTTGTCAATTTGTGTCATCATCAAAACCAGATAAACTGGACAAACTTGATAAAAAAAAACTTAAATATTGAAAACCCTAAAACTACCAACTATACTTACATAAATCCTATGCAGGACTGGTTCTTCAGCCAAAGGTTATTTCATTAAAGTTGAAGAAAAAGTTACTCGCCAAGGACCAACCCTTCTGAAACCTACCTCTGAAGCATGTATGAGGCATTAATGAAAGTTTCTCTAATATAGCAAGATAGGGTCCTTTGAGGAGGTCTATGACTTGTACCAAGTACATGCCTCCAAGTTGTCACTTAGATTGAAGCCTGCTAAAGCAATTTGGCAATTGTTCAATTGTATTTTTGGCACTGTCTCTGGATGTCTATCCAGCTCATACCCTGTACCCCTTCTAATCCACATTTTGCTAAAGGAAAAAAGGAAAAGGAAAGAACCGTAAAATCAGGCAGGAATTCTGTTTATAGGGCGCCAGAACACAGCTGCCTGTTGGCCATGGAAGCCCATGTTACAGACAAAGCTAGGAGCTGCTGGTCTTATAGTGGCATTTGCCAGATGGCTAAGTCCTAAGCTCACATGTGTATGTAGACTGACAGATTTAAAAACACTCAGGCTTACTACAGGTGCAGCCACTGTCTCAATAATGCAGTAAAACACACACACCTCTGTGTTGCACTGGCTGTTATTGCTCCTGGACCGTGCCTCAGCGGCCTGTAGCACCAGTGTCGCACGCAATGTGCCGACTCCAAGTCACACAGAGGAGAGCACCGCCAAAGTGGGAGGGTTTTCTAGGCTTACCACAAGCTTTGTTCATACCTCACTGTGAACATTTATTAGGTAATCTGAAATCCAGATTATAGTGAAGTCACTTTAACCAACCACTGCTCCACCAAATGTAAGTGAAGGTCAGTAAGGACCAATGACCAAACATTCATGTCAAACTTTTGTTTTTATACGTTTTTGCAATCCTCCATTAAAAGATCTGCAGGCATTGTGATGGAAAGTCTTGTCTCTTGTTAAATAGGCTTGTTAAACTCCCAAACACTTTATGGATCAGGCTTTATGTATTGACTTTTTTAGCTGACTACTGTTTCAACCAAAATCACTTTATTATGTCTGCTCCGGAAATATGCATATAAATAAACCTTGCTTTATTATTAACATAGCCTCAGAATATCAATAAAAAGTGAAAGCTACTTATGTACTGTAGCTTTACGGAGCCTAACAATCCAAATTAAAGGCTCAACAAAGTTCCACTACTGGTTTGTGCCAAGTGTGAAAAATAATTTCATGGCTCAAGATTGCAATCTCCATTCAAGCCTGCTGTTGGGGTGAATCCAGAAATACATTTTAATAAAATGTATTTTCTTGTTCAAACCTTTATATTCCAATTCAAATCTTAGATTCCAGTCCAATGCTTGAAACAAAATGCCATGAACATTAATTTTATAAGCCTTGAAACCCCATGATGGAGGTTGGGTGTCATTGTTGGTTGTGCTTGGCCTGTAAAAGAAGTTGGACTACAGAAAGCCAGTGTTGCTTTTAATACTACTGAGTGGTGCTACTTGATAGGTAAGAGATCCTACAAGCCCAGAACATGACATGGCACTTTCCAGCAATCACAACCAGATGCAAGTTTAGGGTCAGAAGAGGTCAAGTCAAGGGTTTATATGAACCACACATAAAATCCCAGCGATGGGAAGAAAGATATTTATCATTCATCAGAGCTCTTACTTATTTTGGCGGCACACATGGACCAAGCAGGTGTTATTCCTTTTATACTTCTCCCTACTCACTCTTTTGCCTCTGTCTCTTTTTCACAGTTTTAATTGCAGATATAAAAATGGCCAAATGCTGCCCTTTGATGAGGAGGGACATTCCTTGCATCTCTCAAATGTCTGTGCTGCTTTGGAGTAACCCAACTCCAGTTGAAAGCATTTTCCTGGGAAAAGGACAGCTCGGGATCCATGGGGCAGTGGGACACCTGCAGCTGACTCCAGATCAGGCCTGTACACTGGGCCTTCAGCTTTCCTCACTGATGTTGGGGCTAATGAGACGAATACAGTCACAATGAGGACAGCTGTTCTCATAAAAGCTGTCATCAGTTTCTCTCGGTCATTATGGTTGTCTATAATTGCCCAAATTGTGGGCAGTCATGTTTTCCAGCAGTGCAGAAAAGTGTAGGGTATTCTTTTCCAACAAGAGTAGGATAAAGTCGACAAGGGCTGTCCCGCTTTGCTAGAACAATTGTGGAGTATGATCTTTGCATAATCTCTGCCGCAAATAATTTCTTTGATCAAAAGAAGAGATAATTATCCACTATTGGCAGAAAAGTTAAAATTTCCAGATGAAGCTGTCTAATTGGATTCAAAGCTTTTCTAAAAAAAATCATTTACTTTACTTTATTGTATATGTACAGACAATTAGTCACTGAGTAGATCACTGTGTGTTTATATAAATAAACACACAGGCTAACAATAAAATGACTTATCTGAAGCTCTTTTTCCAATATTCACCATAAAGAATGGACCAAGAAGTGATATATTTAAAAGTCTTTAAGACAGTGTTGCTTTAACCAGACTTGAGTGGCATTCATGAAAAATTGATTGAATGGTTTGTAGTTTGGAAAAAAAGGCCAAGATGGCTCTCTGTTATTGTTTAGAAAATAATATTATTCCCCTTTTTGAGCTGATAATGTCTGTATGGTCTACTGTAAAAAAAACATAAAAAGGGAGGGACCTGCTTTACAGATTCCATTATTCATTCACTCCACAGTCACCCACTGGTGGTGGGGCATGGCAACTATTTTTGTGACTACAGCCCTTCCAACCACCACCAAACTCACACATTCATACACCTGTGTCACAGCTGGACCACCGCTGGAGGCAAATTGGGTGAAGTGTCTTGCCCAAGGACACAACAACAACATTAACTGAGGAGAACTACTAAGAAAATGTTTATGTTATCCTTGTTTAAGTTATCCTCTCAGAACTTTAACACAATTTAAAATTGGTCTTCTGTTTGTACATACGCATGATTTGAACTGTCCCAGCGCCCCATGACAAGAGCTGAGCTGCTATAGTCTTTCACTTGGATTCATATACGACGAGACAAAACCGTTTCAGGTACTATGAAACTGGATTCCTCCAGCGGGGCCATCGACTGTCAATCTAAGCCGTGGGATGATTGACTTCCTGAATACCTCTCTCTTCAAACATTACATTTCTTATGCACACAAACACGGCCGTATCAACCGTGAGGAGAATGTGACAGGCGGCTGTGAGTGACAGCTAAGCATGCGGGAAAGAGTGGAGGTGGCTGCAGAGGGAGGCAGGCGCTGGGTGTGAGTTTCCAGAGAGGTGTGCTAGGGCAGCCTAGGTCGACCGGTGCACATGGATATACACTTTGAGGAATTTGTATTGAATTCGGCCCCCCTTCAAATTGTTTCCAGCCAGCGCCCATCAAAACTCTGTCAGATCACCAACTTTCCCTCCTGGAGTCTTTTCTCCCTGGCCTTTATCACACACACACCGTCCTACTCCATTCCACCATGAGGCTACACTTACACAAACACTCAGAGGAAGAAGGGGAGAGGGCAGCGTATCTCAGTCTGAGTGAAAGGATGTGAGGGCGTGATCTGAGTTAAAACTTACTGACTGTGTGTTTCTCCCTTGTGACAAAAGTTACTGAGGTAATTGAGCATTACAGACAAGCCATGTTGCCTTCCAAACAAAAGACATTTTGTAGGATTTTATTTTTTAGTGTTGGTGACAGGAGAATAACAGGGTTTGCCATGGAGCAACTAGACCTGAGCCAGGAATCAAACCAGGGTTGGTCTTCAACGTTTTTTTCTTGGTGAGCTACTTTTACAAAAGAAAAATGTCAGATAGCTAATTGTGTTTGTAACATTTATTCTCAGCTTATTTCAACACAAACAAAATTAGCTTTGTTTTGCCAGAACATTAACCCTGAACTTTTATAATATGTTGGTGTCCACAACTCACATTTTATAAAACATAACAAAAAACATTTAGTTCACCTGTATGTGATTTTGTATATGTATAAGTATTTCTTTCCTGTGAATCTCACACTGTAAAACAAAAACATAAAT